>CM030893.1:27877454-29077454 GCA_018136845.1 Heterotis niloticus
GTTGTTACGGATTACATGGCTTGATTCCCAGTGACGTGCAGAGGAGCAAATTTAGTGCTCGGTGGGTTCCCCTTGCTTGGGGTGTGGAGCAGGTGATGGCCTGAAACCCAAACCTGACTGTTGATTCCTGAGGATCCTGTAGTGCTAACCAGGGTATTTCTGTAGTAAAATGTTGTGCATGACTGAAATAAGCTGGGTCCTGCAATATTTGTAGGCTGGAAACAGTCCAGTTCTTCCACCAGACATTAAATACCAAGCAGCAGCAAGAAGTGAGACCCCATGATGGAGGTAAACGGAGGGAAAAGTTTAAAGTGGCCACCTTTTTCCCCTTGAGCCGCGGCTGCCTGTTCCATCTGCAGTGACTCATCGCTGTGACTAACAGTATCTTTCTGAAATCTTTAAATACTGTGCTGCGGAATGTGGCCTGGCTCTGCGCCCTCCTTTACAAACACATTCCACCTTGGGGTCGGACCGACTGCCTTCTGTTCATTGTGCAAATCCACTCAGACAAACCAGGCGACGGGACCAAAGAGAAATGGGTCATGGCTCACGGTGCTCAGGCCTGCTCTCGGGTCACCCGCCCGCCTGCCTACCCACCCGCCCCCTCAGCGTGCCTTTAAATGGCCTTTGGCGGCGCTCCTCAGGTCACGTAGGAGAGGATCACAGGGGACCGTTGGGCGACCTTGTTCCCCGGCCTCTGGCGCTTGTGCTAATTATCCTGCGAGGAGACCTCCTGCACAAGATGTTTAGTCGACCACCTCATCGCGAATGACTTGGCGGGGTGCATAATGGATTTTATTCTCTTTCCTCCCTTCCTGTAAAGGAAGAGTGGAGCATGAAGAGATGCGGCAGTGGGGAACAGATCGATTCCTGGAGGTGCATGAGGAGTGCTGGAGGATCCACGAGGCAGGGCAGCGGGGCACAGGCGCCAGGCAGCTCGTGTTGCGAACCTCAGCCCGGGCCGTGGAAACGTTTGGCCCCGTTACGCCGGCTAACTGCTGCAGCCGGGCTGGGCGGCGTGGTAAGGGCAGCCTTGACGCGGCAGCCGCTGTGGAAGCTCAGCCAGAAGGCGGCGCACTGGGAGATGCGGGATGCGTCATTAGCAACGCGGCAGGGATGGAAACTGACGAACGCCGGGCCTGGCCTGGATGCCATCCCGTTGCGAGCGGCCCCGGGACCAGCCTCCTCCAGGAGCGCGAGGGGGATGGGGAGATGGGGGGGGCACTGGCCTTTGTTCGGCCAGGCCGATGTAGGTCACGTTCGCGCTGTTCCGGGGGTCCTAGGCTGCGATTGGTGGGGGCGAGCGGTGGAAGAGCCCGGGCAGTGACACGCCGATGTGCGTTTTCTGACGCGCGTCTTTGGAAGTAGGTCACTCTGACCCAGTTTGAGTGGCGCTCGGCCCTGACTCACTCACTCTGAGCTCATTCTATCTTAGGAATTCGCCATCGCACGCCAGTGCTGCATCATCAGGGCACGGAGGTTGACGGTAGCACCGGCCTGACACTGAGTGGCAGAAATGTTATTTCTCAGCAGCAGTATTTTGGGGGAGTGACAAACGCAGCCGTAATATGAACGTTTTGCACATTTTCTGAACGCACTTTGAATATTTCAGGATGTAAAATAAGAACCAACACGTATTACGGCAACTTTTCCAATTTCAGCGAAACGGCGTGAACGAGGGTCTCTTTCCGGAAAGCAGAGTAAAGGAATGGCAGTTTTGTGCTCCTGTTACCGGCACGATGGGAATTGGAAACATCCATAGGCTGCCCTGTTTGCTGTGGCCCGTATACAGATGCAGTAAGTGGGACACTGCGTGTGCTGCATGTCTCAGCTTTTGGCTCCAGCCTGCGAGGTTCTTCTGACACGCTGAACACATCTGCAGAGCTCAGGTTGTCACATATTATGAGCACGCGGCCAGCAAGGACAAGTTTGTCACTTTTTATTAAAACTTAACGCTTTGTATGGGTGCCAGCTGTTGCATCCAGTCAGATGCCTCGGCAGTGTGAATGACCTTGACTTTGCCTGTGGCTTCTGTATGGTTTTTCCCATCATGCATTTTAAATAGCTTAAATAGATTACAATTCCTGGACAATGAAAGTAATTTATTATCCAGTTTTTGGAGGGGGAGGGGACAATTAATCTTGTACCTCTCAAGTGAGAAATGGCAGATTGGCTTCAGATATCAAATACTGTACTTGGAGGTTTTTTTTTTTTATTTTATCAGCTCCTGTGTTCGCTCTGATTGTCTCTTTCTATTCAGCTGCCCATTCAAAGCGCCCCCCTGACACTGATAGCAGCACGTTTGTAACGTCATATCGTGCGACCACCTCGGCTCGACAGCTCCGCGGAGAAACGTCCGGGGGTAACGGCAGTCTTCTGTCGGCCTTTTGCACACGCGGTGCGTTCGGTGCAGAGATGGTGCTTAACCCTGTAAACCCCGAGTTTGCTCGATCCCTGCTTCTTCCCGTTCCTCTCGCACCCGATGGGTGTGGTGCGATCGCTATCATTTTGCCAATTAAAGAGCCACCGAGCCCCCCCCCCCCCCCCCCCCCCCCCACCCCGTTTTTATGGGCCCCTCTCACTCTCCAGGCACTCTCTTTTACAGTTGGATTTCTGCCCTGTGGGATTTGCTGTCGGATACATGGAGAATCAGCAAATGCTTTGAAATGACACTTTTGAAAAAAGCCTTTTTCATCTTCCTGTGCTTTACTAAAATGCTGATGCGCAGGTGAACAACGCTTGTTCTCCCTGGTGGTGGTCACAACACGTTGGCTACAGATGCCTGAAAACAAGATGGAATTTCACTGAAACCCGGAGGGCTGTCATTCATCTGGATTTAGGCTTCCACGTTGCCATGGCCAGCTGGCGCACCGGCATTTATGTGACTCTACTGTTATCTGTCAGTGACTGCTGCTCCATTCTGAGCTGTTACTTTAGTGAGGCTGCAGGTCACATCGCGGTTAAGGACATAAACTTGTAATGCGAAGGTTGCCGAATTCACCTCCACTAGGGGTCCTGCTGTAGTACGTTTGAGCTGAAAAGTAAGCCTTGAAAATATGCTACCCTACACATTGTTTCTGATAAAAGCTTTTGCTGAAGAACAAGAGAACAGTGCTGGTGGCTGCTGGCCTTCAAGGTGCTGGAAACGGGGAAAAACTCTAAGATGGCTTTCCAGGCTCTCCCAGACGAACACAGCATACGTAAAGAGGATCAGCCAAATCTTACCCTAAATCTGCCTTGAAAGATTTCCAGGTGATGTCCCTGACAACTTACCTTTGATTAGTTTCTCCAGCCGGATCCAGGCCACACTAGTTGGTTAACCTTGTACTGGGCTCTAGTGACTCGCTGACAGCTAATCCTGTACAGAGGAGCAGCAGTGCCGTGCTGTCAGCCACAGTTACTCTGTATTAGAAGCACAGGTCTGGCGCTGGTACATTTCAGGTGGTTTGGCAGATTTCGGGAGCTTTTCTAAACGGGCTAATTAGCTTTTCTTTCTGTTTGGAGGCGACGCCCAAACTTCATTTCTATCAGGGCGCCACTGAAGTGTGTAGTTGCCAGCTTGAGTCGTTCTGCACCGCACATCCTTTCAGAGTTCTGTGTTAAACTGGATTGGTTTTAATTAGATGTGACAACGAGATGCTGTTGTCTGCAAATTATAAGATTATAAACACAAATTCTTTTTTTACTCCCTCTTCTCAGCATCTGTGACTACATTCAGTGTTGCAATAAAACTTTCTAGCAGAACCAGGGTGCTTTGAAATGGCTAACTGATGGCCGTATGTTTCTTGCTTCTTTCTTAACAGACAGTGCTACTCCACTGCTTCCAAAGATTAGTTAGCCACACACCCAAGTTAACTAGTCCTAACCAGATAATTGAGGTCTGTAGGTATGGGAGGTGGGCTGGAGGGGTCGGCAACAGTGAGTGGCATTCATTATCGTCAGATTTAATTAACCTTTAGTAGTTGTAGCCCTGACTTTGGGACTCCTGAGGGGTGGGGGTGGCATGGGGTGGGCCAGGTGGGTTTTCAAGCTCCACTAAGACGTGACAGGTCCTGGACTCTGACTTTCACCATCGATGGCCCTCGGAGGTGGCATGTGGCAGGAAGCGGGTTGTCACTGGCTTGGCTTGGCCCCGTGGTCATTGAAACTTGACGGGGGGGGCCAAGGGGTCTGTTGTACCTGTTGGCCCCTGCGAGACACGGCCTGCTGAAGTGCCAATTAGCGTCAGCACCTGGCAATGGCCGACCCAAACGCCGAGGTGACTTGCGAACACGGACAGGCCTGTCTCGGGATCTCCCGTGCCGAGGTCCAAAGGGCCATGGCCAGGCCCATTTGTATTGTCTGACTGCACAGCCGTGGGCCACAGCTCCCAAAAGCAAGTACGTATTGAAGGAGCTGAGCTCACGTCTGCTTGATGTGGACCATTGAACGCTGTGCCAGAAACCCTTTGGTACTTCAGCGCTGCACCAGATGCCACTGCAGCGCTAATTTGAATTATTTGGGGAATGGAATTATGGAGGAATTCCTCAGGCACCTGGGAGTACAAATATATTATTTAACAATCAAAATAATTTAGCTGAGATAAAGATGGCAGTTTTCAAATAATTTTAACTCTGACCCTCAGTGTCCACAGTTTTTCAGCTCCTCTGTGAACAGTGCAACTGGCGAATTGTTCTGCGGGAGCCCTGTCCTCGTGCCGAGGAGATGAGTTGCATCTTCTGACTGCTGAGAGCAGAGAAATGCTGCAGCAGCCCAAACGCAGTAAAGCCGTGAGCAGCTCGCGATAAGACACGGTGACACCTTGGGACACACTTGGGACTGGGGTCTCGCTGGACCGCCGGTCCACGCTTAAGGTTGGATGGTGTCAAGATCATGCCAGCCAAGATAAAACACCGACGGGGACAGCAGCTGAGGCCTCTGGGCTTCAGGCGAGGGGGAGGGGGCAGCTGCCATGCTGACTGTCCACAGGGCGAGATCTGATGGCCGTGCAGGAGCTCTTACTCAGAAACCTGACCTTGGAGCACTTTATCTGCAGCCCGTGTGGAAGCTGCCACAAACATGCACCAGCCTCATACCTGCGCCTTGACAAAACATATTTTGACTTCTTATTCATGGATAGAAAATATGGGCAAGAAAATTCCCACCCCACTTGTAAGCAGTGTGTTTTTGGTCTTGGTGGCTATTGTGATTCACATGTAAGTATGACACTTATTAATCAGGTGGCGCATGAGGGAGGTCGGAGCAGCACGCGGTGCCTAATGGATGCCCTGCTAAAAGCTCATGCTTACTACCAACTTGGCAGTAATGTTGGTTATCTTGGCAGGGGTTCTGTCAGACAAAAATGGAATCCCTTATACAGTGCTTTGCCCCGTTTTTTTTTTTTTTTTTAAAATAATATCAATCATACTAGTGTGAGGGCTCTGTCCAGCTTTGGGGTGCAGTAGGTAATGATCAATACCCACAACTCCATTTCTTTTGCATACTAAATATTACAATGTTCTAACAGTAAAATTAAGTCTTAGTGCCTCTGCTTTACATTGCTCGTGTCTTTTCTTTTTAGTGAGTCCTACATATTAAAAACTAGTTTTAGCTCTAAATACCTGAAAAATATTTAAACTGTTCATTGCAAAATAGGGGACTGCATGGGAGGAGGCCTATGAGAGTGGCGAGCTGTTGAGGAGCGGTGGTGCCAGGCTGGCTGCTGTGCACAACATAGCCCGGACAAAGTCAGTGTTTCTCATGCAATGCTGTTCTGTTTTGTAGGTCCTCCACTGCTGAGACCCAAGGTCAGGAAAGCAAGCAGGCCACGGTCGACTTACAGACCTCCCAGGGCATCCCAGCAAGTGTCCCAAGCATCCACCATATGGACCACATGGCTGGGGTTTTGGCGCAGACTCGCTGAGTCCTCATCAGCTCCTGGAATAAACTCCTTTGAAATCAGTGTGTAAGAAGGCACGACAAAAAATTTCACAAGGCTGTGCCATCTAGAAGGATCTCTGAGGGGATTGCTGAGCTTCCAAGTTTTTGTATGAAATCACTTGCACACAACTGGGATAATTGGTTTGTGGGCTTTCTATCCTTGGAGCCACCCCCCCCCCCTCCACTTCTGATGTTTGGAGATTAATTTCAACCTGGATGTGAGCCTATGTTTTTTCGATAGTGGTGACAAACCATAAAAGGGACTTTGGTATTGAACATGACTCATGGGGAAGAGCCTGGCTCTGAGATGCACCAGGATTCAGCTGTTCTAACTTATCTGGAAGGTTTACTAATGCATCAGGTTGCCGGTGGACCAGGCGCCACGGCTACAAGGAGATCGGAGGCTGGGCACAGCAACGAGGAGCAGGGCAGCAAGGAGGCAGGGTACTGCCAGTTGCAGAACCATGGTTCCAATCAGGAACAGGACAGAGGCGGCATACCTCTTGGAGGGACAACACAGCACCTTAAGAAGGCCAGGTTGCTCCGCTCTGAAGCCTGGAGTGGGCCTGAGAGCCAGAAGCTATCTGCACCGGTTGTGGATTTGAATGAACACAGTAGTGACATACATAGTGGTGTTCTGAATGGTTCCCCAAAATGTAAGGGGGAGAGCACACTTCTGGCATCCTTGCTCCAGTCCTTCAGTTCCCGGCTTCAGACCATGGCTCTGTCGCAGCAGATAGTACAGAGCCTGAAACAACAGGACTGCAGCCAGGTGAACAAAAGCACCCAAAAGCAGTCAGAGGGAGAGGTGGAGTTCCGACCTTGCTACGGAGCGGGATCTAGTCGCTTGAAGGGCCTGATGAAGAAGAATAAGATGCAAAACCATAACAGTGTGCCTTACCGCCGGCGGACCAGTCAAGAAAGGCTCTCAGAATCGCCGCAGGCATCGCAGGGCGGCACTCAGCCAGCTGTTGCGGACTCGATCTCATGTGCGGCCCGCCTCAAAGCTGTGGCAAATCTGGTGAACATTAGATCGAGCCCAGCCACCTCCCCCAAGCCCAGCGTGGCATGCAGTCAGCTAGCCTTGCTGCTCTCTAGTGAAGCTCATCTGCAGCAGTATTCCCGAGAGCAGGCCTTAAAAGCACAATTATCTGGGCGGTCAGCCAGCGAGAGGCTCGCAGCCATGGCCACACAGCAAACCCAGGATAAGAAGCAGGCCAACGTGGGGCCGGCTCAGATGGCCCCAGACACGGTAAGCTCCTTAAACGCCAAAAATGGAATACCACCACAAACGGCATTAGGCTCCAGTAAACAGAGCGTCACCCTCCTTCCAGGACAGGGCAGAATGACCAGTTCCCCAAAGACTCAGCACCCTTTCAAGGAAAAGAGGCCTTTTGAAAGACATGCTGGCAGGCCCTCGCAGAACTGCAGCAGCTTGCTCCTGCAACTTCTGAACAACCACAGCACGCAGAGGCGGATCAACGGTCAGGATCACCTCCGTGAGGACCTCCCCGTGTTCCCTCGCCATAGCTCCCCGCTGCTGTCCGACAGCGAGTACTCCAATGTGGACAACAGCCTGCCAAAGGACAGCAGCGACGCAGAGAGCTCCAGCTCCAGCTGTTCTCCTATTGACCTGTCCATGAGAAGCAAGGGCAGTGGCCCAATGCTGGGGTCTTCCTCCTCCCTTGACAAACTGACAGTCTCTCTTATAAACACCTGGAAGCCCAAGTCCCCGCAGCCAAATTTGCCTGAAATCAGGGAGCTTGACTCTAATGTGACTGTGAAACCCCATCACAAAGTTACCCTTTTGCAGTTGCTGCTGGACCACAAAAATAACGAGAAGGTAAACAAAAGTCCTGTTAATCCAGATTTGCAGCTGAGCATAAACCCTGAAACCAACAATTTGCCCACAGGGAGACTGACACCAGTACCAAGAACTGAGGACATGAGGACACACAGCCCTCAGGATGGGTTGACCGGGAGAAACCTTCAGCCTGTGCCCATGTTCTCTCATGGAAGAGACTCAAACGGCAGTGTGTCGCCATACAGTTTGTACTCTTCCCCTCATGCCCAGTCAATCCCACTGGATCTGTGCAAGTCTAAACCCTGTAAAGGTGACGGTGGTGTCCAGGAACAAGCGTTTAGTGCAAGCAAGCTACTGCAAAACTTGGCCCAGTGTGGATTACAAAAATCAACATCTTCCCCGCTCGTAAGGAGTCCTCTGCCTGCTAGCAAAGTGCAGGCTCACGAACTGAATTTGGACAAACACTTGACTTTGCTGGAGAGACTCAATGCTCCAGTTCAGGGAAGCAAAAGCCCTGCTGTAGAAGGTCCTCATGCAAATTTTGTCAATGGACCATTTGTGCCAGAGGTGACTCCACCTGTGTCCGAGGTTGAGAACCTGCTCGAAAAACGCACGGTGCTGCAGCTTCTTCTGGGAACGGCCACCAACAAGTCAAGCAGCAAGAGGAAGAGGGCAGCAGCCAGAGGCAGCAGCTTGGAAAGGAAACCAGACGGACCTGGGAGTTGCAGTAGCCCAGATGGACTCTTGTTGAACATCAAGATCAAGAGCGAGCCGTGGGAGGAGGCTCATCCATCTGATGGTGACGACGCACCGGAGCGGTGCAGAAGCGAAGGAAAGGAGTGCGAGGGCCACAGTCCTGCTTCCATCTCCAAACAAGACATAAAGTCGGAGCGGCTCTCCCCGGACATGGTCCCCCGAGATGGCCTTCTGAGCCAGCTGTTAAAGCCACAAACCAGAACCTACGAAACAGACACACAGGGAGACTTGTGTGCGATCGCTGTGAAGAAAGAGTGGCAGGAGCATCAGGGACCGGCCTTACCGAAGAAGAGGAAGTTCTGCCTGGAAGTTCAGGATCAGCTGAACAGCAAGCCGTGTATGAGTTTCAGCACCGGTGGCACTCCAAAGTACCTCAGCGAGGAGCACTCTGTATGTGGAACACCTACTGGATACAAGGTCAAGAAAGCGGTGAGTCCATCAAAGATGGGAGCTCCAGTGAGGTGTCCCAGCAGTGATTTGCCTCCAAGTGACAGTGGAAGCTTCAACGTACTAAAGCAGCTCCTCTTGTCTGACAACTGTCTGAAGGACCTTTCACAGCACAGAGGCACCCCCAGCCCTTCCACTCAGCTCCTCTGCTCCAGATTCAATGGGACTTCGAGGCATGACTTTGCCGGCCTGCAGCCGAACTGCAGTCCACAAGGGTTGAGACCCACTGACCTCAAAATGACAATGACAAGTCCTGCAAGCGATAGCACCCCGGGGTCTCCTTGGGGTGGCCACACCGCACGACAGGATTCTCACAAATCGAACCTCATGCCTATCAAGAGAGACCTCGAAGGTCCCGTTCGATGGGTGGATGGAGGGGACGAGAAAAAGGACTCGCGCCCCGTTTCCCCGCGTCTGACCAAAACAAACCCCATCTTGTACTACATGCTGCAGCGGGACAACCTCCACCTCAGCAGAGAAGGGAAGCTGTGGGACACAGAAGTGCTGCGCTGCGGAACACAGGTCAAAGTGAAAGAGGAACCTACAGCAGAAGTGGACGCCGCTGACCACAGACTGACCCTGAAACACCACTTTCAGCAGCAGCAGCAGCAACAGCAGCACAGTGACCGGCATGCTGGTAACTCTGAGCACCTGGATGGTTTGCTGAAGAAATGCTAGTCTACATATAGAGAAAAGAATGCATATATGTCTGGACTGAGAACATAATACCTTTGTGTCTGTTTCTGCTCATTTACTAGTTTGCCTTGGCTTTGGTTAAAATTCATGTGAAGGAAGAAAATGCGCAGCAATTATAAAATCCCATTATTAAACACTTGTCAAAACGATAACAATCCAAAGCAATTTTTTTAATGATTTTTCAAAATTCTGACTTATTTACTTTTGAAATCATCTATGAGTATTTTCTCTATGCATAATTTTGAACAAAAAAGATTTTAGTTGTGCATAAACTATTATGGAAATGAAAAGAAGATTTTAATAAACGGGTACCTAATTTGTCGAAATTGGGATATGCCACACCTGAGGGCATTTCTGCTGCATGTGTGTACACACACGTATGCAAATGTGTGTGTCAGTGTCTCCTTTCTGATTAGTTTCCACTCATCCAGCTTGACTGCAGTCACAAAACAGGTTACAGCCAAGTTATGTTCAGCACTTTCTGTGTGAGTGCTGGAGATCAAAGATCTACACTGAAGTTTGATGTGATGTTCCTCAAAGCTCAGACTTTCTTCACAGCCACTGAGCTGGACCTGAAACTGTGAAGACAGGATGGAACTGGCCATTTAAATCCCAGTCTGCCATCTGAATCATAATGTACCTTCACCCAGTTAACATTTCATAGCAATTCCTGTTTGCGCTGCACAGCGCGACGCGTTCAAGAGACGCAGCACAAAACCGTTATTTTACTTCTGCGTTACTTGCAGTTTTTTGTTTTTTTTTGTTTTTTTTTTTTTAAATACCACCTCTAACGGTTGATTTTTCAACGCTCATTGGTCACCCAGTAGCAGCTGCCAGTGCCAAACCTAAAAAAAACACCTGCATTTATTGGTGCATTTTGTTATAGGGCAGAGACTGCGTTCATTCTCATCTCGTTGCAAAGCAGAGAAGTGCTGCACGATTATTTCCACAAACTTCCTGCTACCCTAAAAATATACTCACTATTGAGTAAAATCAGATTACAAGGCCACTTCTCAGCCCCACTTAAATAGCATCTACAATGCTTTTATAATAACACACTGCTACTCTAGGCCTTTTTATACGCCCCTTTGCGGTCCTGTAAGTAAAACAACCACCAATGAATAAAGCAAACGACTTTTTGATGATCACATTCACTTCGCACTGTAACAGCAGGTTTTTCTTGCAGCCTTGCATATTGGTTACCAACTAACTTGTAAATACTTTGGACTTCATTCAGTGTTTATAGTCCCCCTCCCACCCCACTTCATACATTTTTGCAGTTCTCCAAGCATAATATTCATCAGATCACTGTTGACATTTTCAAGTCTTAAGTGTACTTTCCTTTGTCCCCTTCAGCATCATTTACGTTGGATTAGGAATGACGAGTGGATTAAAAATCAGTGTAAATAGTACTTTCACTATGAAAGATAGCTATTTTGTATGGTTCAAGAGAAAGATGATGTAATAGTTTTCGACTCGTGGAGCCAGTGTAAATTGTGTAATAATGTACATACCTCCCTGGACACAGGAGAATTTTCGTTTCCCACTTGTTTCCGTTCTGCATGTGTCTCTCTGTTGTAAGCTTAAGATGACCTTTGTTTGGCGAGTGCTTGTGTTCTGTCTGATGCTCTTCACTGCTGCCTGTTGCATGCAGAGGCATGGGGAAAAAAAAACCAATGTATCAGTACTGGATGTGGAGAAATATAAAGTCTTAAACATAGCTCTTCTCATACAGAGCGCTCGTCACATGAAATGTGAGCCGTCACTAAATGAAATTATAGACTGAAAAGCAAATATTTAAACTTTCTCAACTAATGTGCATTAAAAATTTTTGTTTCGCTATTATTGTTTTGGTAACTGGCATAAAAGCAGACCAGTTTACACGGTGTGTACAGCAAGGTGCTTCCGACCCCCGGCAGAGCAGTGAGCTGTACTGATATTTACCACGAGGCTTTAAGGACAGATATTTGTGTCAGTCAGTCCATCTTCTTTCCATGTCCGGAAAGAACTTTTATTTTTAATGTTCTCATTTTTGGTGTTTACTTGCACAGATTTTAAATAAAGTACTAAAATGCACAATTTGAATAAATATAATGTGTAATTTCCTTTTTGACTTGTGTGTGGCCTGAGGTTGTCGACTGTCTCGTTCGTTTAACTGGCTGGAAATATTTTTGTAATATGTGGCTAGTTTGTCAAGGATTTACAAACGCGTGACCAAGTCTGTTACACCCCAACATATTTTTATGTCGTGTGACAAGAACCGTGATATTGGAATGAACCTGAATAGAAACCTTATTTTTATTTTTTATCATTTTCGTAGTCCTTCCCTGTGCAATGGGGAACTTGAGAGCCCCAGCAGGCCGTGTACTCCTGAGTACCGTGTCTGAGGGAGAGGTGTGATTTGGACCTGGGTCCAAGGCCGCTTTGTTGGCCCGCGTTCTCCACCACTGGACCCCAAACCCCAGCTCGTATCACTAGTGTTAAATCCACTCTGAGCACCAAAATGGCATTTGATTATTCTGATTCAACTCTCTCAAGGTTGATTTAACCCCTGCGGTCTGACTGTGAACCACAGCGGGACACAGGATGTACAGAACCACACAGTAAAGCACGTGCGTCTGTGGAAGGAAGCGCCTCTTGCAGGAGACCGTTGGGTCTCGTGTCTTTTACCTTCCTTGCCTTTCTCTCCAGACAAGCTCTCTGCTGGCTTTTCTTTTGAAGCCATTTCTCTTTCTGATGGCAGGTGCCCCCCCCGACAACCATCTCTCAGCCACACTACACACAAAAGCGGGGTGAAACACAAGGTCACCAAAGGGAGTCAGCAGCCCTGTGAGATATGCAGCAGGAGGCAAACAAGACGTGCACCGCTGCCCTGTAACCGCTGGGGGTGTTTTGTACGGACCCCCCGGAAACCCCGTTTCACAGATTTGCGTCATCTGCAGTGCCAGGCGAAAACGGTGGAGCTGAAACTCTTTCGTGTTCTTTCATAATGACAAGGGGGCAGTGGAATAATGTTCCTGCCAGCAGCTTCTCTGCTGTGTTAAACGCGGTGACGTTCACGAGAGGCCCGGCGTTCTTGCCCCTTCTTTCAGCCGCTCCCCATCCTTTTCTTCTGCCAGTGTTTTCCAACACCAGGAAGAAACACAAAAAGAGCAGGGCTTGGAGGGGTTTTTTTCCGTTTGTTCCTGTGCAGCCGTCTGCTCAAGATAACTCAGATCACATTCAAAATCAGTTTTTTTTTCAACAGCCAAAACCCCAGAAGTAGGTCATGTTTTTATGTGTCTCTCGCTCAGTCGCTGTGCGTGCGTGCATGCGTGTGTGTGTGTGTGTGTGTGAGAAAGGGGGGGAGAGGGAGGATGCAGTCTGTATTTCTAGGTGACACTCATTTTGAAAGCTAGGATTCATCTGTGAGAAAAGGTTTGGACTTTAATTATGCGGAATGAATCCATCTGGAAAAAATATTCCAGTAAAGATAAATTCTACATGCGATGAGAACCCTCAGCAGGCCAGCAATGAAAAGGCAACGTGATACTCATGACATTGTTTTGTGGGCTTATTTTAAATGTGGCTGGTGCTTTTCTCCAAGCTGACTTAAAACTGTTAGTGTGCCGTTCGATGGCAAGACACCAGCTATGACATCCACACGTCCTGCTTTTGTGCACTAAATTCATAAGTAATGCCGTACCCCTTGTTTTATGTTCGTAATGGTTTCATTGCCCATTTATTTCTTTCTGGCTCATTGCCCAGATATGTATGAGACTTGAAAAAGGATTTTATTTCTGAGTTAGTCTGTCGGTCTTGCTTGTTTGAATGCAGCTGTCGGTGAAACTTCTGTTCTCTAAACCCTGGTGATACCACAGCCAACGCTGGCTGATAAGCACGAGATATCATTTGATGGCAATAACAAAAAGATGGCCGGAAGATAGCTCTTATCCCATGTGATTAGCTAATTTTCAAAATGCTGTCATAAATGGTATTTGTTGTCAGTTGCTGGACTGATGTCTTGGAAAAAGTTACAACTGCATTAGCGATAAGTAGTATTTCAGGTACAGTTTGAATCAGAAAACCAAGTGAAAGACACATGGAGCTACTTCTGTGACAAAGCATCAAAGCGCAAACCCAGACACTCCCCAAAATGTCATGGCAAACACGACTTTTTCTTAAAACACTTTGCTAACTGATGACACAGTATTCGGCAAAGATATGGGAATTTGCGATTTCTCGTACAGTAGCCGGGTCTCTTCTGGCCATGAACGGTGACAAGACTGACGTGTTGTAACAAAATAGCCTGTTGAAACACCAACTCATTAAAAAATGCACTTCAATCTTACATTAAAAGAGAGATTGAAAAATTGAGAAAAACAGGGACTTGCAATGATCAACGTGTATACAACTTCACCATGGCAACAGGCTGAGCAATTGCGCTGTGCTGGAAATGGGTGAAAAACACTACGCGTTTTATAAGACTGTTCTGTCTTGCAGCAATAAACATAATGAGATTTTTAATGACCTTAAGAGGCGAATTGCAAACCATACATCAACTTTTAGCCTGAGTTCAGTTTTCCACTAAGCAGCGGGATCCCTTCCCTCACAGTGCTAACAGCAAAGCGAGGAACCTCCAACCACGACTCCTTGCATGTGTTTAAATTCAGCCGTGCTGGAACTCAACCTTTAGCCTCAGCTGTCACCCCTCCTTTCAAAAATCCCCATTTTGCCAGTAACCAGCGATCATCTCACACAATGTCACAAGACCACGTTAGATACGAGTTCCCGACAGTTTTCGGCACACTAAGCTCATCTATTGTATCTACCCCATTTTGTTTTTCATCCACAGCTGAAGGCAGAAAGATCAATTTTTCATCCATATTTATCTTGGTTGGAGAGCACCTTTATGGGGTCTTTATACGTGGTGAACATTGTTCCTGCTGTGTGCGGAAATGAGTAACCTTGGTCATGTTGCAACAGCTTGCTTTAATGAGAGAGTCTCTGGGAGTTCAAACGAAGAGCAGAGGTTAAATGCTAAGTTGTTTGACTGGGAGGGCAGCCCAAGTGTTGAACTGAACAGTAAGGTTTTGTCTGCCATAAAGAAAGAGAGGCTGGGGGGGCACGCTGTACTGTACCCCCCATCCTCACCCCACCCTCGGCCAACTTCCACTTTGTTTGATGTTCCAACGACTGCCCTCCCTACCCTTCCTTAAACTTCACGTAACCTCTCGTCCTTCTGCGAACTCGTCCCTCTGTACGTGTTTATCGGGCCTGAACTACCAGTAACCCCTCGCTTCCTTTGGCTGCCCGAGAGCAGCGAAGGAATTAAAACAAAGTAAGTCACGGGGTTTAGACTGAGGTTAAGACTTCAGGAGCACAATTACCCGTTTGTGTGGAATCACGGTCACTGGAAAGACGCTGCCTTTGATACACTGGGCCTGATCTGATGGCCATGAACTTTGCAAGAAGACAAAGGGTACCGGACAATTCAACCAGTAGAAAAACAATCAAAGGTCATCTCTTTTAAAAAAGAAAGGTTTCCTGAGGTACGTAAAAAAAAGGAATTGGCAAGAATTCAGGAAGGATCTATTGCAATGTCCTCCAAGGTGATAGACGTGGGGGGGAGGTGGAGGGACTGTCAGCAGAATCCCATCTCATTTATTTACTGTCAGAAAGCGGTTATATTAATCTCCAAGCACAATCTCAACTGTGTCACGTTTTGTAGAAAGCAAAAAGGAACTAAATGTGTGTTTTGTCTCTCTATTGCTGGCCTACCCCCACAGGGTGGCAGAGGGTGAGTTGGTTCATGGGTTTCAGTTAAGGGATGTAGAAGTTACAGGTGCATAAAGGTACTTTCTTACTGTGTCTCTGAACCTGCTATTCAGAGACTACAGGATCTGCGTGTGTGTGAGCGTGCACACTTCGTTGACTTACAAAGTCTTCTATGGGGTAATTGGTATATCAAAATTAACCGCAAGCAGTAAGTGTAACGCAGGTGTGAGAACTTGCGTCCGCAGCGAACACCTGGCTGAAGGTTTTGGGGTTACCTTAAGAGAGTGGGCCAAATAATGTTGGGAAAAAGGCTTTTAGACATCTGTCAAAGAGATTACCCTAAATACCCCTAAATAACCTTTTATGCAACCATTTTCACGGCGATTAACTTTAGTTAGTATCCAAATAACCTTGGGGACGGGGTCTTTTCGCTGTTTTTGTAGGAAATGGTTTTAATGGCATCAGATAGTTTCTCTTCCCCATGAAAGCTTCTGGA
This sequence comes from Heterotis niloticus, assembly GCA_018136845.1. Taxonomy (NCBI): domain Eukaryota; kingdom Metazoa; phylum Chordata; class Actinopteri; order Osteoglossiformes; family Osteoglossidae; genus Heterotis; species Heterotis niloticus. The sequence continues at coordinate 27,893,330 of CM030893.1, forward strand.
AACAATGTTTACAGTGAGCTGTGCAAACAGCGAGAGCCACCGGTCACATACATGTGAGTGACACCTGAAAGGGAGGACAAAGCCAAACTGCTCTGCACAAGGGTAAACAAACATCATGCTCACTAACAATAACACGGTTACAGCATGCGACTCAGTGTTATTACTTGGAATATTACAGCCATGGTCTACCTTTTAAGATGTATGAAAGTTTACTACCCTAAAAAACAAAAACAACTGACAAATAAGGACAATATATTCATTTATGCCATGGGATCTTAATTATCCTGTTCCATGCAACTATATTGCTGTAGAAACGTATCCAGCTGAACCAGCTTCTAAATTGCGTTGTAGGGACGTGTTATTTTGGGTGTGAGAATTGTAATTTGAAAACATCCTTTTTTTGCATGTTGTTTTGAATTGTAAAACCAAGCTGGTTAAAACATGCTGAGGATACGAGTTTCATCATAATGCCGAGAACCAGTATAGGCTCTTCTCCCTTCCTCTCGTGCTCACAGCCCCTCGAGAAGTTCCCCTTGAGAAGCTCGTGCCCTCCTCCTCTGGGGTCACAAACCGTCTGAGGGTCACGCAGCTCCGACCTCCACAGCCCAGTAATTTTCCGTGGATCAAGTGTTGCACCTCTGCTCTGTTGCCTTCAATTATGCATATCTTCAAAGGGAAACGCAATTACAACAAGAGAAGGCACGACTACCTCTTACTAATAACCTTTCTGGAAAGTCCCATGACCTCCTGAACTTGTTTCGAGGCACAGAAGGGGGCTGTGGGCATTTCAAAGGATTTTTTTAAATGTTTGTTTTCACAGCTTTACCCGCTGCCATGATATATTTATTGCAGTCAAGTAAGTAGATAAATCAATAGCAAACATTAAAGATAGACTATTTTCAGTGTAATACTTCACAAAGTCATCGCATACCACAGTGGTCAAAGACAGCCTGCATGTAGCCAAAGCCTAGGAATTAAATCACTTTCCTCCATAGCTGCTGGACAAGTGGGATAGTTAACCAGGACTGCAGCTGGCTCTTGCCAGAAGAAGAATATAGAATCAAAAATTGTTTATTGTCAGACACCCTTGTACAGCCAGTATACAGGAGAGCACAAAATGAAGATCCTTGAGCACAGAACAAGGGAAAGAAAATTTAGAAAACGAGTAATAGAAGATGATACAAATACAGATCGATGAAGATAAAAATCAGAATATACAAACGATAAGTACATATAATAAATACAAAAACACACAAGAATTCATACATGTACACAAATGCACATGTAAAGGTGTACACATATATACACACACATATGTAAACATAAACAAAAACATACAGACACACACATATGAATTAGAACAGAGGGCACCAGAGTGAATCGACACTGGTGGTATTCATCAGCATATCAGCTTATTCCTCACGTTAGGTCACCTATTTATATTTGTGTCACTTCTAAATATGCTCCCCATCTTGTGACACAAGACCGAAGCTTTGGGAGGAGAGGTACAAACAGATACACGCGCCTCAGGTCGTGTTGTGACAGAAACGCTGGGTTATCACTCAGCTCATCACATTCAGCATGAAACTGGCAGGTAGCACAAAGCTAGACAGCACTCAGGTCCCCTGACCACTCAGGGCCACTGTGGAACAGAGCATCTTTTCAGATGACTTGCCTCCTATTCAGTTCTGATTAGCACCATATTTTGTCTTTAGTTATATATGTACAGAATACAGGGTTGTCGTTCATTACCCATTTTTGTAGGTCATCATACAGCATATGAATCTAAACCAGCTTTTAAACTGGTTTTCCCAATACGATAAACAAAATAAATGTAAAATTACTAAATTAAAAGCAGATTTTTTAAGGGTGTTCGAAGGACTGTAAACTGAAACACTTTCAATTTTGTACTTTCATGACAGCTGGTAAAAATCTGACAATGAAGAGAAAAACTGAAATCATATATGTTAAACACTTTCTGACTTAAGAAAATCCCTTCGTTACCAGTAACAGGAGATAGCAGAAGGCATAACCTAATTATTATGTGTTTCAACACCAAGTTGTCATTTTGATTCATAAGACATACGAGCCATACATGTTTAGGCCTATTTGAATTGCTTTTTAGGGAATTGCTGCCATCTGCTGGATAGCCGACGGAAACCATATGCAAGCGCGCACACGCACACACACCTGGAGTGGTCCTACAAGAATTCCAGCAGAATACATGAATTAATTCACTGTATACTACAAATACTGGAGAAAGGCATGTGATACTTCAGAACCTATGAGTTACATAATACATAATAAACTTGATAAAAAATAATTTTCATTTTCTACTAATAACCCCTTCTCCCCTCCTCAGAATCATCTTAGAATCAGGCCAATACTGTGTATTGCAGAGAAACTTTTAAACAAATCTGAAAATCAAAAAGCAGTGGCCAATTAATGGAGTTAATGGAAACAGAAAAGGTGAACAAGTGAAGGAGCTGAGCTGTACTGGGATGGGAGGTCAACACTTTATTGAATCCAATCCTGGGCGCAGGGAAGTCCGCCTGTTCTCTTGTTGTCTTAGGTCACCTTGTTGAGAAGAGCACTGTATGAAAATCAGTTTAACTGAACTACTATCTAGGCACGGAATTCATTAAAAAAAGGGCCTATTTGCTGCTGCCGTTCCCTTCTTTTCCTTTAAATTATAAACTCCATTAAAAAGGAAAACACACCAGGTCAAAGTAAACAGCACAGAAATAGCACATCACCTCAGTGTGTAACACATTAGCCTTTTCTGTTTAATTTGTCTCTTAGGGAAGATGCCCATTTTCCAGTCTGAGATGAATCTTCATTAAAGATGTATATAAAAATAGCCTGTATAAATGTGCAAAAGATGAGTGTACTTTATCTACAATCGTGTGGCCTTTTCCACCTACCTGCCAGTTATGGCTTTCAAAAGGTGATTTGGGCTGTTAACCTCAATTCTGTAAATCAGACTCTAAAACATGCCGAGTTTCGATTAAAACATAATCTGAGCTTCGAGTTCAAATGCAAAAGCAGAAATATGAACGATATGAAGAAAAAAATTCCATATACACTGCACATCCCCCCTCCACCACCTCCCCGATATGGTGAGTGACCATAGGTATTGCTTGGCAACGTGGACTTGTTAGCTAGCTGCTGCCTGTACTAGTTTACTGGTAACTAATTTTAGAGTCAGTTCTCTAAATACTTGTATCTGTCCTAGGAATTCGTTTTAAGACTATTTTAGATTTATTTACATAAACCACTCTGTTTAATTTCTACACAGCCAGGCGCATCTGCCCGCCGGTCACCAGAAGTTTATACAAAGGATGAAGGGGTGAGACTGAAAGCAGGAAAACCGAGGAAGAAATGGCAATGGTCCAATTCAGGAAAGTGTGGAAGAGAATGAAGCACATAGTGAAGAAGAGAAAGTCGAAGGTGACTTTTGTCAGGTGAGCCAGGACTGCGATCAGGGAAAGCAGTCATTAAGAGAAATAATAATGATGGCAGTCTTAGTTGCTACTATTGCTTACAAGGCAAAATCACATTCATACTGAAATGTTAATATACATTGCCTGGCCAAAAAGAAGTCCCGCACTGTAATATTTCGCTGAACCGCCTTTAGCTTTCATTACGACACGCATTCACCATGGCATCGTTTCGATAAGGTTATGCAATGTCACAACATTTATTTCCGTCCAAAGCTGCATTCATTTTTCACCAAGATCTCGTATTGATGATGGGAGAGTCGGACCGCCGCGTAAAGTCTTCTCCAGCACAAAATCCCAAAGATTCTCAGTAGGGTTAAGGTCTGGGCTCTGCGGTGGCCGATCCATGTGCGAAAATGATGTCTCTCTCATGCTCCCTGAAGCATTGTTTCGCAATTTGAGCCCGATGAACCCTGGAATTGTCATCTTGGAATATAGAGAAAAAATCCATTGATGGAAAAACCTGCTCATTCAGTATATTCAGGTATTCAGCTCACCTCATTTTTTGGGCACATAATGTGGCTGAACCTAGACCTGACCAACTGAAGCAACCCCCAAAAACAGCAAAAGGACCCCATCCCCAAGCAACCCCCACATAACCCTAAGTTAAATCCGCATGGTGACTTTTTTTTGGCCGGGCAGTGTATGTTGATACGTAACATGCTAATGAATGTTGACATGAAAAGTTAAGATTAAATCACATTAAAATATCTAAAATGTTTAATGTATGTCCTTTACGTCAAAAAAAAAAAAATTATTGGAGGCGGGTAATATTCTTTTAGAGGAACCAGAAACAAACACACACACGACCACACATTGTCGAAGGTGCTGGAACGGATTCAGGTACTGACCGTATTTGGGCTTTTCTCTTGTTCCAGCAAGGAATAATATGACCATTCCGTCATTTTTATACTCTCTTCACGCGTCTTGTAGCTGTATTTATTAACTTTCTTACTTCTTTTCGTCTTCTTTTTCACTTAGAAGTACTACAGCACCGCCAAGGCGCTTTGCTTGATGCCTCACGGCCTTCCCGATTTGCGCGCCAACGTCGTGTCCCGCCGTCTTCGCGCCATCTAGAATGGCCGGCTGCCTAATAAGTATTAACGAAGAAATTAATAATACTTAACAATGCTGATATTACAATGTAATTGTTACCAATTGTTAATATCATGTAACTAATGCAGTCATAAAATGAGAGGACGGTTCCTTTCATCTGATGCCCATAAATGTTTCATGGGATCCTACGCGTAAATTTTGTGGCAGCTAAGTTTAATCGAAATTTTTGTGATTATTCACAATTTTTATATCTCTGATGCGCGTGATTTGCAGGTCCCAAAGTTATAACTGCAAGCCTGACCCCATCTTCCGCTCCATCATGTTCTGATGTTAGTTTGACTACTTTAACGACCAGAGGAAAACGCGTGATACTTTGAAAATGTTGGCACACAAACTGTGCATTTATTTTACTAAACTGTGATGTTAAGGTATATACGGTAGATAAGGAATTCCAAAAAGAAGTCTGGACCGAATGATAATAACTAGGAGTGAGGCTGGTGAAAAGCTTGGACATAAGAAAATTAATTGGGCATCTGTGCTTTATGACTGCTTTATAAACAGGTGTTCTGAGCTGGACAATTTCTCACCTGAGCTCCAAAACTAGGAAGCTTTGTTGGTCCCAGTGCAGGAGTCAGGAATGTTGGGCGGTGCAGATTTAACCCAGTTCCTATATTGAAATGGGTGAAATTTCAGGTCAAGCTGCTTTTGAACTGTTAAGCTCTTAATTTGTTTTATTTTGTGTATTATTTAATTATGCATTACTGTTTTTAAGTGCTTAGCTGATGCTGTTACAAAGACATCCAGGTGTGCTGAGAGATGCTGTATTCCTGCAGGTATTTCGGCTGTGGTTTTGTGGTCCCCAGTGAGTGGGAGAGCTGTAAGGTGTGGAGCCAGGCAGGAGCTCCAGCCAGGGCTGCTACTTACTGCTCAGCTGGCTCATGGGGGGCAACAGCCAGATTGTTGGCCTCAACATGACTGAGGAACTGGTACTGCAGCCACCTATCCTACTCTCCGTGACACCAAACAGACTCCATTCATGCTTTATTTTAACAGACCAGGTCTCAGCATCACATAAATACATCCAGTACTACCAGGAGAAGTTAGGTTAGGAGAAGTCAAGTACCATCTTTGTCCAAGGATACACAGAGTAGTTGTATGACACTGGAATGAAGAGTGACTTTTTTGGAGTCTTGGTGTAGCTGTGACGTATTTAAATGAAGCTGTCGAGCACAAAACCTTTGTTCCTTTGTATTAATGAAAAGTTCTTTATTTCCGAAGGTCAAACTGTGATTTGTTTGTGTCTAGACAAGAAGGCTGTTTTCAAAGAGACAAGGAGGGATCTGAAGGTAAATCCTCCATTTGCTGTTCCCTTATACATGGACACGTCGTGTTTACCATGCTGAAAGGTAGAAGTGCGGTGCTGCCACCTACTGGCAGTCCCTGGAACACAATTCAGTTAATTAATGAAGTGCCGCTGTTCCTAATGAGATTCCATTTATAAAATGTGACAGTTTTTTTTTTTAATGTCACATGATAAGTTTGTAAAATATGTAGGTTGAAAGAGGATAGATTTTTCAGGATGGTGCAGAATTTTATCACAGTAAATTCAAGTAAAGTTATTCCTGAAAACCTGAAATAAGATCCAGTTTTAAGATGTAACTAAGAACTGTACTGTGTCTAAAATTTGGGCACAGAGAGTAATTCAAAAAGAACTGAACACTTTCAGTTCATGTGTACGTAATAATACATTTATGGGCGTGTCCAATTCTTTTTGAATCATCTTGTTTTTTTAACTGAAAAAAATGAACCACATTTGCATAGGTATCAGAAGAATAACCCCTATAAACCGCCTTGGCAAAGGTGTGAGATTAATACAGAATGATAACAGTAAATAATTTGGAATACATAGACAGGATGAGATTTGTTTACTTTGAAGAACAGATCTGACTGACATGAATGTTGCTGTGCCAGGAAAGGGGATGAGTGGCTCCCTCTACTAGCGAGAGTTTTTCTCAATGGTGCAGAAGGTTGGCTTCAGTGGCCCCTATCTAGTCACCCCCAGTCTCATTGTTGTACTGTACAGCGAGCTTCTCAAGAAGACTGGAAAGACTGGTATCGTACACTTATCTTTCAGCACACATCTGATGGTCTCCAGTGGAGCCAGCTCTGTGTGCGTGCGTGCGTGCGTGCGTGTTTTCTTGCTGTGTCCTGTTCAAACACTCTGAGCTGAACCTGAAGAGTTTAATCTGGACTTCAGAGGGTTCAGCTAATGAGTTGAGCATGTACTGCTGCTTCTTGACATTTTAGTATATTGCCTCTTATATCATGTAAATACTCTGACCTGAGGAACAGATGAAGTTATGGCTCAGCTTAGAGGTAATGTGGTTAAATTTCAGCGTTCTCCTGCGTTGTTATCCAGGTTGCATCTCAGTAAATGAGCATGATAGAATTTTGAATGCAATGCATGAGCAGGAAAAATTTATTGTGAAGAAGAAATCCATCTTGAACTCAATCGTCTTCTCAAAATGTCCATTTCCTGTTTTTAAATTGTTCTGAATGCTCAGATCAGCTGACTTTTGATGCCAATCATGCTTTATGGTAGGCACCAAGGTAACTGGCTCCTCTTGAAAAGACTGTGGGATGGGGACACTGAGTGACAGGTTTCACCTCTGACCTGAGGAACAGATGAAGTTATGGCTCAGCTTAGAGGTAATGTGGTGAAATTTCAGCGTTCTCCTGTGTTGCTATCCAGGTTGCATCTCAGTGAGGATGATGTTTGGTGGATCCATTCTGTTCTCAGCGTGTGGTGCTGAACTCCTGACTCTGCATCACAGGTCAGCGAGCTTATGCTTCCCACGATTCTCTTCCCTGCAGACTCACGTGTCAGTCCTCATACATGCAGAAATGGCTGCAGTCCTGCAGCATTCATGCTTTGTCTTTGTCCTCTCCATCAAGCACTTGGGACACATTTGCTCCCACCCAGGACCCGAGCTCCCAGATATGACTGAGATGCAGTCGTAAGACTATTAATAGGTGCATAAGGTGGATCGTGTTGGTCTGTCTGTCGTTTATTTCCTCTTTAAATCTTCTTCAATCTGCTACGTGAATATACAAAGTGAAATAATAAAAACGGTTTGAATCTCCATTCCTCAATATACTTTCCCGTGTCCTTTAGCCCAGTTTGCACACTGTACCAGTGTCAGTGCTTGCAACCTCCAACCCACACATTAGCACAGCACATGTTCCAAAACCCATACAATAAGGAAGTGGTTGCGATTGCGGGGTTGATGACCTCATCCCATGCTGCAGTGCACCCAAACAATCAAGTTTCAGGAAAAGAGGAACAGCAGCAGAAAAAAGAGTCATAGCTAGAAGTTCAACTGAGAGAAGAATTTGTTCATTTTCCCAGAAGGCCGTATCTTATCAGAGGTGTTCTGTGCTTTTTTGCCCCCCGTTGCAGGACTGTCACCTCAACCCCTTCCTGCTGGCAGACAGACTGTGCCTTTTCTCTGAAGCAGTGCTCCAAAACTGAGAACGAGTGATTGCAAGATCAAGATCACCTATCATTCAGCCAGTAGTGGGAACTAAACATCCTGCAGCCACAGGAAGTAGCGGTAGTTCTATTTGCTAAAGAAACAATGTTATCAAAACATGTTATTTTTACTTTTTTATTTGGCACCATATATTACATTGCATTTCTTTTCATAAATAGTAATAACCACAAACATTTAAGTCATCATTTTGTTAAAAAATTAAGAAATGAAGGCAATATAAAATAGAAAAACAATAAATTGTATCTACAGAATTAGATTATTTACAATAAGCAAACGAAATTATCAATTTGCACACAGCTCGCTGTGCTCTGATTGGTCAGCGAGGAGACTGCGCTGGTCAATGCAGCCAATCAGAGCTTCTCTGTTGACCCCAAGTTTCGTTATTAAGGTTGAGTAATTGCAGCCAATGGGAGCGCTTCTTTTGATTTCAAACGGGTCTTATACTATCTGCGTTTTGATTGGCCAGTAAAGAACACACATGCCAGCCAATAGGAATCCTCCATTGACTTTGTGTACATTCGTAATAGGACGGATATATCATAACTAATTTATTATACGAAATATTTTTAGATAGTGATGCAGGCCACAGTACTCAGTATTTAGCGCATTCCGACCGTTAAACCAAGTGACTACGGACACGAACTAAAGGGGACATGTAGCACAAAAGTGCAATAGCGACGAAGGACAACCAAACGTTGTAAATAACGCACACAAATAATCCAGTGCAACAACCAACAGCACAACAAGTATCAAAATATCACTATAACGATTATTAAACAATTAAAACCTTCACGCAGTGTGCACACGGGATGTTGAAAAGGCGCCACTCATCCCGCTACTACAGTACTGATCTCCTGAGCCAATAATGTGCGATGGGCCAATGTAAAGATGTGTAAAAAGGTTTGCTTGAAAGTTGTGAACGATCACGAGTATGGCATGTGCAAAAATAAACGCCTGCAGCGCTGCGCCGCGGCCCACAAAGGGTGAACTGTTCAGGCTCAACTAATGGATCGCCGAGCGGTCGATCGTGTTGATGTTTTCCACGCCGCGCCTCCTCCTGCTCCGCTCTCCGCTGGGCTTTGGCTCCTTCTGCTTTTACACGCCATTCTGGTTTTAACTTCTTTGCTCGTGGCGTTTGCTCTCACACGGCCATGACCGTGGAGCAGAGTGTCTTGCAGCAGCACTGCGAGAAGGTAAGACGGGGAACGCGAAGAAACGGACATTTAACTCCTGCCCACGCTGGGTGTTCGCTTTTAACTGTCAAACTGCGCGGGACTTGTGCACATGTCTGTCGTGGGGTCTCGGTCACGTTGTAAACAGGTGCGGGGAAGCGCGCTGCTTCGCTCAGACTGGTGCCTCGGTCTCAGGAAGGAGCTAGACACACATACGAAAGTGTGCAAAGTTGTGGCGTCTTGGCAAAGTGCGCCATGTCTGTGGTGATGTTGACATCCAGAGCTGGGCTTTCCGTTGTCCTGCGAGGACATGTCCACCCCTCTCCGCCGTCCTTGCAAGCTGTCAGATGAAGGCGCAGGTTGCGTTTGTCAAGTAGACACACGCGGTCAGGAACCGCGGTGTGGAATTTACCTCACGTTACCATCATTCATACAGTTAGCGGTGTCGTGACTGGTTTTTATAGCAGCAGCAGCAGCTTAGCCCCCCGGAAAGGGGCGCATCCTGTGCTGGTAAAAACACAATTTAGGTAGCTCGGATCAAAGCTCACAAAATAAAGGTTTCTTCTGCAGTATTTGCCTAAGGGTAGCACAGCGTCGGACAGGCCAGAGTCTTGGTCTCTGTAACGGTTCCAGTTGTGACGCAGCCCCCTACCTTCATTCAGCTCTGCCACAGTTTATTATATTTATTCATATAACTGATGACAACTTTGTCCACAGTGTTAGGTTTGAATGCTAAGCTACATACAAATTATTCATCCGTTTGTACATCGCAGTATTATGGAGGAGTTTCAGTTTTGATTTACATCAGGTGTGGGCATCGAACCCAGGGCCTTCTGAATGCAAGGTGATGGTTCCAACTACCACACCACCTGCTGCCACTCTTGTAAAACATTTCTTCCTATCCTCTTGTTTTATGGAACGTGTAACTGTACAGGTTTGGGAGACACATTGCAAGCAATTGAGAGAATTGTTAAACTTCACAATTTGTTTTGGTTTCTTCTTTTATGTTTCAGCTATACATAACATTAGTTATCATTTTTGCATTTGTTATAGTTACACGCTGGCACATGGTTTTACTGGCAGCGTGGGAGTTCCCAGGCCGAATTGCTGTGGGCTGTGGGCTGCACGCACTGTTCAGACGGCCACACCCCACTTAGTCACTGAATATGGCAGACGCACACTGCGGGGTGTGACTCCCTTTCTGGGGATTACTTATGTTGTGAGAAACGGGAGCGCTTTGTTTCTTATTTCTGAACTGAATACATCGGTTGGCGAAGCATTTTCAGTTTTTAATATTAAAGCACGCTGTCATCTCGTGCTGTTTTGCGGCACAGTCCGGAACTAAGGCACCCACATAACAGGTTTATACCTGCATGAAAACATGCACATCTGTCAAGAATGAGTATGTACCCTGCATCTACAGGATGAGTAGGAAATATGTGTAAAGATTAAATGCATATTGTTGGGGTAAATCATGTAAAAATGTAGTTGAATGGGATTCTTTATCTATGACTGTGCAATAGAAGGTAAACCAGTCGCTTCTGCCCTGTATTTAATGAGACTCTTGCCACTGTTGTGTCGCTCCAGCAGCACCAGCAGACCCTGCTGAAGCAGCTGAGAGAAATCACAGGCTCCACGGATGTCCGTCTCCTGCAACAGGCACTGCAGGTAAAGTGTGACGCACCCAAGCAGATGTGGCTTTGCTGTGATGCGGCCTGCTCAGTGCCTCTTTCATGTTTACCAAGTCTTAACATGATGCAGAACACAATTTTTATGTCAGCAGAATACCCAGTACCTGTCAGTAAATACATACCATTGTAGTGTGTTTTTATGTGTAAAAGGGAAAAAATAATTTGTTATGTCAGTTATCCATTATAACATTCTGGTGTATGTTCATCTGCAGTATTAATCTATTGTATTAATCTCCAATCTGTTGAACTGGAAATGGTCGAAAAGCATTGAACATAATCTCTAAATCCAATTACTCCTAAGGTTGGCGAGTGCTTAATATTTTGGTTGTTTTGAGCCGTTTTCTTTGAAGCTGTCAAATGAAGCGTAAATCATGCTTTCCATGGTGACAGAATGTTGGAAACAGTCCACCTCTTTCTCACTAGGTGAAGTTCCACGGTGGACTTGAAAAGTGTCACTCTGTGCAAGAAAGTTCTTGAACATCACATCGAGGACCAGTGCTTGTTTGAGTCTGTTGTTGTGCTTGTGTCCTGTTTAAAGGTCAGTAATGGAGACCTGGGTGAAGCAGTCGCCTTCCTCACAGAGAGAAAGGGTGAGCCGCCTCAACAGAATGAGGCCACTTATTACCAGACTGCACAGATCGGAAACGACAGACACGTCAGTGCGGGCAGCCAGGCTCACACAAGTATGTACCTCAGTGTCCCCCCCCTGCACCGGGAAAGCTGGCTGGCACTGGTCAGTGTCCAGAGCAAGTTTTTAAAGACACTTCTGCTATTCTGCTGCAGAACAAAGTGAATTAAACTGCAGTGAGGCCATCAAGAAACATTCTTCTTTACTGGGTGTTATTCCTTCCTGAAATTCCTTGAATGCTTAAAGGTGTTATTTAAATGAAATAAGTGATGATACAGTAAGTACTGACTGTCTGCTGATTTTCATTCATTTTCAGTCCTTGGTTCAGTAGAGTCGATTTTGGAATGAAACTGTCATACCAAGACTTCTTTCACCATCTGATTTGACCTCATAACAACTACAATTCTTAAAAAACGCTTGTCTTTTCATTGTCATTGTGTCTGTGTGTGTCTGACTGGCCGTGACTGGCCATTATTTCAGATGTAATCGACCTGACTGGAGATGATAAAGAGGACCTCCAAAGAGCCATTGCGCTGAGCCTTGAGGAGTCCAGCAGAACCTTTCGGGAGACGGGGATCACAGACGAAGAGCAGGCCATAAGCAGGTTAGGCTGTGTGACTGTTAATGAGGACCTCTATTGTGGGAATTATAGTTTTTCTGACTCTAACATTGGTTTAAATGGAAGAAGTGTCTAATCCCCTTATTGTGACGTCAGGAACTTAATTATACTTTTTGTTACATAAACAGGTTACAGGAATCCCAGTGCTCATCTAAGTCTTTGAGTCACATCTGTTACATGACTCTGCAGGGTCCTTGAGGCCAGCATTGCGGAGAATAAGGCCAGCCTGATGTCGACGCATGTGGAGATGTGGAGCGACCCCCCTAATCCCCATGACAGAAAGAGGCAGGAGAACTGCCCTGTTGGCTTGAAGAATGTGGGCAACACATGCTGGTTCAGTGCCGTCATCCAGGTGAGAATGTGGCTCCATATATGTTAAAGTCCCACTGTAATGCTCTCAGGACTGGTCACTTAAGCTGCAGTGTGCTGTTGTTATGATGCAGACAGTTGAAGAAATTGACCCTTGACCACACGTTCTTTTTACCCTTAAGAAAGGAACAGTTTTTAAAATATGGTCTGTTGTAAAAATTCTTTATACTTTATCTGCATTATTGTTGTATATATACACTTCAGAGGTTCCAAATAAATTGGGCTGCTATTTGCGTGTTAAACACATTAAAAACCATGCAATACCTTTTTTTTAAATTATACACCCAATATATTACTATGATTGTTAATACTGACTGCTATTTATTTCCACTCTGAGAGTGGTGTATGCCAATGCTGGAGTAGAGGTTCCCTGGTGTTGAGAACATACTGAATTGTTGAAGTTTGTCCAGCACCGAAATCTAAGATGCATAGTCACATGCTGTTTATGAACATAGAGTAACTCTTAAGGTGACAGTGCACTTTCTTTAGGCCAAACTGTTTATTTCCCCTCTGTTGTACAGAATCAAATGTGATAGTCAGATTAAATCCATCTTTCATTCTTTTGTATTCTTGAGAAACCTCACCTGAATTGGTTGTGTTAGTCATCTCTTTACTACTAAATGCTGCATTATATTATTGCAGAGATTAATATTTCTGCTGTTCAAACAAAACATTGCAATGGATGCACTTTTCTACAAAATGGGAGGTGTCATGCCATTAGCATTTCTGTCAGACAGCTAATGATAGTCGGTGATGTAAGCCAATAAGAGGGGCTGACAGCAGCCCTGCTGGTTGCTGGCTTCTCTGATTGGTTGGTGCTGTTTCAACTCCCGGCAGAGTTGCTAACCATTGGTTCTCCAGTTGGCCCTCTGCTTGGCCTGGCACAGTGTCCCAGGATCCCTGCCAGGGCTGACCTTCAGCATGGGGTTAGACACATAGACACAGGAAACACTGGCCACAGGAAACGCTGATCCGGGCGGCAGAACCCTGCACCAGATCTGATCTACCGTCTCTGCAGGATATTTATATCAGGAGATGCAGGACCAGAACAACTGTGATCATCAGAGACTCGTCTCATCCCAGTAATTATTTGTTTGACCTGCTGAAATTGGGCAAATGCTTTAGGAGTATTGTGGCCAAAACAGAGAGGCTCAGGAGGAGCTTCTATCCCCAGAACATAAGACTTCCGAACCTGGACATGCCACCACAATTTTTTTTCAACTGTCCGTTATAATATATACTGAACTTTATACCTCATCGTATCTCAGCTGCCGCCATGTCATTTTAGGGTTATTTACATTAACCAACTAATTAGACACTGCACTATAATGTATATAGATATTTTATTCTGTTCCATTGCACATTGTTTAGATCTTATTTATAATTGTAACGTTTATTGGATTTTTTTGTAATCTATTTGTAAAATTGTATTGCGCACAGTATCATGGCTGATTCAGGCACATTTCACTACATATTGTACGTGTATAACTGTGTGTGTGACAAATAAAGAAGAAGAAAGAAAATCAAATAGTTGATGATCCAAGTTAACCAAAAGTTTGATATATTATGTATAGGTTTTACCCCTGAACATCTATGTAAACCTATGTTGCAATACTATAGTATATAGTAGGTAAAGCATCCCCTGCATAAACGTACTAATAGTTTAAATAGCTGAAAGCAATTGTAAATATATATTTTAATACAATACCAAAAATGTGAATAAAAGATTAGACCACAGAATCTAATAGGGTACCTTTTTCAGATTTAGCTACTTGAACCATACACACACACACACACACACACATAATGTCTTTTTTTTTGGTAAATGCAAACACTTCCCTCTGTTTTAATCAGTTTTCCTACAAAGTTGTTGCTGTGTATTTAAAATTATTGTTTAACCTTTTTCCTTTTATTGAGGAAAAAGTCAGAATAACCTGATATCCAAAATAAGAGCTGTCTCAATTGAAAAATGTAATCCTGTTTGATGTACTTTTTAAATAATAAATATTTTTTTAATTAATGAAGCTTGCACAACTGCTGCTTTACTGAACTACATGTCCAGATCATTTTATTTTTTGTAGTTGTTCAAGAGGCCGCAAAATAGGTACAGGTGTATATACAAACAATGTGAACAATTACTTTTCCAAATTCTATTTCTAGAACTTTTACCAATAAGACATTGAAAAAAAGAGTCTGGAGTAGTTTCATCATGGATCAAGGTCTACAGTGACAAGTCCCTTAATGCCCTACAAACTATTGTCTCTTTCAGTCGCTTTTCCACCTTCTGGAATTCCAGAGACTGGTGCTGCAGTACTCTCCTCCTGCACACTCCCATGATCTGCCTTGTAACCAGAAGGTGAGTGTTCCCACCCAGGCTTATCCCTGCCCTGGGATGTTCTTGCTCCACCCCTCAGGGCTCCTAGTCTCACCCTTTCATACTTCTGTCTTGCCAAAGTAATGCACTGATAGTTTCCAGCCAGTATAATGTAAGGTGATACACACTGTTTCTTCCCTCTGAGAGTCAATAAAACATGACCTTACATTCTCCAGCTGTGTTTTGCATTAAATGGCTTTCAGGCAAATCTATGTTTCTTTCACAGACTTTCATTTGATTGCTCCCTCTTGGTCGTAAACCAGCCCACATAATACTACAGATGCTGTGTGTTTGCAAAAAGTTCAGCTGATGTCTTTTGCATCGGAATAATATTGCAGGCAAGAATAGCACTGGAACAAGGAGAGCCAGGGGTCATTTTTCAGTCCTACTCTGGACGAGTTGAAAGTGGCGCTTTACGAGTCCCAGATTGATCTCCATATGATACAGTATGTTAGATATTGCTCCAGTCCAGCCATCGTAATTTAAAAATTTCATCTTGTACTTTGGGTTAAATATTTGTTTCCATTTTCTCTCTTTTGTATGAACTAAAGGACCACATTTTAAAATACCATTGCTTATGTGTCTCTACGGACTCCCAGGAGCCCAGGAATCTGCTGTTCATGCAAGAGTTGCGGCATCTCTTCTCATTGATGGTGGGTTCCAAGAGGAGATATGTAGACCCCTCTCGGGCCGTGGAGATCCTGAAAGGCGCTTTCAAGTCCTGTGACTCACAGCAGGTAGGCATTTTCCAATGGCTTGAAATAAAAATGCTTCCAAATCTGAGTTTACATTCAATATACAGATGGTCCCCGTCTTACAATGGGGTTACGTTCCGATAAACCCATCGTAAGTTGAAAACATTGTAAGTTGAAAATGCATTCAGTACACCTAACCTACTGTCACGCTTGTGGCTGCTTTAGCAATGGAACGTAGGCAGTCTTTCCGGCTCCATCTTCAGACTGAGCATTGATTGGATGACTGATTGGCTTAGGACCCAATCGTGGATGGGATTTAGTTCCTACCCAGACTTCTTGTCAGTGTTCAGTATCCGCTGCCCCTCGTGAACTCTCCTGCAACCATTGTCTTGCTAAGACCTTGTATTTTGTTTATTTTGAATTGTGGCATCTTCCGTTTCTGTTTACTACCAATCACTAATGTTTAGCCCTAACTCCCAGCTAACAGTAGCACTGTCGAAAACAACACTCATTAACGGGTTTAACAAAGCTTAAACTTAATACCATGGTGTCTCGCAATTGCTTCCACCAACCCACGCCATAACACCTACCAAACGTCATAGCCTAGCCTAGCCCACCTTAAAAGTAATTACGAGCTTTCTGCTTTCATGCCGCTTTTAGGATGCACAGACAGAGATGGGCGTTTTGTAAACATGATGGATGCACAAAACACAATGTAGATACGAGGGGGCAACCAAAAAAAACATTGGCAGTAGAGAACACTGTAGAGTATCAGTTGTATACACTAGCAACCAAGTGGCAGACTGAGAGACGGGGCTTGCCACTGCCTAGCATCATGAGAGAGTATTGTACCACATATTGCTTGCCCGGGAAAAAATCAAAATTTGAAGTACAATTTCTACCGAATGCGTATCGCTACTGCACCATTGTAAAAAAAGACAGGCCATTATAACTCGGGAACCATCTATATTTACCTTGAAATGGTACGGTAAGTATAAGTTACCTGACTGTATAAATTTGTGAAGTTATTTGTAAAGGTTTTCATATAACCTTGTAAATTTCCTGAGGTAATAGTTAATAATCATCATCATTATCATCCCCATCATTTGTCCAGCCTAAATCAGTGATCTGCTGTCATTAATAAAACATGCTGCTGTTTTTTTAAATGTGTGTAACATGATTGCCAGTTCCTGACTTCAATGGCTTTGTTTTAATAGATGTTAAGAACACAAGGCAGGTTTATGTTTTGCAGCAGCAGGACGTGAGTGAGTTCAGTCACAAGCTGCTTGACTGGCTGGAGGATGCCTTTCAGATGAAGGCTGAGGGGGAGAGGTGAGACTTTTGCCTTACTTCCTACAGGCAGGGCCGTCAGGTCTGTGACCTTGCATATTCTCCAATTGTCAAGAGGTGTGAAAGAATCAAAGGTGCTCTTTTTTTAAATTATTCAAAGTAAAGGCAATGCAGGGGCTGAGATGGCAGTAAAGTATGTGAATTTGTCACATGAAAGAATGGTTTCAACCTTTGTTACACTCCCCCACCACTGCGTTAGTATTCTTAATTAAGGTATTAAGCCTGAATTGCTCCAGTAACTATATAACACTGTAAAAATACATTTCTTTTGGTAAAGCATTAGCTAAGCACTAAGTTAATAGCTTCCTTTAGTCACCCTGATATTTTACAGCTGTGATGTCCTTAACTACTTTAGCAAAATATTCTGCTCTCTAAATGTTTCATATTAGGAGTTGCTTTAGATTGACATATCCGTTAAGCAACAAACTAATAGCAGTAACAGCAATAAATCAAATATTTACATTTACATTCACACATGGGAAAAATGTGCCTGTAGTACAAACAAAGGTAACACTTCATTTGACTTTTCAGTAACTTTCACTTTGCACACTGTGTTAATTTGCTGCAGGGAAGGGGAGCAGCCTAAAAATCCAATGGTGGAGCTTTTTTACGGACGTTTCGTAGCTGTCGGTGTCGTTGAAGGTGAGGAGGATGAGCTCATTACTATTCTTCCTCGGCAGCGTTGGAGTGTCCTTGCCCCCGGCAGCAAGATGTGGCCTCAGTGTTAATGAGATGTTGCATCTCTAATGGCCCTGTAGTGTGTTTAGCTGATCTCAGAACAGGAGGGGGCAGTGATGCAGATATGAAACTTCTGAAAGACAATGGACAGGTCCTAACAAAGTTAGAGGCAGGAAGTTGTATTTATTACTTCCTGTTTTACACATTGGGGGGCAGCCTGTGGTCATCCTCTATTTGCAGCCAGACAGTTGTCAGTTCAAGTCCCCCAAGGGGCCTTACTGTAGACCCCGTTGCTTACTTAATTCACCTGGCTACAATCACACCTGTCTTCTCACCTTTTTCTCACTCCTACCCTGCCCTTACCTGCTTTTGCCCTTGTGAGCACCCGCCCTCCACGCTTTACAGCCCTCTGCTTTCCTATACAGACTTGGCTTTGATGAGTACAGAGCAATTCATCAGCAGATGTGCTGCTTAATAGACCATGCTATGCAAATTGAGTTTTCAGGAATATCACTGGTGTTATGTGAGCATAATGATTTCCTGAGCTCACTGCCTGGGCTACTTCATCCCTTATTTCAATCCTATCAGTCAAATCAAGTCTTTTTATTTTTTCTGTTTTACTTCAGAATTTTTAGTACAGCAATTGTATCTGTGTATCTAATGAGCTGCGACCTAATAGCCATTCTAAGCACATTGCAGGTTTTTATTAGTGTGTTTTAGTGGTACTATCATAGGCTGATATGCACTTACCTTTAGCATTAGCAGAGCAAGCCCATTATTTAATGTTTTTTTTATTTTTTTTTATTTTTCCATTACGTTAAAAAGTTGACTGTCTGACTGATTTTGTTGCCGTCTAGGGAAGAAGTTTAAGAACACAGAAACATTTGGCCAGTACCCACTACAGGTTAATGGTTATAAAGATCTTCATGAATCCTTGGAGGCAGCTATGATCGAGGGAGAGATCGAGTCCTTGCACTCTGAAAAACCTGCAGTGTCTGGGAAAGAGGTTAGTTCTTGGGCTTAATTACACATTTGTTCAGTTTAATGCCACATCTATGCCTCTTGATGCAGAGCTCTCCAGCTTGTGATGCTGAAGGTTCTTACCACTTTCTTTAAAACAATTGTTTAATTGAAGAAATTCTGTGGTGAGCTGGGTTGTGAAGGGTGGAAATTGTGCTGAAAGAGTGCTGCTGTTTTGCTCCTTTCAGCATTGGTTTGCTGAGCTTCCCCCAGTGTTGACCTTCGAACTCTCCAGGTTCCAGTTTAACCAGGCCTTGGGAAGGCCAGAGAAGATCCACAATAAACTGGAGTTTCCCGCTGTGCTCTACTTGGACAGGTAGGCAGGAGCTCTAACATCTGGGTGAGGAATTTTGATATATCTGCTTGGGGAAGTGTTTTGCAAGAAATCCAAGTTACCTTCAGCTTAAAGCAGAATAAGCTGTAGGGGCAGCAGGTGGAACAGTGGTCCCACCTCCTACTGTAGTACCCTTGGACAAGGTGTTTACCCTGAATTGCTCCAGTAAAAATGACCCATGTGTATAAATTGGTAAATCGCAATGGAGAAAGATGTGAGCTAAATAAATAAGTTCACGGTAGGTTCTTTTGAATTTCTGTTCCTTGATGCTTCACCGCTGAGCTAAAGTCCAGCCTGCATGTTTTATCTTTAGGTACCTGGACAGGAACATGGACATCACTAGAATGAAGCGTCAAGAGATGAAGAGGCTTAAAGAGCACCTGACGTTGCTTCAGCAGCGACTGGAGAGGTACCCCAGGGGACCCCTAACTAGAGCCCCCTTTCTCACAGCACTAATGAACTAACTTAACTTTGTTTTGCTCATAATGGTCATGTGAGATGCCTTCACTTCAATTTATAGGCATCTATTATGCGCTGAACGTGATGCGGCATGCTGTCTGTGGGATGCAGGCATTTCAGTGTGTTCTTCTTGAATCAGGTATCTAAGCTATGGCTCTGGTCCCAAGAAATGCCCCCTGGCAGATGTTCTGGAATACACCATGGAATTTGCCTCCAGTCAGCCCATCCTCTCTTCCCTCGTGCGACATGTCGACATGGCAGGCACCCAACCTGGTAGTACGACAGCTCCGAGGCAAGCAGCTCAGTTTACCTTTCACCAAGAGCCCTTCTCTGTATCGACTGATTCAGTAATTATTTAATAAT
Source organism: Heterotis niloticus (assembly GCA_018136845.1). Taxonomy (NCBI): domain Eukaryota; kingdom Metazoa; phylum Chordata; class Actinopteri; order Osteoglossiformes; family Osteoglossidae; genus Heterotis; species Heterotis niloticus. The sequence continues at coordinate 27,913,192 of CM030893.1, forward strand.
TTTTCTTGTTTAGTATGGCTGACCAGAGTCCACCCAGCAGCAGTGAAGCCTCTACAGGCACCCCTCTCCCCCAGCAGAGGGTGCTGGTCCACAAGCCCCTCACTCATTCACGAGTACTAGCCAACACTCTGGGACACCCTGCTCCCCGACACATCACGGAGGAGGAGCTGCGGGTGCTGGAAGCCTGCCTGCAGCGCTGGAGGGTTGAGGTGGAGAAGGACACCCGGGGTATGAAATGTGCCTCTATCTGCTTTCCCCGGGGGGTAATGTCTGAATTAAGTGGTCCCCATATGGCTCTCATAATCTGATCACCTAAAAACATCAACACCCCATAGCTCACGTTGGCCTCTTATCTATAAATGTGATGTGGCTGGAGACATTAGCAGAAATACTGAGTGGACTGTTTTTGCTTGAATAAATTATACATGTGACATTCAGTACTGCAAGTGCAGCATAGTGACAGCCAGACACAATGGAGCTCTGTAGAAATGCTCAAACAAAATAACTGCTGTAAATGCCCTTGCTGTCTTTGCTGGATGCACAGTCATTGTGTGGTTAACATCACATATGGTCAATGACAGCACAATTTTGCACCCATGCTGTTTTTGTACCATATTCACAAATGGTCGCAATAATAACGGCACTCATAAGTACTTTTTAATTAGAAATTATGTCTTTGATCGAAACAGCAACCCACCATTAATATTTGCCTCTGTGCAGGCAACACAGTGTCTACATGTATAGTCCTTACACTGTTTTAATGTAAAACAAACAGTGCAACAAACACATAAGAAAACACAAAACAGGAAGTTTCAGCATCAATTGCATCTACATCCAACCAAGGTTCTCCATCCTCTGTCAGTCCATTAAATACTGTGGTCACACTTGCAATTGGTAATCCCAGATGTAGCCATGTCTGTACTCCTGTACATCACAAATAAAGTTTTTTTTTAATTCATTTTTACAAATTAATTCTGGACTTTATTTTTAATGAGGAATTTAATGTTTTGACAAATTCATACAGAAATAACTATATATTATTCAACTGTTTAACTGGAACAGCACCTGTCATAGGATCTCGCAGGAGAAGTGTCCCCTAGTCACGTGGTTAGTGGACAAGTGTGGTCACCAACAGAGCTTCAGTCCCTAACCCTGATAGTAACCTGGCCATAACAGTATTTAAGTGTTCGAGTGTTACAGATATTTTCAAACAGTGGCAAACAATTGAATTATTTCACTATTGTCCCCAGCGTGAAAAGCCTGGAGATGTTGTACAGTATGTGTATAGGTCTTCGGGAGCTGAATTTCCTTATTGTCCCTTTCTGCCCTTTGCTCTGTTCTCTTGCAGAGCTGCAAAGATGCATCTCAAGGATACACACAACCATGGAGCTCATGTACTCTGACAAGGCCTTGATGCAGGTGAGTGTTTTACACACCAGCGTCTTCTGGCTGACTGTGAGCCTTGAAGCCTTTTCATGTATCTACTTGAGTCGGTGGCTTTTCTGTTGACTGAGGAAAACTGGCAGAACAACACACAAGCTATTAACTCAGTCAAGGAAGGGTCAGCTGAGGATGGCACTGTGCCCACAGGTGCCATACCGGCTTCATGCTGTACTGGTCCACGAGGGCCAAGCCAGCGCTGGCCACTACTGGGCCTACATCTTTAGCCCCCAGCTTCAACGGTGGCTCAAGTTCAACGATGTCTCCGTCACCAAGTCCAGCTGGGATGAACTGGTTCGCGACTCCTTTGGTGGCTATCGCAATGCCAGCGCTTACTGCCTCATGTACGTCAATGACAAGAAGCCCTTCCTCATACAAGGTAAAACAGAAACAGTCTCCACAAAGATCTAAATAGAAGGATATTAGGCATGACAGTATCAGCGTGATATCATCATTTTTTCTTTGTGCAGTTTGTTTGTACATAATGTAATATATGCGATCCTAAAAAACTTACCATGTGAAAAATCATACAATGAAAGTAACAGCTTATTGGGGAAAAATAGGGTTGGGGTAGAAAACCGAAAACCCAAACAATTTTGTAAGCAGAATAGTAACAAAAACAATAAGAAACTTTATAAAAAATATCAGGAAAATAAAAAATGTTACTTCATAATAAATAAAGAAATGGTAAATATAGAACTGTAATTTGAAAAAATGCAAGTTTTGTTTGCTGGAAGTGACTGTAATGAAGGGTTGAGCCTGCTGGTTTACAGAGAAGAGGTGAGTGTGAAATCATCGTCGTCATCATGAAAAGTTGCAATCTTTGCAAAAACTGTGACATAGCAGTTGTTCCAACTAAACAATTTTCTTTTATTTTTGCACCACTGTTTCTTACCATGCATAACATTGATAACTTTATGACTGTTGCTCCAGCGATGTCTCGTGTTCTCAGGCTTGTGTCAAAACACTTTATTTCAAGCTTTTTCTTGGTACTTGGTTCTTTTTTTTCCTTTCACCACAAGGAAGCTTGTGATAAAGCTGAGGCAGGAACAGTACACATAACTTTGTGTGTGTGTGTGTGAGAGAGAGAAAATCATAATAAATAAATCATAATATATGCAGGTTATCCATTTGCTTTTATCCATTAAGCTGACACTCCAAAGCATTTTACAGTGTTAAGTTGCTTATAATTATTTACCATTTATACAGCTCGGTATTTTTTACTGGGTGGGCTAATTGAGATGAACGATGTTACAGTAGCTTTAAATCTAAGGGCAGCTGCCATTACTCTTGTATAGTGTGTCATAGAATTTTACCCAGTTTTACTGCAGGGTATTTTTCTTGGGCAGTTGAGATTAAGTACCTAGCTGAGGGGTTACTATAGCAAGCTGGAACCCTAACCTTGAGGTTACAAATCTGTACTTTATCAGGAAATGTGTTAAAGCACTAGTCTAATGTGCAAAGACACCCAATAACAGTAAAAATTGATGTAGCTGGTTGGTTTGGAGTCATTTGTTTTTTGGTAACTCTTTGAGGACCTATAAGCTCCCCCTCAATACCCAGGGTGAATCGCTGAGGCTGAACCTTTCTCCACAGAGGAGTTTGACAAGGAGACAGGTCAGGTGCTGAGTGCACTGGACAAGCTGCCCGCAGACCTGAAGGAGTATGCGAATAAGGACAACCAGCTATTTGAGAAGGAGCTACAAGAGTGGGATGCGCTGCAGGCCCACAGGGAAACTGTGGAAAAGCTGGCAAGTGCGATGGCAGTGGCAACCACAGCATCTGGCTCCATGCAGCCTTGTCCTCCAGAAAGCACCAGTGAGTTCCAGATTGTGTGGGTCATCCTTTAAACTCTAGTGCAAAAAATTGAGGGAATGTGTCAGGAGTGGCTGTGTGATGAGTTTGTGTGTGTTTGTGGCCTGTGCAAATGGCAGTGTGTGGACAGTCACTCCATCTGCTACCCCAGCCTGTCAGCAGGAGCCAGAATACATGGAGGCCTCCGTTGCTGGTGACCAGGAGCGTCGGAGGGAGGACACGGAGCGAGCTGTTTCCCAGGTCACAGCTGAGCAGGCGCAATGCAGCCCCGAAGGCCTGTTGAACGCAGTAAGACCCCCACAGAGCACACCTGTGCCTGAAAGCTCTTCCCACTCTGTCCTCCTCATTGTTGGACACCTTTATCTAAATACTGTTCCTTAACCATAGCTCTTGTCATTGGGAATATTCAGTTCATAATGATTTATTGTGCTAAATCAGATAGTACATTTGCTTTTGGTTGTTAATAACACTGGCTTATTATTATTTCCCCACTGCTGCTGTTTTTCCTAGTATGTTTTTCTCTGGGTTCTATTTTTCACGTTAGCAGATTGTGGTTTTGTAATTGCATGTGTGGAGATCACTTTTGTGGGGCACTTCACATTTTTCCTTCAGGCAATTTCCTGAGCATTTTACCATTTTTCATTTGTTGTTCTTTGACCTTTTTGACTCATTGTTGTATGACTGTTTCATTTAACCCGTTTTTAATCTCACTTTCCTGTCTAGGCAGGGGCAATAACATTCACAAATGTGATTTCAGTCAAGAAATATCTAGTGTATAATGGGATCTCTTCAGCCTTTTAATATTGGCTGAAGCCCAAAATAAAACCATTAGAGAGATGCACTGCAGGTGCCTAGAAGAGTAATTACTAGTCTAGCCCTAATACCTATGTTTTAAAGAGCCTTGATTAACAAGGAGAGTTTACAGTCCAGGTTAACTTCATTATCATCCTTTGGAAATGTGCCACTAACTCTGCTAGAAGATCAGCTCCCTTGCTCTTTTCCAAGCCTGCTTCTCTCTCTTTTTTCTAGCTCACTAGTGAAAGCCCATCCTCAAACTTTCTGTCGAAGGTTCTAGTAAACCAAGCCTTTAAAATGGTTACCACCCCACAACCAAAGAACAAGGACTCCCTCTCCTCACTCCATGTGATTGAAGGGTCTACCACCTACCGTGCAGCTGATAGATGTAGGGCTGAAGCGACTGTAACTCCCCTTTCTGTTGATTCGCCAAAGCTTAGTGGATCCGACCTTCCAGTCCTTTCTATTCAGGTTGGGGTCAATAAAAAGAACACCATGGAAATTTTTGTTCAGGGAACGGTCAAAGAATCTACTCCTCTAGGTAGAAGTGGCCAGCCTGTGGGAAGCAGTCAAGCCCTACCTCCACATGGTACTTTGAATGGCTCCATTACTGTGCCCTCTCATGCTCACACTGTGGTGGAAAGCCTCATTTGTCGTTCCTCACAAGACAAGCCGAAGGCAGAGAGATCCACAACCCTGCCCCCTCCTGTTAAGCCTGTGACAGAGAGCATTGAAATAACACCCACTCCTTTTCAAGTTGTTTCTGAGGGCATGGAAGTCACACCCCTTCCTGTTAAACCTGCCATAGAGGGTGCTGAAGCCCCTCCCCCTACAATTAAGCCAGTGCCAGAGTGTGCTGAAATCCCACCCATTCCTTTTCAAGTTGTTTCTGAGGGCATGAAAGCCACACCCCTTTCTATTAAACCTGTTATAGAGGACTCTGAAGCCCCTCCTTCTCCAATTAAGCCAGTAGCAGAGAGCACTGAAGCCCCACCCTCTCCTTTTCAGGGTGTGTCAGAGGGTAATGAAGTCCCTCCCCCACCTGTTAAGCTTTTGGTAGAGAACTGTAAGGTCCTCCCTCTTCCTGTTAAAGTTGTGCCAGAAGTCAGTAAAGTCTCAGCCTCTTCTGTTAAGTTTATGACCGAGGGCGCAGAAGTCCCCACTCCTCTTGCACAGCCTGTAACAGAGAGACCCAAAGTGCTGCCCACTCTTTGGCAGCATATTACAGAATGCCCTAAAGCCCCACCTCCACCTGTTGCCTCTGAGACGCACGCCTTCACAACACCACTTGGTCCTGTTCAACCTGTGACAGAGGGTGCACAAGCTCCGGCCACTCTTGGTAAACCTGAGGCAGGAGTTTGCAAAACCCCATCACCTGGTGTACAGCCCACAACAGAACATTGCAAAGCCCCAGCCCTTCCTGTCCAGTCCATGACTGAAGGCTTCGTAGCTCCATGTCCTCCTGCTCAGCATGTGGGCGAAGGAGCCATCCCCTGTACTGGCACCTCCACATGGTTACAAGAGAACAATTACGATGATGATGAGGTAGTGTTGTCTGTAGTTGTCATGGAGCAGGTGTTGTGCACGGCTTAGTGTTGCCATATTTAGAGTCAGCTGCTTTGTTGCTTATAGTTATTTTGTAGGTAAGCAAGTTGAATTCAGAGTGGCTTTGTGATAGTTAAATTAATAGCTTGCTGGTTGTATGGACACATGTCTTGATTACTTTCTAATGCAGACGATGTTTATAGAACAAACCATTTGAGTTAAACCCTTAAGTTAATGTTTTATTTAAAAAGAGTACCAGGTGGCAGGACCAGGACTCTCATGAGAAGGGAGGGGTTCTGCTATAATATTGTTCAGTTAGATACTTTTCCTGAATTGCTGCAGTAAAACATGTAGGGGTTTAAATGACTAAAGAAGATGCTTTCAATCAAAGTATCTGCTGAAAAATATAACTAAGCTAAATTATGTTAAAACTGGAGATCCATAAGGCTGATGGACTTAGAAAAAAGCGTAATTGCCATGTGCTCAAGCACCTGTGAATTGCATTTTCTCATTACTGCCATGACAGAAACTTAAAATGAGTCGGTATTTTTTTTTTTTTTTTTTTTAAATATATATAAAATTACCATCCTCCAAAAATAATATTTTGAGGCCAAACAACAACACATTGTGATACAGGTGGTCCTTAAATTATGATGGGTTTCAGTTCTGTTGACCTGATCGTAAGTCACAAATCCCCTTATACTGTATACTATAAATATACATATAAATATATAAACAATGAACGTTAAGGATACTATGTTGCATAATAGGGCTTTATTTTTTATTTATTTCGCATATACATGTTATAATACTGTAGAATAATACTATACACTGAATTGCCAGTTTATTAGGTACAGCCCCCACCTTCCCACAAACTGCACAGTCCAACAAGTACATCATGTGACTGAAGTGTGTGGTGCAATTCAGCCACGCCAGCATTTCTAGCATCACTTAGTGTGCAGCTAAGCATTTAAATGTGCAAAACAAGTGACCTTAACGACTCAATGTAGCTTGATAGTTGGTGCTAGATGTACTGGTTCTGGAATCTCCCAAATGCCTGTTGTCTTGGGCTTTTGACATTGAGCTGTTCCAAGAGTTACTGAGAATGGAGCAAACAGCAAAAAAGTACTAATGAAAAATCCTGTTGTTGAAAACTGCTTGTGGATCAAAGGAAAGTAGCAAGTGTTATGCAAACAGATGGGCCACAACCAGGCAAATCACAACTGAGTTTACTGGTGAGCAGAATGTTGTCCCAGAATGTACCATTTATTCTGCTTTGTCTCGAATGGGATACAACAGCAGAGGATCATGTTGGGTGACGATGCTATCAGCAAAAAGATCTGTCCAGGAGAAATAAAAACATCAGGACTGCGCTTGAGTGGTGGAAAACGTTTCCTGGTGGATGAATCCAGATTTCTTCTGCACAATGTTGATAGAGTGATCAGACTTTGGTGCAACCAACAGATGTTCAGGGACCCACCCTGTTTAGTGTCAACAGTACAGGCAGGTGATGGGAATGTGATGGTGTGGGGATTGTTTTCCTGGCACACTTTAAGCACAGCATATCTGGTTATCATTTCTAACCAAGTCTGTAACTTTGTGGCCACAGTTTATCGACACTCAGACAGACACTTTCAAACGGTTCCAGGAATGTGACAGCGAGTTTTCATTGCTTCATCTGCACAGTCCCCAGATTTCAAAATTTGGCAAGCATGTTTGGGATGAGGTAGAATGGGCTGTTTACTGCAACTGTTCAAACCATTCTTTTCCTATATGCTGCAATGTTCCTACACAACATATCCAGCATCTTTTAAAATCTACGATCAGACAAATTCATGCCATTCTGAAGGCCAAAGGAGACCCAACAAGCTAACACATATGTGTACCTAATACACTGGCTATTCAGTTTAAACCCAGTGCAGTGTAATTATATTTTCATGCTGCATTATTACTTTCATTTCAGTTTTTTTTTTTTTAGCACCACCAGAACATTCACTTTCTTACTTGTTGGACACTGTAAATCAAAAGTAACATGTGGAATCACAAACATCTTCTTCTTTCGGCTGCTCCCGTTAGGGGTCGCCACAGCGGATCAATTGTTTCCATTTCAATCACAAACATAACATTCTGTAAACTCCTTTTGCTAAAATAGTTGCTGATTGATGCCCAAATACTGCCTAAATCAATGACAAATGGTGCCTTGCAGGGGCACGACCAGCCAACCTCAGTCTCTAACATGCAATGCAAAACATGAAGCCCAAATGTTGGGACTTAGACTCAGTCTATTGAGGTTGATGGGATGGCCGTTGTAAGTCGGGGACTACCTGTAGTGGTATCTCCAGAGACTGTAGCTTATTGTTGCACGTTGTGGCTTCATTCAAATTCAGATGTGGTCCTTAAATGTTTAGCTAGAGCAACAAAGTGCTTGTTCAGTGCAGCAATAAGTTTTTGTTTTATTTATTTCAAATTTTTTGTAAACCTGTTGTTAGTAATACCGTATTTTTCCAAGCTGCTGAGGCATAGGCTTTAGTGCTGCATGATGAGCTTGGGTTGAGTCTCTTACTGGCTGGTGTGAGGACTGGCGTAACTCTGCACGCCCCCAGAACCCTCAACCATGTCGTAACACACCTCCATCCTTGGCCAGGCAATGCTGACCCCAAGCATGCAGAGCGTTATCAGGGCCATTGGGAAGGCCTGGAGCGTGTATGACAAGTGTGGCCCAGAAGCGGCCTTCTTCAAGGTACTTCCCATTTCTTCCAATCTTTCCTTTCCTTTGCCTCTGCATGCTTCCTGCCCTATATACACCTCTAACTGCGCTTCGAGACCAAGACTGAGAAGTGAGAGTGTAAGTCATGAACTCGCCTTGTCTTAGGTCACCTCAGTGTCACCACCTTATAGTCAGAATGTGAAGCATAATGCGTCTCACTGTCTGCCCACCAACACTCCTAATGTCACAGGCTATCAAGGTGGAGTACGGGCGTCTGCTGTGGTTGGCCAGGGAGGAAACGTCCCCCGAGAAAGATCCTCGACTGCTCTACGTCATGGTCTACCTCATCAAGAACCAGGCACCCAAGAAGATCCTAGAGAGGACACTTCTCATGCAGTTTGCTGACTGTAGTTTGAGCTTCAATGAGCGGTATGGACTGCATCTAACTGGTTTCAATGTGATCAGGAACTGGTTTGATGTTTAAAAAAAGAAAGCAAGTAATCTTTTTATTCTTTAAGTGTGTACGTTCAAAGTCTTATTGATCCATACCTGTTTTCCTTTCAGATGTAAGAACATTATGAAAGTGGCACAAGAAAAACTACATTTAATAAGGCCAGATGAAGTTAATCTGGAAGAATATCAGGTCAGGATTTTTACAGCCTAATCTCTATATCTATAAAGTTCAATCTCTGTTCTTTATGTGTGGTTTTGTTTTTCAAACTACAGATTTGAAATTTGGTACATGGGTACTTCTCACCCTAAGTGAGGTTTTTGTGTAGTCAACCACAGACACACAATTTGTCAAGAAAAGGACGAATAGATTTTTGCACACATTTATACAAACACACACACATACACAAACACAAACACATCAGGGTGGGGAGATGGGGGTGGGGCTGTACTGGAGGAAGGGCCTGAACGGGTGACAGAAAGGGTAAAAAAAAATTGTATATTTATATATATCTCACACACTGCACTGGACACATTATTAATATAAGGTTAGTAAAGTCTGGTGACATTTTCTGGAAACCAGCATGTAATGGCCAGAGTACTGATCACACAAGAGTACCGTGCAAGTTTATAAACTTTTACTGGTCACACAAGGGTTCCCTTTAAATCCCCCGTCGGCTGTACCAAAGAGAGTCCTCAGTAGGGGGAAGGGGAATGGTTTCCAGCATAATTGTTTGTTATTTTCTTATTATGGGTTTCTTTATTTAGTTTTTTGGTGTAACGTTGTTTGTATAATTTTGGGAGAACTTGGAATGTTGTTGGCCTTGTTGATTATGTATGTATGTATGTTTGGGTGTTGTATTGGTGTTCCCCCTTGTGTTGCTGGGTTGATCACCCAGTATATATGTTTCCCCGGTGTGTCATTTGGGAGAGGGTCAGTTGTGTTTGTCGTGTATAAATTTTGGGCTTAGGTATATTTTGATGACCTCTTTTATTGGGCCCAGGATGTCTTTCTTGCTGGAGGTTCTTTTGTATTTTGATTCTTTTTCCTAAGTAAATTTTAATTTTTTTTTTTTTTTTAAATATCAAACTCTGCATCTCTCCCGTTTGCTTGATTGGTCCCGCACACAGCCTTGTTACACTCTTTAGCGTTCACCTGTCTGACAACACTAACAATGAATATGTATTAGACAGATGTACAGTGTGGTTATATATAATTTATTACTTTTTATCCTTTCATCTTTCAATTTTCTGACTTCAGCAGCATCAGATTACTCAGCTAATATGAAATACCTTTGCTTTCTTTGTAAGGGGGGAAAAACACCCTATTGAAATATAACAAATCTAGGCCTTGTTTAATTTTATGTTTGCTCACTGCTGTTATACATTTGCCTACATGCTGATAGTATTGCAGTAATGAATTTTAATTTATTAGTTTGGCTAAATGCTTATTTCTTGTCTTGGAATTTGTTACCAAACAGATTCCCCACATTTTGTACTCCTTTTCTGTGCTGTGTTGCTAAATGCCCTGGATGTGACACATGCATCCTGCTTTTGCAGACTTGGCATCAGGATTATCAGACCTTCAGGGAGACAACAGTGTTCCTGATGATTGGCCTGGAACTGTTCCAGAAAGAAAGGTGAGTCTGCCCATAACCCTCCTCCCCAAAACCCTCCACAGATCTGTGTGCCCTACCATCTCAGGTATGTCTAGAGGGTGATATAGATATAGATCAAAATATAGCTCTTACCATCGTAACTTAAAAATCGTATGATTTTTAAGTTACGATGGTAATATCAATATTTTGGTTCATTGTTGCTGTAGCTGCCTGCAGAGGGCAGTAATGCTTTAGGAATTTTTCCAATTGCTCAGACCTAACAATCCCCTGGAAGAAAAGCAGATATTTCGAAAGACCAAACTCATTTCTTTAATGGCCAGTCTCATTTCCTTAAATGTCTGGTGGGCAGCTTTTTATGCCCCAATTCGTAAGTGCACTCAGCACTTAGTGCTCATGTGCACATTTGTCGCCCTCAAGGCCTGAAATCCAGCGTGGTTTATAGGCCTCTTTATGGTCTCGGTTTAAACAACAAGAACACGGAACTGTCATCTGTCCGAACAACAGCAATGCACTTTAAAGAGGTAATTAACAGCTAAGGTGGAATTACTACCAGACCTTTCTCCCTCTCTACAAGAAAATTTGTCCTCAATAATTTCTGTTTCATGCATTGGCCAAAGAACAGTCAGCAAAACTAGAACTGGTTATTTTCCTTCCTCAACATAATTTCTGATTATTTATTGACTAATTGATGGTGTAACCACCTTTCCTTTTAAATCATGCTTTGCTGAGTTTTGTAGCACCGGACAACTTAATAGGCAGGTGTTGCGATTTTAAAAGCTTATTTTTCTGACTGTTTGCTTTTAGTTTGGAATTAGAGGAGAGGAATTGTTGGCTATTAGCTCATGATCAGTTCCATCATCTCTTTTCGTGATCAATATGGTGGCCTTTGGAGTCAGTGGCCAGGCTCATGTGAAGCCAGTTCTGGACTCAGGGGTGGTCCTCTGCACCGCCCAGTTTTCTCCATTTTTACGCCATAGGAGTCAGATCAGTCAGCACTGCAGATCAATAACTGTCACCTTCAACAACGTTGTGCTGCTCTTGCATGGGGAGGGGGGCTGCATCTAAGGATGCCCTTTTAATGTGAGCATCTTGATTAATTTGCTTCAGGGTCTTATGGTAAGAGGCTCTTCCCCTTCTGTCAAATTCTCCTTAGTTCCCACATAGTTCACACAAGACCTTACAGTCCATCTGCTTCATCATCTCTTCTCTTTATAGCACAGTCATTTTGGAAGCTGAGTAATTTGTTTTCGTATCTGCCTTAGTGCTATTTGTGGTATTGAGTGTCATCTCAATCTGTGTGTTTGCTGTGTGTGCCTGTGGGTCTGAGTTGTAGTTAGTACTTGTGAGTCCAAGTTAGATATTGTCACTTGTGTTTTCAAGTTGAGCCCAGGTCACGAGTGAACAAGTTTGAGGCGCATTGCATACATTTTCGAGTTCAAGTCCAAAACGAATACTTTAATTTTTCAGTTGGAGTCTAGGTTGTGGAATTAAGTATGAGTTTAAGTAAATGCTTTCATTTACTCATTTACTTAATGAATTTTAATTGTGTAAATTCTTATTTAATCTCCCGCATTTGAGTACTGCATCACTGGCATGTGCAGTCTGTAGTTGAATGTGTATGTCTGTAGTGTATTAACTCATTGTCATGTATTTATTTCACCTCAGCTACGTTGAAGCACTGATGTACCTGATCTACTCCTATCAGTACAACAAAACGCTGCTCTCCAAGGGCCCTTATCGAGGACACGACAAGGAGCTGATTGCCCATTACAGGAGAGAATGTTTGCTGGTGAGTCGGGCGCGGGAGGAAAAGCTCTGGATGGGTCTACAGCTGGCTGTTACCCTGGTCTCCCTAGACTCTAAGATCAGTGTTTCATTTAGTTATTTGGTTATTTTATGCAAGCAGCTTACAGTTTTACTTACTCATACCACTGGATATTGTACTGAAGAACTTTAGACAAAATCGCTCACAACAGAAAAACAGTAGGGACCGTCTCCTGCAGGTTTCATGCCTGTATTCGTGATCCCTGTGCTACCGGCTTCCCCAGGAAAATAACCAGTTAACTGAAAATAAGCAAAATCATTGAATTTGTACTGTACACCCATATTTACTCTTTGTTCAGAAAACCTCCTTGCTTTCAAACACACACTCGCTGCACATTGTATTGTGTTCCAAATTGTCTGTGTTGGAGAAGGAAGTCAGCACGGCGTGAATACAAACATGTCACAGCTGTTGTCCTGACTTGACCCAAACTCTCTGAAATGGGCCTTTAAATAGATCCAAGAATTCCTTTATGCTACAATATTTACACTTAGCGTTTGTTTTGAGGGAAATGTAGCTGGGAAACGTAATGCGCCGTGACACTTATCTACGCAGGTCCAAGAAGTAACTGCAAACTAACCCCATAGAATTACAGTTAAGGACGCAGATGTGAAGCTTTTTGGTTTCTGACCGTCTCCCTGGGAGAGATCTGGTTTTTATAGTCTTTGGAAACTTTGCACCAGTAAAACATCTAACTGTTAAAATATAAAACTTTTATACATTTTTGCATAAAAGCATTTGAACAGAATAATAGTAAAGATAAAATATGAACCGTTTCCGGTGTTGGATTTGCTCCTCGTTTTTACTGTATTTTTAAAGGTACAGTGGCATAGTTGTCTGTTAACTACTTGTTAGCTCATCTTAGAGGTTTGTCTGTGATGCCAAGTTTGTGTGACACGCAGAGGCTGAACAAACGTGCGGCAGCCCTGTTCCAGTCCGGGGAGGAACCGGAGCTCAGCGATGGACTGACCATCATGAACGAGCTAGTGGTGCCCTGCTTGCCACTGCTGCTGCTAGAGGAGGAGGAGAAGGACACGGCAGCCGTGGAGGAAATACGAAACCGCTGGTGCTCCTACCTGGGACAAGAGATGGAGCGTAAGTCATGCAGGACAGGGGGACGGTGTTCAAACGGCAGCATGTGCGAAATACCCACAGAACACAGATACAGCGGATAGCTTTGGGGGACCTTGCAGTGATTAAGCCCAGGCTGCAATGCATTAAATAAAAACAAAATTTTGGTTGTGTTGAACCATCATAACTGTGAATGGACATCTGGCATGATTTGCTTCACAAATCGCATGTTGGAGCTGAGTGTGCTGACTGTGCTCAGGGACAGATTAGGAATGAGCAAACACTTCTCCACCCAACTACACGCTCTGCACTGTTCCCTCTCCCGTCCACAGCTAAACTGCAGGAGACCCTGACTGACTTCCTGCCCAAATTGTTGGACTGCTCAGCGGAGACCAGAAGCTTCCGGGACCCGCCGCGGTTGCCCTCACTCTCCACCTTAGAGTTGTGCGAGAGGTTTAGCCAAGTCCTCACCTCCCTGGGACTCACTCCAGTCAAGGAGAGATGAGACCTGCAGTTCATCCACAGACTTCTGTTTTTACCCCCACGCCTTCATCAAAGAGGAACCATCTGCCACACCTGTTGTTATGTTGTAATTTTTTAAAGCTAAATATTTTATTCCTGTCGTTTTTCTTATTTGTAGCTGCATCATGCCGTTTTTATCTTCAATTACGATGCCTTGAAAAAGCAATAATAGAGACATAATGTACACACAGTGAAACACAGATATGAAAATAAAACTAAGACACCACAGTGAGCGAAGTGGAAGTGTATGCCAACAGCCTTGCTGTACTGGGGTAAAGAAGTCCTCCTTCTACCCCTTTCCCATGTCAGCCTTCATTTCTGGTTGAAACGCTTTGGAATTTTTATCCAGTATGTAGAGTCCGTTACTCTTTGCCCTGCAGCCGAGGTGAGTTGAATGGCAGCGCCACTAAACAGCTTCAATAAACTAAGACAATGAAGTTCTTTTCAGGCTTTATAATACTTTATTTTTTCACCGCTACGACCTTGACCTTGTGTTTTCATCTCGAGTCGGCCCGGCTTTCGTACTTTCCCAAAGCCTGATGTAAGTTTTGCAACACTTTAAATGGATTAAGCACGAAGGACAAAACATCAAGGGCTAAAATGGGAAACGCAAATGCATGAGGCCTTTCACTTTTACAGAGGCAGGTCTGCTTTTTCTTGACCTCAATAAAAGCAATGCCCATTGATCTGGAGAAGTACGCCACATAAATAGTGTCCAATATGCTTTTATTTTATGACCACCAAATCTTTTTGCCCTTTGCTCTCCTGCTGTATTGAGCTTTTCTTTCTCCTGTCCTTTTCTGTCCCAGCAGCGCTCTGATGGTTTGTATTGATTATTCTTCTACGGAGAGGAGCCACTCGATTCTCGTCCAACGCCGATATTGGTTTTAATTAAAAGGTTATTAATAAAGAGTCGGGACAACTCAAGATTAGCTCCTGGTTGTTTAGAAAGAGGCTTTGTGAGCCAGGCAGTGGCGCTTTAATGCCCGTTCTCACGAGTGGCGAGTTTGCTGAGGTGTGGCCCTTCATTCAGGTGGCACCTACAGTGGACTCAAGAAGCCACATGTTGGTAACTGAATGTACACCTGTGCTGACTTGTATGGCCTCCTTGTTTTCCTTGGGACTTAACCATGTGGTAAAACCCTTGGCTTAACTTGCAGTTCCACGCAAACGCCCGCACAGGTCCACTCCCGGAAAACTTTGGGTCTTGTTAGTCCCGAGAACCTTTTCACAGGCTTGGGAGAGGGTGGTAGTTTTATCAGCATGCTGTGTAGCTCTTCTAAAAACAGGGCAGTGGAAAGTTGTAAATATCGTTAAAAAACACACACCAAAAAAAAAACGTCGTGATCAGGACGTGGAGATGGAGTTGAGGGACGTGGCCTTGTGGCGTGAAGGTTGTTGGTTCAAGTCCCACGCTCTACTACTGCCGTGGAAAGGTATTATCCCTTTATTGATCCGTTAAAATGTTTAGATTTATATATCGGTCCACTAATGCGAGCAGAACAGAACACAAGTATTCGTTAGATAGATACGTTCAGAATGACGTCGCGGATTTTTGCCGCCAGAACTGGACGTGTGCTACGTGCGATTTAGCATTTAGCTGCTACCTGTCGGGAATTGACCACACAGGTAAAACCCACAATATTACGGAACGGTTATGCACAAAATATTTGAATTACTGTTTAAATAAACACTTGGGTGTTTATGTGTCGAAAGGCGTTTTGCATTCGTGAATTTCCCGCCAGTTTATAACGTATTTTGCATTCCTGACGTAAAATCGTCGATTCGGCGAAACTCGGCATTTGTGTGTATTTTTGAGTGAGGCAAACTTTTGCAGGCACATAACTGAACACAAACTGCTCTTTTTTTGTAACTTTGTCAGGTGTCCTGCAGGTTCAGCTGGAGAAGCTGGTGAGTATATTTAAAAACAAAGCATATATTTCATTTTTTTATTTAAAGTTAAACTTGTACTTTTGTAGACGAACTGAAGAAATGGGAGCTTCGTCAGTTGTTGCAATTGCGCTGTTCTTTTTTAAACGTCTTTGTTGGGTGATTTTATGGTTTATGGCAGGGTTTATGCTAAAGTGTAAAAATTGACTTCGTTGTGATAAACATGTAGCGCATCATACGGCTATAAATCTAACGAAGCAGTTAGTAATTCTGTATATTTTGTCTTATTACGCATTCTCTTAGTTTCAAGGGAACTCGGATATGTCGTATGGCTGTACGTGATTTCGAAGCAAAGTGAAATTTATGCCGTTTTGTAAATACTGTGAAGTGGGGCGTACTGGTTTGAATCGTAAGGAGTGCAGCTCATGAGAAAAGAGCATAAATTTTATTAAACGTGTACAAATGCCCTCTTTTGGTAGTTTGACAGCGATTGAAACAAGGGCAAATGAGTAGAAGGGAAAGCATCATAAAAAAGGGTAGAAAGACAAAAGCACATGGAACACGATCATAAATTTAATCTATTTAAGGGCCATGATCTTTGTACATGTAGTAAAAAGTTGTATACTTTAAAACAAAAAAGGGGGGGAGTGCGCAGGGAAGCGGTTTGTGTTTTACCCGCGGGAGCCGGTAGGGGGCGCTGTGGCCTTGATTTGTCCACTCGTTTCAGCGTTAATTAAATTTAAGTGGATTTGGTTTGTTATGAAAAGGAGATGCATAACAGCTCTGTTACATCTGCACTAAATCAATCTGCCAGATGAATGATATTATGACACTAGTCTTTTATAGTGGCCTTTTTAAATCGATTATCATTTATGGTCAGTTATATTTTCTAGCGGAGGCCACAGTTCTCCCTTACAATTGTTAGTCTGTTTCCTCCTCAGAAAACAAAGGGTTCTAGTCATGCGATTGCTGATAATCTGGATAGCAGATTTGATTTAAGCAGGGTTTTTTTTCCCTAAACAACACAAATGAGATTTAAGTTAATTATCGGTTGAAAACAGGAGACGTTGGTCATTTCCTGCCCATTCATAAGGAATCGTTGCTGTTTGCGTTGCCTTTTGTTGTTTTGCGTCGCCCATCTTCTCTGCGGGTGGAGTGTGTTCCTTTAAACATGGCTGCCTCCAGTTGTCTGCTGCCATGCTCCACTGACGACAGCCAGACACTTTTAAGGCAATATTTCATCGTCTGGACGTCTAGACGTCCAGTGACACCTGACACGACATTCCCTCGATTTGTCCAAAATCAATGATCCGCCTCCAGATCTGATTCGCCGAACCTTATCATAAGACTTGACTCATGGTGCGAGAATGCATGCAGTCTGTCATTGTTTATCCTTCTGTCAGCAGCAGATTTAAATGAAGGCAACACTGTGGTCCTTGCTGATTCATTTGTGTGTGACCACCACCCTGTCATGAATATGTAATGGAGGGGAACTTTTTTGTTCCCGGTGAGACATCCATATTTGCCGCAGTGTCAAAAATCTGTTTCTTTTATCAGTTCCTGTCTTAAGTAACCCCCACCTTGCTTCTCTAAGTAAGATTTTTAACAAAGTATAGGATTGCTGAAGGTGCATTTTTACATTTCTGAGCTCTGAAAATAAATGTGTTGCCTGCAATGAGTCGGGCAGAACTGCCCACCTCAGTTCAACATGTCAGTTTATGGCTCTATGTTCATGATTCTTCCAGATTAGGGAGAAAAAAAACAAGGCTGTGATTAATTCCTTCCTCTTAGACACATCCTTTTCCCCCATTTGTATTTAAATCCTCCTTTATTATCTTGTTTAGAATAGCATTAATACCCTTATTTTAATCCCCGGTCTTTTTGAAACAGTGCATCCGCATTTCGTGGTGCCAGAATTGCTTGAATAGATAGCTGCAACCGCGCATATTTTCCAGAATTCACGTGTGGCAGAATTTTTTTCAGTTGCATCAAGTTTTAAGATCATTAGGCTGACATGATTGAAGTGTGAATGTGAAGCGAGACAGCAAATTTTTTTTTTCCTTTTTCGCCAGCCCCCCCCAGCTATTGTTTAGCAGCTGTGTGCGTTTGGGTGGACAGCGGAGCATTTGCGCTGATACTGTGTGGCCGGGGCACCTATTGTGTCAGTACTGCAGCGAGCTGGGCCAGGATTGGCTCTGGCGGATAAGCGCACAGCTGCAGCTGCTTATAAAGTAGATGGCAGAGGAAAGCCTGTAGGTGTTCTCTTGTTTTGTAAAGTTGATGTTACCGCTTTCCATTCTCACACAGGGTCAGAACTGCTGAACTGCAAAAGATATGCAGATCCTTTTTTTTTTTTTTCCTGTTTTTTTTTTTTTTTTTCCTCTCCCCCCTCATGTACCACACCCGTCTTGTTTTGCGAAGTTAGCACAACGGCTAATTGCGAGGCCCCTCAATTTCCAGTAACCGCAGCAAAAATGGTTTAAGTCTAAATAAAACATTACCGTATAGCTTACAATTTTTCCTGCTCTTAGCATGCCTCAGAAAAGAACGTTAAAGGAAATATGTAGGGATTTTTATTTTTTGTTTTTTGTTAAGTTTAACAAAGACAACATTTCTTTTCTTTTTTTTTATATCAAGAACAGTTTTTTTTTCCTCAAAATCACGGCATGTGTCAACAGAACGAGTGTTTAATTGGTTGAGCCTGAGAAAAGCAAATGTGGTGGTGGGGAGGGGGCAGAATCCATCAAGCGCAAACTGGTGTCAGTTGACTTAGCGTTTAATGATAGTTTTTAACAGCCGCCCTAGCCAGGCTCTGCTTTATAGTCGGCCGAAAGTTATGCAGGGGAGAAAATGCTGTCCGGGCTTCATGCCAGGGTCTGGGCTTTCAGTCCAGCCGCTGCCCTGCACCAGGGCTCCCTGGGAAGCTGGGATGGAGGGGGCGCATTTGGGGCTGGGGGTGTGGGTGATGGTGAGGGGAGCTTCACTCAAGGTGCCACTTCCATGGAGACGCAGCCGGGGCCAAACAAGATTCCCTTCGGTCGACAAACAAGCAGCGAGCTGGTGTGTGGTTGTGCCGCTGCCCGGCAGAGCCGTCACCAGGAGCCCCCATGAGCCAATCCAGCCCGGGTGCGCTGGTCCAACGGGCAGCGCCGCTCCCCAGCCAATCAGTGACTACACTGGTGAGAATCTCATTTGCATCATGCGGTAATGAATTTTGTTTAACATATTGTTGTTTCTTTTTTTCCACATAGATTAGCGCCGTCTATTAATTATTCTGCCGTCAAATTGGGAAAAGCTATGCAAACTGTACACAGCCAAGCCTCTCTCCTCCCTCTCCTTTTCTCCCTCAGTCTGCCACCGCTTCTTTTTAAACATGTGCAGCCTGTATCTCCCTGCTTTTGGATGCATTCCCTTTTGGTTTGTCCAGGGCAGAGCCCTAGGAAAAAAAAGAAATTACAATTCAAAGGCTTCCCTTTGCATTAATTCATTTCTAAATCCTCTTTTGTCTGTTTTTTCTGGGATACAGTCTTTGGTAATAAATGTGTGTCTAGGTGGCACCAGGCACCGTGGGTTCATAGCTTGCTTTTGTCGTCTTTCTCTTCTACTTTCCCCTGTTTTTTTGTCATTGTTGGAATTCATTTCCCGGGCTCACACTCTGAATCACTGTTTTTCTCCACGGCATATTAGCATATGGCGACACTGCCCAGACGAGGCAGGGTTTCGTGATATTTCATTCTTCGCCTTTCAGCTGAGATGTCATTTCATTAATGGATAGCGCTGAGGTCATTTCTAACCTTGACTGAGCTCCGGTGCTGCCCGACCACCCCCACCCCTCTCTCTTTCTGCACTCTCTCTCCGCACCCCGTATCTTATTTGCATCCATTTGCTTGAACGGCACAGATAGGAGACAGTGGAAATGTGGCACTGATTGTCGTGCTCCAAATAACATGCACCGTTTTGCCATGAGAAAAAATGCAATGCAGAGCCTGCATTTCAGAATTCAGCCTATGGTGAAATGCATACCTGTTCCCTAATAGGAGTTAAACTCTTTTGTAGACGTTATACATATTTCATCTGGGCACACGTTCAGATGCACTTACCATTTACTCTGTTCTTCTGTTCTCTTAATTTCCTCTCCATGTGCTTCCTTAGGGTTCGAAGATGTCTTTCAAACTGCAGTTTTACAAAGTGTCACAGGAAAATGCCGTCTGCCTTTTCCGCTTGAGTTTAAAACTGGGAAGACAAAGGGGAAGCTATAGCCCAATCCGTCCCGGACTCGTCCACGTCTTGCTTAGGTCTGTGCAGACTCAGATTTGCGTTTGCTTGCTGCCGATCCTGTAATGTGAATCATCTGTAATTATATATGACCCTTCAGGGGCATTCTTGCACTGTCAGAGCAGCCCTATACATTCTGCATGAGCGGAAGCGCTGGCTCCGTGCCGACATTTTTGCTATTATTCACGCAAGCGAATTGGCTCGTCTCTCTTTCAGGAGTAACATCTGTGGGGGCCGAATTGTGCCAGACACGTAAATTAAGATTTCTGAGAATGCGCTAATGCAGAGGTCTTTTTTAAGGAATAGCACAAGCAGTCGTAAAGTACTTGTCTATGAAGTGCCCTAACCACAGCATGCTGAATGTATTCCCGGCAAAGAATACATAAATACATAAATGATCTCTCAGCAAAGCTGGTGCATTCAATTACCGCATGCCTTTTTTGGCCTGCATTTTATTTTATGTAATATTTGAATAATTTCATTTGTGGGGCACATTTATCATCTTTTTTTAATTGATCTTCATAACTAAGTTGTGTTTCACGAATAGAAATTTTAAAAATTGTTAAGAAACAATGTTGAGGAAACCACTGCATTATTTTGATTTGGCAGAAATTATTTAAAGCCTTGGCTCAAGAGACAGCAAACATTGAACTTTTCAAGTCCAACTCGAGTTGTAAAATAACCCTTACACACGAAACGATTCTGTTGTATCTAATTAAAGCTATTTTAGACATTGGTTATTGGCCTTTAGTCATCATATTATTTCTTTGAAAAACTGGAAACGGCACAGATTATTATTTACTCATTTATCGGATGCACTTCTCCAAAGCAACTCTCTATGTCTGTATGTATATTGAGCCCTGTAAAATGGTTGATCCATTTTTGCAGCTCTGTTATTTTATTGGTGCAATTCAGGGTGAATTTTTTGCTCAAGAGTGTTACAGTCGGAGATTTTGGCTCTAACCACTGTGCTATCTGCTACTTCTAGAAGCTGATGTCAGTAACATATATGACTTCCATTTAGTGAAGCATTTGTTTGAAATCCAAATTAAAACCGGAATTTCAGCGTATATGGTCTTCACAAAGCAGTTATGTTGTGACAGAAAAGTGAGTGTAATTATTTGGAAAACTTATTTTAACACTCACTGAGGTGAGAATTTGGCTGATATTTCATGCATTATAAAACAATTGTTTTAAGAAGTATCATCATAGATTACAATGTTATCAACCTGTAGAGTGTGACAACCATCATTTGAGGTGATTGTTAGGCTGTTTTTCTGAACTCCAGTAAGGTTACAGTGAAAATCACATTATGAAAGATTTTCTCCCCACACAGAGTGAGTATCACAGATACTGAGGACATACTGTAGAAGACAGGTTCAAACTTCAGCAGGCCCAGTGGAGCTTGCAGAGAACAGTAGATCAGTGACTTGAACCAGTGCACAGATTTGTTGTGGCATGACCAGAAAGAGAGGAAAGGGAGAATAACATGTTGTTGCTAAGAATGGGTCTTGCATGGTCAGTATTGGTAAGACAGTTGATGGTTGAATAAGTGAGAAGAACCTTAAAAGAGACTGGACATGCGGCTTGTATGGTTACGTTCAGTGAGAAACAGCAGCGAGGCACGGAAAAAAGAATTGTTATGAGATGAGGAAGAGTAGAGGTCAAGTGCACGGTACAGGGCTGAGGGGATAGAGTCAAGAGACTGAGTGGTTGTGGGAGGGAACGGGAGAGGCATGGAGGACAAGGGTGGATTTTGAGATGTCAGGTTTAATATGATGGGAATGCAACTAAGAGGAAGTGTGGGAGGAGAGGTGGTGAAGAGAAAGGCACTTGAATGGGAATTCTGCAGGGAATATGCTGTGCCTGCTAGCAGTGGGTCTCCTCACAGTACAATGCCAACAAAGTGTCACTCAGTGGGAGGCTTCTGGTTGGCTCAGCCAGTAAGGACAGGCCTGTGCAGTGCATGTTTGGGCCTAAAACTCATGCTTGGGCTGGAGTCTTAGTTAGGCCATCCACTAATCGTGGCTCGGCATTCCACAGTGGCAGCATGGCCAGTTACCAGCAGTGCGACGTGTAGAACGCCTCTGCCAAGTGGCCTGTGGTGTGTAAAGAAAGCTGTTGGGTTGGCAGTAAGTGTGTCATGTAAGGGCCCATACCCTGAGTTTGAGACATCCTGCGTAAAATGAGTCAATGTTTTAACATCAAAATATCATAAGTTGCTTGCATGTACCAAAAATGTAGATACATCGAGCCTCCTTCAGTTGTGAAAGAAATGGGTATCATTGTTCCATAACAGATTTGTCTAGGCAGGCTTGTTGAAGACAAACAGGGATGAGGTTTTGGTAGTTGGAAGAGCAATATATTTCAGGAAGAAAGGTAAAAATTTCCACATTCTCCTTACACCATTGGATTGGCATTGCACATTTTGTGAATTGGAGGATCTTCAAAGATGCCCCTCACAGCTGGGATGAAGCATTATTCCACTGAATGTAGATGATCACATGAATGTGGTGCTTTGCCCAGCCAAGTGCATGCTTTACTGTGTTTTGTCACACTGGAATTGCTGTGGACAAATACCTCGGCAGAGGTCATCACCATGACACTGTTGACATCCATTCTAAACTTAGCCCTGTGTAGAAATATGGGGCTTGAAAGTGCTGATATGTGGTGGATGGTTTTTAGAGCAAGACTTCATCACCATCTGCTACCTTCTAGTCTGTGGTACTGGATCTAGTTTTTAAATGTTTATATTAGCAAATGCTTTACAGTTTGCCAGCATAGGATGCCTCTGTAGTGTCACACAGTAGTTTCACCAGTAGGTTTTGATGCACACCATCAAAACAGCACATCAAGACAAACGGCTGCAAAGAAACTAGCAAATTATTGAAAAGAATCAATGATGGGAAACAAGAATAACATGATGTACACTGGTGTTTTGTTTAAGCACTGAGTCAGGACCTTTATAATACTGACAGCAGGGTGGCCTGATAGTTGGAAGGTGTTCTTGAAAGTGCCACAGGGCTCTTCGCCCCAAATCTTAAAAGCCCTCTTATCCTGGTCCAATTTAAGGGGTATGCTACAAGCCAGCAAATACTGCTGCATGAAGTGACTGTGATGGGTTGATAGGAATAATTCATATGCCTTTTCCCTTGTAGCCCACATGGTTACAGTTACTACGTGGTACTCTGTTGTTTGCCAAGTTCAGCTTTTTAATCCATGTCCTGCAAATAACTTGTTCTGGCAGTGTTTATGTCCTTGTCCCTAGGAAACCTTTTTTTAATCAACCGATAGTTGATGTGGAGCGATGCGCTCTAGATTTCTTGAACTTGGAATATGTTTATGCAAAGCTGTCACCATTGAGTGATTGTGTTTTTGTTAAAGCCAGACCATGACCACAAATGTATTAATTAGCAGAAGACCTTCTTTTTTTATTATTAAATATAGGCATACTTTTGGTCTTATGTTTGACACACACCAATAAAATCACTGCCTTGTACATCTTCAGAAGGATTCAAGCTGGAAAATTGTCATGTTACTATCCCATGAGTAACATTATACTGGACTGAATCAGAATTATTATTGTATAATGAAAAACTAAAAAAATTGAAATTCTTCAATATTTCAGCTTAATACTCAGTTACCTCATTAGAACAATAACACAAACATCCCGTTGCTTAATTTGCACAAAAAACTAGTTATGAGGTGCCTATTCAAATAAGTTTGGTTTCTGGAGCAAAAGCAGTGGAACCCAGTAAAGACACCACTTTATGTGCTTTAAACTGTATGTTGGGAAAAAAAAAAACTGGGCTACTTTTTGTGACAGAAACCACAAGTAAGGTTGCATAGGTTATATTTGTGTATGTTCCCATTTCCTCGCATCAGTAGAAATTGTTTAAACTTTGCTCAGAAATTTGTCTTTCCATAAAGTTTGTTAGCCAAGGGCGACGAATGCTAAACATATTAGCACACATATGATTTCTTATTTAACTGCAAACGAACAATCTTCATAGCTGTGCATATTTGTATTTCTGTACTCAGTATTATTAAAACACAAGCAAGATGAAAGAATATATTTATGTGAAAGTGGTCTAAAATTATTTAAAAAATATACGCTTTAAGTTCATTGCCGCAGACGATCAATGGACATTATTTAGAGCAAATGATTTTGCGTTATTTAGTCAGTTATAGGTTAGAATCCATTTTATCAAAATTTTTCTCAATTTTTTATTTGTGCTTAATTTTCTTGTAGATTTCTTCATACAACTGCTTCCTTCTTTTGGTGAAGAAATCTTAATTTCCACAATGTATTCTATTGTATTTTTACTAATTGTTACTAATTGCATTTTATTTTCATTTGTAAGTATTTCTCCAGATAGTAAAAACTAAAAGTATTATTTTGATTTATACACTGTCCAGCCAAAAAAAAAAAAAGTCCCACACTCTAATATTTCATGGAGCGCCTTTAGCTTTTATTACGGCATGCATTCACCGTGTCATTGTTTCGATAAGCTTATGCAATGTCACAACATTTATTTCCATCCAGAGTTGCATTAATTTTTCGCCATGATCTCGTATCGGTGATGGGAGAGTTGGACCGCTGTGTAAAGTCTTCTCCAGCACATCCCAAAGATTCTCAGTGGGGTTAAGGTCTGGACCCTGTGGTGGCCAATCCATGTGTGAAAATGATGTCTCTCTCATACTCCCTGATGCACTCTTTCACAATTTGAGCCCAATGAATCCTGGCATTGTCATCGTGGAATATTCCCTGTGCCATCAGGGAAGAAAAAATCCGTAGATGGAAGAACCTGGTCGTTCAGTATGTTCAGGTCAGTCAGCTCACCTCATTTTTTAGGCATATGACATTGCTGAACCTAGACCTGACCAACTGAAGCAACCCCATATCATAACACTAAGTTAAATCCAGGCGGTGACTTTATTTATTTTTTTATTTATTTTTTTTTTGGACCGGGCAGTGTATCTGGCCTCTAATATGAATATGAAAAGATTGTATTTTTTTATTTAAAACTTTATTTTCAGAGCTGTATTTTCACATCAGTAAATATGTTTACTTCACTGTTTGTTACCTATATTTAAAAAGGTTTACTTAAATTTTTAATTGCTTATAGGGAGACAAAAGCAATACAGTGTGCTGTGCTATTAACTGTAGATTTGAAAGCGCAGGATATTTCTGTTCCACGTGGTGTTCTTTTGCTCTTCTCCCTAGTTTTTTCTACAGTTCAGCATATATCAGTGTAGTTTTGCTTCCCTAAATGCACGCGTGCACGCGCGCGCACACGCAGTTTCTGCATGTGACCCTGGGTCACGGTGAAGTAGCTTCACATTCCAGCACCCAGCAAGGGGCAGCCTCGCTTATTAGGCGAGAGGGAAGGAAGTTTCTGCGGGTTGGGATTATGCGCAGTTTCCTTGCCCAAAAAGCCGTGCCTCTTTTCCCCTCCCACTTTCAGAGCTGCGATTCCACAACTCCGGGAAGGACCGAAAAACTTGAACGTGCTTCTTCAGAGGTCCTGGCGGCATTGTAAAACCCTCTTGTGTGTGTGTGTGTGTGTGTGTGTGTGTGGGGGGGGTTGCAACCATTTTATTTTTTGCTTTTCTAAGTCCTCTGGGTTGCTTTTGCATTGTGCTGCACAGGATTAGTGGCTCTGACTGGAGAAGGGGAAGAGAGAAGGTGCAGAGCTGCACAAAGCAGGAGCCGGCACTCAGCCTGACCGGCTGTTAAGACCCATTCTCCCTCTGGGGAGGGGAGGGGGCTCAAATTAGCAGCTCCGAGTTTCTGTTTGGTCTGTCCGGAAGCCCTCCCGAAAAACTCAGAACAGAACGGATCAAGAGGAGGAAAAAGAAAGGGATTCATGTCCACGCCAGCCCGCTTTTTGTGGTGAGTCCTCTCTCTGTCCCTTTGAGTGGAGTATGAGGAGGCTGTTTTGTTGAACTTGCATCCACACGTGGAGATCTCGGAAGTGGATGGATGCTCCGTGCATTTGCACTTCTAAATCTTGCAGACTCATATCAGAGCTTTGATTTGGGGCCTCTGCAGTTTTTCGGTCTTCCTTTTTCTCTGTAAACGCCAGACTATCAGTACCTTATCTTTTCAAATGAGGTGGAGGATCACAGTGAATGGGAGGCTTTGTGCTTGAATTCCAGGCAAAATGGAGGGTCATGGCCTAGGGACTGTGTGAGTGTGTGTGCATGTGTATATGTGTGTGCGCACATACAGAAGCCCAATCAATGAAGAATAATTCAAACCTAACAAACTGTTTCTCTTGCTTAAATTTAAAATACTTTTTTGGGCATATGACTTGCAATGATTCTGTAACAAAAGTGCATTCTACAAGTTTTGTAATACCTGCATAAAGAAACAAATGTGTTACTTGAAGGAACTACTTTTTTTCATTATTAAATATACTTTGCTTAATTTGTAAAGCAATTTTGCTGGTGGTGAACAAAAAAATTCATATGCAACTGAAAAGTCTTTGCAGCGTTAGTTTTTGTAAGCTTTCAACGAAAGTGTTAAAAATGCTAAAAATTCCAACTTACCATTTTTTCCAAGATAAATTAATTGAAATCTGATATCGATATTTGCAATGATATGCTTATATTAATGGATGATCATTTCAGTTATATTTTCTTTAGATAGTATTTTAGAATAATGTATCTGGGAAAATATTGTATGTGCGCATTTTTTATTTTTTTTCCAGTTTAGTTTCAGCTTTTGTTCAAGTATATGGCCATGTGTAAAATTTCTAAAATTTTATTTTTTGAAAGTGCACAGTGGTGGGCATTTGACACTACTGCTACAGAAATAAGCATGGGGCCTACTCAGTGCCAGAACAATGCAGGTCAGCTTTTGGTTTGTGTCACATTTCAAATATTTTCCAATTCTCAGTACATCCGGTGCTGGGAACCACATTTTCACAAGATATAATTTTCCATGTTTGTGATGTTTTATTCTTGGATTTTGCTAGAAAGGAGGGGCACCAGGCTCAGTTCTGCTATCCAGCTGAGAAAGTAGAAAATCTAAATTGAGCATTTTTTTTTTTTTTTT
Source organism: Heterotis niloticus (assembly GCA_018136845.1). NCBI lineage: Eukaryota > Metazoa > Chordata > Actinopteri > Osteoglossiformes > Osteoglossidae > Heterotis > Heterotis niloticus. Next base: position 27,940,206 of record CM030893.1, read on the forward strand.
GTAGCAGTTGAATTGCTTTAGAGTTGACATAATATGCGGATAAATTTTCCAGCATTTTAATTTAATATTATTTAATATGATGAAATCGCTGCTGGAAGTTGATAATGAGTAATAATAGCTTTTTATTTTGCCATTACTTTGAACAATAAAAATTACACATGATGTGAGCAATGCTACTCAGAAAACAAAAAAGGTGGAAAAAAATAATAGAAAAACAGCAGCCTAATCTTTGGGTATTATTGTTGTTACTGTGAACACTGAAGCTTTGAAAATGACGTGAAGGAAATTCAAACTTTGTAACTGAACAAATGACAAAAAGTTGCTCATTCCAGATGGAAATTCCATAGACAGGGTCCCGTTGCAGTTGCAAAGGGTCTGGGATCCATTTGATGCCATTAACACGGGTCTGGATAGTGTTATTCGATAGTCACATGTTACCAAGAATCTTGAAAATCATAATTTCCAGGCTAGTTCATAGCTAAATGTTTAACTTACTAGTCCCTAGCAATAAAGGGACCAAATTAAGTGTGAGTCACTGGAAACAAATTCAGAGTAACTGTTGCTTTGGGTAATAATTGTTAACATGGCGATGTCTTCTGATTGATGACACCTCACAGTTATGGAAATATTTTATTTAAGAATCGTATGTTCGGGCATTTGAACACTGTTTCCTCAAGGTTTTTCAGTTGTAAATCTTTGTGTAAATATTTATTGTTGCCATAAAACTTGCTGTATAATTCCGTACAAGTAGATTTTGTTAAGATTATACAGGATACAAGTCGTGAATTTGCAAAGACCCGGAACGTGCCACCAAAAGCATCCAGTGCTGTTGTACATTCATCCAGTGCATTGTTGCACACTCATGAGCCATGAGGCGGTTATGTAGCCATCCACAAATAAAACAGCTGTCATGGCCTAATTTCACAACTGAACTTAGCTGGAACAGCCATTTCAGTGTCTACAACGTAAGTAATAGTAACTAAGTTGTAACTTTGCCCGCTCAAATAAACAGATGAGGTGACAGTAGTTTGTGGCGTGTTATTTACAAAGCAAGTACAATCAAAAAGAGTATTTGGTTGTTAAGCCTTAAATGAATTTCTTCAGTAACATGATGTATCAAGCTGAATAGTCCTTCTTGTACCTGTACTGAGATTTTTTAATCCACTTCTTGCTGTTCTGCTGTTGTTGTCTTTCATGTTAATATGAAATTTCAAGTGGTCGATAGCTTGAGAGCTCATACTTGGTCAATATTTTGTACAGAGCAGATAAAATTCAGGACCTGATGTTGTACTTAATCATGACGATTTGGCATAAAGCATCTATGAAATTATTGTAGCTTTACCTGTATGAGCAGTACAACATCAGACTGTAACACTTTAACCAGTTGCAAGAACGAGGGAGTATCTGGCTAGCATGAAAAGAAATATCAATATCCAGTTAATTACTAAAGTACACTATGAAAACCAACTAAAGCTAGGAGCAAATTAAGTTATCTCACGAGACAGATATATATTGATGACCTACAAGCTCTGCTTTGGTGTAAATGGGTGGAGATAATTGTCTTCAAAAGTTGGTTAGGTCGCTATTGATCCTTCCTGCCAATTTGTTAAACCTAAAATTCCACTCCACAGAAGTATTACCTGAGTCCTTCACAAGCAGCTCTGGGCTTTTGTTTCCCTTGCATTTTAAGCAGTCAATTTGTTGCCATGAAGGAGAAATTATAGGTGTAACTGAACTAATTTAGCGCTTTTTCAGAAGTTTTTGATACTTAAGGACTGCTATTGCATTTAAAAGCGTGAAACTTGAAACGTTGCAACTTTATTAGGACGGGTGCACAGAAATCTGTCTGCTTAAGCGGGAATTTTTTCAATATCACATTTAAGCACACAACCTGTTTACGGAAGGATGAATTTCAGCTTTCACTCGACTTACTCAAAGGCATGAAAGTTTTAATCAACAAAATATATTGGAATATTAATCTGAAAGTGACTGCACTGAATTTTTTCAGTGAAAATTGCAGGAAGTGAGTGAAAGTTGTGTCTGCGCTGCAGCTCGCGTGTGGTCATAGGCCACAGAGGCTGAAATTTAACCATTTGGTCCTGGAGTTTCATGCTTTCGGCGTTTCTGCCCCAGGCAAAGCTGAACACCGGCAGTTTGTCGCAGCCTTGCAGGCTGTAAATTATCTGTCTCATTAGAGTTTGCAGGGCAGAGAAGGAAAACCGCGATTAGCTCTGCTGCTTTATGTGCTTCAACTACCAGGTGCTTTTGCAGCATGAAAAGGAACTCTAGAGGGAGAAACAGGAACTGTGATCTGAGTCGCATGCAAAAAATTGTACAAAAACTTGAGTACACATGCCTTTATGCCTTTTTGTGACTCCTTTGTATGAGGTCCAACATTTATAAATTTAGCATTTTTGACAACCCTTTTGTCAGAGATTCTACATGGATTTAACTTTGACAGAATTAAATATTTACATTTAAGGAATTGACCTGATCCTTATGGTTGTGCAATGTGAGGATAGGCGTTTGTGTGACATTCGTACTTTCTGCATTTATACTGTAGAAAAGATGCCCCGGGTCTTGCATCTCTTGCATTGTTACTTTGAGATCTAATTCAGATATTTAACAACTTTATAATCATCTGGTTGAGTGTTAAAAGGTGTCATGGTGGTTTCATCTGCTCATAATTCTCACAGATTTTAATGAATTTTTTCAAAGTCGAGGACAAAATGTGTAAATAATCTCACTGCAGATTTTCCAGCACGTAGGGGTTCTGTTATGTAATTCGCATCAGGCTGAGGAAAATGGTTTAAAAAAAAAAAAAAAAAAATGTAATTCTGAGGTCTGGATTGCACATCACAGGTGACCAGAAATATCACTTAAACAGACAGCTGGAGGTAATATCACTATAGTTCAATATTAATTCCACTGTACATAATGTATTATTCAAGCAATTATTAACACTGCAGTTTCTGTAGCCATTGTGAAAACATGTACAGTGGTTGGCATTCACTTTTTATAGCCATTTTTTACAAATTGTGCTTTACTTATTGTAGTTGTTTCCTCTTTTCATTCCTGTAATGTCTTTCTTAGGCAATAGAATAAAAAATGACTATAAAGTTGATATCATTTTGCTTAGAAGAGTCCTTGCTTAACTAGAAGGTAACGTTTAGCATGATTTTTTTAGTGCATTTACCATGATGCCTTGCTGACTATTCATTGAAAAGTGTAAATGGAGTTAAAGATGTTTTTTTTTAAAAATTATGTGCCCTTTTCTCAGTGGCCTCATTGTTACAGAGGCAGGTAAGTTGTGGTCTTAAGTTGGTAACCTGCCAGTCAGACACTTCCTCAGCTGCACTCTTCCAAATATTATTTGCCGGGTGGATTGCGGCTCCAAGTATTTCCTACTTTTAATGTTTTACATTTAGCAATGCTGCTCATTTAAAGTGTGTGCTATCAGTTTTTAAAGCAACACTTGCTAATACAGTTAAGGATTAGTGTGTCCTGCATGAATCTAGAGATGGAAGTGAGCTTGTTTTTATTACCTTCAATGTGAATCAGAGCTTTGTAGTTGTTATTATTTATTTTTTTATTTTCCACAAACTAGGACCACTGTGTGTGCTGGTTTTCACATTTGCGGGTAGGGTTTTTGTCCAAGTTGTATTGTGTTCTTGCCAATATGAAGTATCCGTTATTCCACTAATGGTTCCCCTAATGTCCTGTAGTGTTTCCTGCTTAGTCACAAAATGCTGCTAGCTCATATCCAGAGGTTTATTGGATGCAGGAACAGGTTTGAGAAAATCTGTTTTGTGATGTGTCACTTTTGTGACATTTTTAATGTGTCGTATAAAGTTAAAACACCTCTGCCAATTTATTTGCTCAGAAAATATATAAAGACTGAAGACATATTTACATGATGTATGTCATGTTTGTTTAAATAGTTTGGGGAATTCTGGGCTGTTAGTTCTAATTTCATATTAAAATTTCCAGTTATTGTAGGGAGAGCCAGTAGATAATGTGGTGAGTTGGGAAAGTTATTTTTGGAAGGCAGCAATTGTAAGCTTGGGCGAGATGCCTGAAGTTTGTCAGTAAGCTACAGCCATGGGTATGGTATGAAACAGCTTATAGCAAAGTTTCCCAATTGTTGGATTATCCTCTGTGCAAGAATAATAAAGTAAAAATTAAAAGAAATACACAAGAAGAGTCTGACTTGTATGATGGTGTTGAAACACTAATCAGGGAGAGGTAATTTCCTCCTTGTTAGCAGGGGCACAGCAGGGGACCTGTTTCCTTGGATGCAACACATTTGTTCTGGGCCACTTTGAGGCGGTGGGGCACATTTAAATACCTTGGCATTGTCCTTTCATAGGCTGCGCAGGGAGCCATGCTTGCGGAAGCCATTTCTGTTATTTCTGTGTTTAGTATTGTTTTTTGAGGCAACAGGAATGTGTGCTTTTACACCGTGTGTGTTTGTATCTGTGTTTGCTGGAGAACTGGCAGCGAGATATAATGGACTTCTAGGCAAATATTTAGTGTTAGACAATCGCTGCTTGAAGCAGTTCACAGCAGGGTTAACTGTTTCTATTATGTATGTCGAATGAGCTTAATTGCGGATGCCATTAACCTGTAGAAAATGAGCAGGTAAACTGTACCTTCCACTGATGCATTACGTCTCATCACATTTCAAGTCATTTTCCACTCAACTTCACCGTGCCATGTACATATTTTTGTTTGTTTTATGTGTTTGTTGTTTTTCCTTTGAAACCCTTCATTTTTCCAGCAGCTGGATTTCCATTCAGCCTTGCATCCTTTGTACAGTGCAAAAAATAGGTATTTTTATTTTGCATCCACATTCAATCAGAATGCATCTTTCCAACAAATTTTGATTTGTCTTAATGAAAACTAAAATCCAATCAAAACATTCTGTTCACAGGATTTTTAAAATTAAGGTAGTTATATTTGTTAAGGCTAAGTAAATACATTTGTACTACCTTAAAGTTGCACACCTGAAAGTGTAGGGATTTAAATTGCTATAATGATGCAGAGATATATATTTGACTGTTTATAAGTGTTTATATATGTTCAATTAAAAATCAGTGCCTAAAAGAAAAATATGTGGACTGATTTAGTTACAGTTTACCCACTTGCAGCTACTGATATTAAAATTACTTTTTATGTAAATAGCTTGTTTTTTAACATTTTCAAAAATTGAAGCAATTTGCTTAACTAGACTTAGTATTTTTCATAAAGCAACTAAGAAATTTGCCTGGCTAAATTCTTTAATAATGGGATTTGTCTGTTTTGCCATAAATCATTACATTTTTCTGAACGTTTCACGTGTAATTGACTCTTATTCTGAGATCTGATGCATTAAAAAATAAGAATATTATATGGTAATACTAGATTTTTCCAATTTTTTTTGCCAAATTGTAAGTAAACAGTTTTAGTAATATTTCCCCACGGCAAAGCATTAATATTCTGCATTTTGAGCACTAATCAAGTAGCATTTCAATAAGTAGGAAGTTTGGTTTCGATTTCTAAGGCAAGACTCAAAACAGAAGAAAAAAATGAAAACTTTATAATTGCAGCTTAACTCCAGTTTTAAGAGTATAACACATTTTTAGTTGGCAGATTTTTTTTAAAGGTTACATTCAACCAGTTTTATTGAAACGCTAAATTGTTTGTCTGTGATAATGTGTTCAGTAAGTCTTAAATTGTGAAGTTTATGTTTTTGTGTCCTCTATCGACCGTTGAGAAACTCAGTGCAGGAGCATCTACTTTGTGCCAAGTCTTCATTTTATTGCAGTTCTGTTTCCACTGCTGCCGTGATCTTGCTGGTGCTCATTAACCTGCGTGGCTGAGGAAATGCCTTTAAAAGGCCAGTGGGTGTGGCAGAACCTGGAAATGCGCTAACTTGTAAGGGGACGCCTGGTCAGGTTATCCTAGGCCGTTTTGTGTACAAAACGAAACAAAAAGGTTGGCGACAGACGGGAAATATGCTTGTTAAAAGATAAGCTTAGGGGTGGTGGGGGCTAATGTAATACGTGAGCCGCGAGCAAGTGCATCCAGAAGCAGGGGGGCTGAGGGGAGTGAGAGTGGGCCAGTTGTAGGGAGGATTGGGGTCTTGAGAGGTAGTGAAGGGGTGGGGGTGGAAACCTAATATTGCCTGGGCCTTGACTATTGTGCTCATCCCGTCTACAACTGCTGGAGATAGCGGGGTGTGAAGTAATTGCTTGTCTGGTTTTATATTGACCGGTCTGGTTCTGCGTCCAGGGGACCTATTAAATTTGCCATCGGATGTGAGCAGATTGTGCCCCCGAAATAAATTTAAGGCAAGATAATGAAATGATAAAAAATGAGGACTGTCAGATGTCCGTTCTGTCAAATTAAATTGTTGTTTTTACATATCACATTTAAAGATGGTTGCTTATTTTGTTTACTTTTCTCCGTGAAGTCGTAGCGTCGATATAATTAAAAGTTATTCTGCAGATAAATGCTGAATGATGACATTTTCTGTATCTATAAACCTCAGTCTCGGTCTTTTTGTTTGTTTGTTTGCTCTTTATGCGCAGCTTTGCTTTTCAAGCCTCAGACCTGAAATTTGACATGCAGGTGCTTCTTTCTCTAAGCAAGGTTTTTGTGTAGTCAAATTCATTGAACTCCAAAAAGACTGTTTACTATTTCGAAATGTTAAAATTTAAAAATTCTGTTTGACAAGGCTTGGAGAAGCGAGTACTTGTGTCACGTGCAGTGCATAACATCACAAGTAGAGCATATGTATGTGATGCCAGAGATGATTTTCTCACTACACACACCCACGCTAACATACATTCTTCCTATTCTTCCTGAAACACACACAAATTACCAGTAATCCTAACCCTAAGGTACTAAAGTTTAGTGACATATAATTGTGTGCATGATTGCAGCCATTGCCATCCACATGTTGACTCATAGAAGAGTAAGCAGTTATATGTGAGCAAATGAAAACTTGAAACTATTCATAACACACATACAGTGCAGCATAGATTAGTTTACAGATAAATACTGTATATTTTTTCTTCTTCCCACTTGACTACGACCAGTAGGTATCACTCTCTATGGCCTTTGCCTGTCTGGCAGCACTAACTATACTTATATTAAATACAATAACTTTCATGGTAATAGTTGGGTGGTCATATAATTACTTGCTTTTCCTCCACTACACCTTTTTGACCTGGGCAGCAGTGGGAAATTCTGCTAGTTACACAGCTAAACAGAATACCTTCTTAAAGTGAGGATCATAATTTTGTGCATGCCTTTTTGTGCGGCTGTGTATGCGTGCTTATCCTGCTCCTCTACATGTATGACAAAGCAATGCACGTTTCCCCGGCGTGTGCTGCAGACCTTGCAGGGGCTCTCAGACTGCAGAAACAGCAGTGCGTCTGCCTTGTGTCGGCCTGCGTCACTGGGCCGGTCTCACGAAACCGAGCCAGCGTGATTAGAGCAGCAGAGTGTACAGTAATAACATTTACCAAAAGCATCAGCCGTTGGTGCCTTTTAATCTCCGTAGCCCCGTAAGAAAACTGCACGTCATCCTGCACTTGAAAGTTCATTGCATTTTCCTTGTCTTCAGCTGCAGCTGAATGCAAACTGTAATCCATTATTAGATCATCTAAATGACACAGTAGTTATGTCATGTTCTTATTTTGTATTTCTTTAGTGGCTGGTGATGCCGTTTTATTCTTCCCCAGACTGGCGCAGTCAGTCAGTCCTTCACAGGCACTGCTTCTTAAATTTGGCTACCAAATAATAGCAAGAATTGGACCTACTACAACTTTGATAGAAATTCAGCCTTTAATTTCATTTATGGGAATACACTTGGTTCATGTTCTTCCTGTTATGTTTTTAAAAAATAAATCGATATAAACCTTTGGAATATGTTTTACTGTGCATATTGCTGTTCTTGAAAGTTTTAATTGAATGTTTTAGCCTGTGGTTATGGAGGGAGATTCTGCAAAGAGGTCCATACCACAAAAAAGAAATCTCATTATTGAAATAATCATATTTGAGAAATCAAGGCCAATTTCATTTCTGCTGCACATTATCAGCAGTGTTTGGAATTAAAGCACAATTTTATATTTTTTATTTATTTTTTCCATTTTCATTGGAGTATCTTAAAACACTCAAGATTTATGACATGTTGCAGGCAATCAAAGCCAGCAGTCAGTTTTTGTCTACGTGCAGCTATGGGGGAAGATCAAGGATCAGAGGGGGAAAAGTTTCAGCCGGGGTCATCAGAGGACATATTGCATTACCGTTTCACATGGATAATTAATGAAATTCAGCTGTGTTTTCTGAGCTGTGTTAGTACTGAGCTGGGATGGCTAAGGAGGGGGAGCAGAGGGGTGTACTATAGATCCAAATGAGAACCATGCATAGGCTTACTCTGCCAGCATTGAAAGCTCTCTCGATTTCTCTGAAAAATTATCTTTGTGTGGGTCCACAGCACATCTAATAACGGTTGCCTTGTTGCTGCAAAACGCAGACTTGAACAGACAAACTGAGCCCGAAAACAGAGTCCAGATTATGCTTGTTCCGTTGCTGATGGCCAGAAGTAGCAATGAAGGAGTTTTCTCTGTAGGTGAATCGGCCAGTCTTTTAGCTTTCTGCTAATGCTTTTAGGTGTCTGCATTGCTCACATTATGTTAAAAAAAATAAATGGAGGGTTTTGCGTTTGTCCTCCGCAGATTCTTTTTTTTTTCCTACGTCTGACATCTGCAGAGCATAAGATTGCCGTACTGTCAGGCTGCAACATGTGGATAAATCTGTCATTACTGCTGTTCTAACAATCCTTTTGTTACAGCATTTTCATTAATATTTTGAAACAATATTTGGTAGGGTTGAAATTATGTAGCAATGATATTATTGTGTAAGGTTAATTTTATTCTTAATATAGCTCAAACAAATCTTTGAACCATTAAAATCATCTTGTCATCAAATCTGGCTTGTAACCACAATGTCATTGGCAGATGTTGCTGTGAATGTTAGGGGAGTGGATATACATCATGATGGTTGTTGGTTCTAATCCCACCCCCGCCTCCTGCTGCAGTGCAATTCAGCAAAGTCCTCACTCTGAATTCCCTGCTGTATTAATGGGTTAAACATAGGTAAGCTGTTTTTAAGAAAAACATCAGCTAAATAGTGAACTGTTTTTTTTTTTGTTTGTTTTTTTTCCTCTCCTCGGGATTTTTAAATTCCATGCATTGATTATGTGCCCAAAAAGTTACTGAATCCTTTGTTCTTTTTATTTTATATCATCATTCATTATTATTATTTTTTAATTTTTTTTACTCAAATAAGATGTTGTAGTAATAATGCATGTTTAATATAGTTTGACAGCACAATTTTGTGGCTGTTTCACAATATAGCTCTCCAATTTTCTTTTTAAATATTATATATGATAATGGTAATTTATTGACATTGTAGGAAATGATTTTACTTTTAATGTAAAGGTTTTCATTTTCCACATTTTAAATGTTTTTCATACAGTGCATAATTTAAGTGAGGGACAAGAAATGTTTACATTTTATGTCATAGACTAGTTCTGTCTGAATGTCACATTCATGACAAATAAAGGTGAGTTAATGCTCAGTTTTCACATATACTGGGACTGTTGTGGGGGGTGGGCCAGTTAGGTTGTTTGGGGACACCAAATCTGAGTTGAGGGCAGTTTGCACTCCTCACCAGACTCTTAAGTGCTCTCCATTTTGTTACTCTGATCCCCTGTATGCACACACGCACACCACACCCCACCAGCACCTCCCACATTAGCAAGCATCTGGGAAGTTTTCAGTGGTCCTGTGAAAAGCTGGGAGGGGACCAGTCTGACAGCTGAGTATGCTGGGAGAGAGTTGTGGGAGGTTGGAGGGTTGCTGGGAAAGGGCGGAGGGGTCAGAAGACACACGTGCCATACCCGTCGTAGGGTCGACGCGCTGGCCCGCACGAGTGTGGAGCAGGAAGGCAGGCAATTAGGAAATGCGCACCTCATCTTCATCTCCCTCCGACATCCCTGCCTCCCACTCTCTCCCCCTCGCTCTTTCCATGTATGTTTTTCTTCTCTTGTCAGTCCTCATCCATATTTTTCCTGGGGCAGTATTTTGGGGTAAAGAGGAAGTGGAGCTGGGAAATGGCGGAGTGTGTCCCGAGTGCACCATCCGTTCAAACCCCCGTCCCCCCAGAGAATCTCTTCTTTTTTCTTTTTTTTCCCCCTATGTTGCTGTCTTCTGACTTCAGACCATGGGCTCAAGATTGCCGTTTCACTCTCTGTTTGTGTGTGAATTTGCTGTTTGTGAATGTTGTGTGTACGTTTGGTGTGTGTGCACGTGTGTGTGTGTGTGTGTGTTTGTGTGTTTGTGTGTTTGCATGCATGCTGCAGAGCTGTCATTAGGCTTTGACTTGCATTAGAAGCTGCGTTTGACAGCAGTGTAGGCGAAGAAGAGGTTGCGCATGCGGTTGGTTTAGGATGTGTGTATGGCTAAGATAGGGACAATGTGAGACAAGGGAAGGGGTATAGGGTGTGTGGGTGCGCGCGCACACACGCATGCAGTGGTGGTGGGGTTCCACGGCAGTGTCTATTCAGCAAAGAACACGTGAGATAAAGCAATTTTTTAACCAGACTCTCTCTGCATGACTTCCCCGCTGATGGGATCTGTCGCTCCCGGGGCCGAGATTTTATTAACAATTCATATGGAAATGCGGGGCGAAGGAGGAGCGGATTCTCACATAAACTTGATCTGTCCGTGAATGCGGCCCTGTGTTTGCCCTGACCCCGTGTGGCTTAAGACACTGCCAGGGCCCAGGTCCCGGACACAAAGGGAGAAATGAAAAGCTGGCACATTCCTGCACGGCGCACAAAGGCAGCCCGCTCTGGTCCCGGAGACCTCACCACCGAGCGCTTTGCTCGCAGTCCCGTCCTCCGCTTCCCCCCCACCCTCCTCACCAGGCCTTCTTTTCCTTCCTCAAACTTTTTCTCACCTCTTTGTCCTGCCTCCCCTGTTGTGTGCAGCACCTGATTTAGACTGGAGCCTCATACCTCTTCATGTGTTACTGTATGAATTTCATACTCGCTACCATTTATCAAAATCATATCTTATCTTTTTTAAAACTTCCAAAGATGAGAACAGTGAAGAATTGACAGCTTTTTATTTTTATTAACTTAAATTATTTTATTTTAATTAGTTTTGCTTTTATTAATTGGTCTTTTGTAATTGGATGGCTACATATTAAATTTTTCAAATACATTAAATTCAGGAACTTATCATGAAAAAGGTTAATTAAAAATTATATAGGTAGATAAAACAGTGTAACGGTCTGAATAATGGAAATCACAGATATCCAATAGGATTTTAATAAAACTCCATATTTATTTGATTTTATTCATTTTTAAATTTAGTTTGTTAATTCTGAATGACTCATTTGTTGTCTTTCCATTTTCAATATAAACAAAAGAATTAAACTGACTTTCTTTTAATTAGCATTTGACTAGATCTCTCTTAAGTTTGGCGCAGAATTCAGTGCAACCTTGAAACACTTTCAGCTTACAGCAGGTTTTTAATTTAATAATTAAAAATGTAAGGTCAGTGAAAGCAGTACTGTATTGAAAAAAGTGTCTTCTGTCCTTCTAATGAAACTTCCTCCTTTACATGAGAAAATGTATCTTCATATTCAACCTAAAATAACGTAAAACTATAGAATCATTTCTGTTTTTTACATCATAATCTAAGCTGCCTTGAATGAAAACATTAGCTAAATAGGGAGTAATTATGGAGGTTTTACAATAAGTGGTTTGTGGTTTAAACGCACGGTGCTCTTGTTTTTGGGCAGCCTTTTCAGTCACATAATATCATTTGTAAAATATAGAGTGCTGTGTACATTAGTTCATGTTAAATAATAATAATTATATTAATAATAGTCATAATAATATGACACATTTAGGGTACAATGTCTGAATTAAAATATGAAAATCTTTAAATAATGCATGCGTTGAGGTTTAAAGAACTAATTCTATTTATAATCCTTTTTGCCTTTAAGACAGTTGTAGTTATGTGAAACTTTATATTTTAGGAGTGGCTATGTAAAAATATTTTAACTGATAAGATAACATTACTTAGGATTAATAACTTTGCTGTTCAGAACTTTAAAATGTTTAATCAAAATGCAACATTTTTTAACTTGCACAAAAATTGTTTAATTTGAAATAAATCCATCATTATAAATTTGTGTAATTCTGTATGGATGTTAATATTTGTGTTTTTATAAGCATTCTGCTATGAATTTGCTAGTTCTTATGATTCCGATCCATTTCATCATCCACATTTTACAACCTTTCCTGAAGGATATTTTGTGTGGCTACAGAGACAGGTGTTTCACTTTCTAAAATTGCTTTGGACCTTTGATTATGTATTTTAATGTCTTTGTTTATTTCTGTGTGTGGGTTTTCTCTTTGCACAAACAGAATATGGTTATCGTAGTAATTTTCAGAGGTTTCCAGCCAACTTGTCTGAAACGCTGAGGTCATCTGTGCAGTGAATAGTGTTTACATGACCTTTTTTTGAATGGTAGGTGTTATTTTGCACCTGCATCAGCTCATTTAAAGCCCAATTAATTGGAAAAGCAGATGGGAGGCTTGTTGATACGGCGTAATTTGTGAGTCTGAGTGTCTTTCTGGAGGGGCAGCTCCTCTCCGACGACGGCACCCTTTTGTAGGCTGACTTGTGAGGAACACACTCCACAACCAGCAGTGTCTTGTCATGTAAATGGAGGGTATTTACTTGTTTTCAGATAATTAAATACTTTAACGGCCCTTTGTGTGTCCAGATAATGGAGACATCCTTTTGTTATCAGTCACAGAAAAACAAGCTTATTGAGAGAAGCAGTTTGTTTGCCGAGCGATGAAGGTCTCAGACATTTTTGTACCAGTTTTGTCGCAGGTTGCATTGAGGATGGTTAAAGATCTGTTCTTTGCTGTCTTGTTTATTGCTTTACAGAACCCTTTTCCACCAAGTTCTGTTCCGTGGTGCGTGAATACCATGTCACTTTTTCAAGAATGCAGGCTGAAAAGGACATTTTAAATACTGAAGTAAAAAGGCATGAAAAAGTTATTTTCAAAAGTTATAATGGAGGTCTGTGATGACTTTATGTGAATATTTAATTGTATCTGTATTGTATAATGAATGTAAATTACTAGGATTATGTAGGGGAAAAGTTGTTCCTATATATTGTTTATTTCGGGTGCAAAGGATGGCCAAATGTTCTATATGCACAGTACTATTTTTGCATCATTTTATAGCTGAGAGCGATATTTATAGCTTTACTGTAAACTTCTCATATTTGATGCATTGAGTCGTCTCTGAAAAAATAAAATCTTAAAATTGTGTTAAATGTATAAGTATTTTAAACATTGGATAGTATTTTAATTTTTTACATTGCCAGTGAATTCCAATTGAAGGTTTTTTGGAGAAATGAACATACATAAAGTATTTTGTGGTGAATGGGAATTCTCCTGCTTACCTAATAGGCCCATTAAGCTCAGATTGTTTCTAAAATCACTTCAATAAAGCCACAAGTAAATTGGAGGTTATCCAATGTCCCCATTACACGAAGTGTTACCATTCTGTTTAGACACACTTTACTGTACTAAAGAGGATTTTTATCACTTCGTCACTTCAGGTGCAGTGGCAGATGGATCCGATTCACGATGCAGGCGTAGTGTTGGCCTGCTATAAATTTCACTGTGCTTTACAGCTATTTTCTCCTGCCAAAGATTTTTGGAAGGTGCCTGTCTGCTGGAGGTAGAAGTGCGGACGACGAAGGGTCTGTGTGAACGAGCATCACAGCATAGAGGCGTGCTTGGGGCAGGTGGGCGAGAGGTGTGTGTGTGTGTGTGTGTGTGTGTGTGTGTGTGTGTGTGTGTGTGTTTGGGGGTTTAGCAGTGACGAAGACACAGTAGTGTTGGGACCTGGCAGCGCTGTGTAATCACAGGCCCGCAAAGGCCAAGGCACATTAGGGGGAGGAACAGAGTCCCGTCACATTATCGGCCCTCACTTTTACGCCACTGATGAAGCTATAAATAATGCATTGAGCGATCTCAGCCCTCGGCTCATGAGGAAAACGCAGCTGGCCTGCCGGGTTTCATTGCCGAACCTGCTCATTTGAGCTGGGAGGTCACATCGGATGCCTGTCAGCCAGCCAAACAGGGAAAATGTCCAGAAAAAGAAAAGAAAAAGCAGACATTTTGGAGCAGGATATCTGCATCGGGGGTGTTGGTTTGTTAGGAGTTGGAGATATTTCTGGATTTGCACGGGTTTCCCTGTGCCAGGCAGCATCCCGCTTTTGCTTGTGATGTAGGGTGGGGTTCCTTTGTGGACCGGGCCTCAGTCTTGCCTCACCCTTTATTGTGCTTCCCGGTCACGGACTGGTCCCGGGCGAGAGCGCCGCACCGCAGACTTAGCAAAAGGCAAAATGCCCAGCTGTCCCTTGTTATGTTTTATCGATTATGCTCTGGTGTCATTCAATTAAGACACAAATGTGATGGATAGTCTCTGTATGGATTCCAGGGCTATGCGGTGAATGATTAAAAACCTTTTTCTCTACTTATTTTGAGAGATCAAACTGCTTTGTGATTATAAGCTAAATCCAGTGATGTTTGCTCCAAATGATATATCCCTGTTAATGGGTATGTTACAAGGTCTTTACTGGGTGATGTTGGTATTAGCGAAAGATCTAAAATCATAAATTGCAAATTGCACAGCTACACTGTCTTATTTAATTACAATTAAAGCAAGAGCAGTTAATGAATTTCACAGCTTCTGTCTGCAGTAGAATGCTTTGGTCAATGGGTGATGTGCTTGGAAAGTGAGATTGTTGTGTTGGATGGCAATAATTTTCATTTGAATGTAAATGTTAGGATTCAAAGATGGACTGAGATTAGTTTTTCTTTCGTCGTTCGCTATGATAATTGGATTCTCGTATTTCACCCTGACTTTAGTTGTTTAAAGAATTTATTTCTGAAAAATAGCTTATTTTTTCATACATCTTTATGTGTATTCAGCTGGACATTTTTAATGCAATTAAGAAGAAAATAGCATAGCTAACAAGAAACTTTAAGGTAACAACACCAGTACTGTAATTTTGGTTGTTTCTACAATGTAAAGTTTTATCGTTTTTTATTTGAACAATAATTTAAATGATAATTGTATCGTTCATGTTCAACATTTACATTTAAGGTCAAAAGTTATGCATTAGTTAAGCTGGAAAATATCGTTTTTGATCATGTAATTAAAAAAATTGTTTCCTAAAATAATACAGAAGTAATTTTAAGATTGCGTTTTAACAGTTGTTTGATGATTAAAATGCCATTTTTGATTAGCCTGTAACTGCGTGCACAAAAGTAAGTCTTTTATTTAGATTTTAAGACTTATCCAGTTGTGGCGGTCGAGTGTTTTGTCATTTATACATCCCGCATGAAAATTATACAGTCCATTCATATCCCCATTCAGAGCCATCCGACCATGTGTCTCTGGAACACAATAGAAAATTTTAAAGCCAGACTTAATGGACGTACATTTTTTTAATAGCGTTATTTTTCAGTGATTGTGTTTTATTTTAAAATATGTGTGGTATTTGCCAGGTTGATTTCACCCATGTAGTGGTGGGATGACCGTCATGTTGACTGCATGTGATGGTTACAAGGCAGAGTGCCTCTGCCTATTCGTGCGACAGCTACCACCATTGAGTATCACCAGTCTGGGAAGGGAACAATTCACAGGAAAGGCTTAGACATTGAGCCGGCACGGCCCCTGACTCCATTTTCAGCTTTTGTTCCCGCCCGGGTGGCACTCTGCGTGTGGTAGCTTCGTCTCCAGGCTGACCTGTCTGCTCCAATCAAAAGGCCTCCAACCCGCTCGCTCATTCATCTCTCCAGCATTTCAGACGTCACCCTGAACCTGCAGCCTGTCGCACTTTGTCCCTTTTTGCTCTGCTTCACTAGACGAATAAGGATTTTGAGAAATAATGTGCGTAAAATTTTGCATGCCTTCTTGGAAACATTGCAAAAACTGTTGACCTGTTTAAGCTTTAAATTAAACGGCATCTCTCATTGTTGTCTGTGCTCTGGCTGCCAAAAGCACAATTTGGATGAAGTTTAGAATTACAGTTAATCAATTTAAACATTTTTCTTTAAAGCAGCTTATAGCCCTGTGGATGTAAAAGTGCACAGAGCAACAAAGATCATGCTTCAGATGTCAAAGTGCCATTTGTTTGTTCTCTGGCACTGTTTATAGAGCACTACAGAATTAGCTATACTTACTAGTTTGAATATATGGAAATATTTTAATATACAGAAATAGGTACAATATTTTAATCTTATGCTGTTTTTATGTTTTGATTTTTAAATTCTTATTTTGTAGATAATTGTGTCATTCTTCACAAAAAAAGTTTATGGTGTAAAAGTGCGTTTTTTAGAACAGTCCTGATTTTTGAATTTCATGCTCATAAAACATAAATGATCGTATTGTCATGAATAATGGAAAATGCTTGAAATGTCAAATACATTTAGCAGGTATTTCTACAGTATGAACTATGCATGGCTTCCCTTTGTGTGTAGTGCTTAAATGCTGCTTTTTAAAAGTTTTGCTTAAAATAAGAAATAATTATTGAACTGGGGTTCAAGTTTAAATCTCCCTTTTTTCCAAAGTTTATTTTGAAGTGTTCTTTTTTTAATCTCTGTACAATTTATTTAAATAAAATTAATAATAGTTTACCTTGTCGCTAGGCAAACTGATTAAATATAAATTATTTGTATTTAAAAACTACAATTAATTTCAGTAAAATTTTAATTTTTGCAGTTCTCTTCATATTTTGACATTTTATTTCCAAAATCTTTTAATGTAACATATAGTAACATCTTTTCAGAATTAAACTCATGACAATTCCAATTACTTTTAACAGTACATCATTGTAATTGTTATATATTTTTATTCGGAATGCAAACAATGTTGGGACTTTTGGTAGGAATTTAGCAGTGAAATTTACGGTGTTGCGGTAACACATACGCAAACACCATTATGTATTGGGCTTGTTGCATTCTGTTGTTTCTTTTTATTTTCCTTTATCTGAGAAGAAAGAATATATTTTAACATTCATATATGACACAAGCTTGCTGTTTACCCAAAGATTTGCTTTTCAGTGAAGAGAATTTTCCTACATTTTTATTAATTAAAGCTTGTGCTGCTTTAGCATTTTAAACGAAAGCATTTTAATCCTGCATTTGCAATGCTACTGTAAAAAGCATTTTATTTTAACTAATTGTAGAGTCCTTGCCCATTTTTCTTACACACGCATTTAGTTTATATGTTGTTAACTTTTAAATGAAAGTGCAGATTACCGGTTCTCCTGTGTTTTTCATCCTGGCCAGTTTGCAGCCTTATCTATGCAGTACAATGTTTCCCATGATGGTCTTTTCACCCCAGTGATCCTTTTCCATATGCTGCCTTTGAATTTGCTTCATTTTTTCTCTTGTTTTGTTTCTGTCCACCAGCCCCCCCACACACATTCATGGCAATGAGTCTGGCGTGGCATTTGAAAACCCTATAATTCTTTTATTTTATTCCCAAAAGAAAAACCAGACGGTTAGGTGATGCACAGAGAGCACAAATGCTAGGAGTTGTTGACTGTTAAATAAATTTTCACCAATGCATTTAAAGCAATAACACACACTTATTTTGTTATTCTTTTCTCATATTTCATCCTGCAGTGTTGTATTTATCTTTGGACAGTCTTTCACAATTTGTTTCTTTTTTAAACACAGTTGAATAAACAAATTATTCAAAGGTTTTAATCCTGTAATGTTTAAACCCTTTTGGCATTCACAGTAAATGAGTTTTTAATGAGCGTTTTCAGGTGCTGTAGCTTCTTGTCGACAGATTTGTGCCGAAAGATTTTAATGAGATTCACAGTACAGGTAAATGACATGTTTACATGAGTATCTTCTCACTTGATTTATTGATAGTTCAGTAAGAAGCTGTTGGCTTACAGTATATACAGAATAAAGTAATGCTTATGTAGCCGTAGGATTTTAGTAGTCATCGTGTGCCATCTGTGTTTGTTATTGTCAGCACCTTATTTCTGACGATGTTTAATATAAATTTCAAAAGCATACATGCATTATTTAATCAACTACATAGTTAACATATGAGACTCACCTGCAGAAGGAACTTCAGAATTCCTAGAACATAAATGAGAAGTCATCAAGTGAAAAAATATAAAATATTTCTTTAATTTGTTTTCTACATAATCCATATGTATTCATCTTGGTGGTAAAGAAGGTAGTTTTAACTGAAGAAAAAAGAAACTGTGACAAGAAATCTTTTTTCTACTATGTAATATAGTATAAAAATCATATTACGAATTCATATTGTTAAAGTAGTGATTGTTCTGTTTCACAGTACTTAATCTTATATTTTTTGTTTTATACAATTTAATATTTTCAAAAGCATAATTATGTTATGGTTTGGGTTATCTTATTTACAGTCTTAGAATCTGATTCACATGTATCTCTAAAAACTAAAATATAGAAAAAAAAACAATCTGATGCTCCATGTTTTCAAGAAAAATTTGAGAAGCGATTTCCATTTAAATGTCTTGAACTTTGTAGCCAGCTTCTCTGCAAGTGCAAGTAAAAGTTATAACAAGTTAGTAATTATCAAAGATGATCTGAAAATCCCAAACACAAAAAGTAGAGGTGAGAGAGGGAGTGAGGGAGGGAGAGAGAGAGAGAGACGTTTGGCTCGCAACACAGGTTTGAACAGAAAAATGCTTGCTAAGCTATCTGTTTCACACATGCACCGACAGAAGGTTCGATATTCATTCGATCGATGAGTGAAAAGGCACAATGGCAAAATCGGACGGGGCTCCTTTTCAAATACAGATCTCCGATGTCCCCCCCCCCCGCAGTCTGCAGTCGCGCGGCTGGTGGTGCTGAAGCTTGAGAGTGCAAAGGGGGGTTACCTCAAGGCTGCTCCCTGGACCGTGCAAACAAGTCTAGACCGGTGACCCGCCGGACCGCTCCCTTTGAAGAAGAGGCAAGTTCGGTCACGGCGAAGAAAGACCGAGGCGTACCCCCCGTCACAATGGGGAGTGGACCCGTGACTGCCAGGAGGTAAGGAGGGCAGGGAGACCAGGCATCTGCTTCCATGGTTACGGGCCGAGTATGAAAACCTCGCTATTCAGGAGGGTCCGTTCTCATGCTCCCGCACCGAGCAGTGTCGCGCATTGTGAGCGAAGGCGGCCCTCAGACGATATCCACATGAGCGGGACCCGGTTCTTTCAGAGTGAAATGAAACATTAGTGCACAGCCGTTTGCGAGGGAGAGAGGAAAGGGGGGGGGGGGGGAGGATGAGCGGGTGTCACATGATGCCTTGTGAAGTCTAGAAGCTGTTATTTCAGAATAAGTTATTTCTCTGTGCCGCGTGCATGATCGTACCCGTTTTATTTCTTTTAGGTCTACATTGCCTTTTCGGACTAGTGAAGAAATGCGTTTTCTCAAAGGTTATGTTGTGAAAGGCTAGGGGTCAAGGTTTGTGTGACAGGGCCAAAAACTCCATTGTTAAAATTTGCCTCGGTGGGATTGGCTTTTCAATTAGGATTCCGCGTGGCTTTCAACTCTCCAATCTTATTATAAGTTTGACAGAGCATGAGAGTAATGCATTTTCGGCTGCCAAACCCCTTTTTCTGTCTCTATTTTCTTTTATAATTCTTTTAGTGAAACCTTTACATTTTCAAGAAGGCACTGAATAAACTGAATGGTTTTATCAGTATGTTTTTGCAGTTTTTCTGAATAAATCTCAAAAATAAGGCACTTTTTATAGAGCCAGCAATCCTTTCCTGATAATATTCTGCTGTACAATTTCCTAGATTATGGCTCATTGATAGTGGAATTTTTCTTGTATTTTTCTAACATAGGTTCAAGATGACAAAAAATATTTTATGCAGATGTTAATTGTTATAACGGTCTTGTTTATGGGCTGATAATGGATCTTCTCAGTTACTACTGAAGCCCAAACTATTAACCTCAATCATAGCATATAATTACATAAGATACCGATCGAAGTATTGAAATGGTTTTTTAGCTGAAAAGGGCATAGTTGTCACAGTGAGGTTGAGCTTTTATTTTACTTTGTTTTATTTTATGCTATAAATATCAGCGGCTTACTGCTGTGTAATGGTTTATGAATCTTACTGGCTTTACGAATGTTAGCGTGTTTTAAAAAGGAGCGCAGTGAGGCTTGTTGCTGTGCAGGTGGGCGTTGCGCTTCCCTGTTCTGGGAGTTTTGTTTTGGAATGCTGGGTTTTCCTCGGCAGCTGACAGTGACCCTCGCAAGCTCACAATAAGCAAACAGATGGCTGCCTTCTAGGGATAGGGACAGGAGCTGTGGATTTGCCCCAGGATCGTGGGAAAGCCCTTGGCTGAGTACACCTGCTCAAAGGCCTGGCCGGATTAATACAAATAAAAACATTAAAGCCAAAATAATGCAGGAAGGAAGAAAAGGCAATCGTGGGGCTTAATATTCACAATCAATGATGCCTTATGGGCCAAGGAGGAGGCAAGAAGCCATAAGTAGATGGTATAATCCATTAAAAATCTTTCGCATTTCATAAAGAGGCTATATTGATCATTGTCATTTGCTATTGTTTATGAACAAAACATAGAAACATCCTAAGGTGGTATTATATTTTATTTATTTTCACATGTCAAAATATATTTGCTTAATCAGCTATTATATCTTTATTCTGTACTTTAGTGCCCGCTACTCTCTTTAATACTTTTTAAACAAGTTTTTTTAGTGGTTACATTTTGAAGAATATCAAATTGTTCTCTTTTTTATTATGGATTATTTCATTGCACTTTGTCACCCAGAGCTCTAAAGAATCTCATTTTAAAATGTCTTCATATACCTGTTACAGGACATCATCTCTGTGGCTAATGGCTTCCCACTTTGTTGTTTGCTGTTTTCTTGCAGTGTAAAAAAAAAGAAAAGGATAATTTATTCAAAGGACTATAAATGCAATTCTCTTTTTGTTACGTCCTTTTCCAAAAAAGTCTGAATAGAAGCTATAGATAATTTTTTTAATCAAAAAATACATCTTTTCTGTAGACTTGAGCAATTTATGCATGTGCTTAGTTTAGCAAGATTAAGACAACACATTTATCTAATATTACAAAGGTTTTAAATGAGCAATTAAAAGTCTTTTTTGCTGAGTGCTTTTTTTTTCTGCGTTTTATATTCAGGTAAAAGAGGGTGCATAGAGAGCATATCGACCATCTCTCAGTTGCCCTGGAATCATTAATAGTGTTCTAGATATGCAGGCAGTTATTGATAGTGATCTGCAGACACTGGGGATCTCTGGCACGCACATCACGGACACGAGAGAAGCGGCAGACTTTTAATTGTCAGGAAAATAAACGGCACTGGGGGGATCGCCACTTTCCCCGGCATCGGCTGCAATACAGTTTTCTGTTATTTATTTGCGCAGGTTTCTTTGGACGCGTCTACGGGAAGAAAATATTATTATTTATGATTTAAGGCAGGATTTAGTTCTTTAATTACAAAATAAAGAAAATTTAGGCTGTGGTAAGGGAATAACTATTGTGTTTCATTTGGGTTTTGTCACACTTGATTTTCAGTTGTTTTATAGTCATTGATTAGCATTGAAATTGGATTTTAATGTTCATCAGCAATGACAGTTGGATGACACAGAAACGCTCAAGTCATGTTTTTTTCATTCAGGACCTTTCAGTCTGCTTTGCAAACAAACAGATCATATTATGAAGCAAACCTTTATCGTCATTTGTAATGTTTTCCTCTTCCTGCCTCGACCATCATGTCAGTGAAAGTCAGGTTTATGATTAGCTCCAAAAAACAATAGAAGATTGATGAGTGGATGCAATTCTGTAGGAGCCAATGAGGAACTTAGACTACCGATATCATCAGACAAAAAAAAAAAGTTTCATTATGAAATGGCATAAAGTGCCGTCTCACATGATCATGTCAGCAGCCCGGACCGCCCAGCACAGGAGCGGCAGGCTTTAGCTGTGCTCCAGGACATGGTCTTATCTAGGTATTATATGGAAGGGGTGTAGCCAAAGTGCACCGGAGCAGCAGCAGACTGTTAAAAAAATAAGAATTGTAAATAGAAATGCTATTTTTCCAATTCCTGCTGGAAATTTCAGTGACATATTTTCTGATAACTCCACAAGAACTGGAAATGGGCTTTTTTCATTTTCATTAAATTTAGTGACAGGTTCTGATTGCAGCAAATTTCTATGCAGAAGAGGCTTGTGACCGACACACTCATCACTGGAGACGTGTGTGTGTTCAGCCAGTGCCCCAACAAAGGGAGGTAGCAGCACACAGTATTATACGCAGATTTTTGCTGTGGCCAGAAGAGAAGGTTAAGAACGGTATATGGATACGATAGGGGAGGACACTTTTACATTGCATTATATATTTTTACATTACATTTATCGGCCTGAAACGCTTCCTTTTGATTCAAATTGTGCGTGTGTCAAATATATTCTGAACGGTTTTATTAGGTAATTGTTATCAAACGGCTTTGCTATACGACTGCACTCGTATTGTTAAAATTGTGGTCAGCAGAAGTGCTTTCCTGAAGAATTTACCCTTCAACATCATGTTATATGCTATAGAACATATGGATCGAGGAGTGACTGCTTTATAAGGAAAACTAAACTTGGCTTAACTATTGGAAAATTACATTGGACAGTTTAAACAACTGTTTAAAAGCTTTGGATTGAAGTGTTTGGGATAAAGCCTTTAGATTTTGGAAAAGAAAGTCATGCTGAGAGGAAAACGGAGGATAAGCAAGAACAAGCTCTGAAGCCAAACGTGAAATGAGCGGAGCTGGACATGCGGAAATGGGCTGGAACTTGGTTGTGTTGCATGTGAAGATAGAAGAAAGGAGAAAACTCAGACTCTTGGACCAGAGTCTGCAGACTATTTCACTAGTGTCCCAGCAGGTAATATGTTATAAAATAAAAGAGAGGTACTCTGTTGTAATTTAAGGGTTCAGCTAATTTTGCTCTAAGTAAGTTTTACTGATGCATAAGCATAGGTAAGCAGTGCACACAGTAAATTATTTTTTTACCGTTTAAATGTCAATGTACTGATGTGTACTGACTGATATGTCACCTACCTGTATATAAATGGTTCCATAAATGTAGCAGCATCGGAAGATAGCAAGAATAAGGTAAACCGATGCAAAAAGAGTAAAACTGTTATTTACCAGGGTATGTTTACTTAATCCTAAAACGGATATTCTAATGACCTCTTAGTTGAAGTAGAGAAAATAATAGCACTTTTCCACATCCTGTTGTGGTTCTACTTGGTGTGAAACAATCTTTAAACTGTAAACCTGACAAGAAGCCTCAAAGAATGTCTACCTATGGATATACACATTGGAGAAACAGAATATCTGTATTGTCGCCTGGGTCACAGTTCGTTTTTTTTTTTTTTTTTAGTATAGTCTTTGGGTGTTTACTCTTGTGGTCATGAAAGAGGACTCTTCAAAAAAAAAAAAAAAAAGCACTTAACCCTGTTCTGTTATCCTCTCTCCTTAGGTGTCTTTGTTAGAGGTTAATGGAGGGTCCATCACATATCTACTATGTCATGAATTTTCTTCTTGGCATTTAGTACAAAAAAATACAACAAAAAGGCATCTCTGTTACTGTCACGACAAAAAAATTCATCTGGATTTGTAAAACAACAAAATAAATGAGTAAGAGGAGTAAGAAAAAGAATGTAAAATAGTTTATAAATAGTATACAGAATGAGGAATAGGGTGAGTATAATATAGTTAGTATTTACTTTAATGTATGCAGTATATTTTTGGTGTTGCTGTGAACCCGTTGACCTTGTTGCCCTTTTCTCCACGCTTGGTGTTGAAGGAGGTAATGGAAGTGACCCCTGCAACAGATGTTGCGTGGCTGTTAACCTGACCGTGGCACCACAGAGGACAGGATCTGCCGTGCCTCCTATTGTACTCGTACCTGCGGTAGCGCCCATCCCCGACTTGGAGTGTCACCTGTTTGCAAAAAGGTGGAATGTCCATTGTCATCATGGTGGCTTCTTTACAAGGCCTTTGAATTGGAGGGGCTGATCTGCTGGCGCTTTCGCTGTTGTTCATTTTTAGTCGAAGCTCTGTTTTCTAATTGGATCGGGAAGGGTGACTGGGTTGTCTCATAGCGCACGTACGAACTTCAACGCACGCAGTCGCATTGCGTGCCCCGAGCTTTGCTGAGCCGTCCATATCGCCAGCTATTTTTATAACATAATTGCTTCTCCTCCGGTATTTTCATTACGGGGTCTCAGGTCATTAATCACTGCAGACGCTGCTCTGATAATTGTGTTTGCTCTTTGTTTATCTTTGCGGCTGAGCGAGGATGTACTTGGTAACCTGTGTAAGTCGGGCGCATGGGACCTCCTTCCGACTAGCATCAAAGCAAAGCAAAAAAACACTCTGAGCAACTTTGTTAAATTACCGCTTTGCACTTTGATGATTCTGATATTAATTATCGAAGATAAAAAGTTGAAAACATTTTCGGTGACTTAAGCCCAAGTTCTGTTTTCAGTTTGGTATGTTATTTTGGTTGTTGGATTTTTCGTGTGATTTTAATTTTGCTATTAGCTGTGGTGAGAGCAGCACGTATGATAGTGGTTAAGGACATGGACTTTTCTGCTACTTCTTTGGTACCCTGGAGCAAGGTATTTACCCTAGATTTCCCCAGTAAAGTTTCCAGTTTATAAATGAGGTACGCAGTGTAAGTTGCTGTTGGATAACAGCATCATATAAGCACCAAAATAATAGTTTTATTGTGTACCGCGTAGCGCATTTGAAATTACAATTTGCACAACAAGGCATAGTCATTTCTGTTGGATGTCTTTGTGATTGTTTACGTTTGGTTGAAGTAACCACGTTTGTTATGGTTCCAACAGCAGGTTCCCTACTGAGGTTTGCACCCCCCTTTTCAAAATCAGGTCAAGAACACCCCTCCGACAGCTTCACCGCATGCCGCCCATGTTGCTTTGATATGTGTATTGTTTGTGTGTTTGTTTAAGATAAGTGACGAGTCTGTGAATACCCAAATCCCCCCGGGGAACTGAAGGAGTGGATCAGAAAGGGGAGGGGGTTGTACGTGGGAGGTGGGGAGGAGTGCTGCTGATACCTAACCCCTTTTACGCCATTGTTCCAGACAAAGCGCAGTCACAACACCCCCCGGGGTGTGTGACACTCCACTCAATGGCCTCTCATGTGGGATTTAACGGGTTAACGGCCGACAATGGGAGCAGGGAGCACGTTCAACAGCAGGGAGTCTACATGGGAACCCCAGGCGGCTGTAATCTCAACCATCCTGGTTCCTGTTGTCTTTTCGTAAGACCTCCATCTTTGGCTTTCAGTAGAGGCCCATTCCTTTTGACCGTGAGCCATGATTTTAAAAAGAAACACATTTCATTGCGCCCTCCCAAACAGCTGTTGACACGCTACTTCAATCCTGTTTTCTTTACAGATAATGAAGGAGGTCATATGTTTGGAGTTTTTTTTTTTTTTTTTTTTTTTTTTTGCCCAAAGTTTCTTTGAACTTTGTTTCACAGAAAAGCACGGAGCAATTATTGCCGAAACTCTATCTTCTATGCAACAAAAGTAAACACCAGTGGCACTAAACTATAATATTCTCTGCCATTAATCTTTAATGCACTTTTAATTATTTTTGCTTTTTGTAGTTTGTTTTGTGGTAATGGATGATGAGAGAAATGGAATGGTGCTTCATTACATATAAGCTCACATTTGTAGCCAATGTTTAATTTCTAAATAATAAAGTCATTGTCCGGCTGATACTTTGTCCAACATGGTTTCATTAGGAAAACCTGCTGTGGACTGGAATACAGAAGTAGGCCTCAGGGCTGTACTTTCTGCCACTCTTTTTAGACTCTGCAATTCAGCCAGGCTGACTGAGCATACAGGATAGCATAGAATATAACTTTATTAATCCCTGCAGGGAAATGAATAGTAGCACCAATATAGCACCAAAATATCTGAACCATGGACTTGAATCAAAGCACAGTCATTTTGCCAGGAGCGGATCAACCAAAAGTGATTTCCAGACCCCTACCCACAAGCATCCTTTCGCTCTTTCTCAAAATAAGTGACAAAGCAGGGATCAACTACATGCAAACTTCAGGCTACCGCAGATTCCCTCTCGCCGTGTCTCCAGTGGTCAATTATCCCGGATGTTATGCAATAATGCCCAGCCGCAATAATGCCGGCCAAAAGGCCATGCAAGACGCAGCATTCTCTGCTAACTCCTTTTCTACACTTGCTTTCGGTTATTCAACCTTGGTGGTCCACTCAAGATGAGAACCTCTCACAATTCAATTATTCCTGGCCCATCTGACAGTAATAATATCAGATTCAATTTAGCGACTGTGTGGTTTCTCCTTAACTTAATTTGCTGCATACACGTAACATGGTGTAAGTTTCACTTGTGTACATGTGTTTTTAGAACAGTACCATTAAACTTTGGATAAATCGCATTGTGGCCGGACTGAATGTTGACTGAAGGCATTACAATAAAATGGCCATCTATGCCATTGTACTAATAATGATGCAAGCGCTTTTTGCACAAATGATGTTTATGGCCAAGTCACTACTGTTACCTAAATGTGCATTTTACTTATTTCAGGGTGGAAAACTGAAGCTGGCGACAGACCTTCACTGGATGCCGTGGACATTTGTGGTAATTATCTGGAATCTGTTTGATTTTTACTCAGTCCTGAAGTACACCTTTTTAATGTACTGAAGTTTATCTGTAATTTCCACTATTCCTATACAGTAACATGCACACAGTGCATCCCAAATCCCTTGGCTACAGAGTGTGTCTGTATTTCCCATTTCCTTTGCAGCGGGTAAAGATTTATAGTCATGTTTCTGGACACCATTCCCATCGACTCCTTGCTGTGTTTCCTCAACTGTTACAGACAACCATGTCTGGTTTATTCAGACCAGATCATAACCGTATAACTTATGACTTCGGAGACCGTTTTGCATGGCACTTTTTTACTGGTAAATGGGTAGGGGCAAGGCGGGGTCTGACCACATTGGAACGATCACTTGCACAGAAGAATCTTTGGTGGGTGTCTCTTTGTGCAGTAACTTTTAGACAAACTGCTAAAGAAACACAAGTAACCCAGGGGCACACGGTCCATGCAAAAATATCTTCTATGTTACGGTGTCTTTGTCCTTCATCACGGCTCTCCCAGATAAGCTCTTTCGTTACAGAATATATTTCTGAGCAGAACAGTGTTAGGAAGCTCGTGCAGTGCTGCAGGGAGGCTTATTATTTCTTTCCCAGTTGCTGAAATGATCGCATACAAAGTGAGAGTTTAAGCCCTTTTGTTCCAAAACAGTTTGGTTAAGCTGTCATAATGCAGATATCGCTGCATTTATGTGATTTGAAAGACTGAGAATAGAGGACGTGGTCCAGTGTACCGATGTTATAGCGACTTTGCTAATGTTGTTTAAAACATCTTAAATGCAATCTTAGTTATATTTCCTTTCGCCTTTGTGACTGCTCTGTTGTACATCGTTTTATGAGGCTCAGTAGCACCGGCAGTAAGTTTTTACACGGTTTGGTCCCAGTTTGTAGTGTGTTGGTGAAAACGGGGCTGGGGGCACCTGAAAAACTGCAGTTGTTTAACACATTTGGTGGTTGTTCACGCAGGCCTCTGTAGCAGTTGTTATGTTGTTACATCACTGAATATTGCTGACACATGAGTAACCCTGTTGATGGTCCCGCTGCAGGACACTACAGCGTACATGTTGAAACAGTCCTTCCTTGCTGAAGCCACTGCCATCTACTGGGTAAAACAGTGCAGGCACTTTTATTCACAGAAGAGGGTACTGTGACTAAATTCTGCGGCGGTATGCAGACTCCATATATTAGTAAGTTACACTTTGACCATAAATTTTGGGTAATGCTCTCAGAATCCTTAATGTGATGCTATTAGAAAGTCTAATGTGGCAGCAGCGATCACAAAACTTATATAGTTATTGAATTTGAAATATTTCTGGCAAGTAGAGGTGATGTGGGCAGATTGCCTGGGAATTCAGTACAACCATGAGCGGCCCTTCAACTTGATGCATAAATGTGTGGAGTTTTTTGGGAGAGGACAAGTCTCTGTAAAATGATCGTGGATTTTTTTTTTCTTACATTTACAGTTCCGATTTCATTATGCCAATAGGCTATGTGCCAAGTCCCCTTTGTTACCTCTTGCACATGACACCCCAAGTCTCGGTTATTCCTTGCATCTGTGACTCTGTGAGACCGAGACCCCCTTTCCATAGCAGTCCTGCAAAAAATATGGCTGATGCGCAGAAAATGATAGCAGGATTGACTGAAAGCAACTGACACTGTTGCTTATAAACCAAAAAGAAAGTTGTTAGGGTCCTTAAGAGAGTATTATGTATAGGAACATCTAGACCAAAAACAATAAAAGACTTGTATTTCAAAAATATGAAGGACCATGAAAGCTGATTATTTTTCCAGTAATGCAAGGAATTGTCCAAATTTATTAGAGGTTAAAGAGTGTACGTTTTAATCATCATAACTGTACATTTATTGGCATTTCCCATACATTTCTGTCCGACTAGTTTTAATGTAATAAGACAATTAAACATGTATTGGTTTGGCGCTGCTTAAAGAATGGTTTAATGCATTATTTTCGTTTTTGCAACCCAGTGTGATTTTAGTCCCAGCCGCTCTGTTTACTAAATGTAGTTTTTTGGGGAATACATGCTGCTGTGGGATGTTCCACTGGTCCAACCACAATGCTTTCAAATTAATGTCAGTTCTGCCAAAAAATGCGATTTGCTGTGATATGTATTTCAGCTGCGATTTAGCCATGTTTGAGCTTCATTTTATTGCTTTGGGTTTAAAAATGTTATGCCTTCAGCATTAGTTTAACCAAAATAGTGCAAAATAATTAAATGTGCCAAAGTTTCTGCTGTCTGAAAACTCTTTAAAATGCCCCTCTGACTTGCATATGTATATATATTTTAGCAAACGGTAAATTTCTCCACCATGAATGTAATAGCTTGCAAATGTTTTGCGTGACAAGAAGGCAATGGTTCCGAAACTTGTGGGCAAAATGAAAAGTATATAGCGAAAGCTGTATTTCATCAGTCTATATGTTTATTTTTTTCAGCTTTTTAGATTAGACTGCATTGTGTTTATTTGTGAAAGAGATTTACGAGTTTTCATAGTGGACGCATGGAGTAGAGATCAGCTGTAGCTTGTGTTCAGCCCCCAAGACTGGAGCTACATACGGTGGATGAGAGCCAGACAGAGGACACGAGAACTTTGCATACTTTTCAGAAATGAGAGAAAACAAGTGCTCCCACAAACCAAGTTTGTTTTTCAAGTTAATGGGAAGACATCAGGCTGCAGCGCTCGAAATCGACGGCAGAATCCTCTCAGTGTTGTAACAAGAAACACTGAAACTAGAGGGAAGGGAGAACAATAAAACGTGATGAAAATATATAAACTGTTTGGAAAGTTTAAACTCCCGGAGAAACTGATTACATCCGGAGAAATTTTGCCTTTTTTGATGGTATTACGTTCCAGTAATCAGATATTAACTAGATGTCACATTTACATTCCGTTTATTTATTTAGCTTCCACAAAGTTAAGCTACTTACAGTGATTTTGGCATTTGTACAGCACTGGTTTATTTACTGTATCAGCTGAATAACTTGCTCAAGGATAGTTTGGAGGGAGCTTGGATTGGAAACGGAGTTGCTTGACTGCAAGGCAATGACTCTGCCGTCCGTGCTGCGCAATAAATAACTAAAAATAACAAATAACTGAAAGTGCTGTTATGTACAGACAAGGTTGGATTTGTGTGAAGAATTAGTTCGGCATTAAAATAACAGACAAATAAGATGCAGAGCAGTTTGTATTAGTAAAGATCCATGTTTTTTTAGTGTATGTCAAACAGTTGTTCCTAATTGGTCTTTAGATCAAAATAATGACTCCATAAACTCTTAGAATAATAGACTCCATAGACACAAATGCATGAACTTCTTTTTCACGAGTGCAACAGACACTTGACTGCTTGTTAGTTCAAAATACAAATGACAGTCATTTCCTTTCCAGTGTGAATGTTGCTCAGTCTAATGGTTCTTGTAACATTCTTGCATATTTTTAGGATGTTAATGATAGAAGTTTCTTCAGCTCTGTTTTGCCAGTTTGTTTTTAAAAAATGTTGGGGGGAGAAAACAGTTTTTTGTTTTGTTATCATTGAAACTTGACTGCTTTTACGCATTCATCAGGCAGTAACTGACACAAAGGACCTCAGTGGCTACACCGAGGCTGGAGACATCAGTTACACAGCTGTTGTACCTGGGACTGTGCTGTCATGCGACGACGGCATATCTCCGGTACGGGTGGCACAACGGGGATGGCGAGTGCACAAGTGAGCACAGCACTACGGAGGAGCACTGGGATCACCCACATCATGAATCCTCCTGTGATATCTGATATTCCCACTAGGGTCAGTAAAAACATCTGGTCAGATGTTTGGTAAAGCAGGTGTTGGCTTTCCCAAACCATAACAGTTTCTGGGAAGAATTGTTTGAATGCTTGCAAAATGGAAATAGGCATTTGGTGTAAGGGTGAGCGTATTTATGCAACGAGAAAGTAATTTTAGACCTGTAAAATGTGGACGGAGCGATGTTCTGTATCTGCTCCTGATTATTCAAGATCGGCTCTTGCTTCTGTAGAAGTTTTTTAAGACTAATTTGAGTAACGCGATACATTAAAACTGTGCCGCTCTTTATCTGGCTCTTTTGTGGGATTTGAACCACTAAGTAAAAGGAATGAGCGGCAAACATGCTGAGGAATTGCATAATAATGAAAATGCACTTGCATTGTCAGCAGAAGACTAAGCCATGATAGATGAGGTTAATTACTTGATTTGAATTAGAAAACAGCAGCCAGACCACAGAATGTAAGGACTGGTCAGTGTTCTGGAGAGATGATAAGAAGCATATTTTTAGTTTATTTTCAGCTTAAATTAGTTTTGAGAGCCTGGATTGGCTGCCAAGGACTCACATTAAATACAATGTCAAATATTTGTGAAGTTGTTGCAGCTTATATGTTGCCGTATTCTTGTCATTTCCCAGGAAATGTCTTGATGCACGGCATAATTTCTGATTTTTAGAATTTCAGTTCAGCAGTAGTAATATGAGCAGAAATAATTATATTGTCAATTCAGACAATTGAGGTCTGTCTTTTTATTTATTTTTGTTTTTTTTTTAAAAATTTCGTGCTGTTTGTTAGTTTAGGCTCTCGGTCGATTGTGCCACTGGATCAGGTCTGCCTGTGGTCCGCGCAGATTCTACAAGTTGCTCTTCTTTTTGGTCTCATTTCACATCGGCTGTAAATTTCTGAAGCCTTTTTTTTCCAAGGCTGCAAAATTCATCCCTCTCCAGTCTGTGGACTGGGTCTGGAGCAGAGTAATTAAAGCGAAATGTCATTTGGATTCATTCGAAAAGCTCGACTCAATTAAGAGAATGCTTTCCCAAGCATCATGCGATGGCATATTTATCGATCCACAAAGAGTGCTTTATGTTATCGTGTTGAAGTTGCATTTGTTTTTCAAAAAGGGGCTATTTGGAATTCATAATTTATTGACCTTTTATTGTAGCGCTCTGAAAAGAAAAGCTCGGTGCTGTTATTCTTCCAGCGTTCATTCAGCCAGTTTAGATTTCTGTGTATTCACATATCGCCGTAGCCTCTATACATCAGCATGTGCTACTGTAATTGCAGAGGGAGGCTGCGTAATTGCTTCTGATTAGCATGCAGGGTGAAAATAGCTGGGAATAATTATTCATATTTTTGGGTCATATTAAATGTGGTTTTTGGGTTTACTGTTCCAGATGGTTGACTGCCTCCACCAGCGGCAGTGCTATTGGGCCACCGGCTAATGAAATCGACAGAAATAATAATGGCTGCTACTGATGCCTTTGATTGACCTTGCAATCCAAAATCGGAGTCTGTTGGCCTATAATATCGCTGTCCTTGTTGGCAACTGCTTTTTCACACTGCTGACAGGCCTGGTTATTGCTGCACTCATCTCTTAGTATGGTGAGGTATTTAACAGCTGTTTGTTTCTGGCACTCCCATCATTTTTTTTTTGTCACTTATGGCCATTAGCTGCTGACCATGCATGAAAAAAAAAGTTTGTCCACATCGTGAGAGTTTTGTCAGATTTGTTTTGCAGTTTTACTGGAAAAGCTGTTTTTTTTTTTTTTTTGGCTTTTCCCACAGTTGTACTGCTTGCTGCACTGAGATGTGCCAGTGTTGGGCTAATTGTATTTCTCTGCACTCTTGCTTCCACAAGCATTCAGCAGAACATTTTGGCTGAGACTATGTACTAAGAAACAAAGTCTGTCCCCAGACAACTTGGATGCGTAAAGCTGTGCCAAGCGATGGTGGAGAAGTGTACCTTTTAAATAGGGAAGAGCTTTTACAGGGTCCCGAAGTTGAATTATTTTGTGCTTAAATCAGCACTCTCCTCTGCTAAATGAGAAGGACCGGTGCCTGCTGCACTCAGTGGACAGACAGATTTTGAATGGTCCAAAATTGAAACGGATGAAGGGGAGAATGGCTGCAAAATGTGTCTGGCACTGTCAAATCACTGTATTACTGTGACTTCAGACGTACGTCTACATAGTAAAGTGTTTGTGTGTTAGCGATTGTCCAATTCTGTTATATTAATTGTAATTCTTTCACCAGTTTAATTATTATCGTACTCGTGCTTTTAAGTGTTTTGTTTATTTGTTTGTTAAACTTGGAGAAAATGCATATTTAATCTTTTCTGCTGCTGACAGCAACATGTAGGAATACCAGCAGGTCTACAAGGATCTAAAAACAAACAGTATATACTGTATGTATACAGATACAGAAGAAACAATGAGGTGAAACAGTGAGGTATAAAATGTTAGTTGACAGATACTGTGCATCTTGACAAAGCAAAAGTTACCGTTTTGTATAAATGCATGGGCTTTTGGTGTGTGTGTGTGTGGGTCCTCACACGTGCGCACACAGGCTTTGTAACACAGCGTCTCATACAAATCGTTTACCCCATTCATGTGAATGACGGCATTACCCAAGGGGCCCTCCCTGACCTGCGTGTCCGTATGTGCCCCCATCTCCTCCCCCGTCTCCTCACAGGGGCCCAAAGCCCTCTCCTCACCATCTCCCACCCTCTCGCCTTTAGCCAGGGAGCCAGCAGCTGTGTCCAGCAGGCCCGCTAAAATAGAGCTGGTGTTTAGTCTGGCGCGGTGCTGTGGGATTGATTGACAGCTGGCTCAAACAAAGTCGTCCTGCTGGCCGCGTTCCCGGCCGACCTCGGCCAGTGTTTAGCTAAGCAGTGCAAGGTAGGCCCCTTCCTGCAGGGGTAGCGGCCCATCTCCCCGTCCTCAGCCTGTCTTCTAGCAGCACTCAACCCCACACTCCATCGGTACTGTAAACTTCTCCAAGCCATCACAGCAAGAAAAGGACAAAAAGCAAGCAAAAGGCAGAGGAGCAAAAATTTACAGCTTCTGGTGCAGATTATGAAATATAGAATATGAAAGCCCTCGAGTCTTGGAAGCGGACGCATCCTGCCACAGACAGAGAGCGCTGTGTAGAAGTTGAGGCTAAGCGATTCATCAATTTAAAGGGGGATTTTCTGTCTGACAGTTTTATTTCTGGAAAAGTGAACCAAAGCCAAGTTATCTATAATAGACGGCATGTTGTTGCGATGGCACCCTCTCTTTCATCTCAGTTTTTTATGGTACAGTTGTTATTTAATTGGGTTTTTTAAAAAAAAATCCTTTGGACCGAAGTCTTTCCAGGAAACGGTAACTATCTGTGGAGATGCTCCGTGCTTGACGAATATTCCAGCTTGCTTCGATTCCTAAGGTACCGTGTCAAGTTTTTATACCTTTTATAGCTCACAGCGCGGTCAGTGTGATGTTCTCCCAGTGTTGCTGAGGAGTCGGGCACTGTAGGGAGAACACACAGGCTTATTAGGTCTGCTTCATTGATTTTGCCTGTTGAACCTTTGCTTTGTTGCTGTGACTGCTCAAGGCAACGTTAAATTAGTGGTGAGGCCCCCTTGCTCATGAAACTGGGTTTGAGCCAAAAACAACATTTCCCCAGCGAGTTCTCCGAGAGCATAAAAAGTTCTTTATCTGTGATTACACTTGGTTCCCAAGAGCTGTGGCGACTTGGTTGTATGAGTCTGTGACGATTAGGCAGCCACGTAAAGGCAGCCGTGCATAGATTTGCGTTTGTTGTGTCGAACCTGCGCCGAAACCCCGTCGCTCGTTCACACACAAGGGATGCGGCAGGGCTGTACGCGTTTGAGCGTAAGAGCGAGTGAGAGTGCGTGCCAGCGCTTCCAACTACACACATGGACTAAATGTGGCTGTAGACAGAGTACAAAAGAGCATTAGGTTTTAGGGATAAGTGATGCTGTATTTTTTAAATATTAGTTTTTCGTCCTTCCGTTCACATTTTGCCATGCCTGGGACTGTTAGCTACACAAGAAGTAGGGTTTCATGAGGCTGTATGTGTTAAAAATAAATTGCATGATGGTTGCAAGGACATTCGATGCTGAACTACACAGGATGATTCAAGAAGAATTGACCACCAAAGAATGAACACTTTCATAAACGTCGGTAACTAAGGATCATATGAACATGTGGTGTAAACCCATTTGTAAGCTAACTGTTAAGTTTTTTCTTAATCTGACAAATGCTCAATATACTGCATGTCGAAATGACACTTAGTTACTGAGTTATTTTTGATTCACATTCCATTTTAGGAAAAATAGGAAATTGAACATAGAAAAAAAGAGTAACCTGCCTAGCTCTCCCCACACTTCATTTTCAGTGAATTTATTTAGCTCGATAAACTGAGGAAGAAAAAATGTTTCAAACTTTTATTGTAGGAAAAAATCAATATTTTCTCAACATGAATTGTGCCATAGATATGTTTGCAACAGTTTGAGCTGCATCCTTGCTTATGTGAGAAGGGAGCTGGTCGGTGTACAGTTACTGAGAAGGAATGACCCTAAACTCTGCTCTCAAACTCTAAAGTAAGAAATAAATAAATAGCTTCACAAGCAGAGCTGTTTGCTGTTTTATCCCTTTGTTTTTAATTAAAGAGTATGAAGCCGCTG
The DNA here is from genome assembly GCA_018136845.1 of Heterotis niloticus. NCBI lineage: Eukaryota > Metazoa > Chordata > Actinopteri > Osteoglossiformes > Osteoglossidae > Heterotis > Heterotis niloticus. The sequence goes on from CM030893.1 coordinate 27,975,548, forward strand.
TGTGCTGCTCTGTTGTAGATACCACCACAGGTAATTGAAAAAGTGGAATTCAAAGTGTCGGGTTTTTCACCGCTGTGTCAGTACAAAACAGTTTGCAGCGGCCTTCTGTGAGGAATGAATTGCAGAGGGCCAGCAGAACACCTCCTGTAAAATGCATTAAAAAGGGGGGAAAAAACCTCATGCCTGATAATTGCAGGTTACATTTTCTTCCTTATTATTGTTGGAAGGAAAGGAACCAGGGAAGGGTTTTGCAGGTTTGGTTTCTAAACCAGCTCTGTCTAAATTAGCGGTTGAGATGGGGGGGGGCACGTCAGAAAAGCCCATGTAACTGGAGGAGAAGTGGAGCTTGAGTCTGATACGCAGCGCTCAATGCGCGCCGCGGCGTGCGAGTCGAGGGCCCTGTCATGCCTTTGAGTAATTGCTATGAACCCGCTGACTCCTCCTGCGCGTGTAACACAGCCTTGCAGCCAGGAAGCCTCGCAGGAGCCCCCTGTCTCCCCCACCCAACTGCCTCTAGATCTCCTCTCGCAGAGGGGGGAGAAATTTCAGCACCCGCCACATGTGCAGAAGCACACTAACCAAGCCGTGTAAAACACATGTTCTCTGTTCACCAACTTTTGTTGCTCGTGTTTCAACTTACTTATTTATTTATTTATTTATTTATTTAGCTAGCTCAGTAAGTGATAATCCAACAAGTCATAATCAACTTGTGCCAAGTCTCTCAAATTTAAAAAAAAAAAAATTTTTAACAAATGTCATTCATGATTATTTACATACATTGCTGCCCTGTGTTCATGGCAACATAATATGAGACTGACAAAATGGTACCCAGTAGAGTCATTGACTTCAGCTAGCCATTGTACCCATGCTTATGGCAAGATGGTATCAGTCACAGGTATTATGACTGCTTATGATTTGTCTGCATTTGTACTGTGCTCATGTAGGGTGATACAGCGTAAATGTAATTTTTTTTATTAGTCATCTTGCTTCCTCTATGGGTGTCATCGTATGATGCTTCAAGAATGAGATTGGATGCAGCCTGCAGTGAAGGTTTGCATAGTCATGACACAGCACTGTTCATCATCCTAGACCACCATGATAGCAGGAGGTGCAACTACTGTACAAAAGCCTTGTTGCATAAGTTTGTGAACAGTGGAATTACATGTGAATCCCTGAAATGTAAAGAAGTCTCGTTGGCCTTTGAAAGGCAGTTTGGGGCTTTTGTAAATCCAAGGAAAAGGCACAGTAGTGGTGATGGTTTGGATTGTAAAGTATGCGTACGGCCCCACATGAAGATTCACAGACTGCAGCAACATGTACTGGTGTCGAACAGAGTAGGTTAGCAGATTTTTGGATGCATAGTTGAATCTTGGGCAGACATTACTGCTGAGTAATGATATCAGAGTTTCAACGTTCTGTCCTTGCAGGTCTCCCCTGCATGAGTAAATTACTTTCCTGTCAGTGGTCATATTTCAGCCACGAAAAGGAAATCAGTTGTGGTCTTTAACCTTTAACACAGCGGTGCAAGATTATACTCTTTAAAGGTCAGTAACTTGATGTATTCGCACAAAAGGTGCAGATGATTCCTAATGCATCCATTTAATTATGATAACTTTAAATTGCTTTCGGAAGGGGTGTGTTGTTCAGTTATACTGTAATGCACGCTGAAAGCATCATTCAAGCTGAGGAGTAAATGACAAGGCTGCGGAACTGGATATTAAGCATTTGCTGCTCAAAGATTGAGACAAAGTTGATTTGTACTGCACTTCAGAGATTTTTCGAGGCGGCGTAATATGGAAGACGGTCTCAGTGGGTGTTCGGAATTGGCGACAGTGTCATCTGCAGTAGGTTTCAGAGAGGATGTCTATTAGATACTGGGCTTGTGTGTTATGGGGAATTGTGGGCATGTTACAATCCTAACAGTTGCTGCAATTCAACATTGTTTGCGAGGAAAATTACCCCGTGTGTGTGTGTGTGTGTGTGTGTGTGTGTGTGTGTGTGTTTTAAATCACAGACTGCCCATGTCCATACAGCATGCAGGAATCTCAGCGTGACACAAATACATCCGAAGGTCTTTTGTTGAACTTGTAATAGTTAGGGTGACACTTGAATTTCCTTACTATATCAAAGACGCGTGGAGAAGGCGCTGTGAATTATTTCCTTTTCCCTTCTGTGAGTCGAATATCCAGAAATAGGTTTGCCTGTTACCTGAAATGTGCGCTGCTGATGTTGGTAGTCATGATTTATGCAGGTATGTTTCTACACATCACATCGAATTTGAGTTTTTTAACAGAAAAAACAGTTTCCTTGGACTGAACCAATTTTATTAGCCTCCAGTGCAAGCAGCTTATTTCACCGATGCTCAGAAGTCTCACTGCATGGCTCAAGGTGTTTTTTTTTTTTTGCTGCGTGTGAAGACAGTGAGTGGGTCATCTCCTCTGTAACATTGAGCCTGCTTGAAACAAAGTACAGAAGAAAATGCAGCAAAGCTTAGAGAAGACTCATCATGCACACGATTCGTGTCACAGGAGCTGTCTGCTGATCAGCCTTTTCAGACATTGCTTCCTGCAGTCATTGCAGCCAACCATTGTGTTTCTCTGTCTTCTTACAGGCATAGTTGGTCTTGTTTAAACAGGAATTGACCCTTGACCCCACCCATTCAGGTCTGTGAAGGAGGTGAAGTTGATCATTTGGAAGGTCCTGGTTTCAGAGTGATGGTTCTGGCCATGTCTTCTAATCTATTGAAAAAATGCATACTAAGTGTAAATGGTACAGCATACAGCTGTTGTCCTGCTAAATGAAGTCGTAATGCAGGTGCAGCCCATGAAATCTCACTTCTCAGCATGCTAAGAAGCATGAGAAATGGTGTCTGCATGATATTACTTCCGAAAAACAACTTCCTTGTTTCCGTCTACCTTTCCTCATCCAAGAAGCAAATCATTTGTAAAACTAGACTTGGATTCTGTATTTTTTAATTTCTTGAATTTTGTTTCATTGCTGGATGTCTTTCCTGTAAATTCACTTGGCTTACTTCCTAAAATGTAAGGTTTATATATTCTATTGCTCAGTCTACTATAAAATGTGACAGCAATTGGCATTCATTTGTTTATATTGCAAAACACATAAATCAGGCTCTATGCTACAGGTGGCAATCTTTGCTTGTTTTGATTCAGTTTGGAAATCGCACTGTAATGTAGCCAATGGCAGGAATGCAGCATTTGGTTTAAGTGTATGATTTCAACCCAAATAATGTTCATTTGTTCCAGGCACAAAATTTCAGGATGTGTCTGAACAATTCCGTTTGTTTTTTTTTTTCCTAAGTATATCAAAAACCTGAATATCGTATTGTAACTGATTTTGCAATTTGATGTTCTTCATTCAATTCAATTTGCGTTGGTTTTGTACTCTCTACACTCAGACACTCTGAATTGTCATTATGTAATCGCAAATATAATAATAATTATATAATATAATATAATATGCAAAAACTTCTCTGACAAGCTTATGTTATGATGCGTTCTGAATGTACAGACTTTATAAGTAGAAATGACATCCACACTTTGTTTCGATTCTAATGTCAGTTGTTAGTTCTCAATTTAAAAGTGGCTTATACTTTAGCTCCCCTCAGACTTGAACCCGCAAACTGCAGGTCCATGTCCTCAAGAGTTGTCCTCTCTTCTGCACTGTGTGCTGGGACCTTTCTATAGGAACTCTGGTTGTGCTGTGCTCCACCTTCCATCAAATCCAAACTCACCGACTTCATCTCCTTGTTATTATGCTTAGCATCTTCTTCCTTCTTACCTGAGAAATTCAGCTTAGTGCATCAGTTTCCATACTGGAACGTCTTTGTTCTTAATGCCAGTTTTTTAGGCAGCTTCTGCTAGCGCATAGTGACCTGGTACGTAGGTTTAATAATTTGACTGGTTGGTTTTCAAATATTGCATTGTATTCTGCATTATTTTCTCAAGGAGGTTTGCTATTTTGTGGCTGATCACGTTTAATGAAGAACTGGTCTTTTGATACTGTTTTCTGAGCAATTATCTGTCTGTAATCTGTATTCCTTTGGGTTTCTTCCCAAAGTAAATGGTACAGAAGATGGATGACCTGTGGATTTAGTGGTGCTTAACAACTGTCAGAAATAACTGGTCAACTTAGCTATAATGTGTTTGGACCCTAAAAGTGAGCCCTTTTGGATAATACAGACACCAGTCGGGAATATTTAATGACTTCAGAACTATTCAATGGCAAGCAGGAAGTTGGATGTATGATCGAACGTGTTCAGATGTGGACGCAATAGAACTTGTTTCTAGAACAACCTTAGCACTTGTCTCAAATAGCCAGTGCAGTCTTTACATTTACATTTATTGATTTAGCAGTTGTTGTTCTCCAGTGTCGTACAACACAGAAAAAACAAGTTCAACCTCACCAACAGACAAGGAGATTGACATTGTTAATATAAACATGACTCCTTACAGTGTCTGTACAGGAGGATTACATTGCCTTTCTCTATAACTGAGCCATCCAGAATGCTGAAATGCGTGAAAAATAATACTGGTTTGTTGGAGTGTTTGCTTAAATGCACGAATGTGAAGTATGTATAGTGTGAATATATTGTCTAGGCTACAGATGCTGCAGTGCCAACCTAAATCGCATTGATGTTCTACAAAAAGTTCTACAAAAATCTTAGCCTGAGTATCTGTAATATTAAATTGTAAAAACTGCTTGCTTTTAAATCAGTAAATTCACTATACTGATTGAAAATATTTAGAACTCCAGCATTCTAATGATGCAGGGCATATTACAGAGAAAATGTAAAAGGATAAGCAAGCATGGCTTTAGAATGCCGTATATTTTTCACTGGCAGCCTTGTGTATCGGGAGTTTGGGATGGTGACTCACTGCAAGCTTATTGCCTTATTGTGTTCTTGGAAAGACATCCATAAGTTAAGTTTGTGTGTGATGCCAAGAAACTGCAGTTTCTGTAGTTATTTTTGACTTCTTATTCTGCTTAAGTCTTTTTCCAGCTGTTGTGATTGCATTTATCCACCTTTTTTTCCCATGGTTTGACAGTGTTACCCCTTTGTCTTTCGTCCTGATGTTACCCCACTATACCCCATGTTGTACATTGCTCTTTAAAAAGTTATATATATAGAGATAAATAAAACGGGCTTCAGTTGACGTGAGGGCAATTCAACTGTCTTTACTTAGGGTTAGGGTGCAATGTCATGCGCTTCAGTAAAATGTAAAGTACTGTGCTGCGCTTGCTTCCAGCTTGATGGAAAACATCTGATTCAGTTTGTAGCTGTGTGAGCCTGTTTCTCTGCCGCTGCCAAGCAGAAAGTTTTAACCTTCGAAGCACACTACCTCCGAAATTCTGGCAGAAGTACAGTCGATGTGTTCTTGTTGTTGCTGTGAATTGGGGAACTTTTAATAAGCATGTCAAGTATGAAAGCTATGCAGCCCAGCCTCAGCTTCCCTTGCGCACAAACAGCAGGCATGCAGACCCCTCTCTCCGCAGCTGTGCAGCAGGAACGCAGGAATTTCCTTCCTCACCGAGATTCCCAGGTATCGTTCGGGGTTGGACGTGCGTCTGAATGTCCGTACGTGTGCTCACGTGTTTTAATTTCACCGCGTGCCATTTCAAGGGAGAAAGAAGGTATGTCGTCTGTCCGCGGAGCCTTGCCGGTTGCTTCCCCGCTTCGTTGTGGTAAGAAGGAGCCCCGTTTTTCCGGCGAAAACCTAGTCGTGCAACACGAGTGCGAGATTTGCTTTGGGCGGCCCTGCGCATTCCTATTCATCGCCACATTAGCCAACGCAACTCTGTCTGTTGATGGGCAGGAAGAGTGGGCAACCTGCCAGGTAGATGTTGCTATGACTCCCACCCCCCACCTACCCTCAGCTTCCCCCCGAACCACCCTGTGAAGGTACTGAGTTTTTCGAGCCGCCTGGGCTAGGGTTCTGAACCAGACAAAAGATGCCTTCGCAATGTCAGCAGAATGGTTTATGGGAATGCATTTGCTTGTTGGCGGGGGCCATGTGACCTTACGGCTGAGATTTTGTGATGGTGCCAGGAGAGCGAGAGGGAGAGAGGGGAAAACTTCGAGAGCGGTGTCTGTGAAACACTTTTTTCCTTCCTTCCTTGCATTTGCTCAGAAAATGGCGGATCTTACTGCGCAGGCTTCACGTCGACTCAGCAAGGAGCTGGGCTCTGAAACACAACTTTGCTTTTTCAGCTGCCTTTTTTTTCCTCTGGCGTTGCACCAGGATTCTGTCCCTTTTTGTGTGTGATTAAACGTACTGCTTGTCTACAGACGCAGAATAGCCGTTAGGTGGGATACCGAGTCTTTAAACCACAATTTAAAAAGGAAAGAAATTGGACGTAACTTCAGTGCTCCTTGTAAGTTGGTGCAGTGTCATTCTTCTTACCCTCCTTTTTTGTCGAGCTGAAGAAACAAAAAGTTGTGAGGGCGAGGCGGCAGGGGCGACCGCGCAGGGCAAGCCCAGTAGCAGAAGTGCGTGTGAGCTCATCGGGGCTCACCGAAACCATCTGGCACACTGCCTGCCACGGCCGCGGACGGCCAGCTCGCCGTCGCTCGCAAAAAATTGCCGCTGTCTTTGTAGAATTCGCCCATTTCACGCAGGAGCTCATCCGGGCGCTGAGTGACGCCGGGGACCGGGGCAACATCCTTGCTGAATTTCTGACTATTTTTAATACAGAGAAAAAAGGGTGTTTCATACTCTTTTTAAAAATGGAATTTAAGGAGCAGACAGCATTATCAATGAGTGTGCCAGTCCTGGGCTTTGACCACTGAAGTGCAAAAACCTGCTTGTGTGGTTGTATCCTCTGTGTTTGAAGGCTAACAAAAATGTTGCAAACTGTTTGTGCCAAAGCACTAAGTGCAATAGTAAAAATCATCACAAGTTTTCTTTTTATTTTGACGTTCAGAAGTCTTTTTTAAGTTTGGTTCATTTTTCATTTTTGCCTTCATACGGAAAGTTTGTTACACATCCACTTTCCGCATCTCCTAGTATTACTTTCAGAAAGTCCCTAATAAAGGCGAAAAAAGTTCCAAAGCAGGTATACGTTTTATATTTTTATGGATTACATTTTACTGTAGCTGCCACTGTGAAAATTTACGTTTTTAATGCAGTTAAATAATATTTGTAACTATCCGGTATGCACAGTTTAATACATGTTACTGCAATGTGCGAATTGTATCTTTTTCAATGAAACAACTTCCACATTTAAAGGAAAAATGCAATAACTGAATCATTATATGAAAATGTTAAAGATGAAAAATAAAGTGTTCTCAGTTTAACCATTTCCTTTTGAAAACGCTGTATCGTTTCAAAACTTAACCTGCTCGGAAATTCAGTTTAAAACTGACCATATTTAGAAGGGCTCTATTGTGAACAGGATTACACTTCTTAACTGGTGTCTGACACCTGTTTATTTTAAAGTTTTTACCTTTAGATTAAATGCCTTTCTGTATCCATTTTTCATCTGTTTTAATTTTTTTCTTGTTCTTTTGTTTGTTAGATTTTTAAAAGTACACAAAAAGGCCCATTAGTTTTGTAAGAAAAGCCGAAGTGAAATCTTTAAACTCAAAGTAATTTTTTTGTGTCAATATAAATATCTCATTTATTGCTTAATAAATTATGTGAGATCATAATTATGTGAAGCAATTGTGGGTTTAACTTGATATATTAATTTATAAGTGGCCATTTTCGTTTTATAAGCAAAGGTTGGTTGAAGGTTTTTTGTTTTTGAGACGGTTGAAGCACGTCATAATAAAATTTTCCTTTAAATGGCTTTATGATTCTTTTAAAATAAACATGAACAAATTGTGAAACAACCATTAAATAAATAAGCATAGTGTTTTAAATTTTGGTGCATGGTTTAAAAAAAAAAAAAAATAACTACAATGTTAAACTTCAGTATTCCATTAGCAATTTAACAATTTTAGCTGTTTCTTTGGAGTTTTGTTTTGACATTTCCAAGTGACTGTTACTAAGCTTCATAACTTTATTTTCCAGTGCGGAAGAACTAAAATAAACACAGCCACGGAGAAATGGATCACAAGGTAAAACCTGAAAAACTTTTACTGCACATTACAAGCATGTGTTTCTTACTTTTATAATTTCTTGTCTAAAATGACTTCATGACCTCTTGTCTTGAAAGCAAAAGTTTGAAATTTGTGTTGTTCACATTTGGCTGTATGTAATAATGTGCCTCAGCAGAAATGATTTAATTCTGCTATAAACTGAGCTCAGCCTTCAAGTGGTGCTTGTAAGTCAGACATCCTCACTTCTGTTTTTGCCTCGGGTCCAAGTGTTGTATTTACATGAGTGTCATTTTGTGTCTTAGTGGGACGAGTGTCCCTTGCAGTGCCAACCCCTTCTTTTGGACCTTTGATATCTTGGTGTGGCTTATATGTCTTAGAAATGTTTAGAGGAAACCCAGCCTGCCTTCAAAAGCAACAGGGTCCACTCTGTGCTACATAACCCTTTGTTGTCTTGCACTTAAGAAGCAGCGAGCGAGCCTTATGCAATAAATTCCTACCAATGTTGTGCTGTCATACGCTATGAATATATAAAATTTAGAATTGAGCTCAAAGAGTGCTATGTAATAATGTAACATTCAGCTTTATAAATAATCAGGATTTGCTTTTCTTGTTTGCATTTCTCCGATTGTAAAAATTTTTTTTTTTTGCTATTTTAAATTTTATACTTTTGTAAGCACATTGACTGTCTGTAGCAGCGCAGTTTGTGACAGATTTTTTTCTGTTGTTTTCACGATAAATAATGGTGGGTTTCCAAGACGAGCCACTTGTCATAAACCCGTAGATCCGATCTTGTGGTCATTTTAACCACGCAAGCTCGTTTCTATGGGTGTCTGTCTCTGTGGACATAACCTCTTTCCACCTCAGAGTTTCTGGTTGAAATTTATTTGGTTCCAGAGTGTCGTTCACTAAGAGCTGTGATACTCTAATATGTTTTTCAAATGCAATTTTAATAACATGCTGATCTTGCCTATGAAAGGCTGCTAAAAAAGCAACACCAGATACAGCTGCTCTTTTAAGGTTTCTTTATAGACCCCCCGCCAGCTGGCCTTATAAGTTAACTCAAATAAAAACTCATATACATTAATTAATAATCTCTCTTAATAAAGCAACTTATGGAAAAAATAAATGAAAGGCATGAGGAATCCCCTGAAACTTATGAATCAATCAGTGTGAATAGACACAAATTAGTTTAAAATGAAAACATTTTTGCTTTGTTTCTTCGCAAAACATTACATGTAAAGTGGCCAGAGTACTTTAGTATGGTGTCCTACGTGCAGCTGTATCCTGTTTGAGTTATGGTTCCAGTTACAGTAAAGTCATTTTTAGGCTACTGTGTTAGTGGAAAATAAAATACCCATTTGGGGGGGTTTTTTTGGATTTGTAATTTTATTAAAATAAATAGAGCAAGAATCATCATGGTTTAAACTTTTCATACTGCTTAACTTATCTGAAACCACATCTTATTACAAACAGGATTGGTCAGCTTTTGGTTTGTTAATGCATTTTAAGTATTTTTGGTAATAATTCAGTCATGGAAAAAAATAACTGGCATTAAAAGCAATTCATAAGGAGTACCAAGAAGAAAATAGTAATCATGTGAGACTGCCAACACCACTTAAAGTGGAGGAACACATAGCAAGTTTTGTTGCCAGAACTCCAAGACCTCCTGAGTCCCCATACCTCTGGTTTCCAATTTAAACCTGAACTTTCTAAATAATAAAATTGCTTAGATAGCATATTATTTCAGCCTGTTTCATTATTTTCATCAGAAGATTACTGGAGAACGACGGGTTCCTCCACTTCTGAGACTCTGACCTCATGCTTCCAACATTCTGAAACCCTTTAGTGAACTTCTCCAGTTTTCTGTTGCACAGTTGTTCTGTGTATGAGAGATTAGTGAGTCTCTTTTTGGGGGAATTTTTGTTAAGAGTGTGTGTGTGTGTGTGTGGGGCTGAAGCCTTCGTCATTTTTTTTATTGCACAACATATGCTAAGGGTTTGAAACTCTTTGGACAGTATTTTCAAAGTGTTGAGCCAGATGTTTCGGCACTGTGTCCGATTGATCGTGTCATCCAGGACTCATTTGGTACAGCAGAAATACAATGATGCCATTATTCATTTTTTTAAAAATCTATAAACAGGGAGAGGCTTTATGCACATCTCTGTATCCTTGAAGCAGCTTATAATGGCATAAAAAGGTTGCAACTTTTTCTACAGCAGTGAGCTTTTTGTATATATGCTTTTGTAAGTTTTTTGTGTGGATCCTTGCTCAAAACAGAAAACATGCTGTAAACCACATTTGTATACTTTGGATCCTTGATATTGCGATGAAAGCGAAATTGCATGCTTCTATTTGTAGTTTTTTGCCTGGTTCTACTGGTCTTGCTATTTGTCAGTTACTCTGTGTGTTTGACTCCGCTGTTAGCCTCCTCAATGCTGAATACTTCATTGTTCTCTCCGCTGAAGACCAGAAGAAGACCTTGCTGCAGAAACTGTGTGCATCCGGGTTGAGGTAGTAGGTTGTATGGTTTAGAATCACACCCTGGGAGTTAACTGTACAACCTTCTAGCTTTCCTTGGAGTACACTCAAGTCGTCCAGCAACAAGGCCCGTTTGAGCAGAGGCGCGTTTTCTGCCGTCTGCTTCGGCAAAGCAGCGTCCGCACGCACTTTTATATCGACTGACTCGAAGAGGACAGTTTTTGTGATTTGTTGCGCTGTTCAACCCCGCTGCAGCATTCCCTCATGCTTTATTTGCAGACAGGCTCTTTGTGATTGTATTTAATATGCTGAAAGTTAACAAGATTGCTTCTGAGGTTTATGAGGGAGTCTCGCTTCACTTTTGTGCGAACGGACCCTAGGCTTTCCTTTGCTTTAATCAGCGGGATCCGAAATGAGCTCGGCTTTGCTTGGGAGCAAATCTGCATGCTTGGGAGTCGCAAAAGCATTGCTCATCACATTACTTGATTGGAAATTGCATGTTGCTGCTGGATTAAGCTCTCTGAAATGAGTTACGCTCCCGTACCCGTTTCACGCTTTCTGTAAATGTGCGGTAAATATAAACGGTTCTTTTGGAAGCCGGATTCTCTTTAAAAGGCTTGTTTCCCCCTCAGACTCTTCGTAAGCAGGTGTAGGTGCCTCGGTAGGGGAAACTTGAACAGCTGAACGGTCCTTCGCTGCGGAGCAGCTCGCTGACTCGAGTAATTTATACTTTCAAAGTTTTTCCTCCAACCGCTCTAGTAGCGATTTCCTGAAGATCTTATGAACTGTAAAGCCATGCTGGGTTTGCAAAATTTCCACTGTGTGGCGGTTTAAATGTGTGAAAACAGGATATCATCACTATTCGGATACGATTAACAGTTAACGGAAACCTCGCTCGGAATTATTATCCCCCACTTCCCCGTACCTAGGGTTTCGTTCCTGCTCTTCTAAGACTTGCGTGATTCATTTGCTTTGATTGGGACCAGCAGGAACACTGGAATCCAGTTTGGTGGGTAATTCTAGGTGCTGCTCAATCACCTGTGAACAGCAAGCACAATTCTCCCTCTTTACAACCAGAAAGCCACCACTTGGACTTTGCACAATTTCTTGTCTTTTGTGGTTTAAAAAGCCTTGAGGTAGGTCTCTCTAATTGCTTTTTGCTGCCAGCAAAGCAATGAACAAACTTCCCCAATTAGTTCAACATTAGTTGAAGTAATGTAGATTTTGGGGTCTGTTGTTATCATTTTAATTCTGTCCAGACTGACAGGAGTAAATCGGTTCATAAACGCAAAATGATGCTTGTTAAATGGCACGCTGTGCAGCCCACAGCTCATTTGATCCCTGCAAAAATAAAGCCACATTTTGGGTTCATGCTACATTGCAGTGATCTGTTATTTGGGGGGACAGGCAGTGCCAAGTTTTAATGATGTGATTTAAAGCCGGCATTCCTAAGATGCCCTGTTTCTTTAGCTTTAGCTGCAGTTTCCTACTACTGGTTTTAGTCAGAATGGCTGTAAGAACTCACTGAATGGGCACTTTACAGGAGCGGAGGAAACTACTGTATCTTCCAGGGTGGTATGTATTGTTTTACCTGGGACCTGTAATATCAAGCATAACATCAGGTCCCACTTAAGAACAGAGATGTGGACTTGATTTTTGTACATTTATTTTCTACATAGCTTGTAGGTTTGTTTCAAAAAGAGACACTGGCAAGTTCCATACTGTCTACTTTTTTTAAGGAGTCACCCTATGAATCTGAAAGTCTGCATATACTAATGTTTCTATGAAAAGGCTTCTTCGTTACTGATGATTTAAAAAAAAAAAAAAATGTCTGTAATATGGATTAAATCCTATACACACACACTGGTCATTGTTTTCTTTGCGTTGTTGTTAAATGCCGTCGAGTCGATGAAGACAGTTGTCTGACAGTTGCCCTGAATTGTGTTCGGCCTTCTGCCAGGCAGCTGATCTTTGATAGAGGAACATCCATAGCTGCAGTATCAGTCCAGCTCATAGTTTATTTCTGTATTATTTTATAATCCAGTCAAACTGAAATTCTTTCTTCTGACCAGCAGCTGGCATAGTGGTTTTTGCTGTTACCGTAAACTTATAGGACTCAGGTTTGAATCAAACCTCCTGCTTTAGTGCCCTCAAACAAGTGTTTTTTAACTATAATTTGCTTCAGCAAGAGTTAGGCAGCTGTGTAAGTGGGTAAATTATTATAACTAGCTTAAAACCATAAGCTAATTTTGGAAAGAAAGTCGGCATAATGATCATATATTGTTGAAATTAAAGCTTTTACATTTTAAACTGCTTTAGTCTTCATTGTGCGTTTCAGTTTTTTTTGTCTTGTAGTTTATTAGTTACAGTAACATCTATCATAATGTATGCACGTAACACATTTTGTAATTTTATTTTTTGTTTCTAATATGGATTTTTGTATGTATCGGGCTATTCCATAGAAACTGTTATTCTTGTCAGCTTGTCAGCTCTTGTTGTCTTTGTTCATGCTCCTCTTTGAGCACGAGATAAAAGCCATGTGAACTGAAATGATGCCTTTAGTCCTTAATGGCAGAGATAATAGTGATGCTCTGCATTGGGATGCAAAATGAGCAGCACTGCATACAGAGATTATAGAATGCAAAATTGGTAATTTTTAACACTGCAAATCATGCAGTCTCCTTGAAGAGAGCGGGTCTGGATTTGGGATGCGCTGTCAAGCACTGGGCACGATTGACCACAAGTCCCCCCATTCCAGTCCACAACACATAAAGAGTCTTTGCAGGATAAACTGCTGAAATCTCTATTTAACGCAGGCAGGTTTTGGCAGCTGAGGGGTGTCTTGGGGGGCTGAGGGGAAAGTTTGGCTGTTTGCCACCACTTGTAAAGCAAGTCCTTAAAACCTCCAAAGAAGAGAAAGGAAAGAGCAGCAATAGATCTGCTCTGCCACTTGGACCAGTACGATAAAGACATGCTATTTCATTGGAGGCGGCAGCAGCGGCGAAGGGGAGCCGATTCCCTTGTGTACGGTAGATACTGTGTTTGCAGCCACGAAGCCACGCGTTTCAGTTCCGTTGCTGATTTTTCTCCGTAACATCGTGATCATAGAATGCGACACCAAGGATCCTGAGTGATTTAGGCCAGTTGACTTTATTTTTGTTTTTTTTTTTGTTTTTTTTTTGTTTTTTTTCCCCTGACTTGCAGCTCCAGTTTCAGTGCCATAAACCAGGGGTAGCTGTTTGGGATGGCATTCTGCTGGTGAAGTCCTTTTCCTCCCTCCGTTGCCCCATTAATTTGGCCTGTCCCTCAAGACTTTATAAAACCTGTGGGCTGTAAAGCGGCATCATCAAAAAGGCCCTTTAACTTTAAGAAGACTTTTCAGCGAACCCTTCTAACAGCAAGGACTACAAAACCAAAATTTAAAGGTGACTATCAGCTAGGAAGTCGTCAAGTAACGTTTTATTAATGGCATTAACTGGGATCTGTTTAATTCAGCATCAGTAATGTTTTATTTGCCCAGCCGTCATCTGTGTTGTTGACAGCTGGCAACGTGGCCCAACCCATCCTCTTAAAGTCAAACAGCCAATCCCTTCCCTAGCAGCCTTAGAGTTCATCTGTTGTAAAGTCAGCAGGTTGTCTCGGCACCCCATCCAGCGGTTACCATGCAACGCCACAAAGGCTACCATTTACTGCCGAGCTCTCGATGGCATGTTCACTTGCCGCGTGAATCAGTGGTTTTCTACAAAAGCATCAGTTGTCATTGCAAGGCAACAATGATGGACAGACCCAGTAAAATCATTGGATCCGAGTATTTTTCATAATAAACCAAACCATGCCCTCGACAACAGTTTCTTGTTGCTAAATTATTCTGCACGGAGCTGACAGAGAAACGGTGATCTATTGTATTTCGTTTCAGTTTGACCTCTGGGGTTTTAGTGTCTGTCGAAACCAATAAAAAAAATCATTAGGGAACAGACCCAGGGAGCGCTGCCAAGCCTTGAGTGAGACCATAAGGTATGTACGTTGGCAGTAAAGGGTTAATTGCAGGTTTTATTGTGGAAGTTCATGACTAAATGTGGACCTACCCTGAAGACCCCTGTCAAGTTTCCCAGGTCAAAGCAGGAGAATTTAGCAAACTGCCACATTGTTAGATTTTATTTCAGTGGCTTGTTCACTTCTTTGAATTTCACTGCTGATTCCGAATGGGTTCTTGCAGATATAGTGGAGAACAATGTTAAAAATGTTGCTGCTTCAGCATAAATCCATCCAGCTGGCTGGGAGGAGGGCTCCGAGTCATTGGTTACAGCTGTGTTTCAATTTATGTGATGCTTGAAAAAATAAATTACTGGATGAGATTGGGGAAAGAGGACTCTTTTGTTTAGTTTCATCGAAGGCTAAGCAGTGTATTGGACGTAATTATTTTCCTGTGTTTTCTCTTCTGTTTGTATCATTTTAAGAATAATGAAATGTTTTGTTCACATGCTATATACTTCATCTCTCAACTGTTTTTAGATTTAGAAAAATATGAAATAATGTTTGATTCTTACATACTGTGCACAGGTATTGGCTTGGCATGTGTCTAGAGACCAACCTCTGCTATTGTCTCACTGCTGTATGTTTCATAATAGTTTTTTTTTTTTTTGTTGGCAGGGAAAATATCAAATGGCAACTGTTGTGCTAATGGCAGTAATGGCTGCCTTACTGTGCGTTTTAATGGTTTTATTGTGTTTTGGTATTTGCCATGATTGTTTTCTGTTTAACAGCAAACTGTGAATTGAAGACATTGCCCTTTAATAACCTTTATGTTTTTCCTGATGAATATATGCCGAGGTTCACATCTGCATGTAAATGTTTCGAGGGTTAAATCTTGTTGTCAATAAAATAAAATTGTTCATTTTCCATGAAGTGCGTAATATAGATTCCATGTACTGGTTTGCTGCTGTGTGTGTGTGTGTGTGTGTGTGTGTGTGTGTGTGTGTGTGTGTTTATTTATTTATTTGTACACCACGACAGAGGTGTCATTGATCTGTCTGGCACTGGTCCTCCGCTTGCTGTGTCAGCCACTTTCTCAGATCAATGCTTCCATGCCCTTTGACCCCAGGGGAGGAATCAATACCATTGATTGGGAAGGCTGAAGGAAGGGTACAGAGTGTCTCGTGCGAGACACCAGCTCCGTCGTATCCCCTCCAATACATACACACACACACACGCGCGCGCGCGCACACAGCACTGTCTTCTGCATCTGCATCCCTGCCTGTGAGTCTTTGGGTTCTGTGGTCTCTTTGTGTTCTATGTCTATAAACTGCCTTTCGACACAGTTAAAAGCTTTGGGTCTTATGTGAATATACTGTTTGGATGCTGGTTGTTAATGCATTCAGCTGTTACCAACACAGAAACAAACATGGCCACAGTTCACTTTGTTTTGATCAGCACCACATACTGACATTCAAGAGACTCGTTTCTCTGTTTGTGCTGTTTTTCTTTTGTGCATTTTATGTTTTATAAGCCTGTTGTTGACCTTCAGCATATTTTATTCTGCCTCTTCTTAGCAGGTTGAGTATTTTTGCTGGTTATCTGACAACATGAGCATCTTTGATTTTAAGTGGCTGTTGTGTGTAGGACCATTCCAGCAGCAAAATCAAATGAAATTGGTTGCATTCACACCAAGGTAGAAGTCTTTCGGGAAAATGGCCTTGGGTTTTTGAGAGGTTGTGCTTGGTTCTTCTCTGGTTGCTTGTCAAGGGGTAGCGCTGTGCCCTGCGTCAGCTGACTGCAGGTGAGGCACATGATTTCAGACTGCCCTCCATCCGAGGAGGTTCGGTGATTTCCCCTCCCAGCCTTCGGATAATGTTTCATAAAAGAAGCATCGGGATCTCGGGATCAGGCACTCCGGCGTGGTTTCATGACAGCTTATTCTGACTGCTTGCGTGTTCCAGGCAGATGCTTGTCAGGGACGATATTTTTGTCACAGTGAGATAACATGTTGGTAGGAAAGATGGACCAAAAGCTAAATGTGTAAAGCCCCAGCACCATGTCTGCAGCTGCAGGAAAAGGCAGCAGTGTCATCTTTCCCAGAGAAGGTTAATAAATGCAGTCGAAGCTGCTATCTAAATAACTAATGCAGTAATCAGGTCAGAAATAATGTGTGCCATTTATATTTATAAATGCATACACTATTTTCTAAGTTTAATAAAAAGATAAAGTGTGACTCACAACCAAGTAATAGCTAAAACATTTTTATATTATTAAATAATACATTTATGCTAAATGTGTGACTGTGGTAGTTTTAAAATAAATATATGAACAAATGCCAGATTAGAAAAAATACAACAGTGGATCCAGTTACATAAGCGGATGTATGCTTTGCTGTTAGACAGAACTAGTTAGCTGGTTAAAGAGTGTGTGTGTGTGTGTGTGTGTGTGTGTGTGTGTGTGTGTTTGTGTTCCAGGTGTGCGCGGCTGTGTCTTTATGCCAGCGTCACTGCCATGTCAAGGGGACTGGTGGAAAGGGGGGAAGGTGGAGGGTTAGTTGGGAGGGGGTGACTGCACTCCAGACGTCCTGACAGCCATAATAGAGTTGATTGATTATAGCCGCTAGTTTACAGGCCATATTGATTTCATTTGCCCTGATAGCCCTGCTGTGTTGAAAAACTCTGCCCTTCGTGTCCCAGGCACAGTCCAGGAGTTGGTGGACTTGAACCTGGTTGTGACTGACAAATCGTATTTAAAAAAAAAAAAAATCCTCTCTACCTTTTTGGTTTTATTGTAGTTTTTCCTTTGCTGCTGTTGTTTGACAGATGCAGGCTCCTTGGGTTTCGATATAAAATGATGGCACTCTCACTCCCTTCCGTTTCATTGTCACGGCTGCGTGAGGACACTAATGTGCCTTGGCTGTTGCAGGCATCAGGTCAGAAGTTGAGGAGTTGAGTCGGGGGCACGAGAGGCCCCACTGCAGGCAGATACAGACACCATCAGCACACCAGTGGGGGAGATTCTGATAGATGGGGCCGCCTTGACCATAGACTGCAGGCAGCAGTGTGTTTTCTTAAAGGGATGTGTGCTTGTCGTATAATAAATCACACCGTGATGCTTTAATGTTCAGTTATTACATTCATGAAGACAATTTTCATATGATGAAGTGTAATGGCCAATCTATTACAGTGTCTGGGTGGTTTATAATGTTTCTAAATACCAGGATTTTATAAATGCTGCTGTACTTATTACTGCAGCTCCTTTTTCTTTTGCTGGCGAGTAACCCTGCATCTGATAACATGCAAAAGCAGTCGGCGTTCATCCGTCACACGTAGCTGTCTACGTTTTTAGATCGCAGCATGCATGCGGATATGAGAAATTGTGAAGAAAAACGTTTACTAGTTGCAGAGGAAGTCACTTGGTTGTTAAAGCTTTCGAATGCTTTGCGAAACCTGATGAAATTGTGTGGCAGCCTTTGTAAACACTGGAAAATGGCAGATGTGGTGCTGGGAGAGCCAGCCATGGTGCAGATGTTGACCCAGACAGGGTCCTTTTGTACCAGGTGACACCGACAGATTTCTTTCTTTACAGCAGATGTGCAAAAGTACAGGTTTTCCCTCTGCTACTTTTGCCCGATGTGCCAAATGACATAAGAAGGTAGAAAAGACAGCGGATACACGGCGGGTCGGTACCGGCAGACGTGGGGGGAGGGGTGGCGCCGTAGCCGGATTCACTGCGACATACCGCCGTTTTACTCCCTCTGCGGAGACGGGCAGCACCACGGGGGGGGCTGTAGAGTCTGTCTCGTGTCCTTGCGTGTTGTCATCCCTTACAGGGTGGACAGGGGGGAGGTGCAGGCTCATCTCGAAGTCCCGGTGGCAGACTGCGATGGAGCTGATGATGAGACTAGGAGAGAGAGAGGGTCACGCCTAACCCCACACACACACACAGCACCAGCAATAGACCCCCCCCCCCCCCACCTGGCTCTGAATCGGCAATCACCGCCGCCGCCGCTGCTCAACACCTCCCAATCTGATGCTCCATTAAAGAAGGACAAGAAGCCTTCTTAGTCTGTGGCTCTGATCTGATGACACTGTTCCTGATATCCAGACGGGTCACCTTTTACCCTCCTCCCCACCGGAGGTCACGGGAGTAGGAGGGGGAGGGTTAGCGGTCAGGAGAGCAGTGATGAGGTTAAGGGAGCAGCATCCAGACAGCTCAAAATGTCAGTGGCGTGAAACGAAATGTCCAGTTTCTCCTTTTGTTCGATGCAGCCACCCAGCCACAGAAAAGTGCACCAGTGGCGGGCGGAAATTAAAAGCTGGAGGTGCTGGGCTTGGGAGCCGCGTTGCTTTCCCCGGCTGCCTCTCCCGTCGCCGCAATGACAACTTATTTCTCCGGCTGTGCCGAGCGTGGCTCCGTCTGGGTGGGGGTGCGGGTGGGGGTGGGGGTGGGGCGCGCTGTATGATGCTCTAAGATTAAAGCCGCGCCGGAGACGGCAGTTCTCCATTGTGTTGTTGTGTATTTTTTTTCCCCTTCTGTGCGCCGAAGTTGCCGATTTGCAGTCGGCGTTCTTTCTGCGGAAACATCAGGCAGACACAGACGCTGCACCTCTGTTCTTTCATTTCTTTTATTATTATTATTATTATCACCAAGATGGAGACGATCTCTGGGAGGCAAGAGGGGGAGAAGGCGTCCATCCTCGAGCGTCCCCCTCATAGCCGGCTGTCTGAAGCACGCAGACAGAGGCCAGCAACTTCAACGGTCAGCGCGTCCCACAGGGACGGGGGCGGATGGGGAGGGGGGGGGTTTACTGCGGGACGGGGGGGCTCAGAGCGTGAGAGACGTGGACTGATGACCTGCAGTCGCTTTGAGGACAAAGAGGAAGGACTGTCCGTCCGACTGGGGGGCTTTCCTTCGCGAACACAAAGGCTGCTTCGCACCGTGCAGGAGGTGCAGCCGACTTTTCTCCATCCCTGCCTCTTCGACGGAAAAATAAAAAACTCAGAAAATCCGTAATGAGCCCGCTTCTTCATCTCCGTTCCTTTTTTCGCCCCTCTCGATTCTTTTTCTTTCCTTTTTTTGTTTGTTTTATGGGAAGGTTGAGCGTGCTTGTGCATGCGCGTGTGTGTGTACGCGCGTTTGTCCATGTGTGTTCGCACGAGTGTGCAGTAGATACGGTTAGCGTCTTACAGGGAGCCTCTCGTGTGCAGGGGAAATCTGCCCGAAGAAAAAAGGGGGACCGAGAGATGACAATATTTTTTTCCTCTCTCTCCTTCCACAGCACAGGGGTGAGCGCTGGGAGACGGATCCAGGCGTGGTGTGGCCCGAGCCAGCGGCCAGATGCGGGCGGCGGGCTGAGCGAGCGGTCACCAGTCCGAGCTCGGCGCCGGAGCAGGAGATGGCAGCGGCGTGCGGGACAGCGCCACTTCGCCTGCCCCGCATCGCTCGCCATGGCTGCCCAGCGCGGGACACAGGGCGGGTACTCCACCTGTTCCCTGAGACCCTAACTCGTGAGCTCTGTGAACGAAAAATCACGGGCTAGGCTCTCGGGACCCGGGCGGAGGGCACGGGCGTCTCGGACTTCAGCCATCTTTTGAGGGTGGAGCGGACGGGGGAGGCTGGCGCGGCGGCAGGGAGACAAAGAGAGAGAGCATGGAGCAAACTGGAGAGAAGCTTGACTTCCTCCTGCTAGCCTTAGCCTTAGCATGCCGATCACTTTCAAATGCAGTTTCTAATGTGTCCATGTTTTCTGAAAAAAAAAAAAATGAGATGGAAAGTATCTGCAGATGGAACCTGGATCTGGCTCTAATGGATTGCGCATTCCTGTATTTTTTTATTTTATTTATTTATTTATTTATTTATTTTACTCAAAATAGTTCTGATTTGGTCTGTTTCCTTGAATATCAGATTCCTGCCATTTGTGCATATCGATGTGTAGAAACGCACAGAATTCCATCTGTGTGGCTGCAAATAAAATACTTTACTCTTTGTGGTCTGATGAGAAGGGACTTTGCAGTTACTGCAGTGCAACTCTCTTGCACAGCAGGAGACACTGTTGCATGCCGCAATGTCATTCTTTTTATTAACTTACAATATGTTGTACAGTCATTTCCAAACCATAACTAATGGATTTTTAAAAAAGTGTTTCGGATGAGGAATTTCTAACAATCGCAGCGCAGTTCACATGTTACGCGTTTAAATTGTTTGCTGTTGGACATCTGGTAATGATTTCTGAGCGTTGACAAAATCATTTAAGAAAATACAGTGCGGCTGATGCCAGTGCCATAGCATTTAGAAGAAATTGAGAACTTACATCCTCCTGACTGTAATGGTGGGGTCTGCTAAACAAAGCCTTGTACTAATTTAGGTTTTTATTAGTTTCTCTTAACAGTATTAGCCTACTTGGTTTAGTTAAAAATAGTTCAGTATTGCAAAGCACATTCTGCTGTTCATTACTTCTAAAGAGTTCATACATTATACAGTGGTGCTGTGCATTATTAAATCAAAAGTATAGAATAAAATGTTCTTTGTGCGGAAGGGTTTGTATGCAGCAGCATGTGGTCACTGACTGCCAACACAAAGAGTTATTAGCACAAAATCAGTGTGTTGTTCATTTATTTTTATTTACTCTCAACTTTCCATTGGGGGAAAAATGTGTTGCATCAGTCTAGGTGCGCTTGTATGTTTTGAACGTTTAAATAAATCCTTTTATTGTTCTTTGGGGATCACAAAAAAGCCTCATTAAGCAAAAGCTAAGCATGTGACGTCTTGTTTCCTCCATTCTTAAAGTGAAGTTTTTGAAATGGAGTGTTTTCGATTGCCTGGCGGTCATACCTGCTCGTCCCTTGGTGTTACTGCAGTAAACTTTGCTTAGCTATGACTTCCGATCACTACTTATGGTAATGTAGGAACTGCTTTGTATCAGTACATATAAAGATAACTAATATATCCATGCTGTCATTATTTGGACAGGCTTTTAAATCTCATGTACGGTATAGAAAGCCACAGAAAACGTTTGATTCAAATTGGCTGGCTAATTTCATAGCTATACAGTACCTATAACATATATAATCTGTTTATCGTCTATGGATGTCTAAATGGATTATTAGTCTGAATCGCTCAACGTTGACTTTGCTAGGGAACATACAGTGTTCTGTGCATCTGAAAATAACCGCTTTCGTAGCAGCTAATGTACAGCAGAATGTTTGTGTCAGGTTTCTGCGTGGATTTTTTATTTATTTATTTTTTAAAAATTTATTTATTTATTTTTTTAAGCATCGGTGCAGTGCATTGTGGGTAACAGAAAATACTTTTAAGTTTATTAACATTCGTCCAGCACACGCCAGGTTATTTTTTAAAAGCAGTATAGACAGTTGAATAACTTGTGAACAGATGTTTCCAGTCAGTATTTTATCTCAGCCTATGTGCTTATATATTTTGTACATTTTTTATAGCACTTTTTTGAGACATTTCTGTTCTGACTCATTATTTGTGGTGCATTTGATGTTGATGTTACAGAGCTTTGGGAAGTAATTAGAATTATGGATATTTTCAGTGTATTTCATAAATGTTTTATAACATTACAACAGGAGTACTTAATGCACTAACCGCTCCACTCTTTTGCGCTCTCATTTTTCACCGCAGTTCTCCATAATGAAAACGCTACTGACGAAATCCTAAAACTGATGTCAAATGCATTGCGGCTGCCACTCTCCCTGTATTTCCAGGTGTTTGCATGTAGCCGCATTTTTAGGATGCGTACGAAGAATAAAGCACGCCGTCATTTTGCTGATGTCCCCCATCTTCTGGTGTAAAGTTTTCCGTGCCCAAGCGGGCAGTTTTCGCCGATGTCGAACTTTGAAAAATGCGCGTGAGGGCACCATAAAAGAAACGGGGAGCGCGTAAAGGAAAATGCGTTCAAAGTCTCGTTTTTGCTGCTTGATAAAATTTGTCCGACAAATCGCAATTTTGCCTGCGCCTTTCCGCAGGGGTGCGTTAGAAAATGCAGTCTCAACACAATCCAGCCGCCGCCGCCCCCTCCCCGCCACACGCAGATTATGTGTATTTATTTATTTATTTGTTTGTTTGTTTTATTTCCAGTCTGGCCGAGGCCGATCGCAGCTAATCAGGCAGCGGCTGCGGCGAGGAGCCCCCAGCAACAGCAGAGCCAGTGGGGCGCCGTGCGCATACCAAGCAGACCCGACACAGCGAGCGCCGAGCCCATCCGCATTGTGGGGCCAGACGCATATATATTAGGAGCGGCTATATGAGTCTGCCGCCAGGCTGAGCCTGCCAAACGGCGAGCAAGTGACAACCCTTTCGCACCCTGTCGTACCCACGTTTTCCCACCTGCGCGCACCTTCCTCAAAGTAGTTTTACAGTTCTTTATACTTTTACTATGACCGGGGATGCGTTTTAAATGCATACCCATTCGTCATTTTGCCTTCTCTACTTTTTTATTTTTAGAGCGGAACGGAAACAGAAATGGTATTCTTAGTCGCGTCTATGAATATATAACACTCGGATCGAATTGGTCCAGAGAGCCGGCAGAAATGCTGCGGCGTCGTATATTTGTAAAACTGTTAATTCTCCTGCCACTGTCGCTACTGCGACGTGCCTTTGGGAGGTCAAATCTGAAATAATCCTTCAGAAAACAGTCTCGCTTCTCATGTCAGAGGTATTTGCTATCTGCGGCTGTCGGGCCCGAGCTGAAGCTTTTAAATGCCGATCATTCACAGCACGTACGATGGAGAAAAGGGATCCTTGATAGTGGCGGCAGCGTCTCTGTTTCCAGCAAGCTCACGCCGCAGTCGGCGTCACACGGGGATCGCCAGAAAAATGCAGATGGTACACAAAAGGGGTATCGGGTTTTCTCAAATGCGACTTTTGTTTGTTTGGTCTTGGTTTAACATGGCTGTTTTCAGACATTAGCACAACTGTACAAAGCCGTACTGCATGCAGGCCAGAACGAACCCAAGTTAATTGTATTTGGACGGCCTTACTGCTTTGTCGGAGCCAAGGGGTCTCAGAGGTTCTGGATGGCATTTGAAAATAAATATTGTGGTTTTTTCTAATTGATATCCGAGTTGTGCTTTTGTACCCTCAAGTTGTACATCCTCCTCCTAAACACCTTCAGCTGCCGATTTGCCGTTTCTCGCTCTTTGCAAGAATATGTGTCCTACATATTCTTGTGTCTTTCTTTGTCAAGAATGCGTGTCTCTGTGACATGTTTTGTAAAATCGGATGCCATTTACCTCGTGTAACGCTAAAGATCTGCTCACCGCGCATCACCCAGCACACAATAAGATGCGATTCATTAATTCTCCCCAAATAAATCCATTTTGGAGCACCTAAATCAATTAAATTGGTATTAATCCATTAATCTCAAGGGTCATGTTCACACCATTACACAGTACTTGTCAATAGATTCAATTTTAATTAAATATGGTAAAAATGTCAGTGTGATAATCTGACCGCTTTGATGAGTTCTTTGGGTTGTGTTGTGTCAGAAGATAAAGGTAACCGTAGCCGCTTAAAACAATTAATTGCTCGGATTGATCAGCATGAACTGCATAACCGATCTTCAGAGGAGCCAGGGATGCTTTTGCCATTTATTTGTAGTTAATTAATGGGTCATCAAAGCCTCCTATTACAGCTGCCGGTAGTTTCCGGAATTTTAAAATAAATAAATAAATAAATAAATAAATAAATAAAAAGAAAGATGAAATGTGTAGAATAGTTTTCACTTTTTAATTGGCTGAACTGTGTGCTAATCTTTGTCGAAGGCCTTTTTGAGTGTTTCTAGTGAGTTCTTACGGTCTTGCAGTGAAGCGTGTCTGCCGATTACGCCGCGACCTCTCAAGAGTAAACTACAAGGAGAATTCCTGTAACTCGGAGGCACGAACGTGTCATTTCCCTTCTCAGAAGATGTGTTCTGTGACATCTTCAGCATCAAGCGGAAGCGAGCGAGGTGTACGGAGGAACGGGAGCGAGGCCGAAGTACGAGACGGGGGTTTGACAGCCCGCGAAACCGTCGGAAGGGGGGAAGAGACAGACGGGCTGCCCGACTGGTGTTCCCCGCACGAGATTTGATACCAAATCTCGGTAGCAAAAGACAGGTGGAGCGCCGACGACTTGAACCTATTCCGTACTTTTCTGAAACAGAACCTGGCTTATTGTTTATGCGTCATTAACTGGGGGAAAGGGCGAAATGTAATTGGACGCCGCCTCAAACACGTATTTGTCATCGGGACAAGTAAACGCAGAAACCGCGGCGATGGACTTTAAAGCTGTCCTGGTTAAACACGGGCTGCGCCGATAATGCTTTACATGTGTCGACATGACGGGGCGGCAGGGGCCCGGAAGCCGCCTTCCCAGAGAGTGGTAACTGATCGCCGGATTGCAGGCGTCTCTGGTCTGTGGCCGGTTGTCATGAGTTGCCAGGCAGCTTCGACATGGGCCTTTAGAGGATCTGTAATCGGGGGAGATAAGGAAACAGCAGGGATTACAGATAGCAGGCACAGCGAGCCGGGTGGGGGGGTTCGGTGAGCTGACGTCTGGCTTTCCAGACACTGCGGCAGGGGGCCAGACAGTCACCTGAGCGCTGCCGCTCTTTTCATTTCATTATTGGCAGCCGGCTCCCATGCCGTCTGACACCCCTGCACAATGATGAAAGGGCGTCGATGTCGCCGAGCCGAGGTTCGATGCACCGCCGGCACATCGCGGCTTCCTCGGGACAACCCGGCTAATCGGAGCCGCAGCGGAATTAAAAAACGCGATCAAACGCCCTCGTCGGTCCAGGGCTGTGGGTGAAGGGGAGCGCGACCCCAAAAGGAGAGGTGTTTGAAGGCACCAGGAAGCCCAGACGTCGGAACATCAAATGGAAGGATTTTGTTTTATTTACTTTTTGAATTGGAGATTGTTGTAATACGAGCAATGGCAAGAAGTAAAATTCAAAAACCTTTGTCATTAGAGGCATGAAAAGGACCTTTGAAATATGATATAATATCTGACGGTAGAAATGGGTTTGGTGTCGCCACAGACAGCACATCTGTGAAAACATAATTACGTTTCAGCTGTCCGTGGGTCATCAAACAAGAAGAGTTTGGTACAGAAGAATAAAATCACTCATTTCCATTCTCGCCTTGCTATCAGCAACCTGCAAGGGAGGACGTTTAGTCTGCTCATCCACGGTGCGAATTAACGTTCGCGGTTTTTGGTGGGAAAGTCAAATGCCACTCGATGCTTTAATGTAGACCTCTAACAGCCGGTTGCTAGAAAAACGTCCTCGTTTTCTTTGTTTTCAGTGTGTGTTCCTATGAAAAATTCACATTGTTTGCAGCAGAACAAGGAACAATGCTGCACTGTGGCACGGGCTTTGTTCCGCGTGTTTTCTGCTGTGCTCTGGGCTCACCAACGAGAAGAAACTCAAATGGAAAAGAGCTCATGCCTCCGTTTCAGTTCTGCCCAGACGGGGCACTAGGAGAAATGTGTCCAAAAGGGCACGTCTGCTTTTACACTTACAGGTGTATCTGCGAAAGGGCTGCATGCAAAACCGCTCTGTTTTACTGCAGATTCACCTGAAAACAGATGACCTTTTCTGCAGCCTCCCTGCAACCTGGCTGCCAATTATCCCAGCTTGCTGTGTCCGTGCGGTTTCAGAGCCGCCTGGCACAGAGAACGGCCACGGTTGCCCTCTTGCTGCGGCAGTTATCCGCCGCCCTTCGCTTTGCCCCTCTGTCCCCTTTGCTCCGTCATCGGCTCCGCTTCGGACACGTTGCCAGGGCAACGGTGTAGCCGGCAGCCCATTCTGCAGGCGCTCCGGAGGAGCCGTAGGACTTTGCTTTAATGGATAATTGGGCCCCGTCTCGCGGGTTCATTTCTTCTGGGGGGCCGGAGGTCAGGCGCGACCCCATGACCGACCCCTCTTCACCGCTGGTGACAGGAGCCATTTAACCCTTTCAGGCCCCTGGTCCAGGCACAGGTGTACTCTGGGAAACAGAGGTGAAGAAGGCGGAGCCCGGAAACACAGACACACACGTCACCCACAGTCTAGCCCGCACGGGCTACTTTTGCACAAAGCCTGAAAGCGATAAAGCAGTGTACACCGGTGCAGGTGCGTACAGTGATGCTGACGTGTACATTTTTATTTCACATCAGTCCTTTCTGAAAACCACGTTTCGGCAATGCAGCTCGAAGATCCATTTGTGCAAATCAGATTCGCCGCGTTCCCCATTGAGCCCTTCACGAGGCTCCCAGATGGGACAGTTGACATTTAGCGGCTGTTTATTCCAGCATTTCCGTTTGCGTCTTCACAGTTTGCACCCAATGCAGGAGTTCATCCTTCACACGCTGGGCTTGGACGGCAGTGCCACCTTGAAGTTCGTCGTGAAGGTGTCGCAAAGTTTGCTTCATTTTGGAAACGGTCTGTTCTTCAAGGTTCCTTTGTTAACAGTTCCACTTACTATAAATGACTTAAAAACATTTTTAAATGCTTTCTAGAATATACTCGGCCCTCAGATGACAAGGTTCCTCGAAATTACCTTGGTCACTAGTGTGTGAGTAGCAAGGGGACTGGATACCCCCTCGAGCTGTCTTTTTTTTTTTTTACTACGGTCACAATCCAGCGATAAAAGCAACTGCACATTTCTTACTTCCTATCACACTGATAATCTTAGCAAATCACAACCATCGATTAAAGTAACCCTAATATCCCAACTGAAATCGCAGGTTCGATGCAGCTATTCATAAATTTATCTGATGCGTTTCCCAAAATCCACTTACAATGCTAAGCTCCTTCCAATTGTTTACCCACTGACACGGCGAGATAATTTTTACTGGAGCAGTTTAGGGTTAAATATATTGCTCATGGGTACAGCAGCAGGAGCAGGAGTCCAAACCCCGGTCACGCTGTACTGTCGTATTGTGAGCATGCTTTGTGCAGTGGAAGACACAGGCAAGGACTTTGTGGACTTCGTTTCTTATCATCGTAAACGTGTGCCAAATGACAAAAATATCCTTGTCGAAAGTGTTCCGCGCCTCACGCCCTACGCTTCCTGGATGGACTGCGGACCCTCGCGGCCTTGCGTTGGACAAGCGTTTATCCATCACGAATGAATGAAAATGCAGTGTTAAAAGAAAAGCTGGTCATAAAAAGTCCAAGTATGTTGGTGTTTTTATTGTCATTTACAACTGGAATATATGTGCAGTTGTAAATCGTATTTAGGTGACATTTTTCATCCTGGAGCAATCTTTTTTTTTTTTTTATAAGAAAATAGTAATTCGAACATCTCGACATGAATTCGGCAAACAGGGATTTCGCTGTGCAAATGAACGCTGATACGTGGCGAATGGCTGCATGTGGTATTGCTGATTTTAGATAAGTTGTTTAATCGGTGGTGCGAGGTGAACTTCACCTTTATTGAGCACAGCGCCCAAGACCAATTTGATCTCAATGTTTTGTTTGCTTGCCGACTGGATGATTAAGTTACAGAATTAAAAAAGCTATGCATCTCGACTACTTTACGGCAATAAGTGTTGCCGCTGCTCGCTTGTTCACAATTTTGTCCCAATTCTCAATTTCCCTTTTCCCGATTGAATTGTCATTTGAATGGAATTAAATGGCGGAGTCCTGCATCGCTTTATAACAGCCGGCTGCGGAGAAATCTGAATGCTTTAACAGGAAAATCCCAGAGTGCACTTGAGGGCAGACGCCTTGCATTCATCTGGCCTCGCTGCTATTGCTTAAACAATGATCTATGTTCCTCCTGCAGGTTGGCTTGGTGCCCTTGGAGCTGGTGGTGATCTTCAGAAGCCCCCCCCATCCTCCCGAAACCCCCTTCCTTCTCCCTCCTCTGCAAGACCAGACCAGCAGGGACAATGAAATTCAGGCCTGCATTGGTTGTTTAATTTAATGCACCAGGTACATGGAAGGATCTACAGCCAGGAGCAGACACGGTCTGGCCGGTTGGAGGTGGGGGCAGCGCCAGACTCCCCTGAGGGGTGACACGGACGGAAAGGTGAGCAACCTTCTGACCTTGGCTTTCCCCAGGGGATGTGGACATAGACACAGAGAAACACAAAGAGCACAACCCAAACCCTTCTCATACACGGAGACGTTCGCCTTACACTATTCACGCACGCACACACGCACGAGTTTCCTCCTTCACACAGAGAATGCATTTCCGGCACACACCCTCACCAGCCTGTACATGTTTCTGCAACCAGATGGTTCAGTTCCTCCATACAAATTGAAAAAATGACTCGGCCACATCAATAGTAAAGATTTAAGAGACAGATGTAAGGATGGGTGCTGCAGGTGAGTGTTTACTACCGTAAACATTTTGGCTCAATTTAACCTACCATTATTACGATTATTATTTGACAACATTCAAAAGAGAGAAGTTGAAAACATTGTGTTGTTCCAGTGTATGGAAACTAGGGGTGAATTTTTACATCATGATGACACCGTTGAGCAAATTAAATGTCACATATTTTTGAGAAATAAACATTTTAAACCGATTCTTTTTGTCTCCATAGTTTTTTTTTCTTGCTGTAATGTTTGTTTCACAATTCTTCGACAGCATTGTTTACACTGCCGTTTATAGATGTTTTTTTTTTTTTCTGTGATCAGCGTGTATTAAATATCACAGAGCCCTCCGGAGGCCTACAATACACTGCTACTGCGCAACGCTCTCTCGGTGTGTTGTAAGGGAGAGGCTGCACGAAGCAGGGTGGGGGCTGGAGGAAGGAGCCGAGGCAACGGTAGCGTGCGGACACAAAGGGTCCCTCGTCACCGGGGCGCTCGCTCGCGGCACCCGCATCCCTGTGCCCTCCCTAAGGAGCCATCCATCTCCCTGTCAGAGCAACCCCCCGGCTGGCAGACAGCAGCGGAGCGGCGGCGATGGGGGTGGAATCCTAATGCGCTGGAGTCGGCCACGCGCCCCGCCTCCCGTAGAAACGCCGTGTACGACTCGGAGAGCAGAAACATTGCGGTCCGAAAGCAAAGCGCTGAGAGGTGCCTGTAAGCTGGGGTGAGTTTGCCCAGCTGGTCACCGCCGGACGTTTTCTTCGTTACTCTGACTTTGCTGCATTGTGTCTCTGTTGAACAGCGTCTGCGTGGTCTAAGGCCAAATGAGACTCCTTCTGCCAAAATTGGTCCTTTCGTCGATTTAAATCTTAATGGCTCAATGATGACCCCCAGTAAAAACAATGAATGTTCATCTGCGGGATTCAGCTCTCAGTCAGGCCTGTTCGCCTGTATGGTTTTGATCGGTAACATCTGCAGATATCCAGGGCAAGAACCCAACCTGTCTGCAGGTCCAAGAATAATGAAGTGAGGTCTTTGATGTCCGGTTATCTGGTGCCTCTCCTGGTCCTTCCTGCGTGTTTGGCAAAAAACCTCTCGTTTCCTCTGAATTTACCCCAACTTCTCCATCCCGCTGCCCTCGTTCTTACTCAGAAGAATCTGCCAGCCCCCTTCCATAACCCCAAGGGCCGGCAGATACATGGTGGCTCCCTTTCAGGCAAATTAACCGTTTGTTCAGTGCTCCATTTTCATGAGACATTTGTTGATCTGGAACATCAACATTTCTTCGGCACAGCCTGGATATCAAGTGCCAGTGTGTGGCTCGAGGTCCTCCATAGATTATTTTATTATTTTAATTGATCTACCAAAAACATTAATACCAGCTTCTGACAACTAGAAAGAACTTTACTTGAAAAAGAAATGTCAAAGTTTGCCAATAAAACATATTTTTATATCGAAGTAATCACTGCACTCTGGATTTCATTCAAATTGCAAAGCCTTGTATCACTCGATAGCCTCTTTGCCCTCCGCTGGGTCTGACGGGTGGAAATTCTGCAGCAGTTCAAGGTTTGGATGTACGGCTTGCAGTGTGGTGAGAAGAAGGCGCCGCCCTTTCGCTGGCCCCCGCTAATGAGGAATGATGGTGGTGATGCCGACGTGGTGAAATAGTGTGCACTTACCAGGGCACGGAGGGCACGGAGGGTGCGAGGCCAATCCCAGGAGAGCGCGTGTGTGTCGGCTGGTACGCCCTCCCGTCAACTGAACTGTAGTCCTTTTTCAGATTCTCCCCAGGTTTTTATGTTTGCTTTTTGTTGTCAGTGGCATTTTTATGGATCTTTCCCCCTGGTTTCCCAGTTCACTTAGGAGCAGCGTTTTAGTTTGGGCTTGTGCATCATACAGGCTGACATCTTATGCATAAAACTTTCCCACAAAAATGAACCGGGGGGGGGGGGGGTTTCTTAGAAAAGATTTGAGGGTAGAGGCCTTCAGGGTAATGACAAGTTTTACTGAACTCACATGACCTGTCCAGACTACCGGGCCAGACCCCGAAATCAAAACTGATTCGACACAAAGGGGACTTAGATTTTTTTTTTAGTAAAATAAACACCCTGCTGTTTCTTCTTATCAAAACTGCTGATGACTTTTCCTTCGGTTTGTGCCTAAAGGGCTGCCGCACATGAAAAACAGTGCTTGTGTGTGGATCTGGGCCAGCTTCCCACTGTTGCTCACAGAAAAAAAGACTAAATAAACAGCACCCAGTGAATATTTACATTCAACATGTGTTTGTATACAGCCGCAAAAAAACATTTTCCACTAATTGTGTTTGCATCCCCCTCCCGGAGTTCTATGAGCTAGGTTCCAGAAATTTCTGAGACGTGCCCGTAGTCCACTGAGCCCGCCGACCACCCGGCAACCAAGTCCCGGACGCACGTCTGGTGGTGCTGGAGCGCTGAGGTCCTTGCGCTCACGGCTCCCGGTACCCAGAAGGCTGCGGGGTACTGAAGCGCAGCGGGGCCACCGATCGCCTGGCTGCAGGCCCCCCGTGTTGTCCTGCTGGTGCTGCTGGGTAGGAACCCCGAGCTCGACGCCGCTGTGTTTGCACAGGACAGCGCAGGGTTGGGGCCCATGCTGTCGTGCTGACAGAAACACAGTAATGCGTGACGAATGGCAGCTCTGCCGTGGGCACGGGGACTGAGCCGGGGGGTGGTGCTGGAGACATGCATCTTACAGAAAGCTTTGCCTCTGGAATGGGATTTAGGATGTGATCCTGTTTTATCTGTCACTCCGTCGATCGCAGATGGGCCTGCGTGGCACTCGACCGCCGTCCAGCGGGAGATTTTACGCTCCGAATCGGATCTTTCTTCGCAACATAAAAGGCGAGCGCCGTGTGTTTTGTGATCGTGTTTTGCCGTCGCATGGATGTGCACCGCAAGCCCCGTACAAGCGCATGCCGCCGATGTTCGGCTGGCTGTCGAGGGCGCTGAGGGCCCGCGTTGCTCACAAGCGGGAGCGTTTGGCACGGCTGTCCTAGGAGCTGGACGGGAGACTGTTTTCTCTTCTCACAGCCTGACAGCTGGCTTTGTGTTCTGGGTTTGTGCAGAGCAGCGAGATGCAAAGCAGAGTCTTTTTTTTTGTGTTTGGTCATAATGTTATATAACTGTTTAATCAATTAGCTGCTGACAAGGCGGTATTTTATGAGTTCCAAATTCTTATTGAGAGCTCCATCTGCACAGTGTCTACAGGATTTTTTCCCCTTTCTTTTTATAAACCACCTAGCATGCAGCCTGATCCTTTCGAACCAGCAAGGAGAACAGTTTGGCCTTTTAAAATAATATACGGAAGAGTGTCCGCTGACTCGATGAAGCTTTGATTAAAGATCTATTGATTTAAGCACACATTCGGCGTGCCGGACCTTGAATCCCAAGGCCACCGAGACAATTTATTGATTTATTTTCTCCTTTAGACCTCCTGAGATTCACATAATAAGTGAGTGTGTCCAGCGCTTACTGCTGGCCTGCAGAGATCTCGCGGGCGCTGTCTGGTAGCGGCGCGGGACGGCGGCGCGAGGCCCCCGACTCCGAGGCGCTTGCTCGTATTCCCATGCAGACCGCCCGAGAACGTCTGTCACTACTACTACTTTGCCATGGCAACAGCTTGGCAACAGCAACAGCGGTCTTAATTTGTCCCATTAATAAGATGAGAAATTCTACGTCTTTCCAACAATTTCATTGCGCTGCACAAACTTGACAACCTCGAAATGTTAAAAAGCAGCAAAACCTTCTTAGTCCAACGTGGTCTTACCAGAAAAGTGAGCGTGTTAGCAAACCGCACGGTGAGATTATTGTTCATCTACTGCACGCAGAATGCCAAAATATTAATATTGCACTTTTGTTATGTTTTCTGTACTGTAATGCAGTGTAATGATATTAGGTTTTCTCTGTGTATCGTATATGAAGAATGAAAAGTGTTATATTGAATGAACAGATTTGTTATTACGGGTGCTTGCTGATTAAATATTGCCAGTGGCTTTGTTTGTGAGCACAGAGTTAATATGGAATCAGTTGTGTCGCTGGGAATAAATGGCACTAAGCAATAATGTCGGTGCTACGTGACGCTTCTAACCCTCTGTTTTCACGTTTGCTCCATGACATCATCCAAAAGCGGTAGTTGTGCCGAATTGCACGTTGCATTTTGTTCTCTCCGGGCTGCCGTTGCTCCCGCCTTTGGCTGTGCACAGGTCACCATGGCGAACGCCGGATCTGCTTGGTGCAGCTCCTCTCGAGTGGTCTGCTGGACCTTAGTTCACTCTCCAACCTTTGTTTTGGTTGCCATGGCAGCGCGGCATTCACGCCGGTCTCGACTGGAATACTGACGAGGTTCAGGGGAGGGGATGGGGGAGTGGTGGTGGTGGTAGGGGGGGTGGGCTAATGAGCTCAAGAGCACTCCTGTCCCCACAGCACTCTGGGCAAGTCAATTTGGAGACAGGGTCCTCGAACAGCTGACGGAGGAGACCTCCGCAGCACCACGGAGGTCCTGCCCAGCGACCGAGTTACAGAGAAGGTGCTTGTCTGGCTTGCCAGGTGACCGGGTCCTGCAATGACACGCATGACCTTGCAGAGCTTGATATCCAGGCACAGTGACACATGCCATCTCTCCAAAAACAGTTTTACATTTCGCTCCCTCTGTCAAGCGTTGTCACCCGGACACATACTTAATGGCTATTTGCAGTTTAAGAAATAAGACACAAACTATGAGAGCCCGAGGAACAGCTGAACTGATGGGGCTTTAGCACTATCGCTGGTTGGCCACAAATCTATTGTTATCACTTTCTGAGCACTCGAAGGATCCAGGTTTGAGTCCCACCTCCTGCTGCTGTACCCATGATCAAGGTTCTGACCCTGAATGTTTCCAGTAAAAAATCCCCCACCTGTATAAATCATTGTAAGTAGCTTTACAATGTAAGCTGTTTGGGAGAAAAGCAGTTATAAACACTGGCCGAACAATAATAAACCCAAAGGACAGAACTGGTATCATTCGGACTCCACTGTTTAGGTCTCCAGAGTGATAATCTCAGACCATAAAAATTAGATATTACCTCCCGTAACTCTTAGATCGGTGGTTAAATGTCAAAATGCACTTAAAATTTTCCCCACTCCTCCTCCATGAGCTGGAAGTCCAGCAGAATTTTTCATTGCAGCAGCGCATCTTATCTGCGCACATTCATGCAATAACTTCTTTTAAATTGATTTGCTGCTGTATTTTACCCTTTTTTGACAAGGCTTCCTCGGAGAGCCTAATGTAAGTTGAGGTGCAGAACGACCAGAGTGGGCAGATTCGAGCAGTCTGTAGATCCTGCCAGCAGACCGGACTTTGACCCTCACACAGACGGTGTGCCCCCCCATGTGACATTTCCCACTGAGAATAAAGGACAGCACGAATGATCTTCCGGGCAAACATTTTGTGGAAATACCGCAATGCCTTCTTTGTAAAACTTCCATGTGAACGTTCACTCGCCATTGTTTTCAGGTCAGAGGAGGAAGGGGGTTCACTCTGGGGAAATTATATCAATTACCGTCACTGCTGCACCACTGAAAGCGCAAGATAAACTCATAATGGGAGACTAGAAGTTTCTAACGTCAAATTGAGGAGGAGTCGCGAGTGAATCAAAAACGGGTAAAGCACTAATGCGCAAGCACTTCATATGTAATAAAACTTCGCAACACACTGAAAATGTGATATATATGTATGTATATGAAGTAAATATGAGGAACGATGATGTGATACACACCGATCAGCCACAACATTAAAACCACCTGCGTAATATTATGTAGGTCCTCCTTTTGCCGCCAAAACAGCTTTGATCCGTCGAGGCATGGACTCCACAAGATCTCTGAAGGTGTCTTGTGGTATCTGGTATCAAGACATTAGCAGCAGATCCTTTAAGTCCTGCAAGTTGCGAGGTGGGGCTTCCATGGATCGGACTTGTTTTTCCAGTATATCTCACAAATGCTCGATCGGATTGAGATCTGGGGCATTTGGAGGCTAAGACAACACCTTGAACTTTTTGTCATGTTCTTTAAAGCATTGCTGAACAATTTTTGTACTGTGCCAGGGCCACTGCCATCAAGGAATACTGTTGCCACGAAGGGGTTTATGTGATCTGCAACAATGTTTAGGTAAGTGGTACATGTCAAAGTAACATCCACATGAATGCTAGGACCCAAAGTTTCCCAGCAGAACATTGCCCAGAGCATCACACTGCCTTGTTCCCATAGTGCATCCTGCTGCCATCTCTTAAATGATGCGCCCTTCCACATAATCTAAAAGAAAACATGTTTCGTGAGACCGGGCCACCTTCTTCCATTGCTCCATGGTCCAGTTCTCACGCCCACGTGCCCATTGTAGGCGCTTTCGGCAGTGGTCAGATGTCAGCATCGCCACTCTGACTGTCTGTGGCAGCACAGCCCCATACGCCGCAAGCTGTGATGCACGGTGTGTTCTGACACCTTTCTACCATGGCCAGCATTAAGGTTTTCAGCAGTTTGTGCTACAGTAGCTCTGGCATGGGATCGGACCAGACCGGCTAGCCTTCGCTTCCCATTGAGCGCCCATGACCCTGTCCCCAGTTCCTTTGTGGTCCTTCATTGGAACACTTTTGGTAGGTACTAACCACTACGTACCGGGAACCCCCCACAAGACCTGCCATTTTGGAGATGCCATTTTGCTCTGACTGGCTCTCATCTAGTCATCACAATTTGGCCCATGTCAAAGTCGCTCAGATCCTTACGCTTGCCCATTTTTCCTGCTTCCATCACATCAACTTCAGCAACCACTTGCTGCCTAACTTATCCCCCCACCCCTTTACAGGTGCCAGCGTTATTCACTTCACCTATCAGAGGTTTTCATGTTGTGGCTGATCAGCGTATATGAGGTATTTACCTCAGTGTTCGCAAAACCTGTACGTCAGATTTTCCAGAGCTTTTACTTGCTGACAGTTACAAAATGCAGTCTCTTTCATGTGAATAATGCGCAATTGAAATGTCCAGCAATTCCAGCCAACACGTGATCGATTCTGTGTTTGTGACAACGTAACACAACAGCCAGTTGGTGTTATTGTTTCTTGTTCTGCAGCTTTTTCGTGTCATATGCTACACATATACAGCTTCACCTTAACTGATCCCAGATAAAAGCTTTTTTTTTTTTTACAAAGGCTTGCTTATTTGCCAACACTGCCAACACTGCCAAATTATGTCTGAAATCCAAATATTTGACACTACATTCGTGTGTGCTCTTTATTAAGTTATTGCGGAAATTTGCAGTAATGGCTTGCAGACTTCTGACAGATTTCCCGAAAAGTGTTGGAGGCCGATATGGTGGCCACTCCGTGTGACGGATCAGTTCAGTTTTCCTGCAGAGCCGACCTCTTGCCTTTGAAGTTTTGTCAGGCGCAGACTGTTGATGGGTGACCGCAAACACGGGGGCCGCGTGGCAGCCCCTGTGTGGCCGCTGGAGATGCCGTATTTATGGGGGCCTGTTGTGGCCACCCTCACACACAGACCTGACTGGCAAATCCTCTGTGTCGGTCACGTTAATCTGAACAGCAGCGATGAAAAAAATGAGAATCGATGGCCAAGGAAACCGAAAGTGCTGGTCCAGAAGGGAGAAGGATCTGTTTTTTTGAGTCTCTGCAAGCTGTGAATTGAGTTGTGGCTTTTTTACAGCAGCAACTGTCACGTCTGTGTCAGACTATCCAAAATGGCAATAGTAAAACTCTTTAAAGAGAAGAACATGAAGGTGCAGATGACCCCACACAGTTAAATTTGCTTTTTTGCACTCGTGTCATGTTGACCACATTGGTTTCAACCTTGGGTTTCTTAGCCGGTACTTTCATCCACATCTGCTTGGCTACGGAGCTGAACGTTTTCACCGAGGCCACTCGGGTTGTGCGCTTTTCTCACGCGTTACAGCTAAACGTGTGCCATGCAACGTGCCACAATAAGCCAGATAAAAAGCATACGTTTTTCTGAAAAGAGTGTGATGTGCTGGTGAGCTCACAGTAAACCAGAATAAACTTTCAGGTTCTGCTTAATTCCTTGT
Organism: Heterotis niloticus; assembly: GCA_018136845.1. Lineage (NCBI taxonomy): Eukaryota > Metazoa > Chordata > Actinopteri > Osteoglossiformes > Osteoglossidae > Heterotis > Heterotis niloticus. The sequence continues at coordinate 28,012,471 of CM030893.1, forward strand.
GGACTAACTTGTTTATGGTACTTTGCCACTCATCTGTACCAACGTTTCACATCATTGACTCCAGGAACGAGTACACACTTATTGCACGTCCGTGGTTTCACGCTGCAGCACAACCCAATGAGGAAATGTGTACTTCCTCTGTAAACAGTTTGAGTTCTTACCTCCACAAGCATTATGCTTTTTGGAAAAATGGATGCCCAGGGTCATTATCAAGGTGGGAGGGCTCCTGGCTGCTGGAGTCAAACGTAAATGGGAATGAAAGGCGTCAGACCTGAGGCTTTCGCCGCTTTCGCATGAAGATGACTGGCAGCTGTCAGCAGAAGTCGACGGTTGTGTTGTTTATGCTACAAGGTGGGCTGTGTGACTTCACCTGGGTCACTCAGTTTGTCTGGAAGGTATTTTTCCCCACAGGGCAGCAACCCAGACCTAAGCATTTCTCTGCTTACCAGGAAACCTTATTTTCAGAGTTGGGTATTAATGTAAAAGATAAGAGGGCACTACAGCAGCACCGTCGTGTTTAGGATTTTTCTTACATTGCTGTAAGTATTTGAACAAATCTGTTTTTCTTTTTTTCAGGGAAGAGGTAGATGATGGTTTTTGCTTAGCAAAACACCCTCTGTTTTCTGTGAATGGATAAACCGGAGGCGGCAGAAAGAGGGGTTGTGTCGACATCTTGCGTCCAAAAATGAGAATAAAATTAGAATTAACGGGACACGGACAAAAGGCAGAAATGGTCCACAATGTTTATGCCAGAGATTCTTAACCTTTTAAACCCTCACAGCTCACCCGAAGGTGAACTTAATGGCTGTCCCTCCCCAAATTCATGGATGAGCCAATCGAAAATATTTAAGATGACAGATTTTATTTCTAGCTCGTTCCTCACTTTCCCCAGAATATACAAGTAATTCAGTTAAATGGTAAAAATGAATAAAAAGTGTATCCAGTGAGAAATCAAATATCATCTTTCTGCCATAATTCAAACCTTTATGTGGCGCAAATTCAGCATAAATTAATTTGTTTTGTGTTGCAGGATTTTTATCACCAAATTAAGCAGCCGTTGGCCACGAAAAACTGCACGCAAACGGAACGAAAGTTGAACTTGAAAACGATCGGTGCTGCCACCCAGTGGCCACGGCGCGCATTGCAAAAACCGCAATAAAAGCCCGCTTCCCCAACTTTTGAAACTTTTTAAGTTTGTAATATTTCACTTCTTAGCATTCATATATGTGTTTGCTGTTCTGTAACGCTGGATATTTAATTGTTAAAAACGTAAGGAACCTTAACGTAGTTCACAAATCAAATCATTTTTGGCAATATTTTTTATTATTAAAATAAATCCCTGCAAACCGGTGGTTACAACAATAAAAATACAGAAATTCTGTGAGAGGTTATTTTATTAATGCGTTTAAGGGAATTAATTCAAGTAAAGTGCTGAACACACTGCGCTGAGTTATTTGGTCCTAAAAAGCCACCCACTTTACATGCAGATCACTGAGCAGGGAAGGCAGTTAAGGGCCTTAATGAAGCCAGCAACTCTCACTGCCGTATCTTGGGTCACTCGGGTAGTGCAGGAGTGAACCCCTTTATCTCCAAAGGTGTGGAAAAGTGAGTTATGGCCAACAGTTGTCAAATTTGCACTGTTAGTATGACAATGATGACTTTGTTTCAGTACGTTTTATACGCTGACTGTGTGAAACCGACCGATCAGTTTAATAGGCCTCCATAAAGTCCTGACGTTGTGATGCCTCCTGATGTGGATCCATGTGGCAGAACCTGGCAGGTATTTCTGCACCCGTGTGAAGATGCTGTGGAGCAGCTGCTGTTTCAGGGTTTCGCACATGGAAGAGAAAATGGAGTCTTCAGCTTTCTGACAGCTGGAAGAAGTGATCAAACTGCTGTGATTTTTCGACTTATGAACAAGTTAAGTTCGAATTTTCCAAAGATGAAAACATTTTTTTATTTATTTATTTTTTTACCACAAAATGTCTAAACACGCCTGTTTATGACTTTTTAGTTCTGAGTGCATCTGAATGAGCGCCACCCGCATTTACCTTTCTTAGCCGATAGAGGGCAGCAATGCTCGGGGCAATAATTGACCTCTTCCGCAGTTACAGCTCCCTGTAAGCAGGAGGCTTATTGAGTGGAGAAATGTTTTTTGCGGCAATAAATGCATTTTTCTGTCACTTTAAAACGAACTTTAATTCATAAAAAAATTCATTACAAGTAATAAAAGACCACGGGGAAGAGAAGTTAAAATTCAACTGCAGATGTCTAATGAAACATGAAATTCACTCATTTTATTATTTTATAAAAAAAATCTATATTCTTTCACTGAACGAGACAAAAATGCTCAAACGACTTTATTTGAGCATAAATCTGCTATAATAAAGGATTTTCAATGAGGTAAAAGTCTAAATGAAATTGGACAATTTTCCCTCTGCTGACATAAAAATTTAGCAGTATTTCTGAACTCAGCCCAACATCTCAGCTACTCTTCTAACTTCCTGGTCATACTTGAAGATGCTTTGATGTAAAGAATTTTAATTAAGCTAAATATCAAAGGTAAATTTTTTTTTAGGTTTGGTGGATCTTTTACACATGTTTAAGTTTTGTGACCAGTTCACAGTGTCAGGATAAGTACACCTGTACTTTCCCCCTTGAATAATAATAATAATAAAATAATAATAAAATTTAATAATAAAATTATTATTATTATTATTATTATTATTATTATTATTATTATTATTATTATGTTTGATGGATGGCATAGTGGTGCACCAGATAGTACTGCCATTTCACAGAACCTCAGCTGTTTGGGTGTAGGTTTGAATCTAGTTTAGTCTGTGTGAAGTTTGCATATGTATGTTCATGTCTCTGTGGGTCTGCTAATAGTCCTCTGGTTTCCTCCCACAGTCCAAACACATGTGTTTTAGGTAATTTACTCTATATTACCTGTAGTGAGTGAATATGTGCGTGTGGTGCCACCCCGTGATGGACTTCCAGGGTGTAACCCCTCTAGCTGCAGCACCCAGTGATGCCAGGATAAGACCCTGGCAAGGACAAGTGGTTAATGGACGCGTGCAAGTACTTTGTTTTTACCGTGGAGCAGTTTTCCAACACTGAAAAGAGTGCAATAGTATAAAAAATAAAAAATGTTTTACTGCACTGATTAAATCTAATTTGCCACAATTTTCCTGCCAGCAACCTACAAGAAGTCCATCCCAGCACCGTGCCCATAGGGAAGGGGATCCTGGTGTTCAGTGCCACATTGAGGAGTGAATGGAAGCTACAAAATGAAGCAGCAGGCAAAGAAAACTAATTTATGAATAAACATAAATAATTGGACCCTTGTGTGTAGCTGAGGCTCAGCTTTCTACTTTGTGCCTAAAACTGTAATGTCGACATAATGGAGCATGAGGTGTTGGCAAGCGGCCTCAACATGTGCGATTTTCCCATGTGGAAGTCCGTTTTGATTTAGTTCTTTTGTTCAAGCTACGAATTTTGGTACCAGTTAAATACACTAGAAGGCAGCGGAACCAAAAGTAAGGAGTGGGTTATCGTAGGCAGCGGAGAGATGCGTGCACGGCTGCCTCCCTGCCATGGACCCTGGTACAACTCAAGTCCGGGCAGTCAGAGAACAAGCTGCTGGGGCAGGAGCACAGAAGCCCTCGGCCATCTGCTTGTTATCAGCAGCTCTGGCCACTGGTGTCCTTGTTGGGGAAGCAGGCCAGCGCTGACCCATGTGCACTGATTTAATTATGCTGACCCCCAGTTTGGCCCACTAACAAACAGCATTGCTAGTCTATTTAAGTAAAAGACCATTCTGTTTTTCTGGGTAATATTGGTTCAATTACTATAATTTGTTGAAGCCTCTGGTTCAAATATAAACATATAAACATAGGCTCAGTTTATGGCAAGGACAACAGGAACGCTTTCCTGGCACTGAAAAACATTAAAACATTAGGGCAACTTCACCAGCCTATAAATAGACTGCTGGGTGCCCACATTATCACATGTTTGCGACATCATGGCTCCCAGCTTCCGTCCCAACATCGCACATGAACTGTATTACTTTGGCTCACTCAAGCCAGACACTGAGGCTTCAGCCAAAATGCAAAATGTCCGTGTATGTATAAAACAGAGTGCTGTATGAATGAGAAATGTCTGTTTCCTGCTTGTGTTTCTTTTCATTTGTTTACGTTGTTTTGCTCTTCATGACATTTGGAGCACCGATACTGGATGTGGGAAAATGACAAACCAAAAAAACTGTCTTCCTTTTCCCCAAACCACAGTGTCAACGGAGCAGAAGACGTGTTGACTCCTCGAGTGTAGCCATTTAGTGTGTGTGTGTGTGTGTGTGGCTGCAAAGCACGCAGCACGTGAAATACATCCTTTGTCATGCAAATAAATGTGACTGAATGGAAAGGAGCACAAAGGGATATGAAATCCAGTGGCAGTTTTCCAACCAGCTGTCTGTATGATACTGGGTTTGTGCCAAAATGATGACATAGGCTGGAGTTAAATTGTTAAACTAAGTTGGTTTATGTATCCAAATTAAGTGTGGTGTCAAAGCAATTCAGGCTTATTTTATGTGTAGCTTTGCAGTGAGTCATCCAACCTTGTGGCAAATTAATTTGCTGTCATAAATGATATTTCCTGTGCGTTTTTTCCAACCAGCGCTGTGCTCTACCAGATCCAGCAGGTGGCGTAGTGATTAAACATACATTTTGATGATTGAGCACAGTACTGTGCTTTACCAGAAGGGGGCAGTAGCCAGATGCAGAAATGTATGCTGGATCATGTTGGTGACTACAAGTACAGCACAGTATGTGCACCACCTGGCAGCTGTTTTGTAAGATGTGATCAGACAGCTGAATTTCAGATAAATTTGTAGTAGATGAAAGTTGTCTAAAAAGCATGTGGAAGAGAAGCTAAGTGCACAGCAAGGAGACGTGGGGGGGAATTAAAGCGGCGCTGCTTTCAGCGTCACTCCGAATACGCCGCCTCTCAGGGAGTCGAACGCTCTGGTGGGGTGGCCGGGCTCATGTTTTCTTCTCCTCTTTCTCAGTCCACTCTGCAAAGAAGATTGTTGTCCCAGGTCTCCAAAAGAGGCAACTTGAGACAACAAACAGCGCTTTCATGAAGCCACCTGGTTGAAGATCGCTGTCTTATTCAGGACACGGGCAGTCTGCACAGCAGCCTCATTCTGCTTCACCACATCATCTCCTCAGCTCTTCTGACCGTGTTTTTGTAATTCGGACGAGAGCTCCAGATGTCCTCAGGATCATTATAACCGCTTCTCTGCTGTTTTTAATTCCCTTTCTCTTTGCTCAAATATTAATCTGCTTGTCCGTGTTTACTGCTGCCGGGATATTTGTGTACAGCTAGCGGCCCATTTTATTTCTCACCCTGTTGGGGTAGATAATCGGCAATCTTGGGGCGTAGTTTTCAGACGGATGAACCAGAAAATCCTGCCAGTGAGTTTTATTGACTGCAGAGGTGGAGCTGGAGAGCCTGAAGTGAACATGAGCAACAGTTTCCAAACCAGCAGCACCGAAATCCACAGCAATCCTTCCTGTCTTTCAAATAGTTCCATATTTCTCACCTTGACTGTGAAGCTTCTGAAGGAGACCCAGTCAGTGTAGCAGCACTGATCTGTCTCCAGATTCATCTCTTGTCTATGAGGGCTTCTGTAGGCCTTTTGCCTCATAGCCAAACTTGTTTCATGATGTTTTTGGGAACTCTTGAGGATGAGGTGCGGGGTGCTGATTTCTAAACCCACTGAAGAAGAGTCCACTTGCGTTGGGTGTTATGGGTTGGAGATCTGAGCGGGCGTTTGCAAGTGAGACCCTTCTCAGAAAGAACATCACTTTCTATTTGAAGAAGAGGAGGTGCCTTGCAGGATTTGTGTACAGCAACGCTATGATGGTTGCTTTTTGATGCCACAGGCTTCATTCCTTTGAGTCATGGGGAGGGGAGGGGCTGAGACAACCATGAACATACGACCATGTCACCTCAAAGCAGTATGTCAGGGTCTAGGCTCACATTCTTCTGTGATTCCTGTTTTTTAGGTTCCCTTTGGAGCTGCTGAATTATGAATGAATGCAAAAGTGCAGACTGAATTGTGGCATCATGGAAACCATTTGATTCTGCTCGCAGTTTTGGCCAGTTGGTGTGTTATTCGTTCAGTACTGTTCATTTACAAAAAGGAGCTCCAAAGATGACCAGAACAGGTAAAAGAAGAATCCCACATAGAAAAAAAGGGCTGGAGGAATTGAATACCAATTGAGAGGTCAGAGAACCCCGTGCACGGTCACTGCTGACCTGCCGTCCACACAACATAGTTGTCAGTCTGCATGGAACCAGTTGACCTCCTGTTTTAGATCCAAAACCATAAAACATGTTGTGATGCTTAAATTCAGGATGGAACATTTCACTCTTCTTCTCCAAGGTCACGGATCTGGTTGAAACTCCTGCTGAAGTCAAACAAGCCCTCCGATGCCAACGTTTGTCGACTCACAGATGAACTTTCGGCAAACAGTGGAAACGCCCCTGAACTGTCAGACGCTGTTAAACGGCATCGCGCTGCGTCTGGTTCAGGACAAAGAGTCCGCATTTCACGGCCATCTCTGTCTTGAGAGACAGACTGAATAACAGCGCAATTAAAAATGTGGGCCTTTACTTCTCGCCCGTGGTCTATTGACCCATTTTTGAAACTGCCACCGAGGAGCTGACATAATTGGAATGAATTTAGTCTGTTTATTGTGCGTTTATAAATTCCCAACCATCCGTCCTTCCACGGTCCTCATGCTTCTCTGTCATGCTGGAAAGAAAGTGTTTCTCCGAACACCTCATATAAGCAGAAGCTTCTGGATTAATTACGCAAACTTTACAAGTGCATGAAAAAACCCCGGAGACAGAATCCGCAGGAATTTGTTTCCGATATCGGCCTCCCCCACCGTCGCCTTCCGGCTCGGCCATTTAAAACTCCGCCATACAAAGAAAGATCACACAGAGGCAGAACAAGTTTGTTTTTTCTCCAAATATTAAAGCGCATTTTTGCTCTAACAAGCCAATCTTATGTAGTCTGCTGTTTTGGGAATTTATTTGCGGGTTTATTTTTGTTTACGCACTCAATATCCAATACACCCTCATCTGTAGGATAAACAGGCGGTTCAGGGTAAACAGAATGTAGATACGCAGAGCTTGCTATGCATGAAGCCGGTTTTGGCTGAGACCAAAATTAAATCTTATTCCCGCTTACGAATCTTGTTTCGCAATCTGTTTTTGTGCCTTTATGTGTTCTCCGGCCGCAAATGAGATACAGCCTATTAGAAAAATAAAAAGGCGCACAACAGTTGTTTTGCCGAATGTCATTTCTGAAGGACACCGGTCTGCCTCCTTATATAAAGCAAACATCCACAAAGTCAGCTTCCTAGCCTGCTGCTTGCTGCATGCAGAGGAACAGGTGCCTACGTCATTGCAGTTTTTGCGAAACGGGACAGAAGCTTTCGGATGTACCCGGTTCACAATCATGACATCTTTGTGGTGAGGAATACAGTTTGTGTTTCTGATTTGCAGTGACAAGCGTGAATGGGAGAGAAAAGATTTTCCAGGAGGAGGAGCAGCTTGGGACAGAGGTTTGCACTCGATTCCTATACAGAGATTCATGTTTGTGGAAGCGAAACACCAGGGATGTAAACCAGGAGGCCAGGCAGCTGCAGAAGCCTCTAGAAAACTTGTGCAGTTTCCCAAGCTCTGTTTGGTCTGTGTGTGTGTGTGTGTGAGAGAGAGAGAGTGCTGTGATCCTGTACCCCCAGAATTCCATTAGCTGTGACCTGCTGGTGAGCCCACTGGAGAACTGGGGTAAGTTCAGACCCCCTGTTGAGAACTGCCTCTGCTGTCCCTCAACTCCAGGCTTTTATAAAGAGCTGAAAAGTGGCCTCTTTAGGGGCATTGCAGGTCTCTCTGAAACCACTCTTCATAACCTGAAGCTCTTTGGACCACACAGCAGGTCAGTTAACCAAAAACATCTCATTGTGACCACTGTTTAACTGTAGTTTTTCACTTTGCTACAGCTCCACAATGAGGTGGCCTAAAAATACAAAGGAATTTGTCTCATAGATGCCATCCTTTCCAGGTGTGTAGCACAATGGGGATGATGGTCTGGTCTGCAGCTCCACATCTGTTTCCTTGACTAGGAGTCTGTGGATTGAAATTAAGTCACTTGCCCAAATTCTTCTTAATATGTATTCTTTTTTGGAAGAGCAAGGCTGGAGAGGCAGCTGTATTTGCGTGAGGGTATAAAGGTGTGTATGCGACAGGTTCAGCGCTGCTGCACCTCTTCCTGGGGAAACACTTGACTTCGACTGCGATTCTGCTGTGCTGCTCATTTACAGTCAGGACTGTATGTGCGGACATGTTGTAGTGTGAATGCAGTTGTTCTGGCCTGCTGACTGTGTCTTTGCTTCTCAGCTCTTTAACTGTGACTCTGCCCTTGGTGTCAGCACAGAGCCAGCACCAGCTCCCATTTCCTTTGGGAGCTTTGGCCTATTTTTAGGGAAGTGGTTGGCCTCGAACCCCCGTAATTCGTCTCTTAAGACTGTTTGACTACATTTTTTGTTCTTTGTTTCCTCTGGGTGCTTGGACTCGTGGACAAAGGTTCCACATTCCTCTGTGACCCAACTGTACCCACAACTAGATGCCACCGTGTTAACACTGATGTGAAGCGCATCGTGCCTGTAAACCTGTGTGATGCTGAAAGCCCTTCCCCCTGCTATAACGCATTTCTCCCTTTTAAGGCTCCAACCTCCCCTGTCCGAGTTTCTGGCGGTCCAGCATAGACCCTCCCGGGCTGCTCTAAATTTCTTTCCGAATAACCGAGTGCCCTTTCCCTGCCTGCTTGACTGTCATCAATATTAAAATATGCTGCGGTTCATGGGTTGTAAGCACTTAAAAATCAAATAAGTCACTTTTCTGTAGATTTTCTACAGCAAATGATGAAGCCAGAAGTCATTTGCCATGGGGATTTTCAATCTGGTGTATTTTATAACTGCTGAAAGCCCTCACACAGGCTGAGGGCCGGCATGTTTTCACAACGTATATAATATTTAATATTGGAGTCTCTTGCACACATCCAGGGCTTTGTTGTTGTAGTACCTCCGTCCATTCAGTACAGAGCGGTTGCTATTCTGTATGAGAGATATCATGTATGCCATATAAGAGATGCTGAATGGGGATGTTGTTGGGTAGGTCATATTCAGCAAGGCTATCACTACTGGACTATTGAATGTCTCTTGCAAAGGTGACGTTGTAATTTCCTTTTTAATGGAAGCTTCTGCAAGTAGATCATCGTACCGTGCTAATATCTTGACCCTCAGCATGACCTCCAGTCACGAATAATACACTGCACTTGTATGTGTCCATATGTTTGTTATGCAGCATGAAGGTCTCCCGTGGTGCGCCAAATGAATTCGGATCTCATACGACGACACTCTCAAGTTACCGAGGACGCAATGAATTCACATCCGTGGACTGCCTCTTTGAAACATGGTTCTTAGATTCCTGCATTCTCTATGAAAGAAGGAAATTAAATCTTTTCTGCTGCGGAATCTGCTGCGTTCATTGAGGCGAACTACCTTTTATTTGTAGAACAGGGTTTTGCCACACATGTCCTGCTCAGTAAGTGCGAAGGTTGTTTGAAGGGATAGAAAACACCCTCCTTCCTCTTGTGTGGTTCGGTTCGGTTGTGGCTGCATCACCATTGCCACTGCACCATTAAACTGGTCATGTGTCCCCAAACTTTGCTGGTTCCATGTTCCCCAGGTGCCCAACTATTCTGGAAGTATGAGAAGCGGAGAAAACTCCTGAAGAGTCTGCCCTCAGCAGTAGGTGGCATGGCGGTTAAAGCCGTGGCCTTGAATCCGAAGGACACGGACTGAAATCCTACCTCAAGCTGTCGTACCCGTGACCAAGGTGCTTAACCTTAACCGCTGCTGTAAGAATTAGCCAGCTGTGTAAGTGACTGTCAACACCACAATCTTGTAGGTGGCTTTGAAGAAAAATGTCAGCTTAATAAACGTGAAGGCAAGGACACCTGTGTTAAAGGAAGGAAAGTCAGATGTTCTTGCTCTTTTTTCAGCTGCCAGTGTTACTTTTAGTCTAAATCCTGGTCAGCTGAGCCCCGCCTGGCTCACAAACTACAGCCTTGCAACCCTTCCTCTGAGAAGCCAAACATTACCCTGGAGGTGTGCAGAATGGAGAGGGAACCAAGAGGCGCCAAGCGACACAGACTGCCTCACTCTGTGACTATTTTATTATTTTTTTAAAGCTTACTCTGTCCCTCTGAGGGGGAAAAAAATCCTGTCTTCTCCACCTACCCTCTGTGGTAAACATCACGTAAATTGATTTAAACTGTCAACAGAAAAACTTGACGCCCACTTTTTCCCCCTTATCGGAGGAGAACACAGCTCTCCCCGTTGTCCGTTCACATTACGTAGAGCCGTCTCTGCCAGACACAAGATGTTAATTCTCTGAATAAGTAATGCGGGTGTGTGCAGTTTTCGAACGCAGAAAATGGGTTCCATTGAAAGGTGCTGCTGGAAGTCCTGGGTGACTCCACATTCATCGTGTGAGAAGGCAGAGCCCCCCGGGCAGCGAACGCAGCGGGAGCTACTGTATGGCAAAGCGCCTGCACTACCTCATGCTCCCAGGGGGGTTTGGGATGACGGCTAGGCCGCGCGCTACTTGTTCTGCCAGCGTGTCGTGTGTCGAGCATCTCCTGGAATGTCAAACAATTCTGTAAACAGAAGAAGGTGCGCTCGCTGTGTTCCCCACCCGCGATGGCTTGGGAAGCAATTTGAAGGTTTAAGGAAGGTTGAATCAAATCATTGGGGAATTTGTTGTTGCTTTACTTGGTTTGCGCAGGAATTTTACCCATTTATACAGCTGGATATTCTTATTGGAGCAGCTAAAATCCTACAGTTGAGGATGTTGCACAGAGCATCCCCGCCATGAGGTGACCATGTTGCTATGCTGTTTCTCGGGTCTGTTCCTCTGTTTAATGGCCTCCTCTGCCGCTCAAGGCGTTGAAAGTTCCGGTTCCATTCCCGAGCTCGGCTCACGACAGGTGTCTGACAGGTGTGCATACGGAGGGCGCTAATGAACCCGAGCTGACGGCGTCTTCCTTGTCTCTCTGTCATTCTGCATGGCAGACGTGAGTAATGGGGCCTAATGTCTCGCCAGATTAAAACTGGACTACGGCGGGGGCTTGAAACTAGAGAGAGCTGCGTGCCGCTGTTTAACACACCGCTGTTCCGTAATCCTGGTGGGAGGATCATTATCACGCTTAGTTAAAGTGGGAACAACAGGCTGGTCTGCATTTCAGCACTTAAGAAGTAACCTCGTACAACAGCATGCGCAAGTGGCAGCAGCTTTTCAGCTTGTTTCCCAGCATCATTTACTAGCACAACTGTCTGGCAGAAGACATTTTAACTAAGCCTGTTTTGTGCGGTTCGTGCAAATAAACCACGTTCATTTGTTAGCTGAAATGGCACAATGAACGATGCTTCCCCACGAATATGTAACGTATCTGCCTGTCGCTGTTGCGGGACACGAACGGTTGTGCAGATCCCACTCTTTTCTGTCTGTGTTTTGCAGTTAATTATGGGCAGGGGCACAGGTGAAGAATCAGTACAACCGTTTACCACATCTTTATCTCACCTGCTCCTACGACAAGTTACTCACCCTGGCCCATCTTGTCCCTTTCACCCCTTTGGTGCCCGATATCTCTGAGATGTTCCAGGGTCAGCGCTAGGGATGCGGGTTGTTGCTATGGAAATGCAATGAACATGCGGACAAATTCGCCTGGAATCCAGGCTGCTCGTTTTTTCTGGTTTTTGTAGAGTGCCGGTTCAGACATCTACAGAAACACAAAGATCTGAAACTAATTTTTAAAATGAAAACAATGCTGGGAAGACTTGGTTGTCTATCCAGTGTATTTTCCTTATCACATCCTGCATTTGTTCTCTGATGCTAAAAATGTCTTAGCAAACAGACAAAAAGGTGTCAGAAGGGGTTGAATGTGTCTCTTTCAGCCAAGTCATTCTACCCTTAGACATTTATATTTTTAAGCTAAAAACACACCATACAGCCATAGCACTTCTCCTTCATGAAATGTTATTTAAACTTTGTTAATTTACGACCTATGGCAGCTGGTGACCGCCACCCTTGCGTTTGAAGAAGCCAAACATCTTAATTTCCCAAAGACACGTTTTTGCTGTAGCTGATAAAAGTTTATCCGCAGTACAGAAGGCAGAGCAACCGGGCAGATCCCCAAAGTTTTTACTGTTCTCTGTGAAGTCAGATCAAATTACCCAGCGAAAGAGATGTGAAATCTGGAGTTTATTTGGTCTGTGAACAAAATCAAACAACCAGCGCCAGATAACTATAAAGAGTGCCTATGTAAACAACACGTGGGCCTAATATTCAAAAGAGTGGGTTATTTTTCCACATTCCTTAATAGTTTTAGTGGTGTGGAAGTTGCTGGAACTTCACATCTTTCATCTTGCAGTGTCAACGGAGTGCTGCTCAAATTAACCAAAGTGCAAAGCAGGCACTATTGTTCATTTTTGCTATGCAATTTTGCTTAATTTCCTTTTTTTCTGTTTCGGTTCATTCTCATTTGTGATCTTTGTACAGACAGTCAGGTGTGTATGAATAGTACTTCATTTACCTGCAAATGCTGTCAAAATGAAGGACGACCCAGGTTTGCACCGTGTAATGCAAGCGTATTAAACCAACCTGGCTTTTTTCCCACCGCCAAACATTTGTAATATGAGCAGCGGTGTTCGTTTCCCAAGCTTTTTGCTGCCGGCCTTCATACAGAACTGGACTGAAAGTGCGATGAATAAGATCTAATATCCAAAAAGTCGAGAGCCGTGTAGTGTGTTCGCTACCGCGTTAAGAGACGGAAGCTGTCTGTATGTCAGTACATGTTGCGCGGCGCTCCTGCTGCTGTTTTATAGCAACCACTGCGCTGGTGGGCGACCAAAAAGTTGCAGCTTTAGGACCGTTGACTCTGCTGACCACATCCTCAAGAGCACCTGGGTGTGTTTCGGATTCCTGATTCCTGCTACACCACAGGGCGGCTTTACCTGCTGGCACCTTTGGAGGACTTCCTGGCCACCTGAAAGTGTTTACTTCACAACTCCTGTATTGCTTCTTGAAGCGATATAGCGATTAAATCCATCGTCTTTGTAGGTCCGAATCCACGTGAGGTCACGGGTGCGCATCTCACCCTCTTGCTGTATCACCTGTGACTTAGGTACTTACCCTGAATTCCTCATGTAAAAATTACCCAGCTGTATAAATGGGCAAATAATTGCAGGTAGCTTAACACTGTGTGTAGGAGTGAAATGTCAGGTGAGAGCATGACTGTGTGGTCCAAGCAAATTTCATCGCTGGTTCCTGATTTAATTAACCGGGAGAAATACCCCATCGTGGTGCAAGCCGTGACTCACATGTTATCTGACACCTGAACGGGTGACCCCTCATGCCTGGTAGCTGCCCACCCCAGGCACTGAATGTATAACTGGCTTCCTGGTTGTCCTTTCGGCCAGGTGCTCTGTGCAGGTATTGTTAGTCCTGTGCCGTGCCAATGATTACTGCAATGATTGCAGCCCCTCCAGGCAGCCAGCCTGGCCTTGATCTGCAATATCAAAAGACAGGCAGGAACGTCCTTTCCATGGGCTGGAATCCTCCTCCGGGAGAAAGGAACTCTGGGATGAATTATTCAGTGCACACACCTCAGGTACAGCCAGTGCGTCAAAGAAGAAAATTAATGACACGGAAGCGGAGGGCCTTAATGAGTCAAATGCAGATGAAATCATGCAGAAAGTTTGCTTTGCAGCATTCTGCCATTCTCTCCATCAATCTCTGCTGCCATGGCAACTATTGTCTCTTGTAGGCCAGCGCACGGAGCTGATGGGTTGCGTTTCTTCTGCCAGTGTGTGCAGGTGGAGGAGGAGGGGCATCGGCGAGGCATCATGGGACCGATGTAATGAGGTGCGTGATTCTTATACGAGACACGTGCTCTCTGTGGGTCATTAAGTTTTGGGCCGCGTGAGGATTTCTGCCTTTGGTGGCTTTACAGTTGTCAGCACTTCAAAAAGGGCCTTGGGGACAGAAGACAGGTTGGCGCAGAATGTCCACGTCGGCCCCCTTGTGCACCTGGGTACAAAGGGAGCTCTGTGTTGCCCAGAATGCAATGGCAGTGTTGGCGAGGCAGTGGTAAATGATTCCTTTAATGATGGCTTTCTGGAATGTTGCATCGATATTCCGATCCTCCTGTCCTTGCAGATAGTAGATGGCAGGAAAGTCATAATTTCAGTTTTGCTTTGATGTAGTTTGATGCGGCCCATCTGGCTGGTTCTGCGAAGGGAACCGAACCATCCATAGATGACTGATGCACAATATGCTGAATGGCAATTGCTTCATACCCCAAAGGAACAGATCAACACAACTATTAGTGATTGCTGAAGTGGCCCTCAAATATGAGTTTCAATACCCAAGAGAATGTTTGCAGTGACACGTAAAAGAACAAATTAATCCTCAGCATACAGTAGAGGACAGCAGGTAACAGTTAAGGTCATGAATTTATAACCTCAAAGGTTAAGTTGTAGGAGTGACCCCCTCTGTTGCAGCTCTCATGGAGGCACGCAACCAGAGATGGTGTAGCGAAAGTGGAAATGGCTAATAACTTCAGATAAAAAGGCTGTTAAGTGACATGCACTATGTGGCCAAAAGTATGTGGACCCCCTTTCTAATGATTGAGCTACATTATTTCTTCTGCACCCACACATTCTAGACAATTGTGTGCTTCCAGCTTTGTGGCCACAGTTTTGGGAAGCTCCTTTCCTGCTCCAGCATGACTGTGCCCACCCCTGTGCACAGAGCGAGCGCCATAAACACATTGTTTGCCCAGGTTGGTGTGGATGAACTTGAGTGCCCTGACCTCAAGCCCACTGAACACCTTTGGGATGAACTGGAATGCCAACTGAGCGCCAAGCCTTTTCGCTCAACCTCACTGATGCTCTTGTGGCTGAATGGGCACAAATTCCACCCAGATGCACTCCAAAATCTGGTGGAAAACATTCCCAGAACAGTAGGGGCTGTTATAGCAGCAAAGGGGTGAACAGCTCCATATGAATGCCCATGGGTTTGGAATGGGATGTTCAACAAGAACATATGGCTGTGTTGTTCAAATGTCCACAAATTTTTGGCCATACAGTGTATAATAATTTGATGTTTGTCAGTCTGGGTAGCTTATAAAGCATAAAACTATTCGGCTCCACACTCAGTACCAGTATGCCACTCTTTAAGAGAGTAATGTATGGCATTCATGGTCGGAAATATAATGATCACCACAATGGCGAGAACTCATAAATAAAGACTCAATTTTTAATACCTGTGTACGAGATCACAGAGCACAGAGATCAATTCTGCATTTACCGAAACACGTAGACACTGAAATTCTTTTGTTAGTTATAGGTGCCGTAACAGCCGGGCTCGGTTTGAGCCACGCCGGTAATGCTGCCTGTAAAAGAGAGGAGTGATGTTGCCTGTTCAGATTTTCATCTGCAGTTGTTAGATTTCACCATGGTAGGAAATTACCTTGATGGTGGTCCAAGTTCTTTGTATTGCGTATAAATACAAGTTTGAATATGGAGGAGGGCACATGTTCGCATTAAGTGACAGAAAATAAAAACGTTTAAGTGCATAACATCATTTCACCTCTTGCTTCGCAACCGATTAAACGGGGAGAGTTTAATATTTGTGGATATTTTATTTCCGCAAAGCTTTCAGGAATAATTACTGTGCTTGAAAAGATGAAGACACACAGTTACTGGGTGACTGACGGAAAGCTCACAAGTTTTTAGGAATATCTGTTAGGGAGTCAGTTGTGGTGCCTGTGTAAAAATAAGCATTAACTGCGAAGCTCTGATGTTTTCCTGAATGGCCTCCACCTACCATCTCCACCACAACACGCAGTGGCAAGACACGCAGCAGCAGCAAGACGCGCGTCGCATCCCACCGAGTTAGAAGACATTACTTCTGGCAGAAGTGATCAGCTTTATAGCCAAATCACTGAAGGAGCAAATGACTGGCCTGAAAGTAGACATTATTAAATGCTTGCAGAATATTGGATGACTTCAAGCTAATTTTGTGGTTTATGAGATTTTTTAGGTTTCCAAGTTAGATTCAGTCCATTTAGTTTGGCGAAAGATTGCCAACAGCAGCACCCACTAAATATGCAATAACAGGAAGTAACAGACATGACACGATGTTATCAGTGAAATGCATCAAATTCATACAAATTTGAATTGCTGTCAATATTAAAAGTACTGCCAACGCATTGTTCATTTTCCCTCATGTTTTCTCTGATTCGAGGCGAGGATATGAGAAGAAGCCTCTTGCTAGCTAGTGGAAGAATTAAAAAACAGGCCATGTTGTGATCACGTCCTGCTATGGAAGTACTAAATTCAGCTCTCCTTGTGCTTTCGAAAGCCTCATTACCAGGAAACTGAAGTGAGATGGATAATGAGTTTTATTCGGCTGCTTCGCAACTGCTGTGTTATATGTGGGCTGGCAATAATCGTCTTGTGAGGTTTCCAGTGACACACACACACACACACACACACACACACACACATACACTACATTTCCAGTCACAATGACTTAGCAAAGCCAGCTTGGTTAATTTATTTCCATCTCCCTGTGCTGCAGCCTGTCTACCTGTCGCTTGGGAACCGAGCCCAGATTTTGTGCGCTTTGTGTTGGATCTGACAGTGATGGGTCACTTCTCTACGGTGAGCTGCTTCTCGGAGGGAACATTCTGCCACTCCGGGAAGTCTTTAGCGTAAAAGCGCCATGGACAGCTCAGATGCTCGGAGTTGGTGGGAGGGTGACAAAGAGGCCTGCTGACCTGTCATAACAAGCACCTTCTTAGACAGGAGAGCGAGTGCGAGGGCCCCCCACCGATACCGTCTGTCTGCAGAACCGCAGCGGACCTCACTCCCCCTAGGCAGTCCCGTAATCTGCTCCGGTGTGCGACGCTGTTTTCGAAGGAAATGCATTAGCGGCCACCTAGGAAGTCTGCTTTCAGCCAAGTGAAAATGGTTAAAAAAAGCACTTTTACATTGACAGCTTCTACTTGTTAAATGTCATGTGGTTACCAGGCAGCACACATTAAACTTTTCTTCAGTCTATCCTGTTGCCACTTATCGGATGACTTCAAAACCCCACGTTTTTTTTTGCTGTTAAAGAAAATATTTCCATAAGAAGCCCCCCCCACCACCTTGAAATGGTATTAACCACAGAACACGACACATGGTAACATTGCAGTAGTTGTACTTTTCTTGTCAGTGACAATAAATACAAATTTACTGCCATATAAACGTTCAGGAAGCATTCAGCGAATTAAAAGCTGATTCTTTCTAAATGGAATTAATATTCCTTCCTTCCTTCCTTCCTTCCTTCCTTCCTTCCATATATCTATCCATCCATCCTGGTCATGGAGGTCCAGGGCCTATTCAGGCATCACTGAACGCTAGGTTAGAAGTTTTCACTCCCTGTACAGGGTAGCAGTCCATCGCAGGGTCACTCACACAGTCACAAGCTACGGCCAATTTATTGTGTCCAGTCAACCTGAAACACATATCTTTGAACTGTGGTAGGAAGCAAAAGCAGCCAGCGGAACGCTATACAGGGAGAGAACACGCAAACTCCACACGGTGGATTCAATCCTGCATCCCGGCCATCAAACTAATAGTTAAATAACTACTGCAACACATTAAATGCTACGAAAAGTTTGTTGTAAAAGTTAGCCTTAACTAGTTATCTAAAACTTTTCCAGATGAAGGTGGAGTGAAGCTAAGCAGGTGAAGCTTGTTCATATTCTGGACGCTTGAAGTTTGAGATGCTTCATGTGCTGAATTGTACGTGCGACAATAGAAACTGGCTGGGTGACAAACATGAAATTAATTTCTTAGGAGCTGTTATATTTGCTGCAGATACTTACAGTAGCCTACTTTAGCCCAGCTTATGAAAATGGGAAACTGACTCTTTATCTCATGTTGCAGGAGAGAGAGAGAAACGTTGTTTATCCCTATAGTAAAAGGATGCTTTTTGGAAATATATCTAAATATATTCATGACAGCATGACAGCTCGCCTTTTATCTATGAGAACTGGCACTGCAGATTAATACGCACTGGCCTCTTTACTCAGTTTCCCCCCTCTCTTCAACTTTATTCATAGAAGCAGATCCACAAAAAGATCAAAGAGTGGATTTTGTAGTCGTCCCTGGAATTTCTGGGACTAAAATTAAACCCAAAGCCTTAAAAATAGGTTTTTTTTTTTGCTTTCCCCAATGTGGCTAAAGAACAGTGATCCCTGTGGCAAAGTGCAAATCGGTCTCCATATTTCACCTTCCACATCTTTCTTCAGCAAAACCATTTTCACAGCAAATGAAACCAGCGCCGGCCCTCAGTTAAACCTTCGTATTTCTTTAAGCGATTTGCTACTCTTCATGGGTAATATTTGTAAACTTAAATTTTCTTTGCAGGCTCATGTGCTTTTAACAAACCATCTTGTTGGCACGGCGTTTGCTCGGTGGAAAAATCTCTCGATTTCCATTGTCAGTGGGCTGCCCTTGTTTGGCTGTAGGTCTGTCTGTGAGGTCAGAACGTACACTACATTATTAGGTACGGGCTACCTGATCCAAGCCCAGTGGAAACCAGGCACTTGGAAACTGAGAGGGGGGCCCATCATTTCTCCATTTTCAGCTAAACCTCAAGCTGAGTGCTGAGAAAAGCACCATTCTGTAGAAAAACAGTATGAACTCTCTCAGGATTGGAGCTTAAGCGCATTTGCGTGTTTGAGTGGAAGAGTGATGTTTTTCCTGTTCAGTGTGCATTTGGTCAGTCACATCTCAACCAGGTACACAGGTAAAGACAAAGATAATGTAATGTACCTCAGCCGTGGTAAAAGAAATAAACATGATGTACGGTTCACTTTATTTAGGGCTGTACAAGGAGATATGAGCCATTTTGTTATTTGCTCTGGATATAATGGCAAGACTTCATTAACAAAGATTTTTTTAAATCTCTGGGTCACCGATCCTACCTGTGGCAGAGTTTTGACACATTTATTTGTTTTGCAGACATTTTTCTCCAAAGAGCTGTACATCACTCAGAAAACAAAAGTACATTTTGGATACACAAGCGCAATTCCGGAAGTATGGACACTTAGCCCAGTGCCACTGTCTTTGCTCCTGCACACCATGCCAACAGCTGTGCCGAAATGGTGAAGAACAGACTTTTTTAATGAAACATACTACATAGTGAAAGTTTAAAAAGCACATAAGAGATCAGGAGAGAAGTGGGCCAGATGTATTTTGAAAGCCTCCTTAGATGTTGAGAGGGATTCGGAATTATGAATGAAAGAGGAAGTCATATTGGCACCAAAACTGAGAACTTTATAGCCTTTGATTTTGGACCTCTTGTATGTGGCACCACCAAGCAGCCAGAGGTAGAGGAGCATAGCAGTCTGGCTGAAGGTTAGCACACCATCGGGTCCTCAATGAGAAGACCTGGCCCAGCGCGGCTTCCTCAGAACCACCACCTGCTCAAGCAACCAGGCATCGCATTAGGGACCCCATGGCAGATGCGCTGAGATCCATCATCATTAGAGCTATGGTGCAGCCAGGCCTTCTGTGGATACTGCAGCTCTTTATAATTTCCAGTAGTCACAAAATTACCATCACAACCTGTTGTGGCGTCGCATTGCCTGGCACCGTGAGCCGCTATGAGTCCTGCAAGGCTCCCGATAGGAAGACGTTCACAGCATCGTTTCAAAATGTAGTCAGTCATTAAACCTTCCTTAACTATGCTGTAGCTACTTGGTCTGCACTTTTACTCAAGGCAGCAGGAGAAAGTCTTACCACAGCACTGCGCTGCCAGCGGCCCTCAGAGCTTAGCCTTTCTCCCTGAGCTGTGAAGACAGAATGGCACCGCCAAAACTCCCTGTGCAGCATGACGCACTGCCGGTCTGTCCTGCCGTTTCGTCCTGTCGCTCTGCTTACTGCACTGACCCACACAAAACATCCATCGCTAATCGGTCTGGCATCTATAGATTAGAATAGAATAGAATAGAATAGAATAGAATAGAATAGAATAGAATAAACCTTTATTATCCCACGAATGAGAAATTTAGGTGTTACAGAGCTCTTATGACAAAGGGAATATAGGAGAAGAACAAGTAAGGTAGAACAAGAACAAGTAAGGTAGTGAGAAGGTCAAGTAATCGATAAACACAAAAAACCTATATACATATACTATATGAAACCTATATACTATACATAAATATACTATATAAAACCTATATACTATACATATAAATAAACATATTTATATATAAATAAAACCTATATACTATACACAGCGGACAGGAAAGATCTGCCCTACTTTGCAGGCTGGCGGCCGAGGCTCCATGCTGTCCGTCGCCTTGCTTATCGAGGAGAACCTCCGCTTTGAAAGCAGCTCTGGAGTATTTGCCCAGTAATGACTTTCAGAAAGCAAATCTGTGGGCCACACTAGTGGAAATTCATCTTCTGTCCAGAGTGCCAGTAAATAATGGTTGATTTCAGTTGTTAAAAAACCCATCAGTCTGTATGGAGTTTATTGTGAAAGCAGATTTCTCCTGTAAATATGGTCACAGTAATTCTACA
Source organism: Heterotis niloticus (assembly GCA_018136845.1). Classification (NCBI taxonomy): domain Eukaryota; kingdom Metazoa; phylum Chordata; class Actinopteri; order Osteoglossiformes; family Osteoglossidae; genus Heterotis; species Heterotis niloticus. The sequence continues at coordinate 28,033,257 of CM030893.1, forward strand.
GCACTGTTACTCAGATATTTAGGAAAGGTTTTGTATTTGTTGGTATGGAGCAGCAAAGCAGAAGCTGTCTGCCTTTTAGATACCCACCCTCCCAGGGCTTCTTCACTCATCTGCTCTGTGACCTGGATTCTCCTCCTCCTGCTGCTGCCGGGACTCTGAGGTTTGACCCAAAGGTCGACCATTGACAAAACAAAACTTGCGCTGCTCCAGAAAAACTTAAGATTTCACTCCTTCATATATGACATTAAGATCCTTACTCTCTGTGGCCTTCAGGATCCATGACAGAGTTTCCTACATATTTCAAAATAGGATGCATTAAATTTATGTATTTTTGCCTCTAGGGTATTAGATTTTGGTTCTCTATCAATGGTATTATATATAGTTGCTGAAGGAGTTTCAAATTTATAGTTCAGCCTTTTTTGATATGTAAACATGAACAGCTGCACTGCACTGCAACCAAAATGATGAAATTTAAATGGCTTATTTATGTATTTTTAATATCAATGCTCTACTTACCCTTCCTCAGTAGTGTTACTTGGCTGTCTACATTATGGGTCTGAACAGTTCCTTCAACAATGCAGTGATTTTGGGGTATATTACAGTTCATTTGATAACAATAGTGATGATGAGAGCTATGCAGAGGTTAATGATGTGAACTTATAACCATTGAACAATTTACTTTCCATGAATACTAGTATTATAACAAGAGCTGTGCTATTATTATTATTATTATTATTATTGTTGTTGTTGTTGTTGTTGTTGTTGTTGTTGTTACTCGTATTTGTTACAGTGTTGGTAAAAAAAGGCCTTTAGTGTTTGTATGTGTCTGTGTTCTATCTGTTTGCTAGTTGTAAAAATCTGCCAATTACTGTAAGAAGAAGGCATTTAAGGAATGAAGACACCTGGGGAAGGAGAAGGGAAGGTGGAGGCCTGTGCCAGAAGGAGTTGTGTGGTTTGTTATTTTGTGTTAGTTGGTGAACTGGCTGGTTTTTGGTATTCTTGCACTCAAATATCACTGCTGTGAGTGATGTGAATTAGTATAAAAACTTGTGATTATGAAGCCAATGCCAGAAGGGGGTGAGTATGCTTACTTTGGTCAGCTCTCTCCTGGTTTTACCATGGTTAGGGAGCCAGGGTAGAGGGGTGTACTTTCATTCGTTTTTGTTTGTTAAGGGATTCAGTTAACACCAAAAATATCAGGATTTTTGTTTGTTTTGGGGGCTTAGCTCAACCCTGGAGAAAGAGCCTTGAAGTTTGGTTGCACTAATAGCAAAAATAAAAATCCAAAAAGGAAAGAAAAACTTCTCACCAGGATTTGCTTCCTTTCTGGTTGGAACACTTCTTTCCTCAATCGGTGTTATATCCCAACCCTACACTGGGCTGTAACAGTATTACTACTGGTGGTATTATTATTATAATAATAGTTATTATTATTGTTATTAATAATGTCATTGTCATGTTTGCTGTTATTACAGCTATTTTACACATTACCAACTATGAGTGGGATGGGTGTACAGCTCATTTAAGAAACAAAGTGTCTCTAGAGACTAGGCCCCTTGTCATAGCGGCCATTGCAATTTTGCTTGCGATTGATTGATGGAAGGATCAAAGCCCTCCGTATTACAAGACAGGATCAGTGCTGTCGGGAGGCAGCGTGTCAGCAGTGATCAAAATTCCAATTTAGTCCTCGGTCCTCAATTATGAATCCTGGCAGGGAGGTGAAATGTGTGCAGCGTGCAGGAAGCTGAAAAGGGTGCGGCCGCATGGCTTTTCTGCTTTCGGGCCAGCTCTTTTGTTTCTGCGAGAGGCAGTAGACCAACAAATTGGACCTGGTGTAGCTACAAGCTGTGTCCGCAGCAGTACAGTGTTTCTTTCATTCACATTCATTTTTTTACATTTATACTTGCCCCCATTATCCTGTTCTAATTTGTTCCCAAAAATGGACCATTTATCAAAAAAAATTTGTGGCGAAATTATTTCATTATTTCTTATGGGCAAAAACTGTACTTTGTTCCAAGTCCACCCCAGAAACTCTCGAAATGATGCCTGATGTCTTCAATTATAAAATGCATTAAAATACAATGAATAACAGTTGAGAACAACATTACAGAAAATATGTAAAAAAACAAATTATGATTCCATAGACCAAACCTACTGCCGTAGTGCGAATCGATTTGAGGAAGAGGAAGGGTCTGTGTCACATACGAGTAAACTAACAATTAGAAAATTAAAGCACAATAACACAAAATAAAGTGCATGGCATCAAATGTAAAAATACCATGGAGAAACACCCATAATGCAGTGCACCTCAGAGTCTTTCTATCATAGTGACATGGCACTGTGTTCAAATGCGGTTTCGGTTTGCCGTGTTGGACCTCAAGGCGCAGACCGGATAAATGAAAATCTGGAACACTTAATGATAGATGATGTTAGTCAATCTCGGACCACAGAAGTGAAAAACAATATATCGGAGCCTGAATAACAGGGGATGGGTGTATTTCTTCAGCTGATGCTTTCCTCCAAAGCTACTTACAGTGATTTACCCCATTTATGCAGCCGATTACTTTTTACTTGAGCAATTCAGAGTATCAGGGTTAAGCAGCAGGTGAGATTCAAGGCTGCGTCCTTTGACTACAATGCAGTGGCTCTAACCTCTGTGTCACCTGCCACCCTCCCAGTCTAAAATCAGAGAAATATCATATTTTGAGCTGAAAAGTATGACATGAAAAAATAGGTTAATTCAAAGAGATGCAACTTTTTGCCAAACAGCAGCTGCGGTGTTTGAGGAATTATGAATTAGTCCCAGTTTGCTGGAGCGCAGGGGCCGTGCGGACAAATGAGGAGGACTTACTCTCTTTATGCAGGACTACAGTTGTCATGAACAAAGAGACATGGTTTGTGTCCAAAGGCTGGTGATGCCCTCCCGCCGCTTCCTCTGTGCCACCTTTCCAAAGACCCCTAACCACCCTTCTTAATTACCATCAATGGTTTGGACCGGTGTGACAAAAGAGACAAAAGCCTGTCTGATCCTGTGCCGCCCTACTGAAACGGGAAGCCATTTCATAATTACTTCTCCGTTCGTTGTTTTACGACTCTGGGATGTTTTTCTACATGAAAAAAATGCAGCTTTGGTCACCGAGCACAGACAGAGGAACACAGGCGAATCCACGTTTCATCTGAAGTTCAAACGGCACGGCACGATAGTCATTTTTTGTCACCAGGGATGAAGTCTTTAGCGATATGTGCCTTTCCCAGGGATTTGCCACAAAAACACCTGATATTTCCTATCAGCTTCATCTTATGACAAGCTAATGAGCAGCTGTTTTTGATCTGATTGAAAATTGCCCCCGTTGTAATAAAAGATTATATTTTTAAGGACACAATTTCACTTTCAAAAGGCACCCCCATTATCATTATTCCCTTTTTGCAGGGGAAAGAACTCCAGTTGCTGGCAGCCATTGAAAGGCATATGAGGGGAGTTCTGTAATGAGGTCCTTGCTGTGAAAGGGGTCCCTTGTGATGCTCGTGATGTCATGTCAAGCAGGGCCATGTCTCGCAGCAACTCGCCAGGAATCCGCCAATTATTCACAAGCACATCAAGTGCCAATGAACACTCGTACTTAACCGCCCCTGCTCAGCTTTCCTTTGGTATCAGCGAGATCCGTTTCTGCGTTTGGACAGATACATCTGTGACTGTTGGACCAGTTGGTTGGCGTAAACTGTGACTAGGGCAGATGCAGTTTAAAATAATATGTCTTGCAGTTTTTAAATGCACTTCTACATCTGTTCAACATAGAAACGGTCCTACAGGTGGTCTAGAAATATTGGTCAATTATAATGTAATTTTCAGCAGCTGCTGTTATTTTGTGGCAAGCAGCGCACTTGCTTTCTAAAGAGTCCATTTACTTTGCTCATTTAAGCTAAGGTCACTTCGATGCTTATTTCTGGTACCATATTACTATGTTTTCCTACAGTGTGCTCCAAGACTTGCTTGTGCATCAGCAATCTGGCAACGTTCACTTTCTGGGGTTGCTATATCATCCCTCTGCACCAGGACACAGAAGAAAGGAAGGGGTGGAAGCCGGGTTAAGGATTTGTCACACTGCTGTCCCCCACAATCCTAAGGACCGGGGACACATAGGGTCACATCCATGGGTTTCATCAAAGAGCCGCAGCAGCACTCCTGGGAAGGCTCTGTTCGCTTGCCCTTAATCCTCCTATCGCTGCCCCAGCAGGGGGCTGTTGCAGACATGGGTGGGGGCAGAGGGAGAGAAAGATTCTGCTTTCATGGTTTTTCTGTCACACATGAGCAGGGGGCTGGCGGTTGGGAGAGTGAAATGTACAGGAGCATAGACAAGAAGGGGCTGCCAGGACTTCCTGCCTGCAGGCAAAAGCTTTGCGAGTGCTGCTGCTTTCCTGGGCCTGATTTCGGGCGGGGTGTCTCAGCGGAAGCAGGTGCGACTCAGCCCCCTCCTGGGATCACCTGGCTTCTGACTCCTCTCTACGAGTCCCATCCTTTCATATTATTCAAAAGCACCCCCTGTGGGTCCGTGTTGTTGGCTTATAAATCCTGCCTTTTGCTCCTCCATGCCAGGAAAAGTAGAACCCCATGCATCCAAAGCAGACCGCCTGACACCATATTGAAGCTTTTGTTTCCAAGTGTACCTTATATCTCTTTTACTTTAACTGATTTATTGCCCATAGTATCCTTTTTTGGTGAAATATGCACAACATAGTAATGTATACATGCTTTAGGTGGGAGGAAAAATTGTGAAATGTTGATTTTAGCAGTCATTGTCATCATTATTATTGTTCTTATTGTTGTTTTATTTACCAATATTAGAGAAATGAAATACTGTAATGTATCAGTAAGAATGGGTGGTTTAAGTGCTGCCTATAGATGAATTATGATGCCTGTATCATGTCTATCTATCAACCTCAGTCACTTTTTGTTCTTTGTCCACAGCTTTGTTTTTCCAGCTACAGAATTGAAATTTGGCATACAGATACTTCTCATCCTAAGTGAGGATTTTGCATTTCTTGAACTGCATAAAGGCTACTTATTATTTAAAAAATTCAAAATTTCATCTCTGGCAAGGCTCTGTAGAAGCAGGAGTGGTGATGTCACAAAGACCATATGCGTATGGCTCTGACAAATTTTTTTGCTACACACACACACACACACACACACACACACACACACACACACACACACACACACACACACACAAATTTAATAAATTAAACTAGTTTACTGCTAATAAAGTATAGAAGTATATAATTTATTACTATGTGCACATCAGCATGACTGGTGCCCTTGTTTGCTGTTCATGCCATCCACATGTTTGATCAAAGGTGCTTTTATAATAATATTTTGTTATCATCTTGTTTTTTCCCTTTTTACCCGACTATGACCAATGTTACTCTATGTGGTATTAATCTGTCCAACAGCACTAACTATATTTAGCTATATTTATGTACTAAATGCAACCAGTTCAATAGTAAAATTGTTTGTTAGTTATATAATATGTCATAATGTGTTTACAGTACTGCTGTAGCTTCCAGCTCTTTCTTCTTACTAAATGCGAACAGGCCAACAGAAAAACCTCACTAAAGGGGAGGTGTTAGTTTCATGTCTGCAAAAATTTCACCCCTTCAGTAAGGATGAAAACTTTTCCTTAAATTTCCAGAATACCGAAAGAGGTTTTTTGCTAGCAGAAAGAAATTTGGTTCTCTCAGAAACGATTCTCTCAGAACGAATGAACAGACGAAGGGGAGGAAACATGCTATCTGGATGGTTTCTTGCTTCTATTGCCGGCAAAGGAAAGTGTTTCGGCCTTAATGAGACATTTTTGTTTTGAAATCACAGCACGCCTTTTCCCTTCACCATCTGTTCACTTTGTCTTGGCTTCACTCTCTTTTAGTGTTAATGTATTCCATTCCCTTCATCTATAAAATGATTGCTTATGAAGCTGAGATGCAGCAAATTAGAAGATATGATGGGGAAAGATCAGCAGAAGATGGATCATTTGATCAGATTTTTTGTAAACTGCCTGCAAGTGTAATACATGCACACAGCCCAGCAACGTGGGCTCTCGTGACTTTATACTGTTCAATGTTATTTAGAATTATGTGAATAATATAGAACAACAGAAGAGACTCCAGATTTAAATATTAATTATAGACTCATTTGTTCTGTAGCCTGGTGACTGGAAGTTCTATTTAAAACTGTATGTTCACACCAAAAGTAAGAGGTATTTTCAGAATAAAGAAATCAATACCTTAGCTTGAAACTTAGCCAGGAACAAAACAAAAGCAGTGATAACCTCTGCAAAGGCTGTAAGATCTTAGAATTCTAAATTTATTGGCATTTCACGCTTTCAAAGCCTACATATATATACATCCGCCAAAAGCAGTCCTAAAAGTGCCTGCAGGTTGACAAATGCTTTGCTGAAGCTCCACTGACAGGTTTCCTAGATGCCTTAACATCGATCGAAAAGTCAACAAAGAAAAATGGAAATGTGTAGCCTTGTGTTTTTGACCTGTGCAACTTCCTGGGTGACTTTTATTAAGCTTCAGTTTTGTCCGGTGTTTTGCCACTGCCGTATCACAGTCATATTCTTTTATTTGATTTGCAGTTCAGAGGCTCAAAATGGCAAGAAAAATAACTCAAATAGATGACAAGGACGCAAAAGTTTTCACTCATTTACTTCAAGGTCTGTTAATATTTCACCAATTTTTCGGATTGACTGTTGTGTCCTTGAGAGAAGTGTTTTCAAAATTGAAGCTGTTTAAAATATTCAACGGACTGTAGGCACATCCCAAATACTCATTTAGAATGATGTACATGTACTCTAGTTTTATTTCCTGCAGTCCTCAGGAGGCTGAATGATCACGTCCGGGAGTTGGTTTGTAAACGGAGGTCTTGAACGATGTGTTTTTGAAGAGCGGTGTAGCTTTGGAAAGATGTGATCCATCACCTAGCACCCTCCCTGCTGGTGTGTGGCCAAGTCATAACTTGGAAAATAAACATAGAAAAAAAAATGAGGGGGGTAGAAATGACATGAGCTTGCCTGGTAGTGGAGAGCCCCCTCACACACACGTACACACACACACACACACACACACACACACACACACACACACACCTGCCCAGAGCATGTGCAGCTTGAATAAACAGTTTCTTTTATGATTGTTCCACCCTAGACTGAAATGAAGGTTTTTGAACATTTTGCTAGCAGTTTATGTAGCCATGCTGTATTTTTGCACCTAAATTCTGACTCATTAATTTTAACTCAGTATAGAGCCAACACAGCACAATTTTTTCAATATAATCCAAATATTGTACCGTATTATACCACACTAACAGACCGAAACAAAGAATTTTTATACTACAAAATTAATTCACAATAAGATATCACTCTTCGTATACAAGGTAGAATACACTTTACACATCATGGAGTGTTAAACGGTACAACATAATAATACACTTCCATGAATCGATATCCTGAAACAAGGATAAAACCCAAGGGCTAAAATGTCCAGCATTTTATACATACAAATAAACCAAGCAAAAATAACATAAAACATCACCCACCAAATATTTAGAGTCTCATCCTCAAATTTCAAGGACCAACTCTGTCTACACACACACATTTAAAAAATTAAGTCACAATAAAAGCTAAAAATCTTTAACATCCATAAAAAAACATTAAAGCAAAATAAAAGAACGACGAACAAAAATAAAAAAATAATAAAAATCATCAAATGACTCAAATGGTCCGGTACCTCCGTGGAGGATGGCTCAGCTTCTCAGCCATTCTGAAGGGAGTCAGACTCTGTTGTCTCCCCAGGTGCAGCACCATAAAAAAAGTCCCAGCCTCCCTTGTGCACCTCTGCTTCCTCCTGGTCACTCTCACAAACAGCTAACACTTAACAGTGTTAACCCTGTTATTACCACTCATGTGTGCTACTATTATACAGTGGGAACAAGCATTGGACCCTAGCAATCTCACCAAAATTATGTGTGTCGTGGAGAAGGGTTGTCAATTGAGTGTTGCTGTTGTACCTGGGGGATATTTGCATCTTCTACCTTGAAGTAGACCTGAACATTGATTTGAACTTATGATTTGGAAGATGAAATAATTGTGACAGCTAAGGAGGCACTTTTAAATCTCATTGTCTACAAATGGAGTGAAAAAAGAAACGACTATTAATCTCAGTAAAGTGAATTAGAGTGCTGTCAAACATGGGGTGGTACCATATGTATCAGGAACCAAGTACAGCAGCAGTCACCCAAGGCTGGTGATGGCTCTTTGCTCGATTTTGCTTTGGTCTGGCCATGTCTGAGCTCTGATTTGGTCTTGGTGTCTGGAACTTGCTGACCCACTTAACTGCAAGAAAGGCAGTAAAAGAACTTATCAGTCCAAATTGGACAGAAATATAGGACAACAAAATCAGAAGCAGAGAAACCTCTAACCAGCGATTTACTGGTGGCAACAACTGTAATTTCTCAGTCTAGGTTAAGACCATCACCTGGATTTCATATGTTTGTTTGTAGTCATTTGCCAGGAAAATTAACACTTTATGTGGAAAATAAAATGCTGACACTGAGCATAGAGATGTTGACACAAAGACTCAAGGAATAGTTTCTTTGCTCAAAGTTATGATTGTAAAATAAAAGACCTCAAAGCAAGTGATCACATTCAATTCACACATCTCCTGGTCCCTGTGAAGCCCGCATGCTCTTGTGAGTGGCTGCTTTCAGGAAGATGTGTTAAAGTCTCGCTCTACCCAGCCCAGCTAGACGGATGAGACGTCTGTATTTTTTTGTTTTAGTCCTGCACTCAAGGTCACTCTTTGTGGCTGGGTTGTGTCTGGTGTGAACAATAGACTGCCAAGGGAGAAGGGGTTGAGAGACAAAATCTTGTTTTCACATTCAGGATGTTGGGTTCAGTTGATGCCCTCATTCTTATTTCAGCTCACACCGTTTCCTGTACGAGCAGGAGAATCAATGCGGCCCCTGATACTTTTCAGATTTCATTACGGCGAATGTGCTGATGTTACGGGATACTCTGTGGGCAATCTTTACGTTGCTGCCCGACATAGCGTTTAGACAGAATTTGTTTTCAACAAGATCCACATCTACTGAAAGGAAAGGCTTTGCCAGGAATTACACCAGGATACAAATAAGCATTGTCACATAATGACTCAAATGCCCGATTCTTTGTGATAGAGAAAAATACTGAATGATGAACATGCGTTACATTTTGTTCAAGTATACGATCATTGGATGGTGGGGGTGCTAGTTCTCTAAAATAAATGACCTGGCTACAAATCCCTGCTACTGCTGTTGTACCCTTGAGCAAAGGTACTTTATCCTGAAAAATTACCCAGCTATATGGGTATGGGCGAATACTTGTAAACAGCTTAGTGTGTAGACCTAAGATTATCATCTTGGGCTAAGGTATTAACCGAATAATGGTTAACAATAATGATCTATATTTTGTGTTAAATGCAGTGCAGCTTTGGTGTAGAGAACCATAAGCACTACTATTAATCTCTACATTCTTAGTGTGGCTGTAAACATGTTGTAAACATCTTCACAGTTTTATTTCTTACAACATTTGTTATTGTTATTGTGCCGACTATTGAAATTATTGTTGGCCGTTGTAGTTTTCAGTTCAAAGAACACCCCGGTAGCTCAGAGGATCCAAGAAAATTTGACATTTGAGATTTGGAGTTAGATCCCAAAATAAGTGCCATTCTCTCAACCTCTTGCTCCAGTAAAGTATACTGAGAATTCAGTTAAAAAGAGTCAAAGTTGCAATAGTTGAAGTACTTTTGACGTTTTAATGGTGGTTCACTTCCTCACTTCTCTGCTGCCATTGGACTAGAGATGTAGGGTCAGGTGAAAATGACCAAGCCAAGATTAACCTCCCTCTGTATTACCCTCAAACCATCATTGAGGCACAAGAAGACCCCCCCAGACCACCACTTCACTTCAGTGGATGAAACACGAGACCAAATGAATGTGACATTTTTAAAAAGAAACCCAGCGGCTTCTCCACGTAAGACCAACTTCCTCATCTGTTTTCTTCTTGTTTGCATTTTATTTCTTCTCCAGCTAATGCATCCATGGTCTGAAGCAACAATAACAACAACAACAACTGGAAGACAGAAATCCTCTGTAGGGAAATCTCTGAGGAACACGATTAGGGCTGCGGTATCGAGCCACAATTAAATTTGACAGAGATGTCGAGCTGAAGTCAACAAGTTTGTCCAGGAGCGCAGATGATTCATTAAGATTAACAGAGATACTGCAGCTTGGAGGATCAACACAGACCTCAGTTCAACTTCCTTTGGCAGATCAGCAGGCCTGTCCTTCATCCTAAGTGGGGGCAGCTCTGCAGCCAACTTTGGGTCAACCTGTGAGGTTCTGCACCTGAAGTTCTTCATTTATCTGGGTCTCACCTCTGAGGTCAGACACCTCCAAGAGTGTTTCTTCTTTTGGCAAAGTAGGTGTGTATAGACAGATCCCATGTGGCTTATAGGTGACAGGAATGGTGCTGTAAGAAGAGTTCCGCTTTCCTGCATCAAACCGAACATGACCATCACGTACAGCAGACAGTAAACACATATTAAAGAATCTGACCAGTATTCACCGTGCAACTTATCAATTTAAGCCATTTGGCAACAATTTAGTATATCGCAATACAGAATGCCTATTACACTGGCTACAGTAGTGCACACATATCGATTTATTTCACAGATGTTACGTGGAAATGCGAAAGTGTATTATTATGGCACCAGCTGAATTGCTTTTTATTTTGTAATAAAGAAGACCGTGTCAAAAAGCGATTGAGGAATTCAAAAGTTAATATGTATTCAAACTAGAAATGTAAACGCGTAATGTATTTACCTCTGAACGTCGGTTGCTCAACCTGCGTTGCTTTCATTTGTACTCTGATGGATGCAAGATACATTCAATAAATAAGTTATTGCATATTGCAGTTGTGAAGGTGAGGCAAGTAATTGGCATGGATTACAATGGAATGGGTATCAGGCAGCACTGTAGACTTATGGGATGATGCAGTGGGCTTTAAGGGTGACCAACAAACAGCCGAAATAAATGTATTGTTTAATTAACAGTAGTTATCAGCGGTAGGACTTTGTACCAGGGATTACCTAAGGAATCCATTAGAGGGCGATTTATCGATTTGGCATTTCGGTAAAGGGGAGGGAGATGGCATCTGCTTGATAAACAGTCTGAAACATGACTGGAAACCGTGAATTTGTCCTGAAAAGATCACAGTGATTAAAAAGTGTGAGTGGGGGGCGGATTTGGGGTGGGTGGGTGTTGAGGAGAACATTGCCAGGTAGTAGAGAGGAGACCTTTGCTCTTTTGAAAAGGTCACGGAATATTGTATTATGACCCGGCAGGAGCAATCGTTTGCTCATTTCTTCACGGTTGTGGTGTGATTCAATTTGGCGACAGAGCCACCGGGCAGCAGTGGATATTACACACTCACATACTTCTCTTCCAGACAGGCTGGAGAAAAAGATTTCATCTGGTTAGGTGATGTACTGTATATAAGACCCTGGGAAATAAAAAGGTTGCTGCAAAGAAGCTTCATCCAGTGACCACATCCCCACTGTCCTGCTCATGGTCATTTTTGAGGGCCTGGTGCACTTCACTGTTTATAACCTTGTTTAAAATAACAGTGTCACTTTTCATAAAGGCGAAAGCTTTGGTGTTCTCATTGTCGGGTGAGACTCGGCCTCCTAGGGCGTGGAAGACAGTTTAATATTCATGAGCAAAATGGCATGTTTGAATACTAAACAATTATGGCCCTCCAGCTCTGAACATAAACAAATGATGCCACAACGCTCTACTGGACTCTGTCGCTTGTGTTTTTGTAATTTCATTTTCTGTCACCTTTTACAGGGTCCAACACACCAAATATTTCAAATGGTTATAAAGCTTTTGGTAGAGCAGTGGATTTATACAGCAAAGTGTGCACGAAAGTGTATTTCAAGCCTCTGCTGCAGTGCATTGTGATCTAACTGAGATTCTGCAGGCTATGCTTTGCAAGTCACTGTTGGGTACTGGTTCAAGCGCTTTCTTCCTCCTATTTAAATATAATTAGAACAGTAAAAAGCATTACAGCCTTATTCCTGCACATACAACAAGTCAGTTATGAGCCATAAAACATCTTGTTTAGCTCCTTCAGGTCTTGCTCTATAGCTTTGGAGGAAGCCATTAAGATTTCTGATTGTATATTCTTATTGCCCTGTCTATGGGCTAGAATTCACTCTGGACTAAATCTGTTCATTAAATGTCTGTTTTACAGTCTCTTATGGTATGATAACATATTTCCAGGGTGCAATTTCTTGATTTTATAGCTGTTGGAATTTATCTGTGTTAAGGTAGGGTTCTATCTATCTATCTATCTATCTATCTATCTATCTATCTATCTATCTATCTATCTATCTATCTATCTATCAGCCATCATGGAACCACGTTTGATTTCCCTCTCTCACTGTAATACCCTTGAGCAATGTACCCTGACACAGTACAAATTAGCCAGCTATATAAATTGCTAAATACAGTAACTGTAGAATAGTTAGTAGCAATAATTGCAATAATAAACATCAAATAACAACTGCAGGCCCTTATTTTTCAAGTCTTTATTATCAAGACATTGCCAACTATAAAACCTGTAATTGTTGGTGAAAAATTACAGCCCCAATGCCTAGATGGATTTAATTTTATTCAACTGTAGATTTCACTTAGAAGGTAAAAGAATAGCTATGTTTGGGTAACATGGAAAAAGAAATTGCATTTGCAATGATTTTCAAAAAATATACAAAAATGTGCTCTTTTCATGCTTTTTAAAAGAGCTGTTTGCACAAAGTGCTTTCCACCTTAAGCTGACCTTACTTTATTTTTTTTTTACATTTTTTATCTTGTATATATTCTGTTATTTGTCTTTCAGCTGTAGAATTTACTGCCTAATTTACCTAGAATGAACAGCAAAGATGACAAAATTTATCGATCGAAATGCAGCATGCAAGGTGCAAATATCAATAAGGTGACTTTGCCTCGTGTTACCTGCGTACAGGTTAATTTACCAAACCCAGGTGTTAACTTACAGCGTAAGTCGGTGTATTGATAAACTTACAGGTGGGGTTGTGGATTCGGTCGTTTCATGTTTCAAATCCAGCTGATACTCTAGTAGCCTTGGTCAAGGTATTCATCCTGACTTACACCAGTAGAAATTGCTTATATAAATTCGTAAATAATTAGAAGTAGCTTAGTTTTGGGACAAAAATTTGATAAAGGAATAATTAAGGAATCCACCTTATTTTTGTTCAGCAGCTGTTGAAAATGATGTCTCTTAAACCCTCTGAATGGCTCCCTTCAGTTAAGGTTCACGCTAAGATTCTTTGTTAAGTGCTGCAAAGTTCAACATCGTAACCACCGAACACATCGAAATGCATCTCTAAAACGTCCAGTGGGACACATCTGTGTTCGGCGAAGTTAATCGAAGGTTATCAGCCGGGGTTGCCGAGGGTACGAGATGGGATTTTTTGGAAGCTGGCCACAAATAATCAAACCTGGGAGTTAAAAGGAAATCTATGAGCCTCATCACCCGGAGGTTGGAGGATTCGGCGACATCCGTGCCGCGCTGCTCCTCTCGCCATGGAACTCCACACATCAATTAGGGCCCTGTGGGAGGAGAATAAAAAAGATTGGCCATCTCTCCTGGAGCAAGATTACCGACAAGGTCATTCGTGTGTTATAAATAATACATGTCCTCATTCATTCTTTTTTTTCAAATGTGAAAGGTGAGAGAGAAGCAGCTGGTGACTCCATGCACCCCCCGCTGCATTAACATATATTAAAATGATAGAATCCATTTCTTCAATAATAGCAAGAATTAAAGTAATAACATTGCACTCTCGGCCTGTCCTTGCCCGTGACTTTTATTTAATGGGATTTTTAAATGAGATCTGAACCATGTAATCCTTCAGTTAGGAAGAGAAAAGTGTTGCCAGAATACATATGAATTAGCTGTCAAAAGGTTTCTTTTTCAGCCGTGCCCAGTTGTGGCTGTTTGGATTTTTGACATAAACAGGGATTGACAAGCGTGTTGAATCCTGGGAAGGGCAGCGAGCTGCGGTCCCGTGAAGGCGTCTTTGAGTGTCGTGACTCCCCCCCCCCCAAGCCCTTCACCTGCAGGTGTTTCGGGAAGTTCTTTCGTGATGCAGAAGACACACGAGCGGCGGCCCTGGAGACGAGAATTAGTCAGATACTCTAGAAGCTGGATGTGTGAGGGACACAAGGGACGTTCTCACCTTCTGCCGTTGACTGCTCTGGGCCACAGCTTCCTGTCGCATGTTTTTCTTTCCGAAGAACAGTGATGTTTGTGCAATTTACATTTATAGCATAAGCACCCACAATTTGTCCAGGGTGCCGTGCTGCAGTGTCACCTGAAAGGCTGAAAAGTGGTTTCATAATGCAAACAATGGATTTTGAAATGTGGAGTGAATGAATACCTCATATCAATTTTACTTGTAAATGTATTGTACTTTCATGCATCTGACATGTCTGTGCATTATATTAATACGTTGGCGCACAGGTAAATGTAACTAGGTTTTGGGTCAATTTGAAAGGGTGCAAATGAGAGCAATGAAGGGAGAGTTGGCTTTTGTTGAAACTTATCAGTTTGAACAGACCTCAGAGTATTTTTTTTCTGTGGAGAGTTCGTAAATGTCAAAATGTCGAATCACAGTCAGAACACAACAAAAAGCTGAACCGTTTCTAAAGAATTAGGAGCTTAGTTTCGAAAGGAAACAGTGGGGTCCCTTTTGGAAGCCCTGATATGAATTGCTGTGGTTTCAACAGAATGGTTTGAGCCTCTGTGTGTGTGTGTTTCTCCCTCTGTATTTTCCATCCACTGCCAACCCAACAGCCTCCTTCTTCCTCTTGTCAGCTGTGTGCAGAAACCGACTCCTGGCCACGCTTTGATAAGGGTCACTTTGTTGCTGGTGAAGGACCCCGAAAGGATGCCGCACAGATCAGCGCAGCGTGTGAAGTGTCTGAGACATCTCTGTGAACGGGCTTTGTGTCCAGCTGATATCAGTTCTCAGACGTTGTCAAATGCTTGCTGGCCACATTGGGAAAAAGCTTGCAGGTGAAAAAGAACTCGGTAACCCGTAACTTTGCGAATACCTCGCTGCCATGCTCGACTTGGCCAGCCAAGATTCGGATGCTTTTCCCCCCGTCCAACAAATGCAAGCAAGAGCTCCCAAAAACAAAAAAATCGGACCAGCGAGGATCCTTTTCACAATGGTTGGCATAATTCTTGCTTTATACCAAGACGGGATTTGTGGAAATCAGTTTGCATCTTTGAGCTTTCTAATTGGATCCATAATTTAATACAAATTTCCCAATATTGCTGTCAGTTTGAGATAACTAATCGGGGGTAGCTTTGGATTTCTGAAAGCTTTAGCAGATAAATTTGATGGTGGATAAAGAAATAAAACTGCATCTCGTTCTCGCTTCTTGTGGCTACATTGCGTGGTTCCGCCTCCTTCGCGCTCCGCGAAGATCAAGGACGCTCCTCTTGTGCGTCTGCTGGCGAACGGCGGACCGCGGCTTTGTGCGCTTTCCGTGACGGCTGCGTCAGGGCTGGAGAGGGGACCGCTGCGTTCAAGGTTGGGATGACACAACCACAGCACTATTGAGCACTCTTTCAAGTAATGGTACTTTTTACCGAGGTGGGAGACCGAAAGGGTATGGTAAATGGACTGTACGTACAGTAGGAAACCCAGCACAGATCTGTTCGACTAACTGGAAAACATGGTAAATAGTTTGACTTTGAAGATTAAAAATGCAGAACAGAAGCTGAGAGGCACTTTAAAGCCATATTTTTTCTGCACATCAAATAAAAATTGAAGAACATGATCAGAAAGAGGTTGTGTCGTGGCACACAGTGCGCCGTGTTTGAGGTCGGATGCCAGGACTGACCTGTTCTGCACTGCCGCATCTGGGATTTTAGACTCTTGGTTGGACAGATGCACTCATAAACAAATTTCTTTTGCTGGGAGGTCCTGTGTTTGCGAGGACTGCACTACGTTCACACCCCAGGCAGCTATGTTCATGTTTAAGTTGAAGCTCTGTTTCAGCACGGTCTCCAGGCTCCGGCAGAAGATAATGATTTAGAAAGAAGCCCTTATGTTTGGGTTTCAGAGGTATTTACAAAAAAGTAGGTGAGTTTGGGAGCTGTTTGAGGGTTCAGGTGAAGTCACATGAGCATCATGCATTACTGCATCCTCCATGAAATCCCCGAATCCCCCAGCAGGTTGCTGAGTGGCCTGTATGGAATTTGAGGGCTGCTGTGACATTTGTCTTGGTGTTTCTGCCGATACGACTGGTGTGGTTCCACGGATTCCTGCGTGCTGCTAATTTAACGCTCTGCAGAGCCACCCCAGCACTCTCCTTGGTCTGAAGGAAGTTGGAGACCCCTGGGAAGCTTGGTCTCACAGCAGAGCAGATAGAGAGTCCCTGAGCGGACCATGAGCTTGCAGGAAACGTTCGCTCACCTCTGAACTTCACAAATGCACACTCACCTGGCATTAAAAAAGTAGGAGAACAAATAATTTGGCTACTGGTCTTAATAAATTTCCAACTTTTGGCAAAAGGTCCTCATAGGGAAAATTGTGCTGTCTAGCACAAATGTTGCCTGTTTAACATCACTGCGCTAAATGAGGTCTCACTTTAAAAAATTTTTGGACCATGTTCACTTGCTCAAAGGTCATCAAAGGTCACATCTATGACCCAACCTGCAGTACTTCTGATCTCCTGCAGACAGCAGAGCTCACTCTGTGCATGGAAGTAAGAGAAGTAAACATAAACATCTATCATTTGAAAATAAGTTAAATTGAATGTAAAATTAATACTATATTATTCTAAAATACTGTAGCCTACATATTTCCAGTTGGTAGCTGCTCAAGTAAAATAATTCCAGAAGACCTTATAAGATGGTAGATGCATAGTCAGCAGACAGGTGCAGCTACCGGCACCATTTAGGTTCCTAACCCTGACATTAAACAAGCAGCAAATGTATGACTGTAACAAAGTCTCTGTTTGCGCCGTATTTTGTTTTCCGTCCGTGGACAGAACCATGTGCCGACCATTTGAGGACTCTCCATTACACGCAGCCTTTTTCTTCCTTTCTTGTTTCTCTCCACCTTTAACCGCTGTCCTTTTCCCAAACACGTGCAAGATGCCACAGCGGCTGATGGCTTAACTATGGGCATTCGATTAGCTTGTATTAGAGACGCTTCTATTTTGCATGGCAAAGGATGATCTCCAGGGACCTTTTACATTTATAGAAGCGCATTTTGGTCTTGTAGTTGATACTCAAGAGGTGCATTTCTCCAGTAGAAATAAGCTCAATCTCACAGTATGCATCTTAAAACACTTCTGTAGACATCTGCTCCACAATAAATAAACGCCTTCATGTCTGTCACCTGTGAGTTCCAACGGCTCCGGGTCCACTACTTCGTAAATATATTTGGCACTCTGTCATCCGAACGAGTCAGGCTGTTTCTGTGCTACCAGAACACGTCTCTGCAGCAGATGACAGCAGACCTCCGTAAACCTGTCCTAGCAGATGAAAAAAGTCTTCAACGGTTATATCAAGCTATTAATGGAGCTGCGTGTAAAGCGAGGTGTTCACACGCCAGATCAGAAATACGAGCGTCCCAGTTGTGACACTCAAAGAGTTTTCAGGCCTAAATCAAACAGAAAATGGGTGACGTATGCCATCGGTGAAGTTTCGCGCGTGACGATTGCATAGCTGTAATGCCAAGCCCACGCTTGAATCACGTTCAAATGCAGCAGTTCAAAGACTAGCCCATATGTGGCTTTCCTGTTCCAAGGATCAACCAAGGACCCCCCCCCCCACCCACTCCACATTACAGCTCACACGTTTTCTGAAGCTGTAAGAACTGTGACCTTGCTGAACTGTAGAAAAGCTCCGGCTTTAGAAAATCTCATATGTGTGCCTCACATCCAATGGCTTCAATTTTCCCCTGACTGCATTACCACTGCATTGTAGCATTAAAGAACGGGCAAATTCGGTGATGAAAATTTTGTCACTCTGCGAACAACACATCGGTAATATGGACAAATAAATGTTTATTCATGCTAACACTTACTTACATATATTTAGTTTAGAAACAAATTACAGCATTTTTATATAAATATGGGTATCCCCCACCTTATGAGCCAAATGTGTTGCTGAAAATCGGGTCGTAAGGTGGAATTTTGTAAATCGAAGGCAAAATTACCATTTCTCCCTTAACTTTGTAAAGCAGCCTCGCGTGTGGTCGCAACTCAGCAAAGGGCAATAAGTAATTTGTCACGATTCGGGTGGGAGGAGGCAACCCCAAGACGCAGGCAGAACACAGCAGGGCAGAGAACCAGGGTCCACCGCGGGGAGAACAGAGCACAGAGAACCAGAATCGCCACGGCGGGCAAACACAGGGGCGGAAGAGCGGGGCACGCCGCCGGGGCACGGCGGGAACCCAGAACCCCCAGAGAGTGCCGAGAACCAGAATTGCCGCTACGGGCGAACACGGGGAACCGGGAACCACTGAACACGGCAAAGATCAGAGGAAGACTGAGCGCCGGGCAAAGAACCGGCGGCGTTTTTAAAGTCTGCAATTGGTGGCTCCGGCCATCATTGCCAGGGCAGGGCGGGGTCACTGCGCATCCGAGAGTCGGCTAAGCTGAGGGCGTGACATAATTTCACTCGTAAGTCGGATTTGCATCTTCAGAGATACCTCTACAAGGGTCACTTTCGGATGGAACTTCTGCAAGAGCGAACAGGCGGTGAACATATGGGTTCAGACTGGCAAAACACTGGAAAGGCCTCGTTCAGATTTAAGCCTGTACCTAAGCTATGTGTCTGTATTTTCACTTATTCTCCATTGCACTAATTTATGAACAGTGCAGTCAACAGAAAAGGTGAGAAAGCAAGCTAGCGTAAACATCTGTCTATGGGGCGCTTGCATATTTTGGTTATTGCACCCAGACTGGCTGTGCACGTGGGATCTACCATCTCAACAAGGAGGGATGTTCTATGAGGCTGATGGAGAAATTCCTCACCGAGAGACTTAATAGAGGAGTTTCAGTCATCTGGACAAAATGTTGCCTAATTCTGTCACCGAAAGTTGTCCATCCTGCCAGAGATTTGCTTCCATTCCACCCCAAACTAAAGATCCCCACAACGGTGGCTGTGACCTTGAGCCTCTTCTGCTTCCCTTCCCATTTGTCTGCTAAATTCCACCATCAGATGTTCCCGGCTATACTTTTTTTATAATGACAGCCGTATAGGCTCATCTAGACAAGTGCAGCTGCAAAGTCAATGTAAATTTAATAGCAGTTTCTCTGCCAACTGAGACCAAGCATTCTACCTCTATTCTACCTCTTGTCCTGCCAAAAACCTTTGATCTCACATTTAATTTGATCCAACTGGAAAGATTTGCAGATTTGTGTTGCTTATCACAATGTGGGAGGTGCAGTAATTGAATTTTGGGATACCTGCAAAATGACAACAAAGGTGAGTTGAATTTCGAAGATGTAGTGTTTCAGTGAAGTCTGGTTGTAGGTGGGCTGTTTGATATGCAATGACTACATGTGATGGAAAAAAGCTGTTTCTTAATTTTTTTTTTGTGACAAATTGCGTAAGTTATTATGAGAAGCTAAGCTTTTGATGTTTTAAATTTTGCCTGTGGTTGTACTTCAGTTTGCTCCCATCCCAGTCCCACTGCAGTGTGTGGGAGCTGCTCGTACCGCTTTCCTCAGCATCGGCACTTAAAGTTGTCCGCATGACAGCAGTCTCGCTTGGAAGAATATTCTTCTTGACGTTGGACCAGACTGTCATCGCGCTGCATAAAAGAGTCTTGCTGGCTCCAAAAAGCTGTTTTTAACAGAATTCGAGCCAGACACCATTCTGCAGGCTGAGCTGGCAGCACTTTTGTTTTATAAAAAAAAAAAAGGTGTAGAAGGGGAAGTTCTGATCAAGTTTCCTGGCCTAAAATTTTATGTGCAGAAGGTGACATCATACTATCGATCATGGTATTACACACATTGTACTATATTTGAAGAAGCCATTTTCCATTTGCCTGAATTGTGGTGTGCTTTGCATGCCTGCTAGTGCACATTGAGGTGCTTGGGAGATGTTATTTTATTTAGGGTAGTGGCAGGGATTTTAAAATGTCAGCACAGTGTGTGTTTGTCAGGGCTGCTGCAGTCCAGGCCTCTGATGTAGGGAAGGCCCAGGGCCCTTTTTCTGCCACAAAGAGCTGTTAATAGTCTTCCTGAAATTCTGAATTAATGTAGGACCTAATTATAGTGGGTCGCTTTATCTTTATTTGATGGTACAGGTACAAAAGCCACTTTCGGAGAAGCAATTACAGGCAAAATAGCTTTGCCAGTGTTATCTTTATTATTATTATTATTATTATTAATAATAATCCTCCACTCCGGCCATTACTTTAATAGGACCAGGTAAAATACATGGTAACTTCAATTTTTTTCAATTATAGAATTAAACAATGACAACAGGGCCTGTTTAACTTCAGGGTAATGGTGTCCATAGAATCCGCTTTTCATGCACTAAATATATGGCTCCTATGCTGCAATTTATTGCTCTGCTGACAGGCGCAATTCATAATCCGTACTTGCTTATTTAAAAAACTCTCAAACAAAGACTGCATAATGAAATTAAATGATAGGTGATTTGGGATAGAAAGGGCAGGTGTATATGATTAAGTGAACAAACACATTTTCATGGGCCGTCATGCCTGCATTGTAACTAAGACCAGGGTGAGCGGCTGCGCGTGTCGGCCTACTGGCCATCGTGGCAATTTGCAGCGAGATTGACCGCGATTCCTTCTTTAACCCAGGAACGGCACTACACGACGTTAACAAAGCCTCAGAATAGTTTATTGTTCTCGCCGGAGCAAGTTTTTTAGCCCCTGCTGATTTGCCAAACAAAACAAGAAACCTCGGGAATGTTTTGTAATGCGGTGGTAAAGGGGACTCGGATGCTATTTAAGCAATTTTCCATTTTTAAAATGCAAAACTGCTGTTTTTTTCCTGCTTTCTACAGATAACAATTGTGTCGATTCTGTCAGTGGAGATGATATGCATATACTCTACACCTGGGAGAATCAACCATCTTCCAAAGTTGCTATTAGAACATGGCAATCGCTGCTTTAGTGTAACGCAGTCCTTTTAGGTCCAAGTGGAACAGCTTGACTGGCTGAGCTATCGAGGTGTGGCAGGGAACAAAAATGGAACGCTCTGTGCCAAATGAATGTATTCAGTCAGAAACCTGCAGGGGTGGGGAGAAGGTAATGCTTGGACACCTGCCCTGGAGCTGGAGTATCATTCGGAGATCAAAGAGCTTTATAAGTCTAATTTGAAAATATTGGATTCCATTCCTCTGCTAAAACTACATTATGCCTGGTAATGCCATGAAGCCACCGTGTTCACGCTGGCGCCTGCCATAACAAAAAGAGATTTCAAACACATTTTTGTGGTATTGCCTTACAAAAAAAAAACACTTATCTCTGGTCTCTTAAGTCCAAATAACCTACAGCAGGATTCTGTCCTTGAGTTTCTGACTAAGTAATTGGTCCATACCAAATAATCAGGCTTTGTTAAAACGCAGAATTGTTTTCCATCAGGAGAACGGCTAATTTAGAAGAGAGGGGACGTGGAATAAATGACTGAGGGTAAAAAGCGGCAGCAAAATGTGTTTGAGAAGAAATGGCAGCCTCGGTGGCAGATGGCACTGCAGGCCAGATTGCCCAATGAACAGGTGTATGTATGCTTCTCCAAGCCGCAACATCTCCACCCCATCGAGAGTGTTACCTGTTGGTAAGCCCTTTTAATGAGAATAAATCCCCACAAAGTGAACAGTTTTACTTTGTGAATTTTTCGTTCATGCGTGAATAAGTATAAAGCACACATTTCCTGAAATTTCCTGTATATTTAACAGACTTTTGTAAAGTTGTTTCTGACCCATCCAACATATTCTCTACCTCTGAATATACATTTGTGATTTACAGGTATTTAGGAGTAAAAATTCAACATGATAATTCAGATCTGGGGGTCGGGGGAGAGTAGGGACAGGAAGAGTTAATAATGGAGCTTTTCCATGCGGGACTCCCACAGGCATTTGCCCAGAAATGCCAGGCTTCAGGGGAGGCATCTTTCATCTTCTGTGATTCAAGCCCAGAGTCTTAGACAGAATAATTTGTCACCATGATGGAGAATCTCACATGGCCAGTTTGCTGCTTGATGCCCAGGTACAAGGCCCTTGCTGGCCAGACTGCGGGAGGTGGCTGTGATCTGCATCAGAGATCGAGTTTCTGGTGTGGCATTCGGTACGAGAAACTTTCAGTAGCAGAAGTGAAACGTCAGCTACCTGAGATCGTCTTAGAAATCCAGCCTGCTGTGTTCATAGTGCCTGAGGCTCAATGTCATTTTTAAATTTGTCAAGCTGATAAAATTGTGACACAGGTCCTTTATGTTTGTAATGTTCACTCCACAGTCCAAGTGGAACAATTTGAGAAAGAGGTCCTGTGGCCACACGAATGGTCCAGACTTTTAGCACTGGAAAATGGACTCCTTTTGGGCAGAACAAAGTAGTGACTGATATGGTGAAAGCAGGAAAGAGCCCGAGAGAGATAATACTTTTCATTTTTCTTTCTTTTTTTTAAACATTTTAATCAGATTTCGACACCTTAAGTTCCATGGAAAAAAGCAAAAGTATTACTGATACAAGTAAACTTTGCCTAAAGGCGAGTAAGTGATGTCAGTCAGAAATAAATAGAATATAATTTATCAAAAATAAGATGAATTTAAGAGTGTAAGATATAGCTGTGTGCATTTTGATGCACAAAAATTGACTGGAGACGTACCCATGTTGCTGAAAATTAATCTTTGTGCTGTTCTGTGCAACAGGACAGGAAAAGTGCCTACAGGTACAGTGTAACCATCAATAACAGCCACTTTTGAGCCACAGGTGACATACTGTAATCTTGATACAAATTAAGTACAAAATAAAATAATATAAATATTTTGCCTAAGATAATCCAACCCCTGTGGTACAAAACCTCAAATTCAGACAGACAGTTGATAATGCAATGCCAGTATGAGCAGTCCTGAGCAACACTTGAATTTTAATGCTTGAATTTATTTAGTTCCACTAAACGGTTTTGCGAAGGCTGTTTTCTGGGAAACTCTGTATATCCTTATTTTACTGAAGAAATATTCTTTCCCTTTTTTCCTCAAACTTCTTCCTCTGGATCAAGATACGCAAAACAAATTAATGATATACAAAATGTCATGCAAAAATGGTAATACTTACATATGATCTTTAATTGGTTCCCTGGTGAGTCTCAAACATCTGTCCATAGAAGCACTTTTATTGTTCGTAAATGAAACCCGTATGTGGCCCAGATGCTGTGCGAAGGCGAGTACCCTTC
The DNA here is from genome assembly GCA_018136845.1 of Heterotis niloticus. NCBI lineage: Eukaryota > Metazoa > Chordata > Actinopteri > Osteoglossiformes > Osteoglossidae > Heterotis > Heterotis niloticus. The sequence goes on from CM030893.1 coordinate 28,056,834, forward strand.
TCTCTCCTCCCCATCACCTTGTTTCCCTGATGTAAACAAGCTCCTTGCACGTTTGGTGTGAATATTGCCATCGTGCCACCTACCGAGGGACCTCATTGACACACGGCTCAGCGCCGTGGCTCTTCTGGCACCCTGGGGTGGGTTTTGTGTTTTGCAGAATGGAAGAATCTCAGTCTCCGCAGAGACAATTGACTGGTCAGACAGAGAGCTAATGCCATCAAACATATTAAAATTAAGCTGAATTCCTAAGGAAGGGTAGGTAAAGCATCTTAAACGTAAACTCTTAAACATGATACAGAGCACTTTTTAAATGTGTGTAGGGGCATAGCCTTATTTATCTATCATATGTTTAATAGCTTACAATAGTCATCTAGTTAGAAATCAGCATTATGTATATTTTGATAACACTTTCGAGGTCTCGGTTACATTTCCAGCTGTCACTGAAAGGAAAAATTGATAATATGAGTTAAGCATCAAGGAAATGGGTGTTCAATTTGGGAATTCTGACAGGATCAAAATCTGAAAACGTTACATTAATTCCCTCTGTGCCAGGCAGCACAATGGGATTTACATTTTAAGTGAGTAAACATTACCAGGCTTTCTCGGAAAGTGCCGCATTACAGCATTTATTTGGGGAGCAGAAAAGATGAAAGTGAATAATGAATTGTTATATAAAGCACCATCTATGGGAAATATTGCCCAGAATGATGGGAAGAAAGGTTATAAAAGTGAAGGAAGCTAAAAAAAATGACAATCACAAAAAATAATTTTATATGACAATTAACTGAAGAGCAATTTTCTAATTCATAAACAATAATTCATTTAGAGTCAGAGAAAATTGCATCTTTGTTTTCCAAGTTGCAAAACCAAATGAAGTCGCTGCTCATGAACACCTCTTCCGTTTGTTTTATTTATTCATGCTCAGGGTGTCAAAATGCAGTTGGGGTTTGAAGGATACAAAGAATAAGGATTCTCAAGTCTCACTGCTGCTGCTTTGCAGATGATTTGGCTCTGGTTCCATCATCTTGACATGGTCTTCAGCATTAGAGCTAGCTGCAGAAAGCGTGATGCAATTTGGATGAATTTCAGCACCTGCACATCTGAGGTGGTATTTCTCACCAGGGACATGACAAGTTGCTCCCTTCAGCTGCTGCCCTGAGGTGAAGAGTAATTTGAGGTACTTTTCTCAAGTGACAGCAGCGTGGAACTGAGAGACTGACCAAAGGTTTGGACCGGCTGTAGTGGTGAGTTTGGAGTTGAGCCCTCAGACAAAGGGTTACATCCCCTATCCTCATCTCTGAATGCGAGCCTTGGTAACCACTATGAGAATGCAAGTAAAAGTGGCAGAAATGAGATCCTTCTGGGATGGCTGATGGGGGAGTGAAGTGCTCCACATCAGGGAGGTCCTCAGAATAAAAACCCTAATCTGGATGAAGAGGAGCCCATTAAATTGCTTTGACCGTCTGCTTAGATATTATATGTTGTTTCCAGCTGAGGTCTTCAGGTGCATCCCACTGAGTGGAAACCTTGGGGTAGAACTAGGACACACTGGACAGACCATATGTCAAGTCTGACCACAGAATGCTTTGGAAATCCCAAGGAGAAGCTGGAGGTTAGGAAAGCTCGGTGTCTACGTCATACCTGCCTTCTGGGTGCAGAGTGAACCTGCTTGTTTCACGGTTTGTCTTCTTCCATTAGTAGGACACAACACTTCTTGGCCCAAAAAAGTGAAAGAATGAAGAACAGATACTACATACAATATTTACAATCTCTTTATGCCACATTTGCGAACAAAGACCATCAACAGTCATCCTCCTCAGTAGCCCTCAAAACACCAAATGAACTCTTTAAATAGCCTCCCCTTTACCTTTTTATAAGGACTGAACCATTCTGAGGAAAGGGGTATCGGAGTAATACAGATTAGCACTGAGCAAGGATGAGAAGTCACACACGAAGATGGCTGAGCTGACTTCCACATGAGCGAGTGTTATCTTTACGTTCGATGCATGCTTTTCGTGGAAGACAACGATTATTTCAGGTCAAATGATTTCAAACAGCCCCACCAATGAGCTGCCCCATTCAGCTGCACCTGAATTCCTGTGCAATGCAGAAGCAGGCAGCGCTGTGTATGAGGACACCTAGAACCGTACTATGGTCTTCTGCCAGACCTGAAGGTAAATAGTGAGTATGGGTGACAGAAGTCAAGCATTACAAACACTACATAAGAGAGGGTGTAGAGTGTCTGTGTGTTGAGTGCTTGTGAAATGAGTACATTTCCTGAAAACACTTAACCGCAGCAGACCTGCTCTGTCATGACCCACACCCACAGAAACAGCTTGGAAAATAGATGGACAGGTGAGCAGAACAGTTTGATGAATGAACATTTTGTTTGTCTTGCCTTTTGTGTCTCATACTGTAGAATCGCCAATGTTTCTCTTTATTCAGGACCTAAAGGTTTTAAGATTATAGTATAAAATAATACCTCAGTGGCTTGGTTTTGCTGTTTGAAGCGGCTCTCCTTCTTCAAAGTGGCATCAGCATGCCGTTCAAAATTCTCTCACGTAAATGACTAAACCATGTTCCCCTCAAATTCACAAGTTATTTTTAGTTGGAAGAGGAATGATTTGATGTTTTCCAATGCATTTTTTCTTCAGGGACCACAGAAATAACATTTAGAGATACATTTGTAGTTAAGTTCGGGTGGTGTGATCTTCTTGCTAAGGAAAGTCCCCTGTGTGTAGTGAAGGAGGTTCAATCATCTGAGCTGTCCTTCACGAGCGGTACAGTAACACTTTCACATCATATTTCACCATCTCTGCTGAGGAGTGTGATATGCTTTCAGTACTTGGGTCCATCCAAACACTTGTTCAAATTCCCAAATATACTGTATTTAAATTGCCATTTACTCTATGTGGAATGCAGACAGACAAACAAAGCAGAAAACAAACTTCGGCAAGTGATGGACGTGGACAGAAATCACTACAGACAGGACTGTAGGCTGAAACTTAAAATGTGTCAAGTGCAAGTTTACCCCACAGCAGCTCCAGCACCATCACTACAAATATCCATTTCTTGAATATTAATTCAGCTTAAGTAAGCATGAGTTACTGCCCCTTCCGCAATCTTTGCTCCTTCAGGCCCGGCTTCTGCAGCCACTGCGCCCCAGAGACTGTCCAAGCGCTCGCCATGATAGATTAATGCAAACATTGCTTGTGACAAAGATGAATGTGGACTTAAAAACTCGGCATTAAAATAAATTACTTGAAAAATCTGATCCATGCAACCCCCTCAGCTACGATTAGCTTGCCAGCCTTTTAAAGCAGTAATTAAATGTGAGAAGGAAAAATATTAAGTGAGGAGTTGCACAAGTATGTAGCTGTTCAGCTTAAACCTTCTGGATCAGTGGCCACCATCATCCAGGACCAATACAGTATCACTGTGTTCCCACTGATCTCAGTTTGTCTTTCCAGCATAGTGGTGACATGTCACAACCCGGGGGGGGGTGCGGATTCATATGCTCTGTCTCTGCTCTGTCCTTTAATATATGATAAGTCACATTAGTACATTCAGTGACAAATGTATTTATTGAAGTAGAATAAAAAGCAATATTTATAATTATTAAAAAAAAAACACACACAAAGTCAATAAATATTTACCATACTTGTTCACAATTTACCAATATGCCAGCAAAATGACAGTTGAGCTCTTTAAATTGTCTCACTGCTGCTTTTAGGAGGGTGGACCGAACCATTTTAAACCACAGGGGGAGCTCAGGAACAGAGATGTCTAGCAATTAAATACCAATTGCAGGTTAAAAAAGGATATGCAACAAATATCAACATTTCAGTTAATTTACAATTTACTATATTTTAATTTCATATCGCATTCCACCATTCTGATTCTACCAGTTTAACGCAGACGTCCCTAACGGTGGTTTTTCCTATGCCGGTCCAACTGAGCATGTGCACTCGGGGAAACAGTATAAAAGGCCCCAAAAAGGGCAACATGGCTTCTTAGTTGGACTGGATGAAAAATTTTGCTGAGGGGTGAGTAGCTCAACTGAGAAGCAAGGGTTTCGTGTTTGTTTTGCTCAGGTTTTAACTTGTTCTGCGTTCTAGTGAGCTTGTAAAAGGTCATGAAGGAATGTGAGCTGTGCTTCTGCATGCAAGTTTATAGGTCATTTTCAGGTCACATTTTGAGCGTCTGTGTGTGACTCGGCCTGTGCTTTATTTGCCGTGGGAGTTGTTGAGATTTGCAGTTGTGCTAAACGGCCATCGCTGGACTCTTCTCCCTCACTTTTTTTTATATTTTAAAAAGTGAATCACAAAGAAAGGCTATAAGTCACTGTGTGACTGGAAATGCTTAGAATTCCAAATTCAGACAACTATGGGTCTTCCTTTCTAACATTCCTGTTACCTTGGCAACAAAGCACATACTTGCACAACCACACATGGACAGGGAGATCCAGAACCCTCTAAAGGCATCAGCGATAAACAAAAAAGTAAAGGTTACGTTTATTTGTGTTGTGTGGTCAAACCAAAATTCTCAGCTTTTATCTTTGTTGCTTGGTTATGTCACCACAAGGGATGCTGACTAAAGAAACTGACTTGTGATTTGAAGGGCAGACCCTGCTGTTGTACCCTTATAGGATACTTAGTCCAAAGATGCCCAGTAAAGGTCTTGCTGCACAAGTGGGGTTGGGTAATAAACACATTGGGTTATTGTCATGTACAACAGTGTTGACAACAATATTAATCCCTTTTCCATGAATCACATTATAACTGGATGTTCTATCTTTTCTAAAGTTTATTTAGAGAAACAAAGTGACTAAAACTGATTCTGTTTACTGATTTATTACCTTCTGAAGGGTTTATTGCAGACCCGTTTTAGTGAAATGAGCTGTACAGGCCATCATTTCTCATTTTACCTTTGATTCTGGAACAGATTGATCCACTATGTAAAGTAATGAATTACTTGAGTGTATTTGCTTTCACTGTCAAATGATGCCCTTTGGCAGTAACCCTACCATTTAATGAACAAAGCTGCTTTCTTTTCTTCAATATTTGTACTGTGTTTTGGAAGCTTATTTTAATTTCTATTCAGCAAATTAAGCGGTGTCCTTATTGTATGGTTACTTTATGGTCTCTGACTGGTGTGTGTGGTCAGGTGAATGAGAGTTCTGTGCAGGTATGATTTATGGTGGAGATTTTCAACCTGTTTTAGGTCATAGACCTTTTTCAGAATCTGCTGGAAACTAAACAATGCCTCTAAGAAAAATGTTCCCAACTACTTTCAGAGAAAAAAAATTCCACTCTGTTTATTTTGCTGAAACGTGATTGCCTCTCTATAAAATTAAATCACAGATACTGTAGCAATAGCAGAGTAATACTTTTATTTTACTTTTATTTAGTTAAAATAACCCATTTTCAAAGCAAGCCTGCAGTTCAGACCCCCTGAAGGTAATCCACAGACCCCTGCAAGTTCCCTGAACCCCAGGGAAGGAAGTCTTGGTCTCCAGCCATATGGGTTGACCTTGATCAGTGTGTAGTGTCTCTACTTGTACAGATTATCTGAGCTACTTAGAACCACACTTTATGGTCCTCTTCTTTGTGATGTTGAAAGGTTTCATCTTTATCTCCTGAACTTGTACCCTGTATTTATTCTTTTGGGAATGCTGGCTTGCTATAACTTTCTTGGTTGTCCTAGCTTTTTAAACCTGTACAAAGTCATGGATTCCATGATCTTGTGCTGACTATCAATGCTGCCTACTTTACTCTATACATCTGGTGTGAAACCAGGCCAGAAAATGGCAGTTTGTTTGGCTTAATAGTCAAATTAGAAGTCAACATCTTTACCAGATGTATGGTCACAGCTGTCTTACAGATGTTACAACCCGGCTCGTTGGCTAGGGGATCAATTTTGAGGATCGTCGCATTTTAAGGGAAAAAGGAGAAAATGTAGGTGGTAGGGAAGAACCTTCTTTAACAATGAACCCGATACAGTGGGGGGTGATGAAATTATATACAGATATCGATCAAACAAAAACCAGAAAACAGGCGCAAAACGGTTTTAGAAAACATAGGCGATTCCCAACTCAAAACAACAAAACGGACATTCTGACCTGGGCCACGAAAGAAAAGAATACAAACGACAAACTCGAGGCCAGTCGACCTCCACCAAACAAATATAAGGGTGGGAGACCGCCACTATGCCTGACGTTTTACAGTGGTTGTGAATACAACAGATTCCTAAGTGTTAGCAACAGGTAAAACAAGGGTTGTACACACCCTGGTGCTAACACTGTACAAATAGGGCAAACAGCAAAATCCCCCGCTAGACATAGAATGCCAGAAAACACGATCAAGACTGAGCTGTTGCCGCTGCCTCCGTGGTGGGCTGCACAGATAAGTGCTTGTGGGGGTGACGTCATCCGGTGACGGACCAATCCTGGCTTTGACGGACCTGTCAAACGCCGAACCCTATGGAGAGGCCGCGCGAACAGGAACGCGACAGTTCCCCACCAAAAAAAGAACTAACACAGACCACTAGTTGAGGAGATTTTGCTAATGCTGACTGTAGCAGCTGAAACCCTGGACACCCTGGCACTACCTTGTCATCATACCATGCTTGGGCACAGTTTACCATAGCACTTCATGTTTTGGCTGCTCCCATTAGGGGTCGCCACAGCGGATCAGTTTCCACTTCTTCCTGTCCCCTGCATCTTTGTCACACCCACCACCTGCATGTCCTCCTTCACCACATCCATAAGTCTCCTCTTAGGCCTTCCTCTCTTCCTCTTTCCTGGCAGCTCCATCCCTAGCATCCTTCTCCCGATATATCCAGAATCTCTCCTCTGCACATGTCCAAACCAATGCAATCTCGCCTCTCTGACTTTGTCTCCAAACCGTCCAACCTGTGCTTGACCCTCTAATATACTCATTCCTAATCCTGTCCATCCTCATCACACCCAATACAAATCTTAACATTTTTAATTCTGCCACCTCCAGCTCTGCCTCCTGTCTTTTGCTCAGTCCCACCATCTCCAACCCATATAGCATAGCTGGTCTCACTACCATCTTGTAGACCTTCCCTTTCACTCTTGCTGGTACCCTTCTGTCACAAATCATTCTTGACACTCTTCTCCACCCTGCTTGCACTCTCTTCCACACTCCCTGTTACTCTGGACTGTTGATCCCAAGTATTTAAATTCATCCACCTTCACCAACTCTACTCCCTGCATTCTCACCACTCCTGTCCTCTTTCATTTATACACATGTATTCTGTCTTAGTCCTACTGACCTTCATTCCTCTTCTCTAGAGTATATTTCCACCTCTCCAGGGTCTCCTCAACCTGCTCCCTACTTTCACCACAGATCACAATGTCATCCGCAAACATCATAGTCCACAGTGACTCCTGTCTGATCTCATCTGTCAACCTGTCCATTACCATTGCAAATAGTCAAGGACTCAAAGCTGATCCTTGATGTAATCCTACCCCCACCTTGAAAGCATCTGTCACTCCTACTGCAGACCTCACCACTGTCACACTGTCTTTGTACATATCCTGTACCACTCTTACATACTTCTCTGGTACACCTGACTTCCTCATGCAATACCACAACTCCTCTCTAGGTACCCTGTCATATGCTTTCTCTAAGTCCACGAAGACACAATGCAACTCCTTCTTACCTTCTCGGTACTTCTCCATCAACACCCTCAGAGCAAACATTGCATCTGTAGTGCTCCTTCTCAGCATGAAGCCATACTGCTGCTCACTAATAGTCACCTCCCTTCTTAACCTAGCTTCCATTACTCTTTCCCATAACTTCATGCTGTGGCTGATCAATTTTATCCCTTTGTAGTTACTACAGCTCTGCACATCACCCTTATTCTTAAAAATTACCAGTACACTTCTCCACTCCTCAGGCATCATCTCACTTTCAAAGATTACATTAAACAATCTGGTTAAACTCCACTGCAATCTCTCCTAAACACTTCCACAGGTATGTCATCTGGACCAACAGCCTTTCCATTCTTCATCCTCTTCATAGCTGTCCTAACTTCCTCCTTGCTAATCCATTGCACTCCCCTATTCATAATCCCTACATCCAACCTTCTCTCTCTCATTCTCATCCCCTCAAAGTACTCTTTCCATCTGCTCAACACACTCTCCTTGCTTGTGAGTACATTTCTATTGTTGTCCTTTATCACCCTAACCTGCTGCACATCTTTCCCAGCTCAGTCCCTCTGCCTAGTCAATCAGTACAGGTTCTTTTCTCCCTCCTTGGTGTCCAACCTCTCATACAATTCACCATACGCCTTTTCTTTAGCCTTCGCCACCTCTCTTTGCCCTATGCCTCATTTCCTTGTACTCCTGTCTACATTCTTCATCTGTCTATCCCACTTCGCCACCCTCTTCCTCTGTATACTCTCCTTCCTCTGTCCAGATGTCACACCAAGCACCTTTCTTACCCCTTCTGCTGTGGATGCCTAGCACACTAACTTTTCACTGCCACCTAATGCCTGTCTTAATTCCTCCCTGAACTCCACCTTATGGTTTTCCTTTTTCAACTTCCACCATTTGATCCTTGGTTCTGCCCTCTCTCTATTTTTTTATATCTGTCATCCTACAAACTACCATCCTATGCTACCGAGCTACACTTTCCCCTGCCACCACTTTGCAGTCTACAATCTCCTTCAGTCTGGCCCTCCTGCATAAGATATCCACCTGTGTGCATCTTCCTCCACTCTTGTTCAACTCTCTTCTTAAAATGTTTACCACAGCCATGTCCATCCTTTCTGCAAAATCCAATCATCTGACCTTTTGTGTTCTCGACACCATACCTACACATCACCTAGTAATCTCCTCTGTTCCCTTCAACATGTCCATTGAAATCTGCTCCAATCACCACTCACTCCCTCGGGTATGCTCTTCACCACGTCATCCATATCACTCCAGAATTCTTCTTTCATCCATCTCACACCCAACTTGTGGGGCATATGCACTAACATTAATCACACCATCAATTTCCAGTTTCATAACCATCACTCTGTCAGACACTCTCTCCACCTCAAACACTCTTGACACTGTTCCTTCAGGATAACCCCTACCCTGTTTCTCCTCCCATCCACACCATGGTAAAAGTTTAAACCCCCCTCCAATGCACCTAGCCTTACTCCCCTTCCATTTGGTCTCCTGCACACACAATATATCAACCTTCCTTCTCTCCATCACGTCAGCAAGCTCTCTCCCTTTACCAGTCATACTATCATCATTCAAAGTTCTTACCCTCACGTCCACTCTCAACCTTCCTCCTCTCTTCCTTCCTCCGGACATGCTTTCCTCCTCTTTTACTTTGGCCTTTTCTCCGTCAGCCAACAGCAGCCCAATTTCCACCAGCACCCTGCCAGCTAGCAGTGCTGGCAGCGGTCATTGTTAACCTGGGGCTCGACCAATCCGGTATGGAAACTTTTGTATTTTTCTCCATGTTTGGTTTGGCACATTTTTACGCCGGATGCCCTTCCTAACGCAACCCTCTCCATTTATCCGGGCTTGGGACCGACACAAAGAAATACATTAGTTTGTGCATCCCCTTGTGGCTGAATTAGTTTACCATAGCACACTGTTTAGAATTAGAGGCTCACTTTGTTGAAGTTCTTGTGCTCAGAAAAACCAACTCTGAAATACCTGAACCTCTACTTTTTTGTTAACTTTCTTATTTGCATAAGATTCCATTGATGCTTCTGTCTTCCAACTCTGCCCAAGTTTGCCTGAAATGTGGCCAGATCAATTAGCAGCCTTTCAAACGGCAGACATTTGGCTTTGCAGTCGGGGACTTTAAGTCCTACAACAAACTCTTCAAGCGTATGGAAACAACAAATTGTTAACATTTACACAGAATACAGGCGCTTGGCATCGTGTGCCACTTCTCTCAAATCCCACACAGTGTTACAGCGCATCTCTGCAGCGGTTTGAGATGAATCGGACCTATTGTGCCCACGTGCTCAGAGTTCCGCTGAGATTTGTGGCTTGCAAGGGCAGTTGTCTGTGTTCGCCACATGTTGCTGTCTGTGAATAAGTCTTTATTGTTCTTTGGATGCTAGCAGAATGGAGCCACTCCTGAACAGCGACGCCCACCCCCATCATTTGTCTTGGTGTCCCCAGTGTGCAGAACAATGCTGAATACAGCTTAGCTGTGTAACCAAAGAAAGAACTAGCATTGTCTCCATGTCAACAAAACCTTTTCTCAATACAGCATGAGATGGGGGACTATTTTCTCAATTTAGAACACGAAGGGCTTGGGTTACAGCAACCGGTTCTTCAATATTAATCTGAATGTAAGCTCTCACAAGGGAAACTGGTGCTGAATCCTCCCTCATCAGTCAGTGGAAATGTGTACAGCTCAGTGTACCGTAATATTAATGAAATGCATATCATGCTATGCTTTGACCCCAGGCTTATGATTCAAAACGCTCTAATGTTGGTGTGCCACTGTTTTGAGTCTGTTGGAAACCAAAGCTAAATTAGCTTTTTCAATTGAAACGCTTTGAATTTAATTGATACGTTCGTATGTCTATCGCTTGCTGCAAAATCACTGTAGTGTTCGTGGTTTGTTTTGCTGTAATTATTCCAGCTTGGTACTGGGGGAGACCGTGCTTCGGCAAAGAGAACACCAATGAAAGAAATTGAATCGGTGCATTTACTGAATAATGCATCTCTTCATAAAATCAAGGTGCTCTTAACTAATAAAAATTAATCCCAAGCACAAAGCTGGGAAGAATACCTGTCAAACTCAGTTTGTGTTTTTTAACTTTAAACAGTCTTCACTTAATAAAATTAAGCATTACTTATCTTTCCTGTCAATCATTTCTTCTTTAACTGTGGTTTTTGTGACACTGGTTGCAGAGAAAAGGAGTTCTGAGCTCAGCTGATTTACCATTGGTTTTAAAACGCAGTAGCTTTTACATGGAATGCAAGCATGCCCGCATATTTGGGAAAACCCGAACCTCGTTTTATGTTGAAATAAAAGTGTAACAGTGCAATGTTGGTGGACAACGCCTTACCTGTGGGGAAACGCCCATATTCTGTGCCAGGTGTCACAGAAGGATCTTATTTGCTTCAATTCAGGAAATACTAAGCAACTTGCTCTTCCATAATAAGTTGCACATTAAAGTAACCATCATGAGAAATGCTTTATACTTGTCATAGCAGATTTACATTGTGTCCAAAAAGAAATTGCAGCCCTCATTGTTTCCTGGCAAGAGACCTCCAATGAGAGCACATGGCTTTGCTTTTGTCTTTCAAGCCCTTAAATGGTATAATAAGCTGGGAAAACCCAGTAACCAGCAGTAATCGGCCTTCTTATCAAATCCCTTTCATAGGTCGACAGACTTTCCTTAGTTTTACAGTCTGATTTATTGTGGCCAATTGTCAGGAGTATGGGGGGGAGAATCCCAACCCCATTAGCAGATGAGTGAAATTCAGAGGAAGACCTAAAGGCACAGCAATAAAAATTTATAGTTGTAATAACAATTCTGGCATGCATCTGCAGCATGTTTTTTTATTTATTTTTTTTCCTCCCCCTCTCATTTTACCCTAGGTGGCCGATAAGGGCATCATTTCTCCTTTCTCATCACATTTATAAACCTGTGAAGGAACACAATGTGAGGATGCTTCCAATTTTCAACACTGTGTTGCTCTCAGATTTAATTTGTCATTTTATCTACTGTTCAAATGTTTTTTTTCATACTGGAATTGTAGCGTTTGGTTTGTAGCCGGCTTTGAACCGGCAAGTCCTTGAGGCATCCAGGGTGAGGAGCAATACAACGTCTTCCTTTTAACCTGACCTGAGTGGGGTGCAAATCCAGCCATCTTGCTCTTTCTGCTGACGTCACTCTGGGGTGGCTGAGGATAACTGCCATCAATGAGGACATTCAGCCCAAAATGCTAGCAGTGTCGAAACACAGTGAAGTTGAGCTCTGCTGTTTCAATGCCTTCCGTGTCCATCTTGCTAGCTGGATGAGCTGTGCTGCTAAATCTTGAATATGGGTTGATGGAAAGATGCAGCACATAGGGGTTTCGGGAAGTTGTCATTCCTGGCATCTTTTATCTTGAGGTACCCTGTGTGGGTTTTCTGCATCAAGATAGGCATTGCAGTTAATCTGGTTAAGTAAACCTTTCTCCCACACCTACTTGGTGTGATATGAAATTCTAGTCCTAGGGGCTATTATTGTTCAGCACATGTTTAATAGGAGCCCTGTCTGTCATGAGTAGAGCACTGACTGATTTACTGCATTTCTGTGTTAAGTATGCTGTCTATAAAGGCAGGACTCTTTACAGGTGTAATTATCCTGTTGAAATATGGAGAAATACAGTATTGCCAGTTGGATTTTTCCATTGGAACATGGAAATTCCCTGTTTTTCAAACCAAGCACCACTCAGGCAAAGTGTCAAAATGTACACATGTTAACTCAGTTCTCTTAAATACATATATTTTTCATTTGTTCAAGTGGGCCCTACTGCCATTTTACAATATTTCATATTAATACTTCAAAGTTGTCTCAGGGGTGAGGCTGTCAAATCTGGGCCCTTAAATGTGATGCATAGGAAGAAAATTCCTTGTCTTCACAAAACTGCAGCCAAAGCTGTGTGGGTGATCTGGTAGGACACTGCAATTCAGAGGCCCTTCAACTCTTAGACTTCTCCACATGGAGATGCTCTGAACCTTCCTTATTTTAGGTAACATTTAACACAATAACCTTTGTTTGTTCAGACACTTTATTAGGAGGGTATTTTATTGGCATCCCCTTTGCAGCATTTCACTGACAGTACAACGAAAGGCCTTATTCTACACAGTGACAGGTTTATGAGAGCTGCTCTTTGCAGTGTCCTCACGGTTTGCACTGATTTATGCCTTCAGGGAAGAGGAAGCGCATGAGGACACGACTCAGCCTCTTAAGGAAAGGGAACAGGCGGAGAAGCAGCACCATTTCTCATCCCCCTTCATTACCTCGGAAGCAGATATCAAATTTGAGGCAGCATTCTTTGTGTAGGACTCTGCTGATACCATGGATTCTTCCCTTTGCCCAAAGGCCCCTTTCCTGCATTTCTGCCCTGCTGAAACTTAAAATATGTCACTGATTTCTTCTCATAAGGAATGGTTTGAAAATATCTGATATGGGATGTTGAACATGTCAGGTAGTCCAGATGCATATTCTCTGGGCAGAGGTCTGTTATGGTGTGGGGGGGGCGAGCATTTGAAGGACAGTTTTAATTGTTTTCTTTAACAGAGGACTCATCTTGCCCCTCTGCCAGTTGTGGAAATATTTGTATCTAAACCCTTTCATGTGACTGACACCAACCCTGTTGCCCATTTTACTATTGTGTATAAGATGGGAAATTTATTGTGGACTTCAGTTAAGTTTGACGGACCTTACAGGTTATTTGTGAGGGCTGGCCTGCCAGATCTTTTCCACCCATGTGGCATTGAGAAATCCAGGTGCAGGTAACCTATTCTATTAGATCGTAAGTATGTGTATGAAGACTAAGCCAACCCACATCAACTGTTCAGAAAACACATTTGTTAATGATGCTCACATTTGTCCAGATGTGAATTTGAGAAAAACAAACTATTTTATGTGGAGCTCTAAAATTTTGAAAGGGACAAATTTCCACAATGACTTTTCTGAAATGGGTGCTTTGTCAGGCTTTTGGTCAATTTCCTGCATGTGAGGGGTGACTGATTCATTTTTACTCTTACATAAATATTTTTGCAGCTGGATTATAGCCTAGGTTCTGGCTGATGGCATATTTGGTGAAAACCATGCCCTTGCATATATCCAAAAAGAATGAGACACGAGTTCTGCCCATCAGCTTTTGCCAGCAGACAGTTTCATGGTCATACTGAAGTGACCTTGTTCGGAAATCATTGAACCTTCCTTAATTATTCACCAGCTACCGGGACACAGTGTTTGAATATATTTATTTGCTCTGTGTGGCTCACGACTGCATTCTCATACATTATGTGCTTATGCAATGGGCTGCTATGGCTGTATTACATAACACCATGCTGGTTGAACACGAGCCACACGCCTCTAACTTTGCAATATTTATGTCTGCTCTGAAGCCACATTACACAGCAACATGTGTCAGCATTTAAAAATGCTCCTGGATACATTACAAGTATTGTTTGTTAGTGTCAGACTCCCTGTCCAAGTGACCATGAGTGTTGAAGGCCACATATCTGGCAGGGGTGAGAACATGTGTTCCTGCTTTTACTCAGACTGAGCCTCCTGTATCTTGTAATGCTATGTATGGAGGTTCTTCCATGGTTTCACTTTGTGGTTCTGCTTCCTTCTCCCCTTGCACCACCTTGTTCCCTTCATAATCCTATGATCCATCTGGCACAAAGGGAAGTGAGTCAGTGTTGTACCCAGTACCATGGAGAAGGGATGCTGTCACCCTTGCTTCCTGCTGCAGTGGACAGGCTTCTTGCCCCCAGGGGTCAGTGCTAAAACTCCACAGGGGTGAGATGTTTGTTTTATGTTGCCCTGTCTAAAAGTTTTCATGCTGTGAATCAAACCAAGCACCTGCAGAGAATGTTGATTTGTTTAAAACACTATATTCTAACTTGAACAGTTCCCACAATACTGGCTTCATCAGCATTAAAAAAAAAAAAAAAAAAAATTAGCTGCACTCAAATACTTTAAAGCCTTTAAAATAGATGCTGGAACAGAACATCAGGCACCCATGTCTCTTTATGCAATCTTGCTGCTAGTTGAACAACATTAAGACTCTGCTCCACATTTTTAATGTGGCTTCCACAAATGCAGGCAGACAGATGGTATTGCTATAGGCCTGGTGCATGGGCACAAGGTGACAAATCACAGAACTACCTGTGACAGCAGAATGGACACTTGGGTCCTCAGCTTCTATGGTCACTGTATGTACTGGGCACACATGTGCAGTCCCTATAGGCACAGGTACTCTGCATGCGGTCTTCATTACCCAGGCTCTGTGTACATCCCTCATAACACTTGAGGTTCCCCTATACCTTGATCTTATGTGACCTGATGGGTCCCTCGCTTTCACGCACTGTGCACTTTCCATGTGGATTGTACCCCTGGCTTCATAAAGAGCCGGGTTACCGATGCACTCTGCTGCTTGACACTGAGCTCTGCTGACAGACTGTTTCAAGGAGCTCTCGGCTCTTCCAATTAGAGCTGCAGTGCCGACTGCAGCTGTCACTCTGGGTCCAGGAATAGAAGAAACGTAGACCACAGCTGCTGCCTGTGTAAATGCAGTCCAAAGCTGAACCGTGTCCTGTCATTGTTTAGCTACAGGAGGTCCTGCTAGAGCTCGACTCTTAGTGACTTGATTCACCACACACAGTTGCACGTTCAGCCACAGCCCTTATTGTAAATCTCTAAATGGTCTCATTGAAAGCAAGTCCTTCACTGTGGCTGTCAGGTCTGCATTTGAGTGCTAATGTCCGCTACAAGTAACAAGCTGTTGGCAATAAGATCCACATCTCTAGGACTTCTGTGGGGGGAATAACAATTGTGTGGTGGAAGCTCACTTCAATTGCTTCATGGGCTTTTTGGAAATGTGAAGATCTACAGTACAAAGATGCATATTCATATCACACATAGTGCTAACAAAAACTTGCACTGTAAAGGGGATACCACTGTAAAGGGGATACCACTATCTAACCTTCCCCCAAACCCTGTTTTACCTTATACTAACTCTCAACCACCACAGCAATCAACCAACCCATTGCAAGCCTATCTAGCCCCTATGTAATGGCTTGTATCTCCCTAATACAAACTACAAACATGTCACAGCAAAGTGATGATGCAGTATCTATAGGGGGTTGTCAACTGGGCACCTTCCTTCGTCTGTGTTAGGCCCACAACACCTTCATAAGGCTCAACCACAGCTCAGTCATCACAGAACTGCTCCCCTCCACCACCATAGTACCCAGCAACACAATGCCATACATGCTGTTTGCCTTAGCACTCCCTCTAACACCATGTTCACTGCCCATTCTGTTACTTACGAGGAAACTCCTTTATCACTATTTAATCCACATTTCACATTAACCACACAAATGCCGCTGCCTAACTGCTACAGTTTAAGCCAAACCCTACCAGCTTGAGGCTTTGTCGTCTCACTTTCATCCATGCTGGTCCTTTTCCTCCATTCCCAAAGACTTCCCAGCTCAGCAGCCTCCATCTCCCTCACTACCTGCTGCAAGCTCTGTCCTCAGATTCCAAGTTTGCAGAACAGCACTGTTGATTAGGCTATAAAGCAGAGACACCCCACTTCTACTGGCTTCATGCTTGTGTTCCAACCCTGCCCATCTACCTCCACTGCCAGCTCACTATACCAGAGTTTCTTACACTCATGTGCATCTTCAAATAAATCTTCCCATGGGACCATCAGCTCTATAAAATACACTATATGCCAACTTACTGATCACAGTACCACATCAGGTCTCAAGTTTTGTACTATTTTCTGGGGCACAACTAATTTTCCTCCCAGGTCAACTTGCATTTCCCGGTCTCTAATTCCCCTTAACTGACCTATCTCCTCTTTACCCAAGCATTCCCTAGTCCCCTCCCCTAACAAACTGAACCATTGAACTTTCCAGTCTCTCATCCTGACCTTACCTGTACTCTCCACCTCTCAATGGCCACAACCAGACATTTCAACACCTGATTGTGCCTCCACATATACCTACCCAACAACAAGCTAACCTTACATGCTTTACTGTCTCTACCTCCAAACAGATGACTCAGTCCTTACCAACCCACTGCTTCAGGTTCTATGGAGATGGCAGCACATCATAAACAGCTCCTAGCAGAAACATTACCCAATTTACATCCATGCTCCACAGCTCCCTTGAACTCAGCCTCCTGTTAACTCCTTCCCAATTCATCCACTGTCTCTGCTTCCCTTGCAAGACTGCCCTAATACACCTGTTTCTTCCCAACACTGCACCTGCTCTGACCAACCTCCTCTCTCCAGGGCCTGCCTTACTCCACACTGGGTCTCCACTCGCCCCTTTCCTCTTCACCCTATACACTGCGGACTTCAGTTATAACACGGACACTTGCCACCTCCAGACGTTCTTGGACGACACTGCCATTGTTGGTCGGGTGTCAGAAGGGAACGAACTGGAATACAGGGGGGTCATCAATGACTTTGTCAGCTGGTGCGAACAGAACCATCTTCACATCAATGCCAGCAAGACAAAGGAGCTGGTGATTGACTTCAGCAAGAAGTCACCCCCTATTATGGCAGTGACCATCCAGGGTTTGTTCCTTGAAACGGTGGAGGAGTACAAGTACCTGGGTGTTCACCAACAATAAACTGGACTGGTCCACAAACACGGATACACTTTATAAAAAGGGTCTAAGTTGCCTTCACCTGTTAAGGCGACTGAGGTCCTTTGGTGTTAACAGGACTCTTAAGGACCTTCTATGACACTGTGGTAGCGTCTGCTATTTATGCTGTGGTCTGCTGGTGTGGCGGAATTGCAGAGAGGGACAGGGGGAAACTCAACAGACTGGTCAAGAGGGCCAGCTCTGTCCTGGGCTGTTCCCTGAAGTCCATCGAGCAGGCTGGGGAGGAGAGGATGTTGTCCAAGCTGACATCAATCATGGACAACACCTCCCACCCCCTACATGAGTCTGTACGAGCACTGAGTAGCTCATTCAGCAGCAGACTCTTACATCCACAGTGCAGGAAGGAGCGCTACCGCAGGTCATTCTTACCAGCAGCTGTCAGACTGCACAACAGTCTAAATTAGTTTTATAACTTATTTATGTATATAGGGTTATTTTATTTGTGTACATAGATTACTAACTTAATTGTTCTTGTCCTAACTACTTGTTGTTCTCCTATATTCCCTTTGTGAAAAGAGCTCTGTAACACCTAAATTTCTCATTCATGGGATAATAAAGGTTTTCTACTCTCTTCTACCTGCAATCCTAGTCCTTGTCTTCCTTGTTGGACCCTCCCAACCACCTCTACCTGCTTAAAATCTGCTTTGGCTTCCTGTACTGCCTGCCTTGCGTCTCTAACCGCACCTTTTGTGCACTTAAACTCCTCTGTCAAGCTCGATGGTGGCAACTGCAGAATCCCTTTCCCATATAAATCTACATTGCTTAAACATCGAGGAACCCCGAGCCATGTCCTAATGTAAAACCTTATCAGCCTCTCCAGTTTCTCTACCTTCATGACTCATACAATGGTAGTGGCCACATCACCCTTGGGAACAGGCTAAACTAAGTACCACAGCTTCAGTGTTCCCAGCAGCCCTGATTTCTTTTTTTTTTTTTTTTTTTTTTTTTTTTTTTCCCCCCCAACCCAACTATTTTCCTAAAGTGCTCCACCTGATCCACATCAGTGAACTCCCTTGTATACCACCTCCCTAAACTCTTCACTGACTTCCAGCACTGATGGGATCTCATCCACCAAAAACCTAACCTTTACCTTCCCTTTAAACAGTGAGATGTTATGGGACTTTGCTGGCTTAATCTTTAAGCTAGCCCACTTCAAATTCCCAGTTAACTTCCCAACAGTCATTTTGTACAAGCTACTGTCATGGTCACAAGTAATATCATCCATATAGGCCCTAATTGGAGGAAGATGGAACCCATCTGGCTGTCTTTCTCCCCCTAATGCAGAGCCCTGATTTCTATTTCCATTGCCATAGTGAATGCTAGTGGGGAGAGGGTGCAGCCCACCATAATCCCCATTTCCAGCTTCTGCCAGGCTGTTGTGTAATCCGCCGTGGTAAAACACATCCTAACATCCCAAAAATATTCTTTCACTAAGTTAGCTGTCTGGCCTGGAACTCTAAATGCATAACATTGTTTGTCTAAATCCTGGCAAACTGTCTTTGGAATGAGCTTCCTGTGAAGCTGTGTAGTTTCCAGAAGGCTGATACAAAATTTTAGCTGCCCCTTTTGTAGCCTCAGACAAGCAGGGAGGATTTGCAGAACAGCTCCTGTCAGAACAGTGTGGCTTTTTCAGAAGGATGAGGCCACAACCAGTTGCAGTTTTGGCTGAAGGAAAGCCACAATGTATTCAGTGCATGGTTGGCCTGTCATTAGATAGGTTATTTGTTCTCAAACTGAATATTCTCCATTAGGAAGACCATCATGGCAAATGCTATTTTCCCAATTCCACAACAGGCTAGTTTTGCACAGTTTCGATGCACTCTTTTGCCATTGATGCTGAAGCAGGGTTGGGCAATTAGGTCTGAATGGACAATCGTGTCTTTAATATTTAGAAATGCATCAGTTTGGAGAGTAATTGTATGAAGCTGGGCTCCTGGCGAAATGTGCATGTTGCATTACATGGGCTCTGATGCATGTCTACATCCTGTTACACATCCCCTTGGGGTTGCACCCAGAGTGGCATGGGATGCACTGCCAGTGCAAGGTGCTGTAAACTCAGCAGATGCAGGTAGACTTGGCAAGATCACATCCAGCAGTGGGATATGTCAAGCTGCTCCAGCATATGTTGTGCCTGCCTTGATTTCCCTAGACTTTTCTGGAGGAAGGACTGCTTTTCCCTCCCAAACAAGTGAATCCCACACCTGTCATTAGATGTCTTCCCTGCACTGTAAAAACACAGCAGCTGGCAGAGCAAACAGCCTTAAAGTTGTGTTTTTCCTAATTTTGCCTGAGCTTGAAATTGAATTGTTTTTTCTTCTCCCAATTTTGAGCTGTCTGCCTGCTTAATGTATGCATGTTCCTTTATACATGTGCATCTAGTAAATATTTTCATATGCATTAGGATGTCATCTGCAGGATTTATTTGCCTTGATGTGGGTGAAATGAGATTTTCTGAGCAGGTGTGATAACCTGTAAACTATGATTTTTTTCTACATAATGTACGATTTCAATTCTGCTGATCGTGAAACCTTTGCTGGTCCATGATCATGCTGCCCCCTTCCCCCACGCAGGCCAGTGACTGAATACTCCAGATTTATGGCTGTACTATACAGTTATGAAGGTCTATGGTGAGTTGTTTTTGTGGTCCCCGATAAGGTATCTGGGTTCTGCGTAGCCACCATATCGTGCATTTATCCCGAACCCTCTGTCGGCGCACACAACAAACATAACAGGACCAACCCCTGCCCTTTGCCGGGTGCACTGTGCAGTTGCCATACAGCCATTCAAAAGTATGCAACTACTGCATGCCATTTTAATTAGTTTGACAATAACATGCTTTTCATATAATATTGTCCCATGGAATCAATTCCTCCATATTGGGAGCCATTTAAAGTGGCAGAGCTTTGAAATTTTAATGAAATTTCAACTATTTGTGTCACTGGCCTAATTTACATGTGTGATGCATAGGGTCATTTATTTTTATTCATACTTGGTTTGGGCAATGACAAATTTCCATATGCATTCTAAAAGGTTTTCGAATGTCAGTGCAATGTAATTTGCATTAGGCTTTAAATGCATCGGACAATCGGTCTAATAATGGAATCAAACTGTTTACATGGCTGAGATACTGAATACAGATGCAGGGCGCAGTTCTTTGGACCGTGCTGTGACGCAGGTCCATATGATACGCAGTGGGTGTCGAACCTCTCGGGAGTCTGGTTATAGGGCACCACAGATGCTGTTCTCTTCTGCGAACAGAGCCGAAAGCAAAGACCATTTGTGATTCGGTGGCGGTGGAATATCTGTCGATGCATTCTGAGACTATAAATGACCCTGCCCACCCCCCTTGAAAACCCCAATTTCCCCAGAGTGTCTGCACACATGCAGAATTCATCTGAGCTCCGGAGGTCCTGTCAGAATTGCTAGGCAGTTGGTTGAGGTTCTTTGTGGGACCAGAGCCGATATTCCTTCACTGACAGAAAAGGTTTCACTCTGGAAAAACACATTGACTGTTTAATCGAGCCCCCCCTCCCTTCTCCCTGCTGGGCTCAGGAAGGATAAAGGTAATCAATTAGGAGCCAATGAGCATCTTTTTGGGGAGTTGCACATTTTAGTCTTGCAGGCAAAGCAGTTGGCAGCACCAAAGATTTTACATGTAGGGTGTCTGATTTCAGCAGGTGGCCCTGGTGTCTCCTGGATTCTGGGCTGCGAGGTCAGACAGGGGGTGCAAATCTGGCTCAGTCTGTGGCGTTTGCATTTTCTCCTTTTTGGGGTTTCCTCCCACAGTCCTAAGATGTGATAAGTGATTTATTGAATACAATTGTCCATAAGATGGACATGGACTGGCTTTTCCAGGGAGTTTGCTCTATCATGAGTTTCCAGGACATACTCCTGTCCACCAGGGCCCTGCATTGGGGAATTTGAAGCTGGACTGGATGGATGGGTGGATGTCTTGCTTTGTGTGTTTACCCCCCCCACCAAATGTCAACACTAGTGATGTCTTTTACACAGATGATCCGTACTTTGGTCTCATTTGCAGACAGAGCTGTGTTTATACAGCACCTCACTTGTTTTGTGTACACATATGCACTGCATTTATTTGGCCAATTGTCTTGAAGCAGCAGACCAAAGCATGAGTTTTTTTTTTTTTTTTTTTTTTTTTTTTTTTTTCCCCCTCCCCCTCTCCTCCCCTCCTGAGATGTGGATCTTGCTTTCAGGGCTGTGAAACACTCCCATCCTTTGATGTTCATCATTTGGCAAATGAGGTTCCTCCTAGAAATCGTTGAGGAAATTTTAAGGGGAGCTGGGACATAAAGTCATGATTGTGTTTATCATCAGGATAAGCCTCCATTAATCCCTAGCAGGAAGTAAAAATTTCTACCCGAGGAGACAAGAATTGTTTTGATCTCTTTGTGATATTTGTGGCTGGGGAGCAGTGATTCTGTTTAACAGAAAATTGAAATTATGCTATTTATTTATGGATATGTTGATATGGCTTCCATCTTGCAGTAAACATCCATGCTCTAGTTGTACAGTAAATTATTCAGGAATTTACAGAAGACTGTTAAAATTTATAACAGCAAGGCTGGTTAATATTCCCTTTATTTGTTCCAGGTGGGCTGTGTACATTTTCCCTACTGTTCTGTAATAAATTTTTACAAAGTGCCATAAATATTTTTCAGTTTTACTGGGAACCGATTCATTGGTTGACATGGATGTTTCTAATTATAATTTTCCCTGCTAAAGACAGCTTTCAGATGTTAATTCAATTACTAGTCAGTTTAATTTGCAGTTATCACTCTCTATTATGAAATTCTGCTATACTTTTAAACTTCTGTCATTTGTGGTGTATTTACAGTCTGAGAAATAACATTTTAAATGTCTATCAACTTCATTTTAAATGACAAAAAAACAGGAATGGTTTGGCTGCTTAATGTATGCTAATAGAGCGAATGAGTGCATTTTAAACATGTATAACATTGATCTTAATTTTTTTTTATTTAAAAGATGAGTTTTTGATAAGGTAGTAGATAAAACAAGCAGGACAAAATCAAAGTTTGTTTCTGTGGATAACTGGGTGTTTGAGGCAACCTCATTAGCACCTCACATCAGTGGGACAGTATCAGTCCAGATGGTGTGTGTGAGTGAGAGAGAGATCTTCAACCCCAGCCTCAAGAAGCCTGGAGCTTCCCTGAAGCCCGTCTCCTGTACTTAAAGGGCTTTCATGGGCTCCCCATGGGCTTTCAGCCTAGGCTCCAGGGTATGGCAGCAGTAGGAGCTATGGGGCCCCAGGGCCCGTCAGTCTCCACAAGGTGGTGTTTGTTGTCCTCTCAGAAGCCATCACAGCTGATATGGAGAAGGGATTGACTCTGAATGCCACCCTATTGATAGTCAGGCACTGTGCTGCAGACATGCTGTGAGGTGCTGTTTCCTGTTAGTAGACCTGTACTGTGGAACTGCTTGGCTGACCTTTTATTCATGTCCTACAGAGAACTTTCATGATATTTCAGACTCCTGAGTAAATTATGAAGGCTGGAATATTGTGGCTGGGGCACTAGAGATCGGGGACAGATGTATAAGCATATCTCTGCTGTAGACACTTGTACGCTCTTTGAAAGGTTACTTTACCAGTGGTAGACATGGGCAACTGGAACTGACCTCAGCTAACCTGGCAACTGTTTACAAATGGACATTTAAAACTCAAGAGTGGAGCCAATGTGAGCTTTTTGGATGGCAGAACATCTCTGCTATTAATGTAAAACCAAGAAACCCAATACAGCAAAGCCAGAATAATACACACACACTCTCTCTACATATCCACAACCCTCATTAAAACTGCAAAACGGCTAAACTCCTCACTTCATGAACAATGGACCACTTCCCACAAGGCTAACTTGACCTTTAGCCTCTTGGACCTGCTTCTTCTTCATTTCATCTTTGACCTGCAGTCAATGCCTTTTGACCAGGTAAATACACTTATACGGAAAGCAGTTTCTCGAATTTGTCGACAAGCTGAGTTCTGTAATGTTTCTAATTCGTAAATGTACAGCTTCTCTGCTGTTTGGCACAGGTTTCCTTGGTGTAGCCAGTAAACGCATCCTGTCGTAAATTCTTCACTGCTGCTTGAGTCAAATGTTGTACCCAACGCAACAATGTGACCTAGGCAACCTGAAATATTTAGTGGGGTTTTTTTTGGGTAAGCGGTGTCTGAAGGTCATGCTGTGTACTTCCTTTCCAAGAGAGGATCTCATTTTATCCTTAACACTTTTGATTTAAATTACCCTGGTCAGACACTGGGTTCTTTAAATGGAAGTTCAGGACAGTGGGTGGGGTTATGAGGTTGAACCTAGCCTGGGCTGTGAGGAGTTTGTATTTTCTGTGGGCTCCTGTTTCCTCCCACAATCCAAACGCATGCATTGCTGATGAATTGTTTGCTGTGCTAAAAACAGTTGGGATGATGGTTTTTAATGTTGAAATGAACAGAAGAAAGCAGCCCTTCTGGTTCAGGGTGAGATGCTTCATTTATTTGATTGGAACTCCCAAGAGAAGAATGCATCGGGTTTGCAGTTGCATTCTGTAGTGTGACTGATTTCAGGTCTTTGGAGAAGGTACCAACCTGGTTTTTCTACTGTATTCAGGAACAAAAGTGCAAGAGGCCTTGTTGGGGGGGGGGGACTATGTGGCTTCTAAAAGTCACACTGTGCTGATTGACAAGGCCCTCTGAGTAATGCCAGGCTCCCACGGCGACCGAGAAACGCCTTGTTTGCGACCACAGCGCCTTGGATGACGGGAACTTGCATCTTCCTCCAAGACCTCTGTTTATTTCCACTCTGAGTTATAATCAAATAAATGTCAAGTGGAATGAATGCAGGAAACTTCATGAAACTTGTTTTTAAGATTTAAATATTTATAGCTTAGAAAACTCTATAGATTTAATTACAAACACCTTGTGGTTAGGATAAAATCTAATTGGACAAACCTTTATTTTTTTGCTTTACATCAAAGCCTTATTTAAACATCTATGCAAATTAGGAAGTCCCCCCTCCACACCATCACTGTAAGTGTGGTGTACAAATGTCCCTGAAACCAAAAGGCCTTTTCCCAAGTGTAGATTTAAGAAGTCAGAAGACAAATACATTTCCTCTGCCTTTGAAGAGGAATGCTCAGACCTAAAGGCATTTAATCTAAATGCGAATGCTGCATAATGAATGGCCGAAGCTTCTGGTATATGGAAAAACCAAGCATAGATTATTTTAAAGCCATTAGCATGCATGGGATGCTGTTTTGCACTCTTAAGTAAAACTTTGATGTTTCAACAGTTACTTGTAAGTTGAAGATGGTACAGCAGGATATTCAAGTACTCCTTAATCTCATATCAGCCATAGCTGGAAAAAGTTGATATTTTCAGTCTTTTCATATTCAATTAATTCCCCTTTTCAAGTATTGTGGCAGCTTCCAAGAATCTGTATGTAATCCAGCCTTTAGCATCTCGAAATGTACGCAGCACAAAGCATGTTTTCCTGGTTGGCCTTTCCTCTGGAGACTGTTTCATCTGCCACGTTGCCATACAGAAGGGGAAGTGGAGTTCATTTTGCAGCTTAAATCTGCTGTTGGGTATTGAAGTGACTGTACGAATGGACTCTTAGTTCTGGTGGAATGGTTGTAAAAACCAACGCATCCTCAGTCGTGCACTAAGTACAGCTCATTGAGTCAACATGAAGAATCCCAAGTAGTTTTGGGACAGTGCATCCTTGGTGGAGTGAAGACATTGATTAACCGTGACTCAGCCTCTTCTCAGATCCCAGAACGGCCTCCATTCAGGTTCATTATGTACTGCTTATGTGCAGCCCGCTTTCCCTTGGCAGCTAGAGCAGGTGCATGGCTGCACTTTTCTGGAACCAGACATGCAGGCACTGGGTTTGGGTGTAATAAACCAGACCAAAATACAAGGAACCCATTCAGCCATATAAGGACTGATCAAAATACTCACTAATGTGTGTGTTAGAGCATTTAAATGATTCAGCAGCACTTAGAACCTCTGCGTGTTCATCTCAAATGTGACCAGTATTTCATGCTTCTATTTACTCAGTTCTACGCTACTTGGCAAAAGAGCATGTGCTAGATGTATAAATGTAATGTCTTTCCATTCAGTATTGTTGTGCAAATTGAACGCAATAATGAGACATTTGATGCGAAGCAATGCTTCAGTTGTGTTGAAACAACTTGACAAAGCTTTACATTCCAAGCAGTAATCTATGTAAAGTTCATTTTCAGAAGAGAAACAAAATATTAAAGTGCTTATTTCATGAGGTTATGAATATAAATGCTAAATTGCAGAAATGCATGACATTTTACAGAAGAAAATAACATGGTTTCCCTCATGCAGTAAGGACTTCATATTCAGATGGGACTTCAGTAGAGCTCAGACTTCAGTTAAATAGCAGCCCTAACAAATGTCTTAAATCCACTGAATCTCCGTGCTCACTAAAATAATCCTGCTGGCTTGCGTGCATGAGGCGAACGTGCAACTTTCCAGATTCTTTGCAGAAAATGAGGTGGCACCATGGGCTCAAGGTTAAATTGGTGCTGTACAGTGGTATAAGAGTACAGCACACAGTATCTTTGCAGTGCACATGTGGAGCACGTCTCATGCTGTCACGTTTTGCTGCAGCCAGAAATCTGGAAAGGATTCCCAGACAGCCTTCAAATTGTTGCGCTTGCATTCTAAGATTTGCTTCCTGTCCAAGCCCATGGGTACCTCATCCTGATGGCTGTGGCCACCTCCTCGTTTCAGCCAGTGCTTAGCTGTGGACTCACTCCTCGAAGACCTGATGCCCCTCAAGGAACCCTGCAGCCGCTGCCGCAGCAGCGCTATGGTACGATTTGTGCAAGATCCTTGGCCTGGCGGCTGCCTGAGAAGCTTTTAATACATGCATAATTTAGTGCATTAATATCTTGGAGAGAAAAGTTATAAGATGTCGCTTTTAATTTTGAATAATTCAAATTGCTCAGATGCATTTATTTTTAATGGCATTCCTAATTCAAGTAGTACACCAGAATAAGGTTTTTAAATTTTTATTTATTTATCTATCTATCAACAGCCCCCTGGTTCCCCACACTGCTTAAGCGTCTGAGGTGGGAGGCGTGAAGGTGCAGCATATGGTTGTTGGGGTTCATCAAGCAGCTGTTCTCCATTGCAAGGGGATCCTGTCATTCTGAGCCTTTTTTTTTTTTTTTTTTTTTTTTTTAACATCTTGCAGCAAATATTAGTTTTTGCGAGGAAACCTCAATAGCCATCTGTCTGTCATTGTTTGATTGCCATGTCTTTATAAAACATCTACCCCTGTATTCTTTCTTACGGTTTTCCATTGTTTGAGTTAAAATGAGCTGGAACCTGACAGGCATCTTGATGCACTAATTTAAATGTTGGGAAACATTAAAAACATGAGTTGTTGGGAGGTGTTGCTACATGGGCATGTGATGGAGAGATGTCTATTTGAGTAAAGGTGTAATGACTTTTATTCTTCCCAAAAAAGAACCAGCCTCTTCCTGCAGGTCCATTTATTTTCTGAACACCTGTGCTTCTAGATGGCTGTTCCCCTTTACTGCAGGTCTTTCATCACTGACTTAATGGTGCAGTTCAAACAGACGTGCATTAGTTCTCAAAAAGAGCATATGCTCCTCTGGCTGCCTCAGCAAGCTCAACATGTGTCTTGTTGAAATGGGTGAAGTTGAGATTTGTGTGTAGTTTCTTGCATAAAGTTAGTCTCATGGTTAATGATAGATGAGGCAATGGGTATTAAATCCTTCATTAATGATCAATAATTTGCTTGTCAAGTGAAGTTTAGTGATGCTCTAGAGCTAGAAGCATAGGGTGTTGGACAAGGGTACACCCCAGACAGGGTGCCAGTCCTTGGCAGTCACTCATTTGGTTACTTAGATACATGCGTGTACGCTAAGGGGAATTTGGTCCCCTGTTCCTATGAAATGAATGTCTTTGAACTGTGGGAGGAAATTCACACAAACATGGGGAAGACACAGCCCCACCCAGGTCTGAACCCACAGCCTTGAGCACAGTGGAAATGCATGTTTTTAGCGCATTGTTCTTTAGCTAACACTTTTTCCAAAGAAACTTCCAATGTTGAGCTGCTTATCATGATTTACCCCTTTATTCAGCTTACAGCCTTACCTCTGCAGTATTTTGTACCTCATTTACAAAGGGGTCAGCTTGTGGAAAAAGAAATTTCAGTTTCATTTGGTGCGTGTTGAGAAGTGTGTCCCCGTAGTGTGGTTTCTGTGTGTGCTCAGGTATTCAGGCCTCATCCGGCACTTCCCACAACTCAGGAACTCTAATATAGTCGGCACTTTCTGGCTAAAGCCATCATTGTATGATAGACACCTTCACCTGTGGATCCTTGAGCCAGACGCTCAGCAAATATGCTTATTTAATTCATTCTATGGCATTTTCTGCACTCGTTTCTTTTCTGGTCTCTGGCTACTTTTGTGCCACATGAAAATGACTTTGGGCAAACAGTTTAATTCTTGTTTTCTGGCGAAATCATGTCTGAGTTGTTCTCTTTGGGAATAATTTTCAGCTGCAGTTATAGACTCTTCCTGTTTTCCATATGAATGGTCATGAAGCAGCTTCCAAAACCTTGAAAGGTTTGGTTTTGTAGCTCACAAATGATTCATGACATGGCCTTTCTATAAGCAGGGTACAGCGGACAGGGACAGTCTGATTGCTAATACTTCCCATTATTTAGTCGATCCGCTGTCTGGCAGGAAAAAAAAACAAAAACCATGAGACTACCTTTTTTTTTGTGTTTATTTGTGAGGAAAGGCACTGTATACCAATAATAACCAATTAGATGTTTTCTCGCTGCTGTCATAATTCATCCTTAGACTTCATCAAGCAGTGTTGCATATATTTAATTTGTTCAATTTGGTACATTTCCATCATGGAATGAAAAAGCAAATTGTTTTTTGGGCACAAACCACAGATAGCTTGTCCATAACTTTCCTGCATTGTAATTTGTGTGTGTGTGTGTGTGTGTGTGTGTGTGTGTGTGTGTGTGTGTGTGTGTGTGTGTGTGCGTGTGTGTGCGTGTGTGCGTGCGTGCGTGCTGTACACTAAGGTAATGATAGCTTCAAGCCCAATGGATGAAACTCACATTCTTCCCACAAGACATTAAGGAGAGTTCAAAGTTGCATGTCACAAGAAAATATGTCTAATTTACCCACAATGCACCACCACAGTGTGCCCATTCCCTTCCCATTGGGCTCCTCTTAAGGATGTGAAAATGTCAGGGAAATACTGTATGGGAAGCTGTTGGAATTAAAAGGTGCATCTAAAAGTTCTTTTTCTTTTTTCTTTTTTTTAAACGCCTCTATGGCCAGAATAATAGCATGTGAGACATCAATGTTCAATCAGTTCTTCAGACATTGATTTCCATTTACAATTATGCTGGTTCATAGACGAGGTGAAAAACCTCAGACGTGTGTTAATATTGTATTGATTCAGGTGCCTCGTTCCTAATGCGTTGGAGCATTTTACAGAATTTTGGTGACCTTCTAGAGACTTCAGGGAAAATGGTGGACGGTCTCTCACCAAATAGTCATGTGATGACTGAACATCAGGTTGACAAGGGTCACCACTCCACAGCCACTGCAGGGAGCCATCACCACTTTGGAGGGAGACTACAGGGTCAAGGTCAGGTTTGACACCCCAGTGCTATTTACGAAATGAAAATGGTATAAAAACCAGAAAAACATGAGGGTGTTTATATATTAAAAAAAAAAAAGGGGGGGGCCTATATAAATCACAGCGATTCATGGCAGAGAAGGCAGCTGACCTCACTGTAAAGATACCCTGATTTTCTCCCGGTGGGATTGTAGTTAAGCTTCCATCCAGCAGTGTGTGCAATAGACATTTTATTTTACTGCTGGGACACCATTAAAAAAAAAAAAAAAACAGCATTGAACATTTTTCTTGCTTCTCCCTCATAGGAAAAATGAAATTTTTAAAAATCCTTGCAATCCAATTCTGTGTTTATGATTGCAACAGAATGATGTAGAAGGAAATGCTGATGCAGCCTTTTGTACTGATTTATCCTTCCATTGTGCTTAATTTTTAACAGCCTGACTTGTGTTCCTCAGGTTGTCCTCCAGAAGTGCAGGGCTGTAGGAACTTTTGCTTCCATGTTTACCACCTCTGGCCATGGAGCCATGTGAAATAAGACTGTGGTTTGCTGGTATGGAGCTGCAGGACAGGGTAGAACAAGCTACACCAGAAGACACGAATGGGACCAAACGCAGGAAGAGTAGTTCAAGCTGCCTACATGTAGCTGAAGGACCCACCTTCAGACATCCCCTCTAGCTTGATACTTTTTCCTAAATTGCTCCAATAAAAATTACTTTGCTGTAATGGTAAAATCGCTGTAAACAACTTGCCCCTAAGTCACTGGAGCACCCAGAAGAAACCCATGTAGATGCAGCAAGAACATACAATCTCACTGCACCACCATGCCACCTACTTTGGCAAAAAAGCATGAGCTTAGTAAACCCAGGTCTGTTCATATCAGGAAAAGCTTTGAAATATGGATCTGTATTCTTACTCAGGTAAAAATTTGTTAGAAACCCCTGATAATGAAATTATGAAATAAATGCAGCTTTATCTTCAAACATTAAAATTGAGTGGAAAAATGTGAACTTCCTGGAATTTCCATAAAGCTGTGGTCAGTCTTGATTTGGTCACTGAGTCACTGCATGAAGATGTCATGTTGATCAGCTTCTGGCCACCTTTGGTTTTGTTTGTGTAAACGAAAGGTCAATTTGATCTAGGCTCTTTAAAAGCCTTGGATAAGCCTATAACATATAGAAGACTAAGATGTTTGTTAACCTCAAGGGACAAGTACAGTACGTTAAACTAATCTGAAATGAGCATAACTGAAAATACTTCATCTGCCCAAAGTTCTGTTTAATGCAGATTGGAGACAGATTCATCCCATCAGCTTGTGCAGTGTTGCTCAGTCACGAGGTGGCAACACTGGGGAGGAGAGTTGAACGAAGGAGGTTACGCACTCCTACACTGCTTCCTGCTTCTAGCCATCTGATGCCTGGATGTGGAATTGTTTCATTTTGAAACCAAGTTTAACAAACAAATGCACAAACGAATTTGATGCACCCGTGTTTAAAGAACAGTGGAAAAACACGATTGCAAGCGGTCACTTAGTATTGTTCCCTTTATGGTTTTGTTGTAGATGTGTACCATGACCATCTCGACCGCTTTTCAAAGCGGAGGAAGACCGGAAAACCCGAGATATTTGAGGACCAGACAGTTCCAGCTTTTGAAAGAGATGAAATAACATCACCGTTGGTTCCGTAAATTTTCCCGCTCTTCTCTCTGCTACCCAAGTCTAGGATGGCAGCGCTTACACCCATCTGAAATCTATGGAAACTTCCTCTTGTGCAGGCAGAGGGCAGGAGGACGTGATGCGATTTGATAAGCACCCCCACATAAGCCACATCGCGCAACACAGATCAATGGTTACACTGCATTTTTCACTTCCGCCTCCACTCAGTCATTGGAAGAAAAACTGCGACTTTGCGATCGATGGCATCCTAAGCAGCATCTCCGACAGCAGCATCCACTCTGCCTTAGCGATTAGCTTCATTAATACATAGCGTTTGCTTAAATTTTAATGAAGACAAATCAATTTAGTTAAAATCTGCTATGCAACAGATTTACTGTACAATTTATATTGTTCAATTTTAATACAACTGACTTTTTTTTGGTTATTGTATTAAATACAATGTAATGCTACATTGAATTGGATCCAATTCAAAATGATAATTCCCCGAAGACACCAGAATCGCTTAACTTTACAGAAACTGTCCAGTAGACGGGTTTTTCAGGCAGTGAGACCACAGGGCACGGTTCTGCTGACAGAGGAGGTTCCGCTGACAGCATTTCAGCCCTCATCTCTAAACCTGAAGGCAAGACCCCATGTTGTACCAGTTGGGGGGCCGCTGCCACAGCAAAAAGCAAACAGTCTACGCCAAGCAATGTGCTTCAGGGGATTCTGGAAGCCAGGAAGGAAGATCCCTCTTAGATAAATATAAGGAAGGATCTCACTGAGTCAATTTCATTTTCTCCCATCCTTTACTTCTGTTAGTTTGTGTGTTATTAATGTTCTTGCTTTTTTTTTTTTTTTTTTTTTTTTTTTATAAATACATTTGGTTACTGAGGAATTAAAATTGGAACACTCAGCCTCACTGGATTTGGAGGCAATAACTAGATGATCAGTTCAAGCACTACGGATCACCAGACAATAAGGCCACTTCCTACCTAATGTGTACATTTGTCAACGAATCGATTTCACGAAGCTCCTTGTGCGCCTTCACCCTGCTTCAGCATTTGGGCTTTTGCTTTAATATCTTTATTATTTTCAGACAGATCGTCTTCCCGGAAGCCAGAAGTGTGCGATTCCATGCATGTCTGACAGGGCGACCTGCAGAAGCCCTGCCGTATCGCTATGTAGGACAGGTTTACCGCGATAGCGCGGCCTTGTATTGTAATGCATCTCTTTGACAAGGTGGGGAAATGCTGCACCCCCACCCAAGGTGCACGGTTATCAGCAGTGGAGCCACGACGGTCGCCGCAGCTATGTGTTCCCATCCTGTCCCTGTGTGGCACAACTCAGAGACAGGATAATGGGGGGGATGTTATGTTCAGCCCTGTCGACACGTCAGGATAATTATAATGCAGTTGCCATGGAAATCAAAGCTGCCCCCTCGGTGGCTGGGGGTTCGCCGTTGAAGGGACCGCGTAACTGCTCTTCTCCACATGGCTATGGTTATGCCCACTCTGTGCTGAGATGACTGCCATTCAGGTTTGGAGATGCACAGGTGTTAAAAAGATGTAATTTGTCCCCTCAATTGCATGAAGTTGGAGAAAGCATCAATCTAGCTGTTGAGGGAAGAGCAAAGTCACACTTGAATGATGTATAAAGGACAAGTTGGCCCAGGATTAAACATTTGTATTGATTTCATGGACTGAAGTCTTGCAGATATGAACTCAAGATGCCCGCAAACAAGCATTTGAGACCCACAGAGACTGGCAAAACACACATCGAGGATAACAAGCTGTCGAGGATAACACTTTCTGCTGGTGGGCTCCCTGTGCTCCTTGGGGCCTCATCTACAAACCAAAGTTACTTGGGAGAAAAGTGAATCTAAATTTTTATGTGCTGAATTAATTGAACTTCATGAAAGTTCGTAGCGGTCTTGCATACTCTTTATTTAGGCCTCAAATTTCTCTATAACCACAGATGTTGAATGCTTTTGATTCCGTATTCAAATTTAATTTCATATTTTGAATTCCGCGTGGGGTTCACAAGGTCACAATATATGCTTGGTCAGTTTAGATGGTTAAATAAAACTTGGAGAACTTGCATAACTGGCTTATTAAAAGCCACCACTGTGTGTACAGCTAGTGACTTTAATGTGCTTTGTTCAAAAATTTAATGTAGGCAAAATTATTTGGGCATAGTATGTGAAATGTTGAAAATGTTTTATTCTAATTTTGTTTTTATTATGCTTTTTAATTAAAATTGTAAAATACAACCCCGGTAATGTGTTTTCAGTCTCAACATCGCTGCTGTAGTGCCTTTTGAGAAACATTCCCCTCAAATTGCTGCAGTAAAAATGATTCCGACTCCACCAAATAGAGGGGGGAGGTGACATAAGCGGTTTTGGATAAAAATGTCAGCTAAGCAACATAACAAAAGGTACATTAACAGTAATCCTCAGCAGTCCAGGATAACCATATGAATCTCAATGTATGCTGTGACTCGGCTTGATGGGAAACATTTCAGCCGCATCGCCGCTCTCCTCTGAAGCTCAACTTCTTGTTCAGACAGTGGCACGAGGCTTTTCCTGGTTTTATGTTGGAAGCACAGGTGTCAGTTTGGCCCTTGAGCATAAACAACCACACACAGTCAGAGCATTTTGAAAGGATAGAGGCCTCCCTGTGGGGTTGCATCTCCAGGACAGTCCTGTGCACTGTCTGCTCTCCGTCACAGATCATCCCTCACTTCGGTCGTGTGTGTGTGTATAAGCTTACAAGGGGCTGTCTGCTTATAGTTAAAAATTTAAGCTCCAGCAATACATTTTTCGGTGCAAGCATTTTTGACTTCCTCTTGTTATTGCTGAAGGCATCGACTGGACCTCCCTTGCAAAACACCGCTCGCAACTGAACTTCTGCTCAGCCTGGACCACCTGATCACACCCTCCTCTGTATGCAGGTCCCAGGACTGAGTGTCTCCAGCTTCTGTTTGCTTTTCTCAGAAGCCCTCTGGCACCGCCATCCAGCCCTGCAACCCCAGTTTCCCTCCCCACCACACTGTCCTTGTAATGTGATGGAGCCCATTGTCCCCATTGAGCTCCAATGTTGCTGCAGCTTCTTTGAAATTCATTCTTTTGGCCAAGAGACAGTAAAGGGCAAAGATGCAATTACGTACCAATATCCATTTAGTCGGTAAACTTTTAATACCTGAATACCAGTCAGGGCCAAGTGAAAAGCAATACATTTATTAATTGGACTCCAGCAGTATTTCTAGCAGTTTTGTTTTGTGTGCATTTTGTTTTGGCTTTCACTGAACCCACATCTATGTTTTGATGTTCTTCACAAATTGTGAATTCATTTCATTGTTATAAGTTCTTACTCTCAGTAAGGGCAGCAGGTGGAGTAGTGGTTGGAGCTGCCACCTCCGAAGGTGGCAGGTTTGCGTCCGCTTGCTGTCGTATCCCCGAGCAAGACGCTCACCCTGAAGCGATGCCGTCAAAATGGCACCGCTATGAAAATGAGGAAGTTGCTGCATGTAGGATAATATTGTAGGGTATTTTGGAGAAAAGCGGCAGGGAAATGAAAGAAACTTGCTGGAATGT
Source organism: Heterotis niloticus (assembly GCA_018136845.1). Taxonomy (NCBI): domain Eukaryota; kingdom Metazoa; phylum Chordata; class Actinopteri; order Osteoglossiformes; family Osteoglossidae; genus Heterotis; species Heterotis niloticus. The sequence goes on from CM030893.1 coordinate 28,091,190, forward strand.
TCAACGTGTCCTCTTGCTGTATTTTCTGAACTCGGTAGTGTTAGCAGAACAGGAGGTTGTTAATTCTTCCAAAAGGGTCTGTGTTGCACTTTTTTCATCTCCCATCCTCAGCACTTAACCCTGTCTGAGTTTCCAAGGGCCTTTGAGGTAATCACAATTCGCAGGCTTCCTGAAAATTTAAACTGCCTATTTTACCATACACATATCATTGGCCTAATTGAGACTTTGAGGAAAAGGTTTCATTTGCTGATCCTGCCCCGGAGGCGATGTCTCCCGATGAGATTTCCCCCTCCGCCTGCCAGTTGTCAGCCCTGTGCGCACAGCTGAGTGCGACACCGTTCTGGAAACATCTGGGTCCCGCATGGGAACCTGCAGCACTGGGTTCACCCGTTTCCCTTAATCTTTGTGTGTGTGCATCTGTGTAGCTGGGAACCAAACTGAAATGTACAACCATTTATTTTTCTTTGAACTCCTCAACAGTATGCATCCATTTGGGCATCTTGTCCTTGAATGCGTCCCCATCCCATTAGCTTTCTTATCATAATTTACATATTTTTCTGCCTCTTTTCTCCTTTTGTGCGTTTACAGCACGAATGGATCCCCAGTGCGTTAATTCAGTCGCATTTAGGAATTCTGGGGGCTCTTTGGGTCCCATTTATGAAGCTGTTGTCCTCAGATATGAGTCCCCTTTGCAGGAACAGGGACTCTTGCAGGTGGGCTTTGTCCAGGTTGTGACAGCTGCATTTTTCACAATCCTAAGTGGCAGAATCGCCAAACAAGCAAGACTCCCATTAACAATAAAAGGCTCAATCGTCGTGGAGCCCGACAGCGAGCGGCAGCAGACGTCACCGTTCTGTGCGACAGGTTTGTTTCTTGCTGTGCCGCCCCTTGTCAACAAATTATTCACCAGCCGGTGTTCGACACCACGATCGCAACGGCAGCGCTTAACTTGTTTACAGCGTGAGGACCCTTCCTAAGGTGTTCCCCTCCTTGTTTTGCTGTTTGTTTTTAGTATTTATTAACTGGCTGTAGCAAAATCACAGTCTTCCAAGGGGCTCTTTTTGGAAACCTGATATTTTCCTCTCTGGCGCTGCGTATCCAGCCCCCCGTCCCTTCCCATGCATACACACGCAAACACACACTTAAGCAGCTCTAATACCCCTCCTTCCACATCCTTTTGCTGCACGTTGAAATTCGGAATTTGCGCGCGGTGTGCCGGTATGATGGACGAATCTCGGCTAAACGGACTTCCTCGGGTTCTCACCCCGTCGGAGCCTGCCGGACCCTGCACTCCTTCCTGCTTGACCCACGCTCACTAGAGGAGTCTTTGTTCCAAAGCGGCAGTGGAGCGCTCGGAGCAAACAAATAATAAATACTTAAACAGAATGGAAACTAAAGAATGGATCGGCGCCAGCGACTCAGGTTCTCTCCCGACAATCGATAGACAGACATCACCTCCTGTTAATTAAGGTGGATTAATTTGGCCTTAGAACAAATTGGATTGGATGGATGGTTTTGCTGTTATTCGTTCAGCAGGTGGACCAAAAGGAAAAGACTTTTAAAAGCCTTAATACTGTATGCAAACATTTTCAGAAAGTCATTTTATCCCGGCTTGTTGAGTTTAATCCGCTCTGTGTGCACACTTATGGGCTATTTGTCGCGTCGTGGCTCTGGGTCTCGCCACCGTCTCCAGCACAGCGTAGCTGCTTATAGCAGCATGGAGTGTGTCCGCTGGGTGTGTAAAACCGCTCTGTTGCCAGAGCGCAAAAGCTTTTCCTCCCCTTTACTTATGAGCTGCGCTCAAAAATACTCCTTCACACCCATCCCCACCGGTTTATATTCCTGTAAACTAACCTTAAACTGGGAAAGGTGTATAAAGGAGCTCATTTCCTTTTTTTTTTTTTTTTTTTTTTTTTTTTAAAAACAGGAAAGTTCTTAGTTTATTTCAACCTGAACCAATTTCCTTGAATATCCCTGAAACTGAAACGCCTATAGACCTGTTGTGCAGAAAACTGTATAAAATAAACAAACATGCAGGAATGAATTTAAGTGCTGTGTATATGTTGGTAAACATGTTGGCAACATGAACGCAGCCCAGGAGAGTTGAGCTCTACTGCAGACTGGACATGTGGGGACCCAACAGAGCCATTGCAAGCACGCATTTACTAAACCACCGCCTTTCAGAATCTCTGTACACAGTTCATCTGGAAAGACAAGGCATTTTTAAAAAGATTGTCACTTATGTAATTACCAAATGGGTATTTCCAGAATATGGTTTTTAAATGTTTGTGTTCTGTGTTGCCAGCGGTTTTTTTTTTTTTTTTTTTTTGGATGCCCCCCTGTATCTACGTTGTTTGTGTATCCATCATGTCTACAAAACGCCCATCTCTGTCTGTGTATCCTAAAAGTGGTATGAAAGCAGAAAGCCCATAATAACTTTTAAGGTAGGCTAGGCTATGATGTTTGGTAGGTGTTATGACATGGGTTGGTGGAAGCAATCATGAGACACCATGGCATTAAGTTGAAGCTCTGTTAAACTTGTTACTGAGTGTTGTTTCCGATGTTAGCAATTGACAGTAAACAGAAACAGAAGATGGCACAATTCAAAAAGATCTGGGTAGGAACTAAATCCCATCCATGACTGGTTCCTATACCAGTCATCTAATCAGTGCTCAGTCTGAAGATGGGGTGGAGAGACTGCCTATGTTCTGCTGCTGAAGTGGCCACAGGCGACAGTAGGTTAGGTGTATTAAATGCATTTTAGACTTATGATGGGTTTATCAGAACTTAATCCCATCATAAGTCGGGGACCATCTGTATATTCATTTAAAAATACTCAATTTTTTTCATTAAAAAAAAAAAATATATATATATAGTTAGATATTGCTGCATAACTTTTATTTCAAGGCAAGGCTGGCTAAGATTAGACTAATACAATGCTACATGTTATTAAAAAGCAAGAGGCATTCTGTACAGAGGATGTAAATAGGGAGACAGTGTACCAGGTTATAAGTGTACATCACTGTAATTTAGCAACAGAGTCTGATTTTTGGTAGTCCTGTGATAAAACTGTCTATTCACTGAGGCCATCACATCTGATTTTTATAATTTTTTTTTTCCCTTTCTTGTTCCTAAAGATTAAAAATAAGCATCCCAAGCATCCATAATAATGCGGAGGGAGAACTTGGTCTCATCAGTTGAACACTTCCTGCACTGCTTCAGAAAGTGGTAGGAAATTCAGGGGAAATGCAAAATGCATGCCATTGAGGGGAAATTACTAAGGAAATGGCACATAAAAATGATGTACGTTCACTATTCTTTTGAATAAATTAATTTTTTTTTTTCCTTCTCTCTCAATTTCACCTCATACGTGCAAAGGCTGTGCAAGCAACTTGATGTTTGCCTATCGATGTTCAGATGTTGCCGCTGCAGCATCACCGGCATGCGGTACATTTTGTTGGTGGTTGGCAATCTAAAGTGAGAAATGTGTTGGACATTATGAGTCTTATGAGGCAACTTTGCTGTTGGCTGACCTTATGTCATCCTTTGGGTTTGCTCAAATGCTAAAAATCTGTAGCAGTAATTTCTCTGTGGACTTATTGTTGGAGACTTGCAAGGTGATGCTTGAAACATCTCCCTTTTTGGAAGAGACCTCTTACTGGAGGACACCTGGCTGTAGAGCACCTTGTTGTGCATTGCACACTGTGCTATGTTTTAAGGCCCTTAAATTTTAAATAGATGAATTTCTGACTACAAGGCACCTTCCATATTTGGAGAAAGTAAAAGCTCAGTGCGGGGTTTCCAATGCGCTGTCCACCTTCAAGCTCCAGACCCTTCATCCAGCTCCTGGTCTCTGCTGTCCATGTTGGAAAGGCACTTTGCTGAATGTTTTACTTTGCCCTCCTCATACCCTTTTGGCAAGGGGTGAAGGAAGGTGATAATGCATCGACTGAATGATGTTCGTTTTTTGTTGATAAGCACAAAGCTGGAGCCTAAAGGAAAACCCCATTAATGAGAAAGGGTATGGATTTATTTTGTTGCCAATACCACATATGCTTTGGGTGATAAAGTGTTTTTGCTTTTTCAGCACCCGTCCTGTTATCTGAAGGGACTCCTGTGTTGCTGAGCTGATGAGCTGTTCTAAGTGGGGAAAACTAGACGAACGTTGTAAAAGCCAAGTGTTCTGCTGCCTTTGAAGGATCTCCTTTTTCATCATGGCTTCCACAGTCATGTTACTAGGATGCTCCTTGTATGAGTGCTTTTATCAGTCAAGCAGTGTCATGGCAGGGGCTAGTGGCCTCCTGCTCCAGATGGGAAGGTGACAACTTTGAGCCTGCACTTTTGGGTAGCTCATCTTCACGCCCTGTAGCCAAGCCTCACGAAAGCAAATGATGACTGAAAGATGTAAGGTGAAGGAATGGGATGGGTTGCCTTACCTCAACCCTGCAGGTGCCAGCACTGCATGATGAGGATCTAGTGTGGACCCCATCAAACCCAATCCAACATTGATGCTGGAGGAGAGATCAGGCTGAAGACATTGAAGAAGATGGGTCTCAAGTAGTTGTCTCATAAACCTAAAATTCTATCTGTGAAAGCTCATTACCATGCAACCTGGGCTATTAACAATATGTTGAACGGTTAATGGAGAAAGCGCTGGAACACTGGCTGGGAATGTTCAGCTAAACTGGACATCATTTGCTGCCTCCATGTATTCAGCTCACATACGCTGGGTCTGATAACCTTACAATGCAAGGGGCTCTGTTGGCTCCAATATGTGAAGGAAGAGTTTTGGATCAACAAACGTGGAGGTTTGCAGTGAAAGCTGCACCCAAACTCTTGTTATACTGGGAAATGAACTGACAAACTGCTTGGTTCTGGGGTGTTTGTCTTGGACATGGTCTTGACCAGACACTTCAAGGAGATGCTGTTAGGATCTGTTGTGACAGAGGGATACAGGTTTTGTGATTTAATTTCAAACCTAAACACCCACATTTGAATCCCATTGCTGCTGTACTCTTGCCTCATGGTTCTTGGGCTACTCGTTCACTCATAGGTTCAAATTCCTACTACTTCTATGCCTTCTGTTACCAAGACAACCATAAAAATGATTGCTATGAATTGAATTTGACTCAATAGCCTTTACTGTACCTTTACCTAAGTATGCAAACTTAATACCCTACTGAGAAAAGTGGATATGAAAACTTTGGACAAATAGTTCAACAATTTCATAGGCCCAACTATAAACTGCAAGGCTTGATTTGCTAAATGATCCCCCCCCAAACACCATGTCAGGATGTAGCCATGGTTCACTTAGAAGCACCAAAACAGGACAAAAATTACATAAACACTACGTGTGCTTCATATGATGTATTATTCAGTGTCAGTTACAGTGCACAGATTGAACACTGGGGGCCAGCCCCTTTCTTTTTCTACTTTTTAAGAAACTCATGGCAGAAGGAGCTGCAAGGATCAACAGAGGGAACAAATCTGATTTCTCTAATCTCTACAAACCATTCACATGGTCAATGTTTGTCCTTTGCATTTTTTAAAAAAGAAAAGAGGACGGTTGGATATCCTTTCACGTCTCAGGTATTCAGCCAGCAGGTCCTCCAACAAAAGGAGATTTTGCCACATCCTCCGTGCCATGACCCTAAGCTACAACGAATGTCCTCTAAATCCAAAAGAACAATTTAATCTTTAGTAGAGGGAATAGAGAAAGCTTCTCTCACAACACAGACGCCCGGGACAAATGTGCGCCTGTGCGTGCACCCGCACCCATGTCGACATATACACAGAAAAGCAATCTACAACATAATGTGGATAACATTTTCGAATTAATCCATCTCAAGATGACTGGCAGAGCACACAGACCTCACCAGACCAAATTACAGAGGCAAATGTAATTATAAGTCAGTTAAACCCTACTTTATCGTTATTTTTTAATTGCTGCGGCGGTAGCTATGTCCTCATTGCTGTATAAAAATAATTACATCACAAAAGCAAAATATGGGACGGAAGTTGCCATGAGAACAACTTCTGGGAGAAACCTGAACATTTGGGTGTCCGTCGTTCATGCCGAGATCAGATGGTCAGAACGTGGTGACTTGCACGCTGCTGTGGAACACCAAGGTGGAGTGAAGGTTGGATGCTGGCTACCTGGAATGCACTGCGTTAGACAGAAAAAACCATACTGATAGAAATGACTGAGTTGTATTGGTGGACATTCGTGGTCGAAAAACTGTGGCTTGTGCATTTTTTTTTTCTTTCCCCTAAAAATGTGACCCGAGGGAATGGCTGCTCTGTGTGGTCAACAAGCCCAACCACATCTGGATTCCCCAGAGCTCTGATCAGCTCAGAAAGGATTAGCGGGGCGGTGCTCCTTAGGCCTGCTAGGTCGTCATGGGAGATACAGTGCTATGTGTGCTGGGGGTGTCTGGCATGCAGGCTACTCAAATCCCCCAAATCCCGTTCCATATCCGCCTTTGCTGAGTGCCTGGTGCCCTCAAGCCTCTGCAGCAGCCAGCTGCATTCTACCCTGCCAGTGTGCCATGTGCCCAAATGAACATTTGTTCCAACATTTGTGGTTTTTCTTTCTTCTTTTTTTTTTTTTTACATTTTTTTTTTCATTTTTAAACCTGTATCACTATACTGCGGATATCTGAACGCCATTTGAACTGTGTGCGCGTGCACTTTGGAGTAAAAAGGTAACTCATCTAAGAATGAGGTGTTTATGGGGGTGGAAATAAAAATTGTGTGAATTATGCAAGTTCATATGATTTATTTTTCAGTAGAACAAGGCTGGCAGCAGCGTTATTGTGAGAGATTAGACACCGTCTTATTTCAGCCTTTCAGTTACACTTTTTCGCTCGCACACAGCATGGAAATGGACGCGTGGAAATGAAATTTCTGCTCGGCCAGCAGTCTGGCTTTCTCTCTATAGTTTAGTCAGAGAGCTGAGGCCTAGATTATCCGGTCTAATCTTTCGTAAATCGCCTTCCCAACATTTCATTCGATTGGACCTTGCTCAAGGGTGTGCTTCCAAACCGCTTGTACGGTGCGGTTCCAGCACCCAGCGGAGGGCAGTGCAGGTGCAGCTGAAGAAGGAAGGTCATCTCGAAAGCAAAGGTGACCGAAGAGGACAGTCACACTCCAGCACTCATCCAACCCCATCCCAACCCTGCCTAAAAGGAGGGGGCAGTTCCCATCATCTGGGCACGTATTCTTGAGGCAGGCCTGAATGGTTGCTGTCCCTGAGCGCCTGGTCCACAGTCAGGATGTAGCTGTCAATTAGTCGCTTCATGTCAGGTGTGAAGGGGTCGAAGGCGTGCCGCTGAGCTCCTGGAGGACGCTTGAAGTGACCATCTTGGTTGCTTTCTACACACAGCAGTCGATCTTCACTGGCGCTGGTGTTCAGGAAGGCAGTGACAGCCCGCAGGCTGGAGACCAGCGATGCACACAGCTCCTCATAGTGGACCACCAGCAGGTGCCGCCCAAACCGGAGCCACTCCAGTACATGGGATGCCCACCAGGAAGCATAGCTGTCCACAAACTCTGGCCATTCTACAAGAGGAGCAAAACCTTGTTGTTGTCGTCACTTTGCAAACAAAGTACCCACAGTTTGACCATATTGCACGATCACCATCAGATCTATTTACATCTGGACCACATCCACAGCAGCTGTGCTGTGACCATAGGGTAGCCCATCAACATGACCACAGGCCGTTGGTCTAGATGAGAACCATGTAGAGTCAGTAATGACCTAGTGCAGTTGCTGTACCTTTGCCCTTCCAGTGCTGCTCCGAGGCATAGCCCAGGTGACCAGCACACTTGCGGTTGAACTCTGCCATGAGGGAGCGATAAGGGTTCCGGATCAGCAAGATGGCCGCGTCGTACATTTCGATCTCTCGTTTCCCGCTTTCGTGGGTCTTCACACAGATGGTCCTTCCGCTCTTCCAGTAATCCTTTTCACCTTTAAAGCCTGCACAAAGCGAATCGGTTCAGAGAACTATGTTCAGCAACAACTACCAAGTGTTAAGCCCAGCTTGGGTGTACAGGACCAAGCCCAGCTACAGGATACAATCTTTTTAATTCTTTCTGTCTTGTCTCAGCGTAGTCAAGAAAGTAACTTTCAGAATTTTGAAGAATACAAATTACATCCTGCTAGACAGAAAAACTTCAGTATATTACAGTGACTTGGCCGAGTGTGGAGATATATCCACTAAATCCATTTCAACAGAGTTGTCTGCTGTAACTTCGAAAGGCAATTACCAAAGTACTGTTACTGTCCACCTGAGAGCTGCTTTCTCTTGCGCTGCTTTCTGCTTTTTTTTTTTTTATAAAAAAAAAAAAAGGGATTTTATCCCAAATACCAAAAAGTAATAGTCTCATTTTATAGACTGTGTCATTAAGCGTACTTTTTGAACGGACCGGGCTCTGAAGTGCTTTCAATCTTTCTACTGTCGAGCCGCAGCTTGGGCTGTTCTCCTAAATCCAGGAATGTGTAAAAATGAATGTCGTCCAATTAAATAAAGTTCAAATTCTGAAAGCCGGAACTGATTATGCATTCTGCTTAAGCTACCTTGCACATGGATGGGATTTGGATGCATAATATTAGAATATGTTAGAGCTTTCTATTTTTCTGAAATTTAATAAAAGCCCAATAAGGCATCGTATCTGCGAGATCGTGAGGGTAAAGTTGTTCCATATGGCAAGTCTTGCAAAGTTTGACAAGAACTTCTTTTGCCCTTGTTTGAAGGTTTGCAGTGAAAGAATCAGCTGTGAGGGGCTGGACATGATTATTACAGTAAAGATAAATAATACGTCTATGAGCTCTCAAGATGCTTTTTTTTAGAAATAGAGCTTAATGAAATGGCACTACTAATAGGTCATTACTGCAATATATGGAAATGGAAACAAAAGATACTTTGAGAGCCTTTTAAAAATATAGTATTTACTCAGTTTACTCAATTGACTCAAAGGGGTGAAATGGAGAAACGGTACTGAGACAGTGCGGTACAGGCGGTAGTGCTAATGAGGTGCTACTGTAGTTGGGGACCGTGTGCACCGTCGCTGACAGAACGTACAGTTAAGATGGAGGACACAAATATGTGACAATGGTCACCTTTATTGTAGAGGGTGCCATCAAAGTAGTAGCTTCCAGTGTAGTAGCCAGTGGCCAGCTCAATAAGGTGTCGAACCCAGGTGTTGCCTGCCCCAGGGAAGCTGGACAGTGCCACCAGGCGGTTGGACTTCTCTGGAAGGAACTTCCTGTCGGTGCACCTGGCATCTGTAGGATGCAAATGAGTTCAGTAACTTGTTTTGGTTTGCTTTGACCTTGTCCAGAATAGCTCTCCCCGCTGTTCAGCTTAGGTACGAGAAGCCTGTTGAGAACCCCTTTACTAGTGGCTCCAACTCTTTCAAAGGCTTGTTGAAGCTCTGGCTTCCACTGAGCTGTTGACCAACCCCTCCCCCTCTGCATCCCCATCTCACCTTGCACAGGGGTCTGGTACACCTGGAAGAAGTCTCTGTCTTTGGGGGCCAAGGGGTCTGTGGTGTTGGCCAGGGTGCAGTGCTCCTCCAGCGCTGCCTGGTGGAGGGTAAAATGGTGGGAGGCATAGCTGCAGAAGCAGTCAGGTCTCCTGAGGATGGCCAGAGGCAGCTCCTGGAGAAGCCATCAAATAAAATATTTCACAAAGATCACAAGTCATATAAAAAAAATTTACAAGCAGTTAAGATGATTGCGTTTTTCCATTAAAATCAAAATGAAGATTAATAAAGGAAGAATCTTCTCAGGAATTAAAAATGTTCCTGTTCGCCTTCCTTTATTTTTCAGTGTTCTTGGTTTTAAGTGTACATTTAAATTTCTGATAAAAAAGTAATCATAAGCTTCAAACAACAAACAAAAAAAATAGTTTTTTTCATAGATAAATAGATTAAAAATGGGTTTGGAGAAAAAAGATAACGTTTAATTTCCAGCAGAAAGTCTGGTACCGTACTACTGAAACATTTATTTGACCTGTTTTGTGATGTGGGGTATATACTTTGCTTTCAAAAATGTATAAAATTTGTAGTGAGAGATCAGGCCGCATGCGAAATCCTCAGTTCTGCCATGAGCTCTTCACCCTACAGTTGTGTGTGTACAGGGGCCAAAAGGCACACACAAAACAACTGAAGGCGATTCCCTCCTGCCCTGTCTTCACCACATGTGTAGAATATCGACTTGCATGCTTCTGTGCTTCAACTGGGCTGGTCTTGATCTCTGAGTCCTGCTGCCTTGTACTGTATATGTGGCCCTTTTAGAGCTACTGGCACCTCTTTCGCTCTTCTCCAAGAAAAGGTGAGAAACCGATGCTCGATGGTTTCCACCGGACGTTCTGTGTTGCATTACGTACTGTGTTCCCGCTAAAATGTCCCACGCCACTAAGGCTGCTGTGCTTTTAATCAACGTCTGTGGTGAGCTGACCATGTCCAAAAAAAGCTCATGTGAGCCAATGCAACCCGCTCAAATTATTTAGCCTTGCTGAGCATGTCACTATTTATACCTGCTGACATAAACTGACCACGTGATGCTCAGCAAAAGAACCAATTCCGCATTTCTGATTCCACTACTCAGTCATATCCTTTCCCGGAAACACTCCCGCTGTTCCACCTAACCTGCGTCAAGGCAACCCTTTTCCCCTGGGAATGCGAATAAAACAGATCTATCATTACCTAATATTTTTCACCAAAGCAACTTGGTGTTGGGTTTATATTCCAACACATTTTACAATGATTCACCCATTTACGCACCACAGTCATTTCTACCGTCATTCAGGGTAAGTACCCTTGCTTACGAAAGCAGAAGCTGAGATTTGGACCCAGGTCTTCCAAGAGGAAAGCAATGGCTCTACTGTGCTCCTCTCTGACCTCATAAATACGAAGCTCTTGGAGTTTCTAATGCATTAGGTTGTCCGTCTGTTTTCCAGAGCAGCAGCATCACACCCCCCCCCCATCCCCAGGCATCACATGAGTCACGCTTTCTGCTACGGTGAGTGCGACAGGTGCAGGAGGCTGAAGATCTGCACCAAATAAACCAGTGTGTAAGACTGATTACAGAAACCATTGATTGTGGTTAGAGGCGCATTAAAGTTTAAACAGCGAGATTGTGTGCGGGAGCTCCGGGAAAATCAAAGCCTCATCAGGAGAGCTCCGAGGAGGCCATTATCCAGTGTGGGACCGAAGAGCGCACCCAATCAATGGTAATCTCCGTGCGTGGATATGGAAGGTGGAGGAAAAACTGCTGTGTAGCCAGGGGGCGGTGGGGGAGGTGTTGGAGGCTGGGGTACCTTGCAGGAGCGACTCACCTTGTCCGTGCAGGTTTCCACACAGGACTGAAGTGTCAGGTTGGGCTGCACGGTGTGGAAGAGGAAGGCGGCCGTGGTGTTGAGTGGCTTTTCGAAGCAGCCTCGATAGCGTACGTTTCTGTCTGGAGACAAGGGGTGGAGAAGAGGCTGTGTTAGTCCACAGGGCTGGGTTTTGAGGTATGTGGTGTGTAGCTGAGGTGCTGATCTGCCAGGGTGGTGCAGAGAGGACTCGCAGCTGCAGAGCTGGTGGATTCAGTGTCAGCCTGCTCTGCAGGATCTACAAACTGCTGCTTGCAAATACCATTATTAAAACAGATGCCTGTCAGTTCAGATGCTACAACAGAAGGACAATTGTTTTTTCTAGCAACATAAATGCCAGACTTTTCTTGTGTTATGAGTCCTCAAAAGATATTTAAATTTTACCCTATTAAATTTTAAACAAACTTTGCGTCCAGCTGAAATGACTCTTCTTTCTGCAAAGTGTGGGTTGCAGCGAACAAGCCGAGCGGAGCGCTGGGCAAATCGGAGTCCTTCATGTTCGCTTTAGCTCAAGCCGCACCACGCTGTACACGGATGGCCGCTTTAATTCGCAGTTTGCAGTGTTAATTTTTGCCGTTTCTCGCGCACTGATTTGCTGACAGTTCGCCTTTGGGCTCGAGTGCACCAACTTTATAATAAGTGCCAGAGCAGCCCTTTGCGAATGTAGCCTTGTGTATCTTGTGTCGTCTTTGCTCATCTCCTGCTTCTGCCTGCGGTGTTTGGTGGAGCTATTTCCAGCAGCACCAGAGCGCAAACACCAGCGGTACCCGGCGGCCTGTTCCAGCACACGCTGAGTGCAATAATGAAATGGCATCTAAATAAGCAGTGTCACCGAGCTGAAGACTCTCCGTTTTTCCCAGTGACCTTGTGGAGATCCCAGAATGCAGGGACAATACGGCTTTTTTATTGTTAACCTCTTAAAAGTGCAGCAAAGCAAATCTCAAATAAAGTTCTCCCAGTTATCACTTTGAAAATTTAAAAAATGCAAAATATTACAGAACAATATATAATATTATAGGAAAACAATGACTTTGCAGAGCATGTCATTTTATGTGAGCAAAGTTGCTGATATAATTTCACTATAGGTACAGTACAGCACAGTATTGCAGCTTCAATATTGTATGCTATGTGTTGGTTCAGGTGTAATTTAACTCAAGGTCTTACTGTTATAACCATACTACAAACATAGTTTACAGTAGTTTATGCAATACAGACTTAATGAATAACAGCTAGCAACCTCAGAGGTACTGACAACTCAGATTCACTTGGTGATGACAGTAATAATAATCCTTAGAATGAATGGCAACCAAATGGTGGTTCATTGGTGTGTAGTAAAAATAACAATATGTAAATAAACTAATAATGCTTATTATAAAACAATACTGTTTTCTCTGAGGGCTGAGGTTATTGAAGCAGATCAGCAGTCCGATGGGTTGTAAATTTCAGTGCCTCATGGTGTTGGACCACACATTATCTGCTGGACGGTGAGAGTGTAACACAGCGCAGGTGTGTAAGAAAAGTACAGATCTACCTGTGTGGGTGGAGCCAGTACAGCTCCACCTCACACACAGTACTCACATCTTCTGTGGCCAGGGAGCACTTCCTCCACCTTGTAGACAGAGAGGCGGCCCACACCGCCACAGGGGGACCCCCTGTCCCCCTTGCAGGCCAGGTTGCAGTCCTCCTCCCGCGTGCGTGGGCTGCTGATGCGGTTGCCGCAGTGGCACTCGGACCCATATTCCAGCCCAGCAAACTGATACCCACTGTGGCAGAAGAGGGAGAGGACAGAAGGTTGGGTGCCAGCAAGGCTGCTGAAGTCTGTAAAGGCTTTCCTTCGAACCCTTTACTGTGCTGTGTTTCCTGATAACAGCTTATCGTTTAACACCGGATTTCATAATTAGAACTGAATTCAGAACAAAACGTGAACAGCATTTATCTTGGGGGAAAAAACTGTGTTCCGGCTATTAGTAGCAGTTTCAAACTTGCTTTTGTGGGGCGGCAGGTGGTGCTGCCTTTGGATTCAAAGCACGCAAGTTCAAATCCTCCTACTCTAGTACCTTTAAGCAAGGTACTTATGCTGAACTCCTCGAGTAAAAATTACCCAGCCGTATAAATGCGTAAATCAGAGTAAGTAGCTTAACATTGTAATTTGCTGTGGAGAAAAGTATCAGCTAGATGAATAAATGTACATGTAAGAATTCCTCTTGGCATTCCATGAGTGCCGTGGTTTGCAGTGATATTTTAAACAGCGCTCCAAACACCGCGGTCTGCGGGGTGTACAGCGCTGACGGGGTGCCGTGTTCTCTCGGTTCGAAGACAGAGATACGGGTTAGTCCCGCGTATGTGTGTTTCTGCGGCCCACAGACGTGCCGTTCCAGTGATGTTTGCACGGGGGCACCGTAATGAGGACGCCTCTGTCTGTGGCAGCGCCTCACACGTGCCCCTCCCGTAACGTGCCGCAGGTGGTTGCATTTAAACAGCATCTGCGCACATCTTGTGCCAGGGACTGGCAGTGGCGTGAGCTTCCTGCGCCAGTCATCCCTGCCAGATCGGGCCGTGCAGCAGCCCAGGGGCTGGGTTCCAATGATGGCGTTTGCTCCGAGCTGCATGAGGGACACCCTTCCTGTGTGTGTCTGGCGAGGAGGATTAACATCTGGTTATCGCTGCAGCTTGAGAGGTAGCCTCGCTTCTCAGCCCGTTTAACAATGGGTTAACCCCCACGTAGCCATCCTTTCTGTGTGGTTCCCAGCACCCAAGTGCTCCTTCTAGCTGTTCCTCTGTCCACGACGCTCCTGTTCTTGCATCCATGTCCGTGCTTTTCTCCGTCAATTTCGATCTGTTTTCATCATTGCACTTTTGCCGCCCTCTGAACTGTGAAATGGGCCATTTCGAAATTACTCGCAACGGCAGTTTTCACATCTCAAAACCTACAAAGGCTCCGATTTGTGGCATCATGATTGCACAGCGTGTGTGGCACAGCATGAGACCGCTTCTCTTCCAGGGTGGCGAAAGGCTGTGGGGGCCTAGAAAAGGGCACCTCTGCGAATCGCTCCTTTGCGCCGGCCTTGCTGAAATCGAGCGGAGCATCTCGCTGTTGCCGTGGCAACATTCCCCGACACGCTTCCTGTTAATTATTTATATTAACCATGATCCCTGGGTGGCCTGTTGCTCCCCATGCCGATCTGTACCTGAACAAAACAGCGTGGGCCACTTGCAGAGACTGTGTGTGCCTGCGGCTGGCAACAGGACCCCCTTTATATGGAACATTCTGGGACGTCTTTGAACACCGTAGAGAGATGCTAGCTGACTGATGCAAATATATGTGGGTTTTTTTCCTGTTTTCTTTCCTTGAAATACATCCTCACATTGTTTGCTTGTTATTGTCACTGCACTTCACCTATATTGTTTTCTTCTTTTATGTTTTTATTTATTTGAACATCCTACACAGAAGCAATTTGTTGTATTCTCTTTGAAAGGAAGCAAATCATAATGTAATTCAGAAATGCTGCCGTACATACACTTAGCAAATATAGATCCTGGGTTTACTGTTGAGATTCAACTCGGCAGGTTCAAATTTGTATTCTGACGACAGTGTAAAGCACAAGTTGATTCCGGCAGCGACCCCAACCAGACGCTGGCTTCAGAATTCAAGTGATGCAAATCTGCCATGTGTCGTTAAATAAGGTCTAGGCAAAAAGCACTGGGGGTTAATTAACGGGGACCGAAGCGCTCCCTGATGATGCCAAAGGAGCCAGAACAGGTGGTGGGCTCTGTCACGCGGCCTCCTTGGCTCCCCGGATCTCTTCCGGCCCACCCGCTCGCTCCCGCTGGCCTCCCTCCAAGCCCCTGTCCTGTCTGCGCCACCAGCTGGAGCTCGTCTGGTCTTCCCAAACACTGATCCATTAGCCCTTAAGGGCAAGTCTGCGATGAAGGGCAGACTTGGTTTCTTAGACAATGTGGGGGTATCTTTACCTCTCAGAGCAAGCATCCTGGCACAAGGTGTTGGACATTTTTCGAAAATCGTAGAAGACCGTCCCCTTGAGGCCACGTTCTTTGGTGTCATCAAAGAAGCAGCCAACATAGGTACCTTAAAAAAAATGTTTAAAAATCAATGAAACTCTTAAAATTCAAAAATTTTGAAACCAGTGTACAACAGGAGCTTCTGGTAGCTTTTTAATTATACACCTATACCCTGGTCTTCAAGCTCCCAGCTTCCAATTTCCCGATAGAATGAGCGGTATATATTAATGCCTGGCTCAGTATCTGATTTGAGATAGAGAAGTCTTGGCAGAATGAGTGCTATCGGAGCACAGCTGAAGCAAATCAACTAAACATTCAAAATTAGCATGAGTACAAGTGCAGGGCCAGGTGGCAACATTGCACCCAGCATCTCCATTCTCAGTCCTTGCTTGACATGGCCCGGGTTCAAACGTACTTTCAGTAACACAGTAACGGCCCGTTACAATTCATAAATATTATTTTTTCTATTTTTATATTGTTTTCATTTAATTTTCTTATATAAATTTGACTATCAAACATTGCTATTACTTAGTGATGAAATCTATGATGTTAAATAAAAAAGCAACTGCATATAAACACACAAATCCATATTAATTCCCACATCAGCTGTTTGGTAAGCTTGTGTTTAAAGTGTTCGTTATTACGGTAAAGTAGGTATTTTAGGGTATTAGGATGTTTTGAAGAAACCAATTGGGGTTTTGCCAATGAACCTAGAACGAATTATAATTTACCTCGTGAAAAATAGCTTCTTGACATTTGGGTTTTCAGCATGCAAGCCATTCCTAGGAACGCATTACACTTGGTAATAGCTTGATACCAGGGTATAGATGTATTGGGTTTTTATGACAGGATGATTCCTGTGTGATGCTTCATGTCTTTTTAGTTGCTCCTCACCCTTGTGGTGGGCTTTCTTCCGTGGCAGTGGTCCATTTCCCTTCGGGTTCTCCTGCTCGCTCATGAGGCTGTTGAACCAGCGCCGCCGTAGATGCCGGATCTCTAGGTTCCGGGACACAAGCCAGTGGGGCCCCCTCTGGCCATCTGAGGGCTGCCTCTCAGCCTGGACCTCACCGGGTGCCATCCAGCCATAGCGGGACCCCGCCACAGGTGCTGCCAAGGCCCTGGGTGGGGAGGGTAAGGAGGGAGGGGGCAGCACACTGCCCCCCCGTGGCGACACCACCAGGCTGGCACGCTGCAGGAGAAGCACACTACCCGCCATGATGTAGGCTACTCCCAAGAAGAGGAAGAAGAGTTGCATTCGCCGGAGGAAGCGCTGCAGTCTGTAGAAAGGCTTGGCCATCCCCGCCCCCTCCCACCTCCTCCCACCTCCTCCTGTTCACCCCCCGCCCTTCCTGGATGCCTACAACAGGAAGAGCTAGGTCCTACTGACCTTTCCCCTGTTCAACTGTCCCAGCATCCCACTCGCCTTCTTGCGCTCCTGTTCCTCATCCACACCTCCACTTCCTGCCACTGCTCCCACTTGTTCGAGAAACACAGTGCATGGAAAGACAGTTGGTGCTCACAACGGAGATCCCTCGGGCCAACTTCAGTGGCACCGAACTGGGCCAAGGCTGAGGCAGGCAATATCCATGATGATGGTGCGAGGGCGTCCCGACAACCCTGGGGAGTAAGGAGAAGGCAGTCAGATTGGAGCCGGGACTCATCTGTCTCCTTTTCATCTGTGGTAATAAAACGAAGGGAGGCGCGACGGGGGGAGAAATATGATGAGGTTGACCGCTGACGGTTGCAGCTGTATGTCTCTATTAGGGCTAACAGAACTCTCCCCAGGTAAATCCGCACACCTCCACAGCGAATGAGCAAATGAACCGCGTGTCCTTGTTTCTTTTGGAGTGAAGGTGGCTCAACCCGTCAATCTTATCCAAGCTACAATTAACGTTTGCATAATCCAGTCTCTAATTCACTCTCACCAGTGCTGTCCCTTTCTAAGACTTCTTAATCCATACCTTTTCCAAAGAATGGACACCGCCACGGTGCTTGAACTTCATTTGGCTTTAAATATTTAGAAAATTACCCACCTGAAATAGTGGGTAAATGGAATAATTATGAGTAGGTTAGGATATAAACTAGCATTATAAGTCACTTTGGAGAACTGTCAGGTAAATGAATCACTAAATAATATTAAAATTCTTGCATTTTAATGAGGTTAGACATGTTTTAAAAAATGTTTAAAATTACAGATTAATAAACGTCATTGTGGAGTTTGTACTGTGAAGTCCACCCCCCACCCTCCCATGTCCATTGTGTCACACAAGACCTCCTTTGAGCATTTCTTCTAAATGGTGCTGTTCTAAAAGCATTCTGACAGCCGTACTATTTCTCGCACCAATTTTTTATTTAATTTTTAGTATTTTCTTGTGGTCTCCACGGAGGGGGGACTGTTCAGCTGTGCTTTCACCCTGTGCCTCTGAAGGGAGCGCTGAGCTCAGTGAAATTTCGTAGCACAATGCAAGCGCCCTTGGCAGCTCCAGGACTGCCCCACTCGATTCATTGCTTCACACCAACAAGTCAGAGTGTAAAATCCCGCACCTTGCAGCATTTCTGCGGACTTTAGCTTCTCTACACGCATTTCATGCCCTGCTGGATTCCACTTGTACAGGATACAATACTAAAGATACCAGCGGGGAAGGTTTAAAACTCTGTATCATTTGGGGGCGTGATAGAGTTGGAATGAAAATGCATCACGTGTCAGAATTTTACAGGATCATCTACGTTCAAACAGTTCTTCAAACCTTTTTGGAGTTTGTTTACAACCAGTGTGGCTATTTTACACAGCTAAGCAATGAGTTGGTTCCACTGCCTTTACAAAGAGTTGGATTGATTATTCCAACTAGCTGAGAGCTGCTTAACAGTGCACAATGGTATAAGAACTGTCCATTGGCCCCCTTGGCCTTTTGAACTGCAGTCAGTGGCGCCACAGTAATGTGGCAAAGCTCCATAACAGAGAAGACAACCTAGCGTGCCCTAATTAATCTTCCAGGCCAGTAACCGGGTGGTGGTGGTGGTGGTAGTGGTGGTGGTAGTGGTGCTGTATGCGCGCGCATGCACGTACATACGTATGTGTACGAGAGGACTGCCAGTCGACTGCTTTAATTTGCACTCCATTTGGTGTTGCTCGAGAAAAACCAGCACTGCCACCCGTGCGGGAAGAAGGAGGCCACTGGGCACGCACCATGGCTTTGTTTTCACTTACAAACACTTGCCTCCCCTTTGTTTTCCTGTGTCTGCGCAACAACTTATTTATTAGTCTTAAATGAAGAAATATATCCTGCAATGTTTGTTTTGCGAGCCAGAAATTGTCAGGACATTGGCCGTGGGAAGACGGCAGAACTGCATCTCCCCGGTGGATAACGGGTCTTTTCAGGCTGGGCATTGCTGTTGGGGGGTGAGCCGACAGCTCCGCTAACTAAACAGTGCTTCTGTCAGCATTTAGCTTTGCTCGCCTCACTTGCCTCACTCGCCCTTGTCCCCATCCTCACCCCCTGTCCTCCTCGTCCGCTCCCTCTTGTCCAGGCCCGGTCTTGGCCAAGAGCCCAGATTTCCACCAGGCCTGGGGACACATGGGCTTTCTTAGCCGGTACCAGGGAGACAGGTGCGGAGAGCTGCTGGGAATGTCAATCACCTTGGAAAGCTCTTAAGTCTTATTTGTTGTGGCTATGAGCTTTTCCTGCGCAGTCAACGCATTGTCGGAACTGCTCACCAGCAAGCGGCCTAGCAGTTTCTTGCAATGAAAGTGAAATGGACGGCATCCTCAGTTACTAAAACCGAACCACAAGTAAATGTGAGAGATATGACTGTATAAAAAGCAGAGTTGTGCAAAAACGAAATATTCAGCTTGTCTTACAGATGCACCTTCTCTTCGCATGTCTTAACTTGGAGCGCTGCCACTTGGAGGAAATTTTACACTCATTTGTGACGACTCTTAACATCCACGAGTCCCCGGACTCTGCAGCGGGGAAAATAATAACAGCAGCACAGCCCGTCAGCCTGACAGCACACCGCCGCCAATGACAGCGGTAAATCCCTCGATGGAATCACACTTGCGTTGCTGTATGGGCTGACAATCTATTATAATGCTTGCCCGGCTTTTCTTCATCTCGGCTCCCGTTGGCAGCCACCCACAGCGGAAACCCCATTAAAAACCCCCACGTCTCACTGAAAAGACCAGAAGTAAAGGTTAACAGCCATTTCGGCTGCAGATCTTTAGCTGTCAAAGTTCTACCTGGAATGCTATTGTCGGGAGACTCTTGCGGGTTATAGAAAGCTATTTTTTCCTCTGTCGTCGTCAAGTGTGTGTTTTTGCAGGTTACGGTTTTCTTTTGATCTTTACTAAAAATGTGCCGATGGGCTCAGGCTGCAGAGTGAGGGATTGGGCCAGTGTCTGTTGCTCAACTCAACACCCTCCCCCTTCCAGCCCAACTTGAGCAGAGGACAGGCCTGTAGAGCCCATCTTTACCATTTTTATAATAATGGGGCAGAGGCACATGCTGATGAATCACACTGTATAGCAATCATGTCACAACAGCACAAGCAAATCGCATTCATCTGGGTAAATGTTCATTCCTAGAAACGCCAAGAATACATACATGAGGAAAATGAAGTCACAAAGTGCCTTTCGAACTGTGCAAATACCCAGAATGTGCATTGCATTTTGAATTGTGCTCCTCTGACAGGACCATTCATAGCGTTCAATGTTCGGCAACGTCCAATTGAGCACGGATCTGGTTGGCAGCTAATGATGGCGCTGTTGTTCAAAAGGCTGTTCCCAAATTCAAAACCAGGCCCAGGAGGATTGCGCACTGCTTATGATCATTTATGTCCTGCTTGTCACTGTCTGCCATCACAAACAGGCTGCTTTTATACCCCTTACAGTGACTGCCATCATGCCATGCTTCTTGGAGCGACAGGTGGATTCAGGTTAAGGGACTTATACCCCATAATGCTCAAATGCATGGCAAAGGCCCTACTATTGTACCATGTCTACCAAAAGAGGTACATAACCTGGACTGTGTCTCTAGTTGCTCACCGTTGTGAATCTAGAAGTATTTATCTACTCTGCAGACAAATTTCACCGAAGCAACAACACTGTGCTTAGTCTAGCTATATCTGCTCTACAAGCTAGGGGAAAAGGTAATGCAGTGGTTAGAGCTGCTCCCTTTAGATTTGAAAGGTGCATTTTTGAATTCCAACTCCTGCTGTTTTCGTAAGATACTATAGATCAATCCAGAAAAAAAAAACGACTGCCCGTAATAATTATTAAATAACTGCAAGTAATTTTAACAATGCAAGCTCCTTTGAAGAAAAGCATCAGCTGAACACATGGGAGCTTGTGGAAAAAAGGTGCCAAGAGCAGTCAGGACAGCATTGGATAAAGGTGGCATGAGGTCAACAAGTGTGACATCTCTTCAGGTTCCCCAACAAAAAAAGTACAGCTGAGATGGGTATATTTCTTAGTGCTAAGCCCCTGCTCTGATGCTGAGGTGTATTAGTGATGTTCCCTTGCTTTCCTTCTGCCAGTACACTGTGGACAATATTTGTAATTCTCTATGAACAATAGCTAAAGTTCATCTGTTACTCCAAAGGCAAGAAGACAATCTCTTTGCTCCCACCAATCCTTCTTTCTTCTCTTTACCCCTCAGCCACCGCAAACTTCATGTTGACATTTTTATTCCAGAATTCTTTGCCTTGGTCTCTGCCAACTTTATTTCTCTATCTCTCTCTCTCGCTCTCTCTCATAAAGGGGAAGACTGGCCTGTTCTTTTTGTATAAATGGCACATTTGCCTGTTCGGTGCTGCATTGCTTTTTTGCATGTGGAAGCTGTATTTCGAGAGCAAATGAGATGATCCCCCAGGTGCAGTAACCTTTTCTTGTTTTAGCCCCCAAATCCTGTTCCAAAGCAAGAGGGATTCGTGTTTCCTATGGCTAAAGCGTTGCCTGCTGATCCTATGAGCGGGAGCCAAAGTCAAACGGCCTCAAACTAAATGAGTTGTCGACTTGGTTGTGGCTTAAATGGCAGGAGCGGTGTGGCAAATGGGCTTGGCAAGTTTGTGTTTTTCTTTTTTCCTGGGAAAGCTGTCGCTTAAAGCATGAACAAGTGTGATGTGTAGCTGGAACAGTGTTTTTCAGTGACTAACCACCACACCCCACGGTCCTTCCTCCCCCTGAGATGGAAGGCGGTTTCTCTGTGGGTCGATATCCAGTTGTGTAGCAGACAGCAAAGGCGGATTAAGGAGAACATACTGTGGGATGTTTGCAAACGCTGCTGTCCTCACTACACCACCCATCCCAAGGTTTAGCTGTCCCCTGCCATCTCCCATCATGTTGGAGGTATCACTGCAGCAGTAGTGGTTCTGAAGCACCGAAGCCTCTGTTTCACGCCACTTCCCAGAACAGTAAGTGGTTCTCCTGGGGTCGCATTCTGAGTGGCAGCCTGGCAGCTGACCACGGTCAGCCGTGCTTGGGAACACGATGCACAGCGCTTCCACTAGGTCTTCTCTCACCTGTGAGATGATTCAGCGTCAGTGTTAGGAAGAGTGCTTGTGCAGAGTAGTGCTCTTACAGTGCAGGTGCTGGAGGGCAGGTGGTGGGGAGGGTGGGAGTAGCATTGCTCCAGAGGATTCCGTCAAACTTACTTTTTGCTTTTTCCTCCCTCTCCTAAATCATGCTCTTGTAAAGCTACCGCATAGGTGAAACTCCTTGTAAATCCCAGCTTGTACTTTACTTTCTGGCCCCGGTTGCCAAATACAGCCTTATATGGTGCGGTGTGGGGGACAGAGCACACACTTCTTCAGTTCATGCACAGTTAGTAGCCAGCTGCACCTCGGTGGTCCACCCAGTGCATTGTGTATGCATCAAACTTTGTGATGGTGTTGACTTTTTGGTAATCTGCACAAAACCATATTGAGCCATCAGGTGTAGGGACAGTTGTCATACATGACAGTCTTTCCTTCCCTAGCCCATGGCCTATTTTGCACAGTTCTCATCTCGACCTTCTTAGTTTCACCATGGTAAGTCCTTCACACCCAGGACTGCTAAAGAACAATTCCACTTGTTCTTCTTACTACCCCTGAAGGTTCAGCTGGGCAAAAATCACTTAGTAATGACTCTCAGTAAAACAACTGAACAAAAGCACAGACCCAAAGTTGAGTTGCGCCGTATCCCTTGGGTGTGGGAAATACGTTTATTTTCCCCCAGTTATATATAAAAACTCTTGCTTCAAGCCTCCTGTGGCTCATTCAAGATGCAGAGCTGACTGCCATCACCACCTGGTTGTCTTCACACTGCTTAGAAAATCTCTCACATAGCATCAATGTTTTCTTTGTCTGTATAGATTAGTTCTCCAAATCGTGACTTTAAGTATGTTCCGGAACACATCTGAGACATTTCAGATTAAGCTGGTTACCTACCACAAGCCCACTGAAGGGAATGAAAATATATACACAACATATAGTCTACTTTTGATGCAGCAAGCTTTTAAAAGTTGCTAAAAGCAACTTCTCAGTAGTCTCTTTTAACATAAGCACCGAGGGAATACCCAAAAAAGTTGTTAGATCCAGCAACAAAGTTGCTAAGTTGGCAAGACTGCTCTCGTGGGTTCTTTCTGTGCCGTTTAGCTTCGCCACGAGACCCTGTGCCTCAGGCAAGAACAGTGCCATCACTTTGTTCTCTTCTTAGCTGTGCAGTGTACGCAGAGCACTAAAGAACGCCTTACATTAACATAGCTACAAATTTCAGTTTTGTTTGGCTTTCCACAGCACCTACAAAAGAAGTGAGTCAGAATTAGCTAAAAAAAACTCCGTTCTTTCCTACTGACTTGTGGATTTTGTCATTTTTGCTGTCTCCCGAAAATGTACAGAATAGTTTCTTGCAGAAGACACGGAATAACGCCCCGAGCAATTTACAGTGCATGAAATATCACGCATAACGGCTGCAAAACAATGACAGTATTTGATTCATGTTCAGCTGACGGCATTACTGGTTGCAGTCACAGTAGCTCCTTTTGCATGACCCATGCCAGCCGAACACACGCCGCTGGCACTCGACAGTAGCCAGGCCTAAAGAGGGAGGCATGGAGGGACATATATTAAGTGATGCATTAAAATTTTGTTAGGAAATGGACTGTCTTTAGTTATTTATACTTTGTGTTTCTCTGAGCACATTTACATTCCAAGATTTACGGCTGTGCCGTAAACAAGCCACTATAAACTAAAAAGCGGTCGATAAATGCCCGCCGGAGCAATCGCAAACGCCGGCCCCCCGGACACCGTTTTATTGACCACTAAAATAAAATGGAAGCGTGTAGAGCGAGTGGGCTGCAGGCGGGGGCCGTCATCTCTGCACCCCGCAGTAGCAGCCTTCAAAAATGGCTTGTGTTCGTTCCAGCACTCTACCGTTGGGAATTATGCATTAGCTGCCCCGCCGCGTGCACACGCCTGCCTGGGCCTTGGTGATATGACTTTCCTGGCAGATCTCTCTGGCATTTTGTGGAAAAGGGGCCCCATCCAGGGTGCATCCCTGTTGTCGAAGTTTTGTGCGATTCTCTCCTCTCTTCTATACCATTGTAGATGTGTGACATTTAAAAGCCTGCTCTACACAAGTAAAGGATCTTTTTAGGACACCAGTTCTCAGTGTAGGGATAGAGGAGTTACCTCCAGCTGGACCTTGTCGTGGAAGTGTCACGCAAGGTGGTGTTGAAAATCTTTTACTACACTTTGAGCATGGATTGTGGAATGGTAGGTGGATGGACATTGTTGCACCAGCCAAACCAATTCCAAGAGCACCGAGCTGCTGCAAAACTGGTTGAATCTCTGGCTGCCACACATGCTGGCAGGAGCTCTCAAATCTCTGCACACTCGCAGCCCTCATTGCAAAGCAGTAACACCAGCCAGAATGATTACTCACTACTTCCCTTTGCCTGCCACATGGCCTCCTCCTGGCAGAAAGAAAGAGAGGCCTTCCAGAGCTTTCCATTTAGCCAGCATCCTTCCAAAACCTTCCAACAACCAGCATTTTAGCCCTTTCTGTCCTTGTGCACAAATGGACCAGCATGCCCCCGAATAGCCTTGTGCTGCTTCTGACTGTTGGGTATTTGGTGAAAGAAAAAAGAAGAAAATTTGCAATACAAACCAACTTCCCAAAGTATTTGTTTATGAAATTTTACAGAGGAACTATTTAAAATGTGCTATGTTAACAAATGATTTTGATTTACTTGAATTTCTTGTAGCTTTGACATCAAGTGGGAAATGCACTATTATTCTATTGTGGCAGCTTCTGTTTGAAGACCAGCAATGAACCCTTTGCAGAGACCAAACATGAACTCAATTTGCAAAAAAACAGCACAAACTCAGAAAGATCAACGGAAGGGATGTAACGGGGACAGTGTGAAGTTCATTATTCATGACGGAGTATAAATGCTTCACGTCCTAGATGGATTAGTTCACCTAGTTCCTGCACTGTGGTCCGAGCGCTGATTATGAATGATGGTCCTCTAGCACCACAGCTGTGTGGCCAAAAAGGGACTAGTTACAGCATCTGTCCTTAGGTGTGTTGGTTTAAGGACGTCTCAGCCTTGTGGAAGACTTCTAAAATAACCTGGGATACAGAAGATGTGATCAACTTCCAGGGTTAAAAAATTACACACAATACTTTGGTGTCTCTTCTGAACCTCTAAATTTTTCTCACCATCACCTTGACTGTGAGATGCTGCTTCTGGTACATACGTACCTCAGCGGTCAGGTGAAAAGGATTAGGTGGGAAAGGATAATGTCTACGGCCTCCTGACTGCAACATTCATTACGTCCTCATACTGGGCAAGTTGAATTCCGAACTTGTGAAATCCAATTTGTCAGCAGCAGAGATGGCCGCTGTGAGAGGAGGTGAGTTCAGGCCCTGGGCTGAAGCTCGGAGCTGTAGGACTGTTCCTGATGCTAGCATCCTCAACCAGGCGAGCGGCAAATCCCACTGTGCCATCTGCATACTCGGGACAAGAATCTACACATAGAAATCAGTTGCTCATGGAAAAATCTCATGGTAAGGGAGCTGCCACCTGTATCCATCATATCCCCACAAACGGAGCAGCAGAGACCAAGCTGGCTAAGGCGCAAACTGTCTTTTCCAACCCTCGCCAGTTCATCCTCCCAGCAGGAATCATGAGATTGATCAGATGGAAAACCAGCAAGGCACACAACCTACAAGCCTCACTCACAGGCAAGGAGAATTAAAAGAGAGAATCAATTTTCCATTTAATCTAGGGAACAGATGGACAAAAAATACAGCAATTCTGTCTAAATTGCCAAAAAAAATAGGAAATGTTCATTTTCATTCATTGTACACAAAGGGCATGAGAGACAATTCCAATGTCAAATCACAAACCGATATATCAGGTTTTAATGAAACTACTGTATATTGTAAGGGCAGGAGGTAGTGTAGTGGTTAAAAACCATTTTCTTGTAGTCAAGGAACTAAGGTTTAAATCCTGCTTCACCCTGTAGTACCCCTGAGTAGGGTGTTTACCTTCAGTCCCTCCAGTAAAAGTTGCCTGGCTATACAAAGGAGCAAATTGTAAGCAGCTTAATATACAGCCCTAACATTAGAAGCTTCTTCGGAGAAAGTGTTGAAAGGGATAAAAAAATAAGTCACTTTCTTGTGCTGTCTGAGAGGAGAACGCACATTTCGACTTTTTATCCAGTTAATCATATCTGTGATTCACGACCATTTAAACTGTTTGGCGCCGCTAAAAATTGCCCTGAAGTTTATTTCCAAATGCATACAGACATGTTTAAAAGAACCCCACTGTGGGAACATGATGTTGCTGGGGAGTTTCTAAAACCGAACGGCTGCAGAAAGCATTTCTCCTGTAAAAACCCAGCCCTCCTCTGAGGTTCCCGGGTCCCATTTTCAGCATAATTCTTTCTTTTAATGACTTCTATTGTTGATGTGCAGCTCTCTTTTCAAGACCCTGCGAAAATGATAAAAAAAATTGTAAAAATCCTCTTTAAAAATGAGTGATTTTAACACAGATGATATGAGGCTATGCCCTCATCCGTTTTTTGTGCTGCTGGGGAAGATCCAGGAAAACTCCCAATTGCTTGCTTCGGTCAAGTCATTTTTAATTCTTGTAGCTTAACTGATGTGTAAATCAGCCATCCAGAAAAGCGATAGCTGGAGGCTCCTTTATTAAATCCCCATTACCTGCAATTCATGAAGCACGATGTGCTGTGAAAGAGAGCCACATCCCTCTGCGTTCAACATCAGGTCAAGTGACAACGTTCCTACACGCTTGTGAGCACTGGGAAAGGATGGGTAAAGGAAGCAGTTTTGTTGCAAGCACAAATAATAAACGCAGAGAAACAAACACCGCACGAACAAATGTGCGGGAATAAGAGATGAGGAATCGGGCTGAGTCGTTCATCGCTCAAGTGGGTTTCTGTCTCTTTTACAACTTGGGGGTTTTCACGGCATCGCTGAGATCGCACCGTTTTAAAATCACGCCTCTTCCCTCGCTTCTTTCTTGTCGTCTGTTTCTTTCTCCCTCCGAATTTAAACACATCGAACGTGGAATTATAAGACAATTCCCGCCACACTTGTTCATCGCAGAAACACCGACCGATTCCCTCCGGAATACCAAAAATTCTGGGGGGGGGGGGGGGGATCTGTCAAACTACCTCAGAGAATGTTTACATTTTTAAAACTTGTTTTCACCTCGAAGTCAGCGCGTACCCTGGTATTTCCGCGGCTTTGCTTACGGCACATGGTTTATGTGGGCATCGTGTTTGTGAAACGGCTCGTTTGCACACATTTTCCCCCTCGGATTCGTCCCCTCGGACAGCAAGAGTAGTAAAATAATCCGAGTCGGTTTATTCCATCAAGAGCCATATGGAGCCTGGATGCACTTGTTAACACGGAAAAGCGGCACTTGACTGTACCGCGCGGCTCGATTCATCTCGCCTGGAAATATTAATACACATCGACATTCCTGAGACGGTGCGGTGTAACTGTTCGGATGGCGCCCAGCGGGCTAAACGCAACTTTACGCTGTCAAGCTGACGGCTCGCCGTCGCCCTTACCTGCGTGACAGGGGACCCCCACGCCGGAGCAGCAATTCTGACGTGGAAGCAGACGAGCGACGGTCCGTGCGCAGCACGCGCGATTCCTCCAAGTTTGTTGTCAGAAATCCAGCGCGAGCCGCGGTTTCCGGGTGTGTTTTTGTTTGTTTGTTTGTTTGTTTGTTTGTTTGTTTTCGTCGTCCAGGACGGGTCCACCCGCCCGCCCCGTGGACGTGTCTAGTCCTCCTCCATCCCCTCAGTGCGCGTCGCCGCGGACCCCCTCGAGTAGCGCCCAGCTCGCGCGCGTCCGCATCCTCGCGCAGCCTTCCGTCTTCTGCCGTCCCGCGTTCGCGCCCCCCCCCCCCCGCCCGACAGGAGATGCGCGCAGTCCGGGAGCGCGCGTCGGGGCGGGCGGTGTTAGTGCGCGCGCATGCCTGTCTGCGCCCCCCACGGGGAAACCGCGTTAACGCGGGAGCCCAAGAAGCCTCCAACTTAGTTGAAGGCTTTCTGATGCAAAGCTTTGTAAGCGAGAAGATGGCTCGTTGCTAAGGCGGATCCGTGAACAGCAGTCCGTGCGGGGATGGATGGATTGGTGGCTGAATGAGTGTAGAGAGGAATAAAGGAACGGATGATGAATGAATGTGTGGATGCAGCAGTGGGTGGACGGATGAATGTTGGCTGAATGACTGCGGAGATGGATGGGTGAATAAGTAAGTCGGTGAGCAAACTTGCACTCCTATGGTTTTCGCTGGAGGCGCGTCTGAGGAACCCAGAGGTCCCCCGAGCTGCATGATCTGAGCTGCCTTTAAACCACAACAGGAACATCACACACAAACGCTTATTTTTTATATTCTACAATAACCGCGCGGTTCATTATTAATAACCTTAACCAAAACCCACAGAGAAAGCTTGCATGTATTTATTTCCCTGTGGCTAACGGTGCCGAATGCTGAAGTCCTTTGATGTTTATTATTTTGACTATTTTCAGTGCTCACCTGCATCGCTGGATTCATTACCTCAGAACTGGACTGCTCAGGTGTAAGGCTGTAAGGACAGTTGAGCTGGACACCTATGGACAAGCAGGGTGTGTTTATCTGGGCAGGACTCACCGAAGCAGGCCGAGCCCACCCTTGGGCACGACGCAGAGGCTGGTTGCTCCCAGTGGGGCCATTTCTCACGCTCATCTCTAAACTGAGCACTACTGTCGCAAGATGCAATTTAATGAATCGATGTCACCCTCTCGATTTCTTTGCAACTTTGAATGTCAGCATCAAACATTCAAAATGTTCGCTTACATACTGGTAATCGGTGGCTGTTATTTTACCATGTTGGGAAATCATATAAAGTAATACTTCCATTACGGCTGCATATGAGAAATGGATCTATCTAATCGGCCCTATAAGAGGTAATTAATTCAGAATATTGCATAAACGCCACTTGAAAAATGCACAGGTGCAGCACAATGCAAAACACATTAGTTATATCTTTAACAATAGCGAGTGAACACAGACAATAGTGGATAACAAATCCAGAATTCCAAATTTTTTTCCAAATATTTAAACATTTTTTAATGTGAAAAATTAGAGCAATGAATTGCTTAAAGGACTAAAATAAAAGCGCATGAAAGAATGCCGTAAGCGGTTGCGTTAATCGAGGTATTAATGCGCTGGAAAAATGTTAAAACAAATCTAAATTATTTCTAATTATATAAAACTGCATGAGGGAGTCAGCTATCGTACACGTAGCATTAATATTCGACTTTCATGTTTTTATTTGTTATTATAATTGGCTTAAAATTTTTTTAAAGGCATGGCATGAGAAACTTTTATCACTGAAGAGGATGCTGTGACTGCACAAGTTGTGCTGTCTTATTGCTCAGAGAATGGAAGGAAAATGTTTTAAATTTTCAATTTGGGCCCACCGGGATTTCACCGTGGGTCCTCGGCCACTGTGATGTCACACACTGAAACTGGCAGGAAAGGCTGGCAGTTGGTGGGGGAGCTATGACTGAGATCCACTGGGACGTACGGTCATCTCACTCAACCGCCTTCACGGTCAGTCATCAGTTCCTTTCAGAAGTGCAAGGATAGTAGAATTACTATCTATGGTTGTGATAGTTATTTAGAACCCAACCCTGAGTTAATGCCTCAGCAAAAATTATCCAGCACTGAGGTTTTAGAAATTTTTGGATTATTGTCAGCACTCGTTTGGTGACATTTTTATTGCTTTGTTAGAATTCTCTTCCTTCCCATTTGGTGCTCCCCCCAAAAAACCACATACTGTATACACTAGTATGTTCCACCCCGAGGAGAGAGTTTTTAGAACTGTGTTGCTTTCTGTATGTTATGAAGTAATGCAGGACACACAGAGCAAGAATAAAAAGATATGTGATGTTCTTCAAGCCAAAAGTGGTGGAGTGCAAGCAGCCAAGATGCTGCCTCGACCTACAACTGTGATCTTATGTAAAGTGAAAGATTACAGTGATGAACAATCGGCGCCGCGTGAGCGCGAGTCCTCACCCCCTCTGAGCACATCAACACTCTCCGTCCGCAACCTGCTTCTCTCACCCTGCTAAGGTTGGGCACGATGGAGAAGACAAATTGTATACAAATTGATAAGGACAGAGATTAATGGGAATCTTTCAGTTGAAGGAGGGTTTTCAGGGGGGTTTAGAATGGAGGGACCAAGATGCTGAAGGAGGGGGAAAAAAGGTTTGACAGGAAAGACTCCCCATGAAGCCAGTTGACAGTGCTTCTTTTTTGGAGGTCATGCTTGAGCTAGCTGCCGTATCAACATGGCCATCTTCTGGTGATGCAGCTTGTACGGTCAGTGACGGCCTGAACCTCATGCTCTGTCACACCGATCCCTGTATGTCTCAAGGACCAACAGCAAATTTGGCCTTAGCAGGAAAAAGTGAAATAGAATAAAAACTTTTCTGTGTAAAATTTCAGATTGCCATCCACTGTACAATCATTTTATGAAAATATCAAGTCCTCAAAGTGCTTTAAACATGTACGGCCAAAAGTATGTGGACACCTGAGCATCATATCCATATGTGCTTGTTGAACCTCGTACTCCAAACCCCTGGGCATTAATATGGAGTTGTTCCCCCTTTTGCTGCTATAACAGCCTCCATCTTCTGAGAAGGCTTTCTACAAAATTTTGGGGTGCGACTGTGGTAATTTGTGCCCATTCAGCCACAAGAGCATCAATGAAGTTGGGTGAGAAGGCCTGGCTCGCTGTCAGCGTTCCAGTTCATCCCAAAGTTGTTCAGTGGGGTTGAGGTCAGGGCACTCAAGTTCTTCCGCACCAACCTGAGCAAACCACGTGTTTATGGAGCTTGCTTTCTGCACGGGTGGAGGCACAGTCATGCTGGAGCAGGAAAGGAGCTTCTTCCCCAAAACTGTGTCCACAAAGCTGGAAGCACACACTTTTGGCCATACGGTGCACGTGTAATTAAACATAGCTCAGTTTGGCTCTATTATATCTGTTAAGTTGGAATATTCATATAGTAATTCAAAAGGTTTGCACTCTTCCAGCATCTAAGCACAGGCAGCCAAAAGAATTATATCAGAAAATCAGTTTTTCAGTTTTTTCTGTTGTGTTTGAAATTGTGACATGAGAGGTATACATATGTAATTATTCATAATAAAAATCCAGTTTTAACAGCATTCTCTAGCTGTTAAAAATTATTAGAATGTTTATATTTCTCTTTCTATTCATAGTTCATAAGTCTAATTAAAAATTAATCTAAGATTTGCTGTACATGTAATCCACTTAATATTCTTATTGTTATGACCTCATTCTTCATTTGAATGTTTGCTCATTTTTTTCCTCCAGGTTTTTTGATCCACCATAACCGCCTGATAAATTCCACACCGCTTACTTCTGCACACAAAGTGAAAGTTTAAAAGAAGGAAAATCCAAGTCTCGGGCTGTTACGGTGCTTTTCAAATGTCTTAAAGAATATTTATGCAGTTTTTTTTTTTTTTTTTTTTAGCTTCAATTCAGTAGCAACGCTATTGATTTTATTCTATTAAATATAATAGAACAAATACAATTAAAATATTTTTCTTTAAGCGTCAAATTGCATACAGGTGTGTCTTTGTGTTGCCAGTAATACGAGGCATTTCCAAAATCATTCTTTATACAGCACTCTACATTTTTAACGCAATCTCATTTTGAGTATAAAAGCCATGTTAATTATATTTCTGCTGCGTGAACAAGGGATTATTGTCTTGGTTTATTACCGAGATACAACCTGGCAAAAATAGTGCTTTTGGGTCTAAGTGGTTGTTTCCGTTAACAATAACACACTGTCTCTCAAAGCCAGAGAAATCCAGCTGTTTCTGTGTCGAAGTGTTAATTGGTGTTACATTACTTTCAGGCCCCCCCCCCCACATTCATCTAAAGTGACAAAACGAAAGCTGCGGTGGTTTAAAGCATGCTGATCCACGTTCCCATGCCGGTATTTCCTTTCATTCCTGCTGGAAAAGATCGAGAGGTCAGAGGTCGGTGCATGCTGCGTATTTCTTTGCAGTCCGGTATCATTGTGCATTGTTTTTCGTAAACTTTTGCTTTGTCCTTTTTAACATGTCCTCTGTATCCAACATCCGTCACATCTTACTTAGTTCATTCTGGGTCACTGGTCTCACCCCCCTCCCCCAGCCCCCCCAGTAGGCCGCCATTGTAAGGCTCATCCCACTGCCCGAGCACAAGGTCCCCCCACTCAAACTCATTAGCATGTTGTCCAACCATCATGCTCATTTGCTTTTTTACGCTGACACGGTTTGTGCATTTGCCATAAATACTTTCTATGGCAGCTGTTGCATCAGTGCACTGCCACCCAC
This sequence comes from Heterotis niloticus, assembly GCA_018136845.1. Classification (NCBI taxonomy): domain Eukaryota; kingdom Metazoa; phylum Chordata; class Actinopteri; order Osteoglossiformes; family Osteoglossidae; genus Heterotis; species Heterotis niloticus. The sequence continues at coordinate 28,123,501 of CM030893.1, forward strand.
TCTTTATCTGCTGTGTTTGGGAGGTCAGGTTGCACCCAGCAGGAGTAGGAAAATTAGCCTCCAACCATGGGTGAAACCACAGTGGTTAGCGGTACGCTTGACACACCGGTTGGCGCGTTCCCTTCTCGCTGCCGTGATGGCATCTGCTTCTGCCCCCCATTCCCGTGACTAATCCTGCCAAAAGCGCTTACAGCAGCTGGGCTCTGTCCAATAGCAGCTGGACGAGCGGTGCCCGGCTTGACCTGCGAAGGTATGGTGCCCACACATCTGCAACCCTGTCGCCTTTTTGCGCCTGTTCCATTTGACCTGTGTGCCCTGGGGGGGTGGTGGTGCGTGTAATGGTGTCACTCATGCAATGGCATGTGAAACAAGCATGGCGCACGGTAGAGGAGCGGTCCATAAGACAGAACTGCAGCAAAGCGGTGGGTTTCACGAGGTGCCGCTATCAGCATGCAAAGCACTTTACCGTGGAAATTATTGACATGCTTAATGGAGTACTATCACAAGAGCTTCGTCTTCCAGCTTTTTCTCACGTTTGTATGGCGGTACACTTTAGGTGCGCACATTATGAATTCCTCCCCCTCTGTTTACACTGCTTTCCTCATGGATAAGCGTTCGGCTAACGCAGAAATCTTTCGGTGCAGTTTGTCGCTTCTGCAGTCTTTACGTACGAGTTTACTGTAAATAATGCTATTGTTCGCAGGCGCAAAGGGCACACTGACTTGTTCTTATGTTCGTGCATCACATTCTTTTGCCAGGGATAAACGTATGTGTGTAAAAACAAGAGAAAAAAAAACATAAAGGCAGAAAACAAGCCCTTTTAATTATGCCAAGCAGGCAAAAGAAAGACCAGACATGTCGGGGGTGGCGGTGGGAATCAGTGCTAAAGTATTAATTCTATTTGTCTGCAGATTGATGTGGGCTGTGCAGCTATTCAGTTCCCTGACACATGCACAAACATGGTCAGCCTACGCAATTCCATGCTTTTGTTGCTGAATGAGTTGGTAGGCGTCTCTGAGATGCTGTGGTACCTGTCTTCCCCAGGCTTTCGCTTTAATAACAGTGACTGAATCCCACTTTGGGCTCCCTCAAGAAGGAGATAAAGGGCACATGCTGTAACGCTTCCGAAAATGTTTACAGGCGAAGGATAACCAGTAGATGTTGCATTTCCCAGAGGCGTGGAGATGAGGCGGAGCGTCTCAGAGAGGAAGGGGTACCTCGAGTCAGCGGCGAAGGTCTTCTCAGGACCACATGCGGCAGCTCTACATGCTAATTTAGAAGCTGCATGCTCTGATCTAGCCCAGTGTGACTCATTTCGTTTGGAGTGGTCCGCTTGTACGAACATTGTGCAGGAACACTGCACACGCCACTTCAAAATGGAGATTTCTCAGTGCCCCTCGGTACTAATGAAGACTTACACGAACGGATTACCATGGTGATGCTCTTGAAGCATCTTATACCCATCAGATCTCCGCACATAAATAGTCCCGAGTTACCTCTGTTCGGTGCAATTTATCCAGCTTTCTTCTCACCGTTAAAGTCCGGATGAATGAAAACAATGGATGGGTTAGTTCTCAGGTCTAAGTATATGGCAATCACAAATGAAATTTTGCCATTTTCCGTACATATATGGAAAAGCCCAACAATGTTGTGGGGTGGGTGTCCTTCCCATTGTTCATGCAGACCTATGTACAGTGTAACTTTTACGACTGTTGTAGCTATTATACCTTTTTGCTCTCCCCAAAACCTGAGAAGCTGTTACACCCCTGCATATACTGTATTTATCCACTGGTGAGTTTTGGTTTTGCCTCTAGGTGTAGGTCTGCCGCTCAGACGCCAGTTCCTCATCCTGCTTCACACCTTCGTGGCTCAGCCTGTGCCGGTGACATACGGGCTCACAACTTGATATGCTGAGAGGACAGGAGATGTAGCTGGGTGGAGCAATAGCAGGGGGACAATGGAAGTCCTAAACCTTCACATTAGTGTCCCTTCACTCCATTGTACCTGTTAAGAAAAGATGAGTGCTGCACAGTAAATTGCCGGTCCTATATGAGTGCACGGCAGCTACTCAGCAGGTTGCGTGTTCTCATCACAGCTATAGACAAAGTTTGCGTGCGGTCCATGCTTAGCACTTAATCTCAGCCAGAGCAAGCCAAACACCCTCCAGGCTGAGCAGGGCAGTGTTAAAGCCCCATTTAAACCAGGGCTTTTGGTCCACAGCTGTGCCCCTGATAAGGTGGGGTCTTTAATAGCTTCTGGCTATCTGGATATGCGCCTGTGCGTTGAACCGTCGAGTCCTGGATCGATATCTCCTCTTCATCCGGTGATGTCTTCTATCCAGTGCTGTTGGCACAGAATGCCAGCCCACCCAAGGACCCAGTGGATGGACAAGGGGCCTATAATGAGCATTAATAACCAACACAGCTCAGTGTTTGATCCACTATTCTACAGGCAGCCTAGTCCCCATATGAAGGAAATGGGATTAGCAGTTTGGCATGCAGGGAGCACCTTAAGGTACTGAGGAAGAAGAGGTCTCAGACTGCTTAGTTGTCCTTATCTGCATGGTTTGACAATATTTTGCATTCACCCGCAGTTGCTCTTATCGCTCTTGCACTAGAATCACTGGGAGGCAGGTGCTGCTCACAAAAAACAATCTTCTGCCACAGCTTCTGACCAACAAAGCCAATCTTAAATTAGACAAACTATAAGCTCTCCTCGCTGTGATTTTTACACATTGTCCCTTACTGTCCATGCAAGACACTTGTCTTCTTCTGGTTGCTTCTCTTCAAGTCCTCCTGTCAGGATCACCAGTGGTGAAATAGCTTAGTCAAGGGCCTGGTGACTAAGAACAAAGGCGTCCTTGTACAAAGAGCAGCATTCAGCAAGCGGAGGACAAGAGCAGGCAGATGTGCAAAAACACAGGCACGCTACTCAAGTGTCACATACATCAGTGTCTGAGAGCCTGAGGAGCCATGGGAATTAAAAACAGTGGTATAAAAAAAACGGCATGGAGCACTGAGTGCACTGGAAGCCTTTTAAAGGAGGAAGAGTTCGTAAGTAAGCAATGAGAGCATTTCTGCCATTTGCAGAGAGCGCACTGCTTCTGCGTTTTTGAGATTTCAGCCCCTTAGGTAGCACAGCCTGGTTTCCGCTGAATGTCACCATTTATTGTACCAATTGTTCTGTATGCACATGAGCGCTGTTCATGATTTTGAGTCTTTTGATGAGTCTTCCTTACAGTGAGTTCAGGTGAAAGCTTTCGCAGCAGCTCAATGCTCAGTTGCCTAAAAATAGGAATTCCCACACCTATGAATGGATCGCCGATCCCAATATTCCTAATCGCACATCATTTCCAAGTGACACAGAAATCGACAAACGTGCCGGACACGAGGATGGATGCACTGGTCTCCCAAGTGGTTGCGTTTATTGTTTGTTCGTTTGAAGAGGCAGCATCCTGTCTCCACTTGTGCTACTGTTTAAGCCTCCTCGAGGTCAGGGGTTGTGTGATGTTTGTTGCCCATTGAACTCCACTTGACTCCATGTCAAACACTCCAAAGTCCATCATCCCTCTCACACCCCATAGGGTCTGCCAACAGTCGACCCACTTGAGCTGCCAGAATCCCCCCAACAGTTCAGCCCAGGCCAGCCTGGAAGCCCTTGAGACTTTGCTAAAAATGATATCCTTGTGCCTTTTCCCCTGTACCATCTGAGAAATGAATGCACAGATGTACAATTCTTGCAGTGCAAATGATTGTAGAAAACTTGTGAAATTACCCAAGGAGATGCAACACTTTTTACAGGAACCGAGAAGTGAATACAGACCACATATTGGTATGTTTATAATTTATTTATTAGAGTAGTGAAGTGGGGATTATATTGATGTCACTTGTTTTCCTCTTTCAGCTTTACTCCACCTTTTTCTAACCCACCCCAGTGACCTAGCACTGAAGATAATGAAAATGAACAGTGAATGAAGAACTATTTTTTGTGTGCTAACATAGTCTGGTAGGTCAGCTGTGGTGGACCTGGAAAATATACAGTAGTTGCTTCTTTCTCTATGGTCTCAAGCAGCTAAGTAGGAACCCCCACCATCCCAGCCTCACCCCTACTCTCACAAAACCATCCAAATCTTTCCCTTCACTGATCTGTACAGTTCATTGTTTGCTGTAGCCAGAGCACGAGTGTTTAAGTGGCACCCAGGGCTCAGCAAAAGGATGGACATGTATTTGCCATGAAGACTATGCAATGGGGACCCAGATGTAATTTTCTCATGCTAAGGGAATTTTTGTTAGACTCAGAATGAAGTCACAGTTGGTTGTTCTTTCATTTCCTAACTGCCTTCATGTAAAATCTGGATTCAAAGACTGAGATACTGTCGAGTGCCATCCCCCAGTCCAGCAGAAATCCAACCAAAGGATGGACATAAAATCCTTCCTATTTGTTTCTAATAGGGGCTGTTAGCATGGCATTTTGAGAAGTGAACTGAAAGGGTGCTGTGGTCAACATGGCAGTACCCTTAAGCAGAGTACTTAAACTCAATTAATTCTTAAAGCAGAAAAGCTTTGGGTGTGAAGGCCTGTTATGCAACCGCGTAATACAAATTATGAAATGTTTTTCCAGTTGTGAGGAGAAGAAATGAATTGGCTTACTGAGTGGGGAGCTGAAGAGCTGCCTGTGATCTCCTTAGCCCCTGGAGTGAGAAGCTGAGAAAAGCCTCCTACAGAACCCTGTCACATCTCCAGGGTGGTAACTAATGGACCTCTTCCCTGATTACAGCCAGAAGCTGTACCTAATGAATGCTAAGCAAGCATCTGACCGCCCAGCTTTGGCGCTGAAATGGGGAGGAGTGGATTTTGTCCTCTGCTTTGAATGAACACAAATACATTTTCTGTCCTCCTTTTCCATCCCTCACTACTGGCCACGTGGGCAATCCCAGGGCTTTAATTCTAAGGTTACATCATCCAGCCTGGATCTGCCTATGCCATGGGAGGTCTCCGAGGGAACAGCTGAGAAAGTAGCAAGGGCCCAGCATTTTGTCTACATCTGTATCCTTGTCAGGTTGCCAGGTTTATTGAATTCTTGTTCTGCAGCCCCCACACCAACCTTTTTGTGCTTCTCCAAAGTCCATTTCCAAGGTCAGATAACAAGCAAAGAATTGATCCAGCCCCTCTCCCACAGTCTTGGCTTGCTAGGATAAACTGGATTATTCTGTGAGGATAGTACCTGGCCTCCGGGGCTCATTTTAACACAAGAGCCAACGTAATGAACACGTCCCTCTCGTACCTCATCATCAGTACAAGGTTGCAAGCCTCACGTGGTTCACTCCATAGCTGATGGTCTTCCGCACAAAGTTCCACGCTAAGGTGCATTTCTTGTTTATAGAAGCCTCCCTCCTTTTCACGACCACTTTGCAGAGCAAGGACAGCAAACCCTCAGGCCTCCAAGCTTCTTATCGATTACCCTCGCATCCAGCTCAGCAGGAACCAGGCGAACGTTTCTGAAGTACTCAGATGGCGGATGGAGGGATAAAGGATGGCGAGTCTGGTGCAGTGTGGTGGTGCATTTGTGTGTGTATATGTGTGAGGGGGTGTGTGACATTGGGGAAATGGCTGTAAGAGAAGGTGGGCTCAAAAATAGATTCATTACAGGGTGGGACGCAACTGGTGGCCTAATGAAATGTTCACTAACCGGACATTTTGTTCAAAGGTCTAAGAGAGGCCATGCAGTGACTTTATAGTTCTACTAGATAAAAAAGGAAAATAAATGCATTTTCAATAGATTTTCAGAAGGCGGAAAGGGCCCAGTGCTGTTACAGTGCCCAGTTTACCGAGGCCCGTTGGTTGCGCTTGAGAGTTGCATAACATTATTGCATAACATATATAGTATATACAGTATATATAAATAGTTATATGTATAACTTGTCCTCTAGAACAGGAAGCATCTGCCATTGATTGTAAACTATTTCAAAGCAAAAAATATATATTTTTCTGTCCAAGGCCAATCAAAATTCATCTGATCCATTATTGGGATAACAGGTCTAGATCTCAGGTGGCTGGTCATCCAGTCGCATACCAAGTAGTACTTAATGCTGTTTATTGTTCAATGTCCTTCATCATCCTCTAATTGTGACTGGCGGAGCGACTGTGGAGCACAGCAGCAGAATGGCACTGGAGTGAAAGACTGAATTTTAATGCTGCACACCAGAAGATTTATCTCTTAGATTAGTCCATTTCTGTTGGTGGGCCTCTCCTTCTTATTCTCTCTCACTCACACGTGCCTATGATTGATATAAAGCAGCAGCAGCAGCAGTTGGATGCTGTGCTTACGGTGGTTAAAAGTACATGCATATGCATGCTCTCGTGCCTATGTTCTATAATAAAGCCTGGACAGGTGTAAGTGGTGATCATTCAAAGTGCAGAATGATAACAAGGATTAATGTTTTGAAACTAGGTGTACGCAAAATCAGGTGAGACATGGAAGTTCGGAGGGTTTCATAAGTTTGGGGTGTCGCATTTCTAGTGAAATCCAGAGGCACTGAGGTACCACTGAATTCTTGAGCAAAATGGAAATGGTGTTGTGTGGGTTCTGCTAGGAAAGCTAGGAAGATGTTGTTTATTGAAATCTCAGCCAAATGTCCGTTATCTTGTATGTCTTTGTATCAGGGGTCAGCAACAGCATCGCATATAGTCTGTGGTCAAGTTTAACAGCACATTAACCATAGAAGTGTTAATGTAACAAAGACAGAGTGCTTACAGTGGACCACCATATTTTTGGGTTCCAGTGAAACGACACCCCCTGGTCAGCTCCTTAGTGGTAACTGGAAAGCTTGTGATTTTTCCCAGTGGCCCAGGGCTGAAAATTTCTATGCTGTTCAAAGGAGTTTCCGGTTCTCACCGTCAGACTGTTTAACTGAGCAGCTTATACAAGTGTCTGCACACACACACACAAAGTCACCTTCTGAAGTGATTATACACCCTAGTCTATAGGAGTGACCCCTTCCGAAATGGCTGAAAATTTTCCTTGAGTCATGATAAGTTAGGTAATGATGTGGTGATGGCATAATATCAGATTTTGGTATTTTAAGGATGTTTCTAATTTGGCAGCTAGAATTAATGATGGAGAGCATAGTGGTAAGACGAGAGAAGATAAGGATGGCACTGAACTGAAAAAGCTGGAATTGAAAAGTAAAAAGCACTGAATGAAGATGTGTTGCTGTGCTCCAAAATAATAATATATTCTGGCTTAATGGTGAGCAGGACAATGGCACTCACTGTGCTGGTTGTGGTGTTGAGCTAAGCACATAGTGGCCCATTGAAACTAATTTTGCACGTGTTGTACGTTGGTTGTCATCTGAATATGATATTTTGTTCTGGGGGGGGGGGGGTCCATCTGAAGTTGTTTTTATAAAAAGCTTTGAGGTAGTGTAGCAGGTAATGCTGGTGCCCCGCCAGCCCCTGAGCTGCTTGTTTGGGCATTGGTTCAAATCTAATTCGGCACACAGTGGGTTTCAATGCTCTCCATGCATTCACGATACTAAGGTGATAGTACATCTCTTCCACACCCTCCTTTCATGAGAAAGCAAGTAGACTGTTTTTAAAAATGTACTCCCTATTAATTTTATAGGCAGCTACTCGTAATGCTGGCAGACATGATGATGTCAAACTAAGTGACTGTGCTTTGGAAATCCCTTCTCTGCGTCTGTATCTCTATGTTGGTAAAATGCACTTTTGTTTGCTTTGAGCTGGACGTTACTTTGAGGGAAAAACACTAATGGATCAATGAATAAATCTAAAGTGGTTGCTGTGAGTCGAATTTGACTGGACAGCACCGACCCCAACCCTAAATATACATTTCAAGTTCAGTTTTCCACAGTTAATCCATTGATTCAGACAAGACATTGCACAATAAATGAATGCATAAAAGGTGCAGCATACAGTTAGCATACAATGATAAGGTGACAAACAAGGAGGCATATTTCAGTGGCCTCCTAGGGGGGTTAACCTGTGTTTCAGGGTGGGATGGTCTTTGCAGAGACTTTCCTGCAAAAACAAGTGTGAGCTAAAGAGAGGCAAGTGAAGTCATGTTCTTATGCTCAGAAATTAGAATGGGCAGATTTTCATTACTGCTAATGTTTTTTGTTGACCATTGCTTAATCTGCACATGCAATATTTACCTTTTTGACTGGTTATCATGGTATGAAAGCCAAGTTAGTAATAATATTTCATGCTCCAATGTTTGTTTGCCTGGACTACCAAGGACCAGTCTATAGCACGTATTTCCAGGGTTCAAGGTGAGTCCCACTCCGACCCTGCATATGGCTGTACTGTATATGTATGCAACTGGACCAGTAGAACTTTGACCAAGTTAGGTGGGACATGCATGCAGCATAACCAGAAAAATCCTCAATTCAGTTAGCCTCTGGTAAGAAAGGGAATTATTTTACTCTTTGAGGCCTCAGGTTGCATTACTGCCAACACCTCACAAACAGAGGGCCTAGGGCCAAGTCTGTTCACCTGCTGTAGTGCCTTAATTAAACTTTTTACCCCAAGTTGGTCCAGTATACATTTATCAAGCCGTATAAATAGGTAAACAATTCTACGAGGCCTAGTATACAAACCTGTCATTGCAGGCTGCCTTGGACAACAGCATCAGCTGCGAACTGTATACGTACCGTGCTTTAACCTTGCTTTAATTTATTCATATATTTTAAATGTCTCTCTTAAGCAGGGGACTGCCAACTCCAGTTATCTATCCACACAAATCCCCGTCATTCGCTTTCGAAGTGCTGCAGTATATATGTTTTCTTTGTTGAACAAGTTTAAAAAGCCATAATCTATATTTGGTATTTCAATCCATGTCAGTCAAAATATTACTTAGAATATATATTTTTATGTACTCTTGACAATTACCTGCCATTATAAATTGAGCTGCATGTCATATTGTACCCTTTGTAGCAACGCTGGCTTTGTTGCTGCTGGTGGAACACGCACAGGTCCCTCACATCTCGTTCTGAGTGCTCAGTGCAAAGGGGTTTTGAATAATAGATAAAATTATAGATAAAAGGTGTGACATTTCCTCTCCCATTCTTCTTCTGTGTTAATAAAAGGCTCTAATAAGGAGGTGACCTTTTCACGATGGATTTGTAAATGTCAGAAGCGGCAAGGCTCCAGTCCCATGTCAGCCACTGCTCCTTCTCCCAGCCAACCCCCCACCTGTGAAACGGACACCTTAAATATTCTGGAGAGCGAGCCACATGCAACTGCGCCCACCGTCCCATTTTTCTGGAGAGGTCATCTAGCTGAAATCCTTCATCAAACCTTTGGGCTGTGCTGCGAAAGGACTTCAAATTTCTCTTCTTCCTGACGAATATCGCAATTGTGTGTTGAGGGTTTTGAATCCCACTTGGAGTTTATTTCATGCAAATAAATATCATCTACAAGAACTGCTGAAATCTGCAGCCAACCCCAAACTGCTCCACTAACAAAGATGCTCACCCCGCATCTTGGAACTTGGACCATGGCTTGGGGCCAGACTACACCCACTTGCTGATCTTTGAGTGTACCATGGTGGAACAAAACAGCTAGAACGCCACAGTGAGGAGGCTGAACTTCACCAGAATGTCTGCGTTAAAGACTTCCTTCAGAATAGCCAGTCTTGGGACCTGCAAATGTTTTGGCTAGGAAGTGTGGTCACATTCAGCCAGTTTGTGTTGCAGAATTTTCTTGAATCCAGATTCAGCTGTACCTCTCTCCTAAGCCTTGTGCAAAAGAAAAGTGTAAACATTTGTGAAAATTACAGGCAAAAAGGACTGAAGGGTGGAGCAGCAAGACAGCTACACTACACAGGAGTGCTGCTATTGTGCAGAGAGGAATGCATCCGCTGCAGAGAGATCAGAGCTCATTGGAAAAAGATTGTGGCTTGAATTTAGAGGCCGAGTGAGCCAGGCATGATCCATTTCCAGCCGTCGCACCGTTGGCCAGATGGTATCCTGCCAGTGACTGTGGCTGACTCGTAGATCCACAGCCTCGCATCTCTGCTTTAGAGGTTCATCCAAATGGGGCTTCTGCTGGATATTCCTGCTCCTGGGCTCATTGGAGTGATGCTCTCTATTCCGTCTATAAGTGCTTCAAAGTTGGCTGGGATTCATTATTCATTAAACTGCCTTTGATATGAGGGGAAGCTGGATGAGCATGAGAGCTACAGTGGGTGATGGCGGGAGGAGGCGGTGGAGGGAGACCAGGAACGAAACGCTTGAAGAGGATGAGATTCCTTGTGTCCCCCTGGTGTGTTCGGTGACCCTATAGCTCAGTCCTCTGGGTGTCATTCCCAAGTGTGAGCCACATTCTCAGAGTCCACGTCTGCTCTCGCTTTCTTCTGTGTGAGGGATCGTTCCCAGGCTTCATGCAGAACTTCAAACGTGTTTAATTATGACTTCGGAATGGGGGAAGGGTGGTCATCTCCTGGCTTGGAGCGCCGAGAAAATGACACAGAAAGAAAGCAGAATTTCAAAATGCACTTCAATTAATGGTATCTTTCAAGAGGGTGCGGAGCCAGGCAGCTTAATTCGAATGGTCATCTTTGATCCATTGGGATTAAAGACGAAATCTCCCACATCCGGTTCTGACTCTGACGTCGCTCCTCTTGGAGACGAATCTGCTTTGACCTGAATACAAGAAAAGGGGAGATAAGGGGAACTTTCCACCAGATTAACCAGGTTACATCATCTAAGGCCACACTAAACCGCGTGTCATGACCTGGCAGTCCGTCACATTCTCAGCTCAAACGTAACCCTTATGTTCTACTCCTTCTTCTATGCAGAGACAGAATACAACGTGGACTCATACTCACTCCGCTGCCACTCTTAACATCTTGATGGCTTTCTGATGATCTTCTCCTTTGGTTTTTGTAACTCCAGCTCCACAACTTATTCACCCAAAGCTTCTCCTTCACATGCACACCTGTCCCCCCCATGGACGATGTAGCAGAAGGTGCAGGTAGCTGGAGACTGAAGGTCACTGGGGTAGACAGGGCCTCTTTCTTCATTCCATCCCTTGACAGTCACTTCCTCCAAGAGTACCACGTAATCTACTTCTAAAAGATAACGTATTACCAGCATACCTTCCACACACTGAAACAGAACATGCAATTAAATGGACTTTCAAAGTTTGGCTAAGGTTGGCATTGCTCTCCAGTAGAACCAGAGGGAAGAATTCCTCAAATAAAAAGCCAGAGTTATTCAGAGGGCCCCAGATTTGGGGTGAGGAGATGGGAGCAAGAGGGCAGAGTTGGGGATGTGGGCAAGTGTAGGAAAGATCAGAGGAGGTTCTAGAAAGATCTCTAGACAACTGACATCATAATGCAATCTGAGAGAGAAGTGGACACAGCTAATAACTAATATCTACTAATTGTCAATGTTATTGTTATTGTTTCTGAAGTATGACCTCCTGGTCGGGACATTGGTGTAATTGGGAAATGGTTTTGAACTGATCTGCCCAGTTGCTCAAATGGAACAAATAAAAATTACAGTCAAGGGCAGCATGCTTTTAGCTTCCAACTATGTCGTAACAAGTCATGGAAAAATCTATAGACAGACAGAAATGGAGCAGTTGCTTATCAGGAGTGCTTTTAAATGCATATTTCAACCTTTTTAGTCAAAGCACATGAGTGTGTTACACATTAGGCCACACCAAATCCTTTGTTTTCTGCCCAGTTCTGTAATGCATGAAATAAACTGGAACACAGAAGTATTTCTGGGTTGGCCCTACACCTTTCAGTTGATGTGCTTGATAAGGTTTGAGTATTTTTAACCCTTTAATGGAGTGGTTCAGATTAGGGTTCTTTCTTCACTGTGAACAGGGTTTAAGGGATCGCGACCTTGCTGGTGCCCCCTAAGCAGCAGTGTCATGCCAGTTTCTACCTTGTTCTACCTGTAATACTGAAGAAGCTGTTGAATTGGGCATCTCCCTTGTGGCGCTTCATGAAAGATTATTTATGAAGGTCCCTTCTATTTCGCTCTGAACCTGTGCCGAATGCTGCGGATTGTTCGTAATGAATAGTGGTTTAGTAGTTAGTGGTTTATTTCTTTCTTTGCAAAAACAGTAGGCACAGCTCGTGGTATTTTATCCACAGGGTTACACTTCCAACAACTTCTGCTTCTAATGGCTGAGGCCATGGTCTCAACATAAAACTTGACAGATTTCCTTTTCTTGCCTTCCAGTAAAAACAAGCTCCTATGCGCGTATAATGTACTATTTGTAATTGTCATCTAAAATTTAGATTTATCAAAATTCAGTTGCCGATGTTTTATTTAATGCCTATTTATAATTCATTGGTTTTCCTCAAAGAGCAATGAAAGGAAAAAAAAACAAACATGTTTTTGCACTACTGCATCAACACACAAATGCTCCGTTTGATCCGTTTCCTGGGCCCTGTTATCCCATTGCATCGGCCCGCGGGTGGCTGGGATCCCAAAGGGCTGAGGCCCGCAGAGTTGTCGACACTGCTGACGCTGCCTCATCGCCATGGTTTCGCACACGCTCGGCAACAAACCCGCCATTGGCAAGGGCCGGCTGAGAGAGGCTGCGTTGCGAGCGGGCAGCGGTCCACAGAGTGTCCCCAGCATCAAAGCGCCATTATGTCATTTCAGCTCTTTTAACTGAGGGGAGCAGAAAGAGGGATGTAAATTTACGGCCATTTTACAGGCATGACCGCTCTCCGTGTCTAGCCTTTGATTTTTTGTGTGTGTGTGTGTGTGTGTGTGTGTGTGTGTGTGTGTGTGTGTGTGAGAGAGAGAGAGAGAGAGAAACTCCACTTTAACGCAAGACTTGGCATTCATGCCAAAACAAAGTGCCTCTTTCATGGGATGACTACAAAGGGAATGCATGCACATCATCCAAAAATCTTTAATCTGCTTCATCTTTTTGTGTTGTTGATGCTCTGTTTTTGTTTGCATTGTTTGTCTTTTTTCCGTTTGGCAGCGCAGCGCTTTCATTAAATGTTCATTAGTGTTAATTCATTTCTCCTCCGTGTGGAAGAGTGATTCACCCTCTCGGTACGGCGCATTCTGGTTATCTACCAGAACTTTCCAAGCAGGTTTTTGGGTTCTTCCTGTCACCCCTGTAGGAGATGAATAGCGCGCCGAGGAACAGTGCGCACGCTTCCTGCACTAAAGCGTGCTGGCGTACGGCTTTTTAAAAACCCTTTGGCGCACATGTTAATACGTGCGTGAGCCATTGTAGCCAGCAGCCTTTTAGTTTTCCGAGGCGTTTGTGCTTACATTATTTATTTGTCAAGCGGAGGTCCTTAGTCAGCTTACGCTGCTTTGCTCTTTACGCCGCTCATATATTTGGAATTTACGCAGTTTGGCTGGAGCCCCCGACCAGCTCTGCTTTGGGTGTGTGAGTTATATGCTTGTTAATTAGGTTTGGGGCAGAAACCCAACAGGTTGTGGGTTCTGGGGTTCAGCTGCTCCAGCTGTTTTTCAGACTGGTGAACAGATGGAGATGCTCTCCACACCCCCGTACACACCCAGACTTTTACCTGGGAACCTGGAGGTCTGCCTAGGCCTCGTCCACCATTTTGGACGCACGGAATAGGAGATCTCCTTGAAGGTCATTACTTCTCAGAGTGGGAAGTAGAAGGGGAGGGGTGGGGGCACTCCGTTCTCCGCAGGTAGGATGCAGAAGTCCTATAAGTGGATAAATGGCATTTTTTGTGCATTCAGTGTCACTTTGAAAGCCTCTTTGTGACATCCAGTTACAAAGTTACCTTTCCTCCCCCCACCACTCAAGTTAGGTAAAGTGTCTTTGCAGCTAAACCCAAAGCCAGGTTACTAAAGGGGGGGGGGGGGTGCATAGAGAATTCACTGCACAGCATGACTTTGCCCAGCATCTACCCAAGCAAGGGGGAGTAAGGTATCAAGGGCCAGCAGGGGTCATGTTCTTATACCTGCCAATCATTTCCATTAAATGCAGAACTGACACACCTATTGACTGCTGTTCCTCAGAGGTGTGGCATGCAGGTGACCCCGTGACCCCCTACTGCCCCCTTTATGTTCACTGACAGGGGCATTAAAGACCTGGGGAGAACAAGGTCCTATTTTATATCAAACATGATGAAAACTGCATTTTTTGTATTTTTCCCTGCCACTGGAATTGCATGTTTTTATCAGATGTACTTCAGATGGTTTAGTGTGACTGCATGCGTGAGAGCCTGTCGTGTGTGTGTGTGTGTGTGTGTGTGTGTGTGTGTGTGTGTGTGTGTGTGTGTGTGTGTGTGAGCATGAATCTCCATGATCTCTGTGTGTCTGCCAGCTTAACCACACTGGTCTATTTTTGCTCTGTTTCCACTGTCGTGCAGATTAATGCCTTTTAATGACTGGTTTCTCTGCATTTTCTGTCACCTGTGCAGCCTCTGTGATATAAACATGGCTCTCTGGATCTTGCACCTGGGTGTTCTGTAGCACAGAACTCTGTGTTGTCACCCAACCATGAAATCCGCGCTCTGCCGAAATGAGGTCAGCGCAGGAGGTCAGGATCCTAAATAATCTGCACCCATACTGGAATGGGGCATTACTGTGCCCATGCCCCATGCTTGTGCAGTGAATTCTATATGCACCCCCCCCCCCTTTAGTAACTTGGCTTTGGGTTTAGCTGCATCTTTTCACCCCGGGGGTGTGCCCCATTTGCCCATAAACATCCAGCCAAATTCAGACAGGCAGAAAATCCATCACACAGTCAAAGTAAACGTGGCCTCTGTTCATGTAACTGAACAAAACAATCATAAGAAAGAGAGGCTGGAGACACGGCAAAGAGTTCAGTACAGAAAGAAGATTAAAGAGAGGAATTAACATGAACACATACAGTATGATGATATAACAAACCCTCTAACAGAATTTATACAAATCCTCCCTCTAACCTTTGAATCGTAGCAGCAGGACCACAGGAAGCCCCATGGTCTAATATAAAGGTCATTCTCAGTGACATGGGAGGCTTCTACCAGTATTAGCAGCAGGTTTAATAAACATAAAGGCACCATCTATGGGCTGAGGAAATAATATATTATTCTGCTTCCACTTACAGCAAGGCGGCTGTGATGGGACACTGCTGGTATGAGATACTGTTAATCTTTTAATATGAACGAAGCGTATCTTGCCGGAGCTCGCAATTTATTGCTGCCATCAGTCCTGTGTGCCGCCGTAACAAAAGGGCCTTTTCCTTTGATTCTGTTTTTTCTCCTCCTCTTGTTTTATAAACATAAATGCTTTGTTCTTCTTCAGGCCTATTTTTTCAGATTATGTAATTTTCTCTCTTTAGGAAGCAGTGCTGCTGAAAGTAATGTTGCAGGTCCACAGCAGGGACAATCTGATGGCGTTATAGTGGCGCCGTGGCCTCTTCCTGCCAAACAAGAACCTGCTTTTTGAAAAAAGTACAAGAAGAAACTGTGGAAGCGTTTGAGAATTGAAGGGACTGGGCTCAAAGTTCTTTGTTGTGCACGCTTGTTCTGATATCTTCTCAGAAAGCCCAGTAGGAATTGGATGCCGGCTCTATGGACTTCTGTTCTGGAAACCACAGTAAAAAGAAAACAACATGCATTTACATTTATTCATTTTGCAGGCACTTTTCTCCAATGTGGCACACAATTCAAAAGTTCATTTCACTACAAAGAGCTTCAGATACAGACAAGTGATTGTCAAAACAGTTTGTTTGCCTAACACCACTGTTTTTCACCTGCACATGTTAGCCAGAAGCCACCTAAGGAGGTAGGAGTCAGATAGGAAGCATGATCATCCATCTATCCATCCATCCACCCACCGATTACCATTAACTGCTTTATCCTGGTCAGGGTCACGGTCGGGAGCCTATCCCAGAATCAGAGCGATATCCTGTGAAAGTAAACCCTGGATGGGATGCGAGTAGATTGCAGGGTGGGAATGCAATTTGGTTCAATTTATTCTTGGGCAGAGCTCTGCGATGAATAACAAGGAGGAAATGGCACGTCATGGGTTATCTGCTGCTGAGTCAAACAAACTGTTAGCTGTCTGAAAATGCCAGCTGGCAACTGGGGAGAAGAAAAAAAAACTCCCATCAGCAAGAAGGGGAGAAAAATTAACCTCTGGGGCTCCAGGTACCACAGGCTGCCCACCCCTCCTGGTGATAATGTACATACAGATCAGTTCAGTGCATCTATTGCAACATACTCTAGCTGAAGACTCACTAAGGCTGTCTGGATCCAGACCCGTGACTCCTGATCCATTTTAAATTGTTCAAAAGTCACAGGCTTCAGACCACAGTGACCACTGGGTGCCGTTGTGGTCATGGTCAGCCTGTCCGGGGCAGTGGCTAAATGCTCTGCTACCCACAGTTTTCAAACAGATCGCCACATCTACAAGCAAGTTGGCCTCTTGTGAACACAGAGCATGACCTGGCTCAGAGCTAGTTAGAAGATCAGAGATGTAAGCTGGTGTCAGACGCTTTAGTGCCTTTTAGGACAAAAGCAAGAGCTTGAAGTCATGTATATATGCAGAAGAACTGGAGGAATATGGCGGTATTTCCAGCAGCAAGTGAAGATTCTGGTTCCAGGCTTCCGGATGAGTAGGAATGGAGAGATGATGACAGCAAGGAGTTGTGGTAATCGAGCCTGCTGGAAACAAAAGCGTGAACCAGCTTTTCAGTATCTGGCCCAGAAAGTTAATGTTTTAATCTGAAAATATTCCTCAGCTGCGGGAAGCCAGTTTTCGTAACAGAGTTAACACGAGGCTGGGACATGAGCTCTGGGTCAAAAGAACTCTGAGATTCCTTGCAGGTAATATGATTTTGGAGTTTAGAGCCATGAGATTCAACTGAGGGGGTTTGCTGGCAGGAATCTTCGGGCCCAGGAGAAGGATATCCACCTTACCAGGGTTCAAGGTGAGGCAGCTGGCGCCCATCCCGGCTTTAATGTCAGGGAGACAGGACGGCAGGTACTTGGGAGGGTGCAAATCTGAAAGGTTGATGATAAAGCCAAGTGTGCTCAGCATTTCCGTGAGATGTTGTTTTTCCTAATTAAATTCCCTAATGGTAGTAAAGAAAAAAGCAGTGGTTCCAGCACAGAACCTTGAGGTACTCCATAGCCGACTGGTGAAAAAGAAGAGGAGTTTCCATTAAGATGTACATGCTTGAATCTATTTACAATGTAGAAGTTGAACCCTGAGCTCTGTACCAGAAGACCCAGGCTTGTCTTCAACTTGTGCAAGAGGGATGAGATCATGTGCAATAAAATGTGAGTTTATGTAGCTGCTAGAAGGTCAGAATGGAAGTGGATCTGAAAGACTTGTTTTAAGACATTTCTTAGAAGCTGGAAGGGACACAGCGGTTGTGAGGAATAGTGGGAGTTTCATTCTTACTTACACTCCGAGAGGAAGTTAAACAGGTGTTCCTCACTTGGTTGATGGATTGGTTTCTACCCATCGTGTTGGTGGTTGAGCTCCCTCCTCTCTCCGTTTCCACGGATGGTATCTGCCACACTTAGGAATTGTGGAACAATGATGACACTCCTAACTTTACATTGCAGGAGCCTATATGTTACTGAGAAGAGATGCTTGTGTGGACATGGTGGAGTCGTAGGTGTCGTGGTGCTAAAGGAGCCTCGCAACCAGGAGACAAACACGAAAAGTCAGGCAAGGTGGCAACGCACTTGTGTGTCACAGTGACAGTCTGCACCCGTGGGTCCTCCGGCATAAACACGCCCAGGTGTGAGAGCTCACACCTGCACATTCTCTGTGTGTAAACACCTGAGGATGTTCACAGGAGGGCCTTTGACGGCATTAGGTTTGCGGTGAGAAACCCTGATTTGGTCACAGACGGTACAAAGCATGACATGTAGTTGTGTGAAAAGATGTAAGGAGGGGTCAGAGAGGCCATTCTCCGTTCCGTTCCGAGATCCGACGCCACTGTTTGAACCCCACTCCGGTGGTGTCACTCATCAGCAGTTCACCAAAAGCTGCAAGAAGTCGGTTCTCCTGGAGCGCATAAACTGCGGTCAATGCAGGCCGGTCTTCTGCTCTCCTAATAGGCTTAGTTCAATAATTAATGGCCGGACGATCGGCTCAGGGGTGGAATCGGCTTAATTTAATAATTTAGACATTGACGGAGGCGTGAAACCTACAGCCCAGAGGCCTGTTGATGACTTAACCTATTCCAGCATGCAAAGAAAAAAGAAAAAAAAAAAGGTGCAGAATACGGAAGCTTCGGTGGAATCATCTCCATCCCAAGACTAAACCGTGATGCAGATATTAAAACCAGGGCTGAAAAGGGGCAACGTGCATTAGCTTCATCTTCGGGATCAATACCTGCAGCCCTGCGGAATTTGCCCCCAAACGCATCAGCGTGTAGCGCCCGTGTGGCCGTTTTGGTGGCGCATCTCGCATGCGAGCGACTGTCATTGATAAGTATGGCGCCTGGGGGAGAAGGACACTTAACCAATAAGGCCTTAAATTAAAAATGTCTTTCAAAAGCTTTATCTTTCGGCGTCGCCAGCTATTAATTCCCCACAGTAATGCTGGAGCTCGGTTAACTTTGATAAAAAAGAAAATGACAGCTAGAGCTGGAGTTTCTGACAACTTTATAACAAGGACTGTGCTTCATTATGGAATCAGACTTGCAGCTGATGCAGGGGTTGACCTATAAAAGCTTTTATTATAAAAAAAAAAAATAATAATAATAGCATGCTTTCATATCCTTTTGACGGAAAATGTATTGGATTAGAATGAGGACTGACAAAGAGATTAATATACTGGAGCTGTAAACATATAAAGCAGCAATAAATCGTCTCTCCCTCTTTCCCGCTGTCACCTTCATGCCCCCATCTCTGCCACCACCACCACCACCCCCTTCCCCCACGCAGCAACATGAAGCTATATTTGTTATGGGGCTTAAGGAGCCATTCAGAATAAGCAAAGTCTGGTCCATAAATATTCCCACACGCCCTCCTACAGAGCCTGGAAATGCAAGACCCAGCAGCTCTACTGTGACCACCATAAGAACAGTGCAGTAAAGCATGTCCAAGGCACAGGACAGTGATATACGCGTGGAGACATCTTCATGGCTAAGGATTACGTCTTTGGTTTACGAAGGAAAACCGACTCTTCATGCTCACGCAGCAGCGGGACAGTTCTCTGTCCAAAATGCCAAAAAGCATATAATGCATGCAAATAAAGTGCCCGAAAGCCTCCGAAATTTCAAAGGAGGTTTGTGGAAAGTCAAACGGGAAACTGCGCGACACCCAAGAATAAAAAGTCTGAAGGTAAACATTTAAAGATAAAACCCGAAGATAGAAACAGTTTCGGATTTGATATGTGCATAAAGAATGAAATGCATAAATTTGCATCTGTAAAGGCAGGGGCGCCGAGGATTCAAAGCTGGGTCTGCATTTTTAAATATCGCAGCGAGACGGGGAGGCCGTGGCAGCGTCCACTCCACGGGCGCGTTACAGGGAAGGTGGATGTGTCTCTGGGAGCCGCAGGCCGGGGATTGTAAAAGCGCGCTGGACATTTAAGGCCTTCATCCACCCTGCTTTATTCTCTAATCCCGCTCAAGTTTCTTTCGTTCGGTGCCTTTTAATTTTTCCACTTCACCGCGTAGCTTCTGTCAGCGCAGTCCAGGTCACCATCCGCCTGCTCTCTTTTAAAAGATGAATTTGAGGAACAGCCCCCTGAAGGTCAATTAATCCATTCAAGTCTCGCAAATAACATTTCTGCCCCACGTTCTGCCGTCTCGGTCTGGCGTAGCCGCTTTCTTCTTTGCTTGCTCTTTTTCACTTACTCGCCACTGTTTGTGATGTTATTAATAATTAGCAGCAGTTAAACAGTAGAATAATCTGCAAAAGATGCGAAAATCGTGATGCTGCCATCAAGCTAAGATTTCTTAACATTATTGAATTTCTCCACATTACTGGGTTCTTCACCTAATCTGATCTCTGTTATAAATTATATTTAACAAGGCTTAATACTCTGATCCGAGTTTCATTACTTTGATGAAAAATACTTTCCATTTGCTTTGCTTGCTCATCCTCGGTCAAGATCTACGAAGCACGAGCAATTCTGCCTCCTAGGAAGGAACTGTGTTTTTGTATTCGGCCCTCTGAAATATTTGCCGGAGATAAAGCGAGAAGAGGTTTTCAGCATTTGTTTTGGTGGTGTTTGCAATACTAAGATTCTGTCTAAGCGTTTCTTTGAGGCCCCTTACTACCCGTATATAACGTCTCTAGAGAAATGCAGCAGCAATGATGAATACATATTGCTTTGTTCCTACTCTCTTCTGACTGAGAAAATAAGTTAATATGCCCTCCAGATCCTCTGCAATTCCTTATGTGACCATTCCCATATTTTATGCACGCGTTTAAACGGAAATTCAGAATTTTTTACAGATGAATGTTTCTTTCTCACTTTTGCAGACTTTAGCAAAAATATGATTTATCTGTTGGTTCATCGGTAATGCTATGCATTTATTGTTGGGGACCTGACCTGCGTTTAGGCATTCCTTTAAGATATTTGCCTACTCTGCATTTGCTTTCCAGCAGCCGAGCCTTTGAGGCAGCCACGTGGACGGCAGAGTTATTCTAACATGACCCTACGCGTTGATCTCTGCGTCCCGCCGCATTCCTGCTGCAGGTCATCGTTGTTTCGGCCAATATCCGCGTGCTTATAGCTCGCGTTTCACCCGCCACGCTCGCGGCAACGTAGTATTTAAATTCCACACTGCATATTCATGGCTCATGTAATAATACAAAAAGACGGACGGAAGGGAGTTATAATAATCATATCAAATTCATTACACTATCAAGTGCAAACGGTGGCAATAAATTTTAATAATCTTGATCTCCTTTTACAGGACTGCTTTATATACATATTCATTGAATTACTCCTCAAGTTTGAAAGAAAGGAATCATTTGAGACTATAGGAGGAACACGAGCAAAATTAATGTACCTGCGTTCAATGCGTCCCTTGGAAAATGCTGAGTGATTTTGTAACTAGACTCAGCGAGTCTCCGTGGAAAATCCTAAATCGGTGCCCTAAAACGTTTCTCTGCTTCCTTCTTTTCCCCTCATTTTTCAAGCTTAAACGTATACGCTGTAAACTGTTTTCGGCCGTATTGCGCCAGTGCTTGCTTCACGCGCGGAAATATTTCATCCTGCCATTTTCTACTAAACTGTTAAGACTGCCCCCCCCCCCCCCCCGGTTCTTATCTTAACAAATGAAACGTGCAAACAAATATTTTTGATACGAAATGTTTCGGACGTTTCCTTTAAAAACTCTGCTCTTTTTTTTTTTTTTTTTTTTTAAGCTGACGGAGGCCTACAGATGAAATAAGGTCTATTTCCATTTGACTTGATGGAGGGACTCTGTAGGCATCTCGGTCTACCCACAATGCATCTGTGCAGCAGCAGTCTTGCGCCGCATAAAAAGGAAACAAGGAAGGCCATTAAAATATCACTGTTGTCAAGATTAAATTTGTAAACTGTCACCCCATGTGTCCACTTTTCATCTTGCGACGGCATTTTTTTTAATGACCGTGTGTCATCCATCTAATGTTATCCTGTTTTTCAATTACAAGGCCAAACAGTCCACATCGCATTGCTGGGCTAAAAAACCCGAAATAATAAATAACGCGCTGGACCTTCAACAGGCGACAGGGAGGTCACATCATGTGAGATAAAAGAGGGTTAAAGGCCAGAAGCTGACAAGCCTGTGTGTGGTTTGTCAAAAAATACCCCGATCAATGATATGAAGGCGATATGGCTCTCTGGTGTGTAAATACTTTGTACAAGTTGTCAAAACAAAACCGAGAGTTTAAAATGTCTTTATTAATTTGGCGTCACCGGGACGGCGATTTGTCAAGTGCGTCTCGGCACGCCGACTTTCGTCACTTTGCTGAGCTGAAATAGCGCTCGCTAAAAAATGGAGCCTAACCATCTGTGGTGGCAGCAAAAAACATAAAACATCGCATAGCGAGCGCTGCGGAGCCGTGCGCCAAACAAACACGCGCCAGTTCGGTCTCATTTCTTGACAGCGTGTTTGGAAAAAGCAGTTGGGAGACCATGTTGCTGGCTATTAAATCTAATAGATTAAAGCTGGAGAGAGAATTCTAGAAAATTCTCGTGGTTTAACAGCACCTGCAAAGGGGCCTCTGTGTGTTCACAGAATGGACCCGTCTGCGGCTTCTGCTGAGGAACCTTGAGATGTTACCGCAATGGACCACGACGTCAGCCTGGCGGCACCAGATGGTTCTCTAACAAAATCCAAAGGTCGCCAGTTCAGTACCCAGGAGGAGTCATCATGCATCGCTCTTCACTCTAGGAATCGACCACTACCACCACTGACCGCTACCAACTCTTTGCACTGATCTTTTTATTCCTTCCTTATTTTTTATTTATCTGTTTATTTATCTATCATCTTATTTATTATCTATCCATTTCCATTTATTTACCTCCTCATTCACTTATCTATTCAGTTTATCTATGCTCTCTTGTGTTGTCATGAGGACTGTTTACTATGCTTGGCACCACGGTCCATGAGAAGCTTCATTTTGTTCTGTCTTGTACATTTGCGTGAAGTTAACCTCAAACCTTGAACCATGCACAAGGAACTTCGGCATTTACCTTTTTTTTTCCATTTAGCTGGCACCTTTCTCCGAAGCCGCAAACAAAGTCAATCGATTTACAACAATTTGCGCGTTTACACAGCAGGGTTATTTTTACTGGAGCGGTTCAGGATAGCTATCCTGCTCAAGGTTACTACAGGAGGAGGTGCGCTTCAATCCAGGGTCTTTCCAGTGCATGGCAGCATCCTGGCCCGGACCCCCGTTGCTCCTGTAAAACTGTCGGCGGTTTAAACTCACGCTGTTTTAAGATAGTTTGAATAAATATATCAGACATGCAAAATAAAAATAATTATGACATAAGTAGTGACTTACTGTAAATTCATCTTGGCGAATATCTGTTTTGGGAATCCAGCTCCCTTCCATTAATGTTCATCTTCCTATAATGCATTGCTTCCTGTAATGCCCTGCATGAACCAAAGGTTTGGGATTTGTGCTCAGATGGATTGACTGCTCACATCCAGGAATCCCAGCTGGTCGAGGGTTCAAAGGGTTCAAAAATGACAAATTTAGAAATACAAACCCAGGAAAGTCGAAGCAGTCGGAATGATGGTGATGTTTGCCGGAGCCGAGGGACGGCCCACGCGTCTGTCTGGGATCAAACGGCGGGTGAAAATGGGAGATCTGCAGGGACGGGGGGGGTGCGCACCCGTGCACAGAGAGGGGGCTCTGTCTATGGCTCGAGTCCAGCCCGCGTCTTTCCAAACGGAACGAAACAACAAACGAAGCGCCTTTCACAAATACCCCACGGCACATGCTTCTTTATCCCTAAATCTGGCTCATTGGGGGCCAGGCAGGAGGCCAGATTAATAGAACTCCGCTGGTGGCAAGCAGCTTTGGCCTGAAGTATTGGCAAGCATTTTCTCATCTTTCCATCGGTTTTTTTTTTAATGCCTCTGTCCTCCCCGACTGTGCCACACCGGTTCGTTCGGTCTAATTTTATACGTTTCTCAACTTCTCAGGTGTTTTCAATCCAAAGCATCACGTATTTGCAAAGCCCAGTTGTGTCTTTTTTTGGTAAAGCCAGACATTTTTAACGCAGCGATTCGCATCGAGTTCCTTGCAGCAGCGGGTCGCCCCGTTCAGATCCTTAACCACCGCACGACCTACCGAGCGGGAGCTGTTCCGACGATGTTACGCCGCGCTCTTCAGATACAATAACGTCGGGCCATTACTCTCCTATCGGTTGCGTCCTGTTGCGATCCTGCTGATTTCTGGGAAAAACACTTACTTTAGGATAAAAGTGTGGTTGCACAAGGTTGTTTTATTTTTTTTTTAAGCGCAGTTTGTATTTGCCCGCGTTTCCTTTTAACTGATTTTGGTATCCGCTCAGTGGATAATTCATCACAAACAGCCCTGCTTTCTGATGGCTTGTTGACAGTGGATGAACGTAAGTGGACTTGGGGGAACGTAGCTGACGGTCTAAACACCCCCCACCCCACCCCGCCTTTTTACCCACCCCGACCAAACAGCTACCAGTGGCGTTTTGATTCGACGCAGCTTCCTCTGTCTGAGTTATCATCCATGGATGGATGTTCTTTATTACAGCCTTCATTTTCTGGGAAAGCTGCGGGCTGCGTGAGCACATTTTCCGAGACGAGGAAAGAGAGGAGCGCCGCGGCGTTGTTTTAAAACAGTAATTTCGATTTCATCGGAGCAAGCCGCTCCAGCGTGTGGCTGCCCGCGAAAGCGTACCTGTTCGCCGCTCTCCGGCGGCGCAGCCCCAGGTGGGGCACGGGCTTCGGATCCCGCCGGCAGAAATGACGCGGGGTTCGGCTCGGCGATGCATCACGGGAGCTTTCCAGGCCACACTGGAAGCAGCCTAGATTTTCGTCTGCTGACCTCGCCTCGATCGCGTCGGTCTTTGAAACATCGGCCGCGTTTCGAGTCGGCGCCCTCGATGCGCGGGGGCTCTGATCATTTTTCTCCCACGTACCCCCGCCGTGAACTCGCCGGAGAGCGAGGGCCGGTTCTTTGCTTTGTTGTTATTGCTGCCGCTGTTATCACAGCTGTTTCTTTTTTTTTTCTTTTTTTTTGGTCCCTTGTTTAATTTGCACATCAATCACGGTCCTTTTTCCCCAGGACGGTCAGGAAGACCGATTTGTCGGCCATTGTTGACTGATTAATCGCCCCTCGCCTGCCCCGCTTTACTAGAGCCAGCCTGCTTTAATGGGACTGTCGAAACCACACCGCAGACACCGACACCGGCGTCTGATGGACCTGCCCATCAACTGGAAAATGTACGACCGTCCTTAATTCCATCAGACGGAAATGGGCTATAATGATGCCAGCTGACAGTTTTGGAGCATTTTGATGAGTACGAAGTTGAGGGTCATCGGTAATATCGCGGCGTTAAACTGGATGCTGGGGACCGGAGTCAATGAATAGATAAAGCGAGTAATGATCTGGAACCGCATGACACTGGCGTGAGACCGAATTGGCAGGTTTGTCAAATATATGGCGCCGTTGAGAAGACTTCTTCTCGGATGCATCTTCTTTCACGTATTTGTGTACTTGTGCTTGTAACGGGCAAGAAGTTTTATTTGTGTCGGCTAGTTCACTCCCCCGCTGCATTTCACCATCCTATACTACGCTATGCTATACACTGAAAAAGATGGATCAGAAGAAATTCAGTGCCTTTGAATTGTGGTCCTGGAGAAGAATCCTGTGCGTACCCTGGAAGGCCCAGAGAACAAATGCATCGGTGTTGGAGGAAATCAAGCCAAAGTTGTCACTGGGAACTCAAATGACCAGGCTGTGAGTGTCAAATTTCGGATATGGTCACCACAGCATGGATGCTTCTTTAGCCAACTTGCTGAAGTCCGCATGCATTTCAGGACAACTATCCATAGAATTGTCATGAGTTGATTCAACAACAGTTAACAACTATACAATGCTATGCTATGTTACAATCTGAGCCAGAAAACTACCGCACTGTAGCATTTAAACAATCTCCTCTCTGCTCCTTAGACACTAGATAAGTTAACGTGTGAAGGCATGTGGTGTTTGGACTCTAATGTTGCACGTCAGTGTGATAATATTACAGATAGTCCTACACTTATAATGCGTCTGAGTTACAATAACCGAGACTTATAACTTCCATTTTATACAACTTTACTGTATTATTTTTGAGCTCTGACTTTTGGTTGTGACATCTGACAATGATCCTTGCACCTGCTGTACAGTGATATCAGCTAGTGCTGCCCCACAAGGCACCCACACTTGTTATTGCTTGGCTCTTGCTGAAGGTTTGCCTGTATCAAATTGCACTTATTCTTAAATATTAATATAGCATTTTATGTTCAAATCCCGATGGCAACAATGTTTATGGTCTAAGTCGATGTTTTGGTATGTAGCAGCATTTGTGTTTTATTTGTTAAACATACAGAACTTTATGTTCGTGAATCCATTAACATTATTTTTTATTCTCAGTGGTTACTGAGCAACATTGTGAGAGTTCTGGTGGTGCTGAGAAGAGCGCAAAATAGTTTTGTAAATGAAAGTGAAAATACTGCACGTGAAAATATAATTGTAATACTGGCCTGTAAGTATATTGTTATTATATTATACACTGCCCAGTTGAAAAAAAAGTCACACACTCTAATATTTTGTTGGACCGCCTTTAGCTTTCATTACGGCACGCATTCACCATGGCATCGTTTCGATAAGCTTATGCAATGGCACAACATTTATTTCCATCCAGAGTTCCACTCATTTTTCGCCAAGATCTTGTATCAATGGGAGAGTCGAACCGCTGCGTAAAGTCTTCTCCAGCACATCCCAAAGATTCTCAATGGGGTTAAGGTCTGGACTCTGTGGTGGCCGGGCCAATCCATGTATGAAAATGATGTCTCTCTCATGCTCCCTGAAGCACTCTTTCACAATTTGAGCCCCACAAATCTTGGCATTGTCATCTTGGAAGAAAAAATCCAATGATGGAAAAACTTGGTCATTCAGTATATTCAGGTAGTCGGCTCACCTCATTTTTTGGGCACATAACGTTGCTGAACCTAGACCTGACCAACTGAAGCAACCCCACATCATAACACTAAATCCAGGTGGTGACTTTTTTTGGCCAGGCAGTGTATATTGTTATTTTAACATGAACAATGTGTGAAGATAGTGAAAAAAAGCAACAAAGCCCTGTCATAAAAAATAGCTCTCCTGAATGTTCATTGTTTATATATTCCTATGGTTTATGTATTACAGCATTAGAGGATATACTTATCACAAAGTTGGCTTAGGATGAGACTGTCAGAATGAACCCTGTAGTAAGGTGAAGACCACCTGTATTCTAAGGTCTTCTGTCAACCTTTTCCTGATGTTTGCTTTTACCTAAAATACTGACACTTTTTTAGGACACTTCATAGAGGAAAATGAAATGGAAATCATAGCAACAAATAATTTTGGGCATCGGCAGCTAGGGTTGCACGTTTTTTTCGGTCAGCATCCTGCTTGTCTTTATCATTTGAGAAGCACTGGGATGTCCTCAAGACTACCGAGCGAGATTCAGTTTAGCTGGTGGTTTGCTCATCGGCAATGAGATGCAGGGATGCTGATGATTATGTGTGCATTATTCTGTGGTTCTTCTAGTTTCTCGGGTTTTCTTGAGGATGCTGGAATGTGAGACTTGTCTGCATGCGGCAGGTTTTAGCTCATCTTGAGAAACTTCTATAAAGTAAAGACTTTTTATTTTCCATGCATTGGTAACAAGAAAAAACTCCTGAATACAGGGTGTACCATGGTTACACTTTGTATGAGAATAATGAAATAACAGTAAAATCCATGGAACAGCTTTCAGATTTCCTTTTTCCTTCTAGAGTACAGGACGAGCAGTTATAAAAAGTATAATAAAATCATTCAGACTTTCATAATTTCACTATATTACAAACAGCGAATGATGTAATAATATAAAATATTTCATGACTGTCTATTTAGGGTGAGAAGTGAGATTTGTAGCCTATAAATTGTTTAGTGTATTGCTAATTTTGGAAATGGGTTTATCCTTATATCAGGAAGGATCAAAGTCTAACATTTTCTCTAAATTTGTTCGCATCCTTGAAATCAGAGCTCAAATATATATATATAATTTTTTTTTTTTTTTTTTAAATTTAAATGCACCTCAGTATGTAAATTCCCATTTATGGTAATGAGGAAGTTTGAGGAAAAGTAGCAAAGAATTCATTACTTCTATGTTTTATTCAGAGCCAAGACTTATCTTTATTCCCCTCCCATGAATGAAACATGTGGCTCGGTGCTCCGGGGTTCGACGGTGGAAGGGAAGGAGGGGATAAGGTTACTGCCACTGGTGTTACCTCTGGGAATTTGACTGCAATGGGTGGTTGTTCAAACACACACACACACACAGACACACACACACAAAGTGAAGAGCAGAAGCCCTCTGGCTGTTACATCCACATGTAAACACAAGGGACTAAGATAAAGGATAAAATAGGGTCTGCTTCTTCGGTGGCTGACAGAGGTCAGTGTGTGGGTTCAATCGGGTGCCACCAAGCCCAGAAGAATGACTCCAAAGATGACCGAACAGCACACTGGCCTGTAGCAGTCCATCAAACAGCAAAGAGGACACCTGAACTTTATTTATTGTCATTTTGTTGCCTAAAAAAATCTTTATTCAGTCCAAAGCTGCTTGTAATGCTGCACAACTATGTTGCTAGAATTTTCTACTGTAGGTACAGCGGGAACCTACTGCAATCGTTGGGCTGTGGAACTATTAACCCTACACCTGAACCTACCTTTTGAACCCTGCAGTTGGTGTCCTTGGCACGTGCCCTCATCGGTGCCCCGCATTCTCACCCAATCCTTCCCCACTGCGACGTGGCTCCGTATCTCCGGCAGAACAAACATGGCTGGATCAATCCAGCAAGTTGGGCTCCAAGGTCTCCTGTTTCCTTACCCTCTTCTTTCATTTCCTTGCAGTTTAAGCTCATCTTTGCTTTGCTCAGCTTATTTTCGATCTCTTTTTCCATAACATCGTGATGGCCTTGAAATTTTGAACGGCCTCCTCCTCATTGATTTTCCTCTCATCTTATTTGAGCCGATCCTGGGGATAAAACAGCTCTGGAAATCAATTTTTCGATTCTCGGCTTTAAAAACCAGATTTTTATATGTGGCAGCCAGAAAGCGGAGAAAGATTTCCTTGTACGCGTGCGTGTGTGCGCAAGTGTGGGTTTTGGCTTACGACTGTGTTTGCCTTGAGAAGAACCACCTGAGGAAATATGAATCCAAACTTCCAAACCCCATTTAGGGCAAAATATTGTACAAATACGAGTAAATTCCCAGGGCGACTTAGCGGTGCATCTGTCATTGCAAAGTGATTAAATGTCAACAGATAAAGAAAATGAAAAACCATCATTAAATGTAATGCACACGGATGAATGAAAATCCAAAGTATTGAGACCCAGATCAGCGATTAATTTCACCGAGGTGCTTCAGTTCCCCAATCTGCCCGCTTCAGCTGTGTTTTCAGTATTTTTTGTTTTAACTTGAGCTCAAATCTAATGTTGTCCCCCGCAAATCCACCTTAATGGGAAAGGTTAAATTCTTGCACGCACATTGCCAATGGACGGATGACACGGCGTGCGTCCCGCTCCGGGGGGCCGTTCGCCAGCCCGTGGTCCGTTGCGCAAATAAAAACATTCTGGATAACAGCAATTGATAGTGCGATCGATAAGAAATATATTTTAACTCCCAGAACTACGCTAAGCGCATCCTGTGCATTAATAATGAAGCGAGGAAGACCAGATTCTCATTTTGCCCCGCGGCGCTTCGATGGTGCGGCCAGCAGACCGGCGAAGTGTAATGGACGCATAAACGGAGGAGCAAACAAACGGTTGGGTTTCAGGCAAACGGCCCTCTTCACACGTCGCTTGACTCAGAGTGTCTGTAACAGATCGGCTGCTGTGCAAACAAACAAAGCGGCGTCATGAAATTAAGGTCTCCATAAATTCGGCAGCTGCATCCGTCGGCCCCCCCAAACCCCCGCCAGTAATTGCCCTGTAACAGCCTCTCGCCAGGGCATTACCGCTACTAGAATATTAACCTCGCTGCCACCGCAAATGGACTTTTGCAGGCTGCGCCTCTGCGCTCCAGAACTCAATTTACTTTTATATCTCCCCGACGCCTGTCATAAATACCTCTCCCTGCATTCAATGTATTTTTTTAATAAAGGGAATTTGATCGCGTGGGATGTGGGTTTATTAAAACTGTATTTCTTCTGCAGCGGTGCCACCCGTGCTGATGCAGCGAGGGGGGGGGGGGTGTCTCCTGGACCCGGATCCCCTCTCCTCACCCTGCATCCCCGCTCCCCCCGGCACCCTTCCCCGCCCTTTAAAGAGGGACCCCATGCCGTGGCCTGACCGGGTGCGCATTTTTGCAGGCTGCCTGTGGCAACGGCACCTCTGTTTTGTTTTATCTCCCCTCTTGTGGCATTGTGTCTCCACGGCCTGCGGATATTTCGTGAGTTCCAGGTGACAAGCACGTTCCCGGGGACTCAGACGGACGGGACGCGACGAGTTGGATCACCATCGGTGTGAAAATTGTTCGGGGAAGAGGGATTTTGTTCCATAATTCTGCAGCGTGGAGGGGGGGGGGGCAGCAAGGGCAGCCCAGGAGTAATCTGGGAGAAGATTTAGCGTTGTACCTCTCACAGGGAACACGTAATGAGGTCGGTCCTGCCACGCGGAGCAGCGTGAACCACGGGGAGGGAAATAAGATCGACTTCATATCGCCGCAGCACAAATTCACTCCTCCTTGCACTTTGTTATTTGCAACTCGCAGCCGTGCAAACGTCTGGAAGAGGGAGACGCGGTCATCACCGAATGGGGCTCTACCGCTACATTTCAGCCGCATGTCTTCATTTCATCCCTCGCCTTGTAAATAACTGGGCAAGCAAGGGGTAAAAATGAAACAAATCAAACCTGCAGGCCGGTTGTTGTTGTCTTTGTCATCACATATACAGTCCGGTTGCCTGGTTACCAGCAACTGCGTGAAATGCCCTCCCGCAGACCAGTACTGTGACTTGTACGGTTTTAGTTGGGAAGTTTCAACGTGTGACTATTTTGCTATAAATTTGTTTTACAAAAATGCGACGATCTTGAGCTACGGGGGAAAAAATTTTATTTGTAGGAACGCACTGTGGCCTTACAGTAAAAGTGAAATTAAATGTTGTAGTTATAGTCGAAATGATAAAACAAAAAAGTTCAGACAATGATGAATCAAAAGACCAATGCAGTAGTACTAGAGGTATTATAATAATAATGAAATCATAATGATATAAAAATTAAGCATAAATATTGTAAAGGACAGTAAAAATTACCGAGAAAGAACTGAAAAAATCCGTGGGGAAAACAATGGAAGTGATGGAACCTTCATACTTTTGTTCAAGCAATGCGCCGCATATTAAAAAACAAGACTTGCTGAATTAATTTTTAAAAAATTAAATTATTTGTGGGAGGCTTGAATATTGGCTGCAGCTGCACTGTAATATTTAACGCACCGGGAGAGGAGAGGAGTCGCCATGCTGCCGAGGTTGTTGATGCGACTGCTGCCCAAAGTTTTGTGCGTCCTGGTGTGTCTCTCCAACTTTGTTACGCGTTATTAATAAAAATACTCCTCTGTACCTGCGCAGAGTGCAAACTGAATGTGGTCCAAAAAAAATGGTACATTGTGAAAGAGCACCTTCATCGGCCTGCACGGATTTCTGCAGAATGTTTCGTCCTCTGCTTGTGCCCTTAGAGATGATATAAGATGTCCAGCTCCTATTCCTGGGCCCATTCATCTGGGGCTCCTTCTCCTCCTTCAGGTGAGGAACACCTGCACCCAGGAGCCTCACTGCGACCTGGTTGCAGTGACCCATCTCTCCCTCAAGCCTGATCCCGTGTTACCTGTTTGTCCACATTCTGCACTTTTCCACGGCGTGTGAACAACCTGTTCTTGGACCTTCTCGCCTTGCTGTCCAGACTCCCCTCACAGCTGAAAGGTGAGCCTCCTCCATTCATTCCGTCCATCCGCCTGGTCAGCCACCGCCTTTTCGAGAGGACTCAGACTTCTCAAAATGTGTCCGAAATACGACAGCCTCAATCTCACACCTTTTCGGCCTCCCGCTGAGTGTATATTTATTTTCCACTTTTGTAAATGTGTGCCTTCATATTCCTGCATGTCTATAGACCACTGAAGTGCAGCTCTGCCCTTTCGTGAGTCACACCTGAGAAAAACTACATCGCTTCCACCCGCCTTCCACCCAAATGATGCCACGGTGAATCAGATGAGCGCTGACACACCGCCGGGACGATACGTCTGACATTTCACTTCGGCGGGCTGCTCTTCTGCCGTCTCTTTCGGTAGCAAATGCAAGGACTCGAAAATCGTTCCGTATGAATAAAATTAAACAGACGCGTTCGACTTTGTTTGACGGATGCGCTGTCGGTAACTTTTTCGTAGGGAAAAAGGGAAAAGGCTCGCGTAAGTTATTTACAATAGCAACTTGGGATGTGCGGCAGCACAAATGCGACTATCTGGTCTGCTGTATTGATCTATAGATGTTTTCCGTATAATTACGGAGTCGAACGGATAAGACGAACGTCAGCAAGCGCTTAAGCAGGCCCCGGCAGACGTGGGAAATCTGACATTGATAAGCTGGATGAACATGGAAAATGTAATTATCTTAATGGGAAATTACTAAGTTCATTACAAAGTGTAATAAATGGAAGATGGATGAGTATTAAATTCTGTCTTCTGACATTTATTTCTTTATTTCCATTTATTTATTCACGCTTTCAGTGTTTGCTCACCAAATGAACGTTCGGAGCTTGGCTCACGATCCCGCGGCCCAATTCCTGCGCGTACGTCGGCCGTTCGGTTCGCGCGCGCGTGTACGCGTGCCGGCAAGGTTCTTTCCCGCTCCTGTTCAAGCATCGGGGTGCAGCCACGTCAGTCTACGCTGTTCGTTCTTGTTGGGCTACCAAAAACGGGAATATTTTACCCTTGGATTAGGAACGCTGGGTTGCATCGACGAAAAGGTTGTTAGTTTAAATGTTGCGCCTCCGTACACCCGGGAACTTAAAGCGTGACTCGTCGAGCTATAATAAAAAGACCGTCGTACGAAACAGCCTTTCTATTACAGGCGCCGCGTCGGCACTAAAACTTTGAACCCCTCTCGTGTTTGTACTTTTAAGAGCACTAAATCCCACTTCACACAAGAGCTAACTGGCTGGGATGAAAGGGAATATTAGCAGTTTTAATTGAGCGCCTCCGAGCCCGCATCCGCAGAAGGACTCCTCTCCGGCTTGCCGACGTTCCACCGGGCCGATCTTTGGCGTGCGCCAGAAATAAATAAATAAATAAATAAATAAATAAATAAATAAATAAATTTTAAAAAAGTCAGGCTTCTGTGAAAAGTACTCGTTTTTTTGTTGTTTTTTTTTTTTAAAGTAGAAGCCGGGCTTATTTACATTTAGAAAGAGGGGGTTTCGAGCGCAGCCCGCCTCGCGTGGCCCATTCAGTGCTGCTTTCGAGCACCGTGAAGCATTGTTTGGCATATGTGCACAGGCCATTAGCTAGCAAACAACCGAAAGGGCAGGCGGCATTAGTTCACAATAAGCCGCGCTCCACCTTACCGCGCCGTCCTCTGTGGAGCAGCAAAGTTCAGGCTCCGGGAAAGGCTCTCGAGAAGAAAAGAGAATTTTCTCCGCGAAACAGTTACATAAATGCATAAAAAGAGTTGTTTAAAAGCTTTTGCTAAGCAACCAAAAATACAGGGGGAGAAAATGCCGATAATAGTAATAATGATAATAATAAAAACCTCACCCTTGAGTTGTCTGTCTTCCAGATGCAGAGGAAAGTGAGATGTGTTGTTATTACTGATGACCTGTGTGACCGATGGCTCACGCGTCTAATAATAGGCTGGATAAAATAACACGAGTGCCAGCGCAGCTCTGCGCTTGTGTTCCGTTCAGGACGGTCACATCCTCCATGTCTGTCTTCTGAAAACAGAGGAAAAAGAACAAAAAGGGAAAATAAATTGGGAAGGGAAACAAAGGCAAGTTTATGTTCGCCGTGTTTTCTCACTCACTCCGTGTTGTAATGATCACGGAAAGGCGTAAAGGGTGCGCCGCGGCCTTCCTCGGTCACCGCTAACCCACGACCTCCCCGCTCGTGTTATTTCAGTCACCTGCTCTTTGGCACCACGCTCAAGGCGAGACGCCTTCCTCTCCGTCTTCGCCAACGTCAAGCCGGATCGGATCTGCGTTCGGGCTTCCGTCGCAATGCGCCTAAAGGAGACTGCGCATTCTGCGCTCCGTCGCGCAAACACGTCGTGCAGAGGAAGGAACGTCCGTAGTGAGTCTGAACCCACGGAATCGCGTCTGAAACGAACGGTTCATTTAGAGTCCAGGGATGCGATTGTTGCGCAGCCCCATTATTTCTGGCGAAATGCGTCTGCCTGTAATTCTCCTATGTCCAAGGTTCGGTGTCAAGGTGTGCTCGGCTGATGCAAAAGCGCATCTTTGCGCACGTGCGTATGCGCAGATGGACACGAGCTCGTCCGGAGAGAAGCCTTGGACCGCCGCTCGGCCGCGCACGCTCCCTCATCCGCCATCCGATCTGGCACGGTTTAGTCACCAATTGAGGAGATGTGCGTGAAGGGTCAGTCCGCATGACTCATATCACTGTACATCAATTCTCGTGACTCATTTCACTTACAGCCAGGTTTAGCCGTTTTTACATCCCAGGTACGATAGAAAGGGAACCTTCTTTGATAGACCCAGATACGCATCCATACCATGCAATGATAAATTACTGTTGATGTATCTGAGGCCTGAAATGGAAGCATTTTCCATTAGAAGATGATTTGTGGTGAAGGATTAATAAAAAGGTTACCCTGAAATATTATTTCACCAGCTGCTAGCTGTATTCCCAGATGTCAGTAATGTATGTTTACTCCCCCTTTGATAACCTTGCTCGACAGGTCTGGAATGCAGTAAATACAGCACAGGGATGGAAATAAAGATAAAGAGGCAAAAAATAGAGGAAAAATTTCTGCGGTAAAACGAGAGGTAAACGTAGGCATTGCTTTCTCAAAAGCTCCGGGGAATGCTGGGTGATTCGCAATGAAGGAAGTGCAAAATAGCTATTAATTCAGCACAGATGAGTGCACTGGGTAGTCAGATATGTGGTTTCTATTCATACAATTACACAAAGATGGCTTCCTTAATATGTGGAGTAAGATTGGTGTCACTTGAGTCGAGCGAGCAACACAAGATTCATTATTGTGAGATTTTTTTATTTAATAATTACTGGCGTGTTTGAGATGTTTCGGAAGACGCGATCGGCTTGAATTGACTAATTATTGTCTTTCAGTTGCACGCACAAATGTCTGCTGAAAAATGAGGAACAAAAGGCCCGGTTAGTTATTCTGCCGGCGTTCAATATGAATGCACTGATGAATATGAAAGACCTTATTACGCCGTGCAGCAGGGCTGGATGCGGCGGACGTGCGACACGGTTGCTAACGGGTAGTGGTCCGCGTTTGCGCGAAGTCGCCGCGAAGTTGCACGGCCGCACGTCCGCCTCGCTCCCAGCTCGGGTTCGCCCGCCTTTTTACGTACTTCGCCGATCAGGAAAAGGGATCGCGAGCCACACGCCATAAATCTCAGCGAGTCACTCCTGATTCTTATCCCGGCCCTCCTTTTGTCCCAGCTCTTCATTATTTAGATTGGGGAGCTACATGTATTAACAGTTACCTTGGCGTAATTTCCTTTATTTGTACCGCTCCAAGAAAACGCTACAAATGAGCATTGGGCGTGATTAAGAAAAACCTTTAGTTTCTTGCAGGAATTGCCAAATTCAATATTAATTCATAAGATAATAACCAACCAGAGTAACATGTACAGGGTACATTTTTTTCCTTTTATTCATACAGCATTGCCTCGGAAATGGTAAGAATTGTATATGAATATTTTAGACAACGGTCTGATGTCAGTTAGGCTTAATTAAGATCTCAGCTGGAGCGGCATCGCAGTCGGTCCCCAGGAGCAGGTGTGGAGATCTGAGCATCTCTCCCCTTCCCGCTTGTTGTCGCTCTGCTTTCTTCCTCACTCTCAGGTTGCATCCAAAAGCTTGAGAGATGTGTTTTCACCTCCTCTTTCTGCGTCTCCTCCTCTGTGGGAGGTGGCAGGGTGGCGAATGAGAGGCGTGAGAAGATACAGGGATACCAGCACAGTGAAGGAAACAGAGTGTTCTTGTTTTCATAAATATCCTCGATTCTTTAAATGTTTCCATGGGCTGAGGAAGACAGCTGAAAAACATTCCCCCGATAAGGTATTTCACTGAAAAGTAAAACGGGGGAAGAAAAAAAGGAAAAGGCGCCCTTTTAACATTTTCAGCTGGACTTACATTAACACTGGTTGGCACTTTGATATCAAGATGTAAAAACATAAAAAAATGTATTCATTTAACACACTATATTATACATAATTTCATTATCTTGGGGCACACTGTGTGCTATATTTTATAAAATAGTGTTCCCTCGATCAGCACTCTAGATGTGTTCTGTATAAATGGAGAGCTTAATGGTACCGGAGTTATAAGAGGTTATTAATACAGTTTACAGGTAAACCCCATTTTACGCACGTAATTCGTTCCTGACAACCCTATGTAAATTGAAACTGCGTATACTGGGATCCTAGTTTTCATTATTTTAAATGGGGAGAAATAATAATGCGTTCCCGGCTTATCTGAGAACCCAAACCACCTTGTAGCTCACTCAACATTGCACTGCATCTCTCACATACTGGCCATTAACTTCGTTGGAGGAAAATCAGACCGGCCCAGACATATAACAGATGGAGGAAGACGAGAAACTCTACCTTCCAGAGTTTTTCATTCAATAATGAAATTTGTTCCAAAAAAATCAATCAACATAATTTGAAATAAACAAACAAGGCAAATTGATGTTATAAACTATTTATTGTGCGTTGTGTTGGAAGCTCACCCCTGTCAGTTTTTCATCACTTACACCTTCACTTCTATCACATGTGCTTTTCTAGCCTTAATACTTTCTTTCTTTGTATTTTTTTCCACAAGCTTATCTGTGCTTTCTGATCCCATTTTTCTAGATTACAATTCATATATTAGATTTAAATGGAGACACTGCACATAAAAAGTGAACATGACGCAAGAAACTGTAAGGATATTAGCAAAGGCTGTCCTTTACAGTTTGCCGTACTCAACAGTAGTACATGGCATGCATACAGTAATTGGATAGGTACAAGGCAGGAAGCCAGCTGGTTGCAAGGCCGTGTGATATAGGAACAAGCTACACACCCGACTTGTTAACGTTGAATTTATTGATATGTTGCTGAGGAATTTCTGGCATTGCAGCTGTCATTATAGTTCATTATAGTGGGGCGTCCATTACACATACCAGGAGCTGGTATTAAAATTTTAGCTGCATTAAAGCGAAACTGCATATACCATCACTGCTTACACCAGGCTTTAACTGTGTTGAATAAATAAGTGAAGCTTGAGAAATGTGCATAGACACCATAATACAGTACAAAATTCATTAACTATGTCTCTAATAATAGTGAATAAACAGAAAACAGTTGATTTTAAAGATAACAGATATAAAATTCCAAAAGGTTTGTTTCATATATTTTTTTTTTAAAGATGGTAAATTGTTTTGATAAGGGCTCAAAGGCCTACAATAACAGTATCATAGCTAACATAATGGGCTACCATAAAACAGCACCATAGGCTGTGGCACTAATCCAGGTATTACTGTATTGCCTAGAAAATATAATGTTGTTATGGTAAATTCCATGCTTAAAGCCGAGGCACCAACATTAAACTTAACCAGCTTTGATTTTCTTTAAACAAACAATAAGTGGTGGGGGTCAAATGCCAGGCTGCTATAATCTAAAAGCATGCATTCTATATATATCACAGACCCCTCTTTTACCTGAGAATACATCCAAGAAATCTTGTTTCATTTATTTATCTCCTGTAGAGCAGGCTAGCAGTTTTTATATCTGGTGGATAAAGGTTGTTTATTATTATTTATTGTAAATAAATCTGTGTCCATCTCAGTCTTCTTACTCTTATGACTGATATGTCCGTAATGTCCCTGCAGGATGGGCGACTTTGCCCAGGGTGGGGGGTGAGTCACATGGCACGCCGCCGCTCCTTCGCTTGCACTGTCCGAGAGGCAGTGTCACGCATTTGCTCCACAGCCTCCAGCGCCCGTCGCTCTCGGACGTCAGAGCTCAGTGCTATAGAACACCCAAGGTTATTTGAAGGTTTTACTCTTCCTCCTTGCCAGGCTATGAAATCAGAGCTCCCTCACAAGACAAAAGCATCCAATGAAGCAGGAAAGCCCAATTATTTGAAAAATAATAGAGAATTGCCGATGGCAAGGATATCGAGCCATCTTCAGAAGGTTGTGGAGCCGATTACCGTCCTGCCACAAGAAAGGAGGTGAATGGTAAAAGATGAACATCGGGACAGGAACTCATTGTTTGGTATGACCAGCAAAAGGCATGATGCAGTTCCCTTGGGTCTCCCTGCTATCGCTGTAGACCTGCAAACCAACACTTCCGTGCAGGGTCCACATTCGCCGCCCATTGTTTGGCCAATTTAGCATGCAGTGTAGATGCAAAGCTGTGAATGCTCAACGGGTGACTAGCGAAGCAAGAAGGGATGCTATCACTTCAGGTTAATGTCCTGAAACTACAAAATACGAAAAGTATGAAAAGCCAATTAAATAATAAAGTGAAATGAATTAAGTTGCAGTCTACTCCTTTCAACTGCAGAGATGGAAGAGAGTTTTAAAGATGCTGGAGAAACAAATTTTGGATCAAATCGGGCCTGAACTCTAAAATCACAGAAGTGAGAGAAGTGAGATTATCGTTCTTTGAACATATCATGCAGAGATCTGCGCTCAAAAAAGGCAGCAGTGAGTGGAAAAGTTGAAGATGGTGAATGGGAAGAGCAGCAGTCTGGCACATGAACTCAAATCCACACTCCAGCCCAACGCTGCTGGCAAAAGTTTCTTGAGACACTGCAGAATTTACCCAAGAGTCAACATCATCTTCCGGGCTCTTAACAACAATCACTTTAGTACTTATGAGCTTGCCTCACACTGGATGCTCTGAACTGCTCCACCAGCATTGCCGTCCTACTGTATCACCACTACTGACAGTTTGCACTGATCCTCTTATCTATTCATCCATCGACTTGTTTATTTATTTATCTATTTATCAATCTCGGTGTATTTAATGGTTCACCCCCTTATATACTCAGTTCAATTCATCTGTGCTGTTCGGTGTTGCCATGCTGCCTGTTTAGTGCACCATGCCCCACGGCCCAGAAGAAACGCCATTTTTTTCTCTCTTGTACATTTGTTTAAAGGCAGAATGACAACAAAGTGAAGCTTTAACCTAAAGCCTTGAAGGTTCATTCAGCCTCCTATCAATTTCCTTGTTTGTTACAAGCCTGTTTTATAGTGGCGGCAGGTGGCATAGCGGCTAGAGTAGAGGACCTGAGTTTGAATCACATCTCCTGCTGCAGAACCCTTGAGCAAAGTCCTTACCTTCGATTGCTCTAGAAAAAAAAAAACCGGCAGTAAAAATGGGTAAATTGAACGTTGCTTGGGACTAAAGTATCTGCTAAATGCGTGCAAGTTCAGTCATTTTTAATACGGCACTCAGACATAAGGGCAGACAGAATTGGCCCCTTGCTTCTACGGTTCAGCACTGCTTCCAGTGTAAGGCAGGGCCGGTCCTTCAGCGCCTGTCATCTCCTCCATGCACGGCACCGCAAACAGCGGCATTAGAGACTGGAGACGGAGAAGAAATCTGAGACGATGCACGCATTGCCTTTTCCATCTTACTCCCTATATCATATTTGTTGGAACACTGTTCAAGTTGTCACGCCGCCGATGTCACGGTTCAACTGTAATCCCATTTCGCAAAGGGATTTGGAGGCTATCTAGGAAAAAAATATTCCCCTGCAATTTTTCCACCTGGATGCCCGTATGAGTAGAGGCCCAGCAGATCGACTGGTGAAATACAGAGTCTGTCACCTTGTGCGAAGTTACACGCGCCCCCCCCCCCCTTCATATCAGAGAGATGAAACTGAGGGAACTGCAAGTCGTGATGATTTTTTTTTTTCTTATTCCTCTTGTTGATGTTTCCAGATTATAATTATAATTTTTCAAGGGCGAGCTTGAACAGAAACAAATTTGTGCATAATTCCGGAAGATCTAAATGACATCTTGGAATGGGCAGTTCTTTATATTAATGGGAGGGAAATCACAGCACGGGGCAATTTATGCTGTAAGGTTAGGATGTCCTTATTGAGCCAGAGTCCTCGGCGGGGAGATTTTAGTTAAATCTGTTCCAATTCATGGAAGGAGTATTAAGAAATTTTAAAGCAGCTATAGGTATAAACATGGAGTTGTTCAAAGGCAGCAGTAAAATTATGCATTACCCCAGTCAGACAGCATAGGATATTGTATATATTTCCAGCTGCTGTGCGAAGAAAAAAAGGTATTGAATATCTGAAGCTCAGAGACAAGGAGCAATACTAATCCCAAGTGTGAAAAAAAACTGTTACAAAGACAGACTCAAGAAACTTAATCTCTTTAGTCTCAGTAAAAAAAAAGAGGCTTCGGGCTGAGAGGTGTTAAGAGGGTGGTCTGACTGACGCACGTACATTTTTATAAAAAACGAATGCAGCAAAGCATACAGGGTTTTTCATTTCCATAAACTGCACCAGGGGTGAAGGTACAACTTGGCTTAAGCTATTTCAAATATATTTGGAAGCTCCTCTTCCTGCAGAGCCGTGCGAGTGCGTCGCCTCTTGGGTGTTTGTGTGAAAATGATCGGAAACCCCCGGCACCGTGCAGGTTTCAGGTGGACAGCCAGCTGAAGGCAGCTATGTCGGTGCTGTCTTCGGCATGAAGCAAAAATAACTTCACGAGAACTTGGTCTGCTGCAAGCTACGCTTAAAAGAGCTTCCATCACAGCCAACTAGCAATACACATTAGGCCCTTCGCAAAAACATATTGTTTAGATGTGTGCGTTGAGTGTGACGCTCTTTATTTATGGCTGCATTTGAAAACAGCTGTGGCGAGACACTAGACAGGGAACATTAACGTGAAATTCCCGGCTGGTGGCGCGTTCTCCGCCGGGACCAGCCGGGCCTCGGCAACTTAATGCGGTGCCGATATCATAACTGCATTGGCTTTGCACATGATGACATTTGTATGAAATCTTTTCGAAATAAATCCAGATTTTCTTTTTTTCCTCTCCCGCCACACGCTTTTGCATTATGTGAATGAAATGAGAAAAAAAAAATCAGCGCAGGATTTAATGGGAGCAACTCTGGCGGCGTTGCGGCGCTTAGACTTAAAGGAGGAAAAGCTCATTATGCTGCATTTAGCATTTGCCGTTCATCTGCCGGGGAAAAGGGCAGTGCTGGCACTTCGCAGCTCCCAAACTGTGGATTCAGATGCTTGTATGCTGTCTCCGTGGGAGTTCCTCCAGGTGCTTGAGTTCATCCCATCATCCAATGTTTTACATACAATAGATTGGTAAATCTGTGTTG
The DNA here is from genome assembly GCA_018136845.1 of Heterotis niloticus. Classification (NCBI taxonomy): domain Eukaryota; kingdom Metazoa; phylum Chordata; class Actinopteri; order Osteoglossiformes; family Osteoglossidae; genus Heterotis; species Heterotis niloticus. The sequence goes on from CM030893.1 coordinate 28,164,763, forward strand.
GGCGAGCATGGGTGGACGTGTTTTGGTATCTGTCGATGTTTGAAGTTGCTGGAGGACTCAACGGTTTGGCCATGTGATCTAAATATGAGCCAAACGCCGCATCCAGTCCGATGGCACCCATGACTTTTATCTCATCTTATCTCGCACAATGAGACTGTTGAACCATTGACCCCTCCCTTGGCAAGTGAGATACTATAAATCAGAGTCTGTCTGTATGCCCTTATCGGTTTGTGTGTTTGTTGGTTTGGCTGTTGTTGTTTGTTTGCTTGCTATTTCCTGTTTACTAACTGTTAACTTCTATGTATATTTATTACACCTTATTCCTTATTTATTTTTCTTAATTTCATTATTTAATTTTCTTATATCTTATTTATATATTTTATTTGCTGGGGATGTCTGGAAGCAACACTTTTCATGGTCACAACACTGTTATGCTGCTGTTAGTGCACTCGTGACAAATAAACCTTGAAACTTGAAACCCTCCGTGCTCTTTTGAGTCCTAACTGCACCTCTGTTTCCTCCTCTGGATCCTGCATGATCCTTTTCGCAAAGGAGCTCCTGTCCTCCAGCCCTTGCTATGCTTTCGTGCTAATGTGGCACTTTCTCAAACAATGATTTAAAATAAAAGCAAAATAAAAGCAGTTCCTGACTCAGGCCATTGTGAACTACAATTTAAATGCAGCAGCAAAAAGTTTCAAAGTCTTTTTAAGTTCAGAATGTAATGAACCAATTTGCGTCAATTGAATTTAAAGGAAGCGCCTTTCGTTATTGTTGAATAGCAGTTCAGTTTTCTTTGAATTTTGTGTATTTTATATAAGGATTTTTATTGTGCTCAGGCTGAATGCAGCACATTTTTGCACATGGCCGTTTTTATTCACGTACATCCACAATAAATAATGTGAACCTTCTGCTCATTTGTGTGAAAAATTCAATTGAAATTTCAAGGCTGTGCCATATTACATTTTTTTTTTTTATTGCTGGAAGTTTTGTGTTTAAATTTAGTGCCACATCAAGACTCAGTTTTCGGAATGTTATTGTAATGCAGGGCTTTAAAGGAAAGCAAATGCACAATATTTCAGTATTTAGCAGGGGAAAATATTAAACCTGTGCATTTTTACAAAGGGCCGAAAATAAAACATGTAATGGATGAATATAAAGATGAATACACAGATAAAGACCAGTATGTTAACTCCTGTATTAGAATATGACACGGCACTGCTCACATGTTTGACAAAAATATTCATCTGATTCGGCAGCAATGTTTTGAAAAGGTATTAATCTGAAACATCGAAAATAGAGTCGTGCAAGTTTATTTTTTAAGTAGCAAAACAATTTTGATCGTCCAGTAGGAAGGTCTTGGAATTGGGGGGGGTCTTTATGGGGTAACGGGGGAATGGAGGGGCTTTATAAGGTTTTTACTCTAATTTTGCATTCATTGTACAAGGGAGTGCAGGTACTCATGCGGAAATGCAGAATTCTGGTAAAACGGATGAAATTCTTGCGCACAGAAGTTGTAAAGCATGCTATGTCTTAAAGGAACGTTTCTGGGTACTAGCACTGTGGATGAGGAGTTGTTGTCTCTGCTAAGGGGGTAACGGCGCATCACTGCATGGTTCCATTTCGTAAATAGTTTTTCCTTGAGGTTTTCATTGCAGAAAATCATTTCAGGAGTTGGACGCATTAGCTGGTCGTATGTTTGGAAGGGTGCTGGGTGTACAGTCCATTGGGGTTTGCGGTCTGCCGGAGGGCTCACACCTGCCGTCTCATGAGCTTGTTGAGACTCCCTGCGGGGACTCCTTGGACAAGATGGAGGCAGAGGTGGAGTGGCGACGGGTTTCCATAAACAGCCCCTGTGGAGCAGGAGCAGCGAGGCGTGTTCATATGTGATTGAAGGCCGGATGTTTGCACGGGTTTGGTCTAAGACTCCCACCTCCAAATTAATTTTTTTCCCAAATTTCAATTTAATAAAATGATTTTTTTTTACGCTCTCACCTCTCCTCTCCCAACACAGCATCCTGGAAATAAGGAGCCAACGGAGTTTGCCATCTGGACTTTCACATCCCATCCCATCTTCCAGGAACAAATGATTTCGAAAGCTTTTTCACCAGCTGAGTCCATCCCTAATGGCCCCCTGCAGTGCAGAGTGGGACCTTCCGCCGTCCTGCTTGTTACATCCTTCAGAAACATGTTTTCAACTTAAGCAAGGGCACTGTAAATCACACATTTTAAAAAGATCCTTACCTAGCTCATTTCTTTAGACACATGGCATCCCTGCAGTGATTTAAAAGTAATCTTATGCTAAGGTTTTCAGGTGAAATTAACCGAAAGGGTAGGGGCAAGCGGTCCAAAAGGAGGGGTGTCGTTTCTCATCAGCCTGTGATCAATAGCTCAGCAGCCTCTTTCCCACTTGACTCCCACACTCAGTGGCTTTCATTTGGTCCACTTTCGGACTTCCTTTAAAATTTGCTCAGGAAGATAAGCGCTTTGGCCTCCCGCCTAACACAATGTTAATCAAACGTGCCCACATTTTGGGCCCAGAAGAAACCGTGACCTATGTATAATTCACAGCCGTCTCAAAGCTAATTTACTTTCCGAGTTGACTGCGTGTGAAGAAAGGCAGCGGTTACAGAGATATTAGCGGGGATTTTTTGTCCTTTATTGTTTCTGTACCATCCATCACCGTAGTGCTGCTATGTGATCAAACAGGTTTTTTCAGAAGCCATCGATCTCGCAGGGGTGGTTCTCCATGGAGCACTAACTTGAAGGTCAATATCCTTCCTGTGGCTGTTTGTAGTCGGTCTCCTTCTGATGTTTTGTTGTCTTACAGGGTTTTCTGGACTCTGGGCAATCCAAGTGGGTAATGGATGCCTTCGCCAGTGGTCCCTCTCGCAGGAGTTTTTTTTTCCCATGGAAAAGTAACTTGAAGGTCAATTTCTTTCCTGTGGCTGCTTGTAGTCAATCGTCTGATGTTTCGATGTCCTCCAGTGATTTGTAGACTTTGCGCCTTTAAGGTGGGCAAAATCAACTCTCATCCGGTGGTTGCTCCAACCTCCTTGTTTCCAGTAAGCGTCGCCGAAACATTTTCTCGGATGTGCGGCGGAGCATCTGCTGCACCAGTTTACCACATAAGGAGAACCTCGCCAGCTCCTTTCACTGGGATGATTGAAGGATCACACAAAGGTCTTTACAATTTACTCGCTCGGCACCAAAGGGGTTCTTTGTACACAATCAGTTCTGCTCCAAAATACAGTACAGCTTTCTCAACACACCGCCACCAGAAATTGTCACCTAAAGTGAAAAGTATTCGGTTCGCCGAAAATGCAGCAAATTTCATTTTCGCGATATGGAGCGAAATGCAGAAAATCTAGAAGACGCAGGTGGTTTTCCTCCGTGGAAAAAGACGAAGCCTGCGTCACTTTTGCCCAGGTTTCACGTAAACCCGTATAATTGCGAGGATGATTTGTTTCGCAAAGCGCAGACCGATAGCTGGCACATCTTAAAGCAGCATCTTGTGATCGAAGCTGAAATGATACGGAAGGACTACATTTACGCACGTTTTTTAAAATAAATTAATATTTACTGAAAGATGTTATAATGAAATTATCAGTAATAATATAATTACACATGCACAGTCTTTTCATTTTGACAGAACAAAACACAGCTGGGTCACAACAACATGGAAAAAGACTCACAAGAAAATACAACTAAGACTTAAAGACTGAAGGATACAATATTGTGCACGTTTGATCATGCAGCCTGGGTCTACAAAGTTCCCAAAAGGAGACTATATCTTCAAGACTTCATGAAAATTATGATGCGGGTGGAATGTCAGCATTTCCAGATGGGAGTAACTTATTCTCCTACCTGACTTCTGATGGCTCCACATTTCTCATCATCATCTGTGGAACTGAGTCCGTTTGTCCTACAACAACCGTGGCACCGAAACAAGTTCAGATGAAACCAGTCGGCGCTGAGAGGACCCTGTATTCCTTTGCATTCTTGTATGGTGCTTACAATTCTTCAGTGGTGCAAGAAGGCTTCTCCAGTATGAAGGAGCTTCCCTCCATCTTAAGAAGTGGCCTTTGTCAAAGGGATATGACAGCATCCCTCTCCCTGCCACAGCCTGATTAGCGGAGGACGGGTGGCTCTCGCCACTTCATCACCGATCACTCTCTCTACCGCACATCCTTGCTGTCCACTTCTTCCCACCATCTTTCCCCCCGTGAGTTCCACTTCCACCGATCCGTTCTCTTTACACGGATACCGACCTCCCAGCATGCCAAGCGAAACATGAACTATGCTCGTTCCGCTTCCTTCTCCTTCTCGGGTGTGAGGATCACACGCAGATGTGTCGTCGGGCCCAAATACAAATCTGCAGTTTAACCAGCACACCCTCAGCTCGGCATGCATCATGCATGGGTTTATCGCGCTACTCATCTGGCGCAATGAATGCTAACGCCCATCCACCTGCTCTTCCTAATGAGCATAGACCTTTTACTCGACTGTCTTGAAAGACACACCTGGTTTCACCTGGAAATCAATCAGGCGCGGGGAATAAATCTTTGGTCGAGAAACACATTCCTCCCGTTCACGGTGGGCGCGCGCTCGTCCGACCGCCCCCATCATCACTTTTAGCAAACATCCGCCACCAACCCCTCCTCAAAACCGCGATTCCGTTCCTCCGGCAACCAGGTTGCGTCTCCCTTCACAAGGACGCGGTCTTATTAGCATGCACTTTTCTTGGGCCAGGTGCAACCCTAATAGTAATTAAAATGAAATATGGTGACAGGGGGCCTGAAATGATAAGTGCGGGTTTGTGCCTTTTCTTCTGCGCCATGGGATGCGCCGTGGCCATTAAGGACAGCAGATGCCCAATTAATAATCTCAGCAGCTGTTGTCAGGGTCTCGGTCTCCTCCCTGCTGAAATGCAAAGAAAGTTAGCAGTAGGCAGAGGTGTACAAAGGCCCCCAGGTCCATGTGACCTGAGAAAGGGATTTAAACTCGACACATGAATATCCCCACCCCGAATGTAACCGAGTGGCAAACGCGGCGGGACCCCAGCTCGGCGAAATGCCAACAGCCACATACGACGTGCACGTAAGGTCAGGTAAGCCAACAGGGATGGAATCAGCTGGGAGTGGAGGTCTGCATTTCTGAAGTACATGGTAACTGTCGAACCAGCTCCACATCTAATGTTCGTCAGGGTACGAGTGAAACCAAGAGAGGCTGCGTGAAGATTCCTGGGCTTCTGTCGGATCCGGAACATGGGTTGTTTGAAATGTCTTTCAGCTGACCAGCACCAGCACTTCCACTACAGCAGCTGCACGTGTCTGGTGCTGGTGTGTATCCAGAGTTGCGTACGCGCGCTAGTGCACATGTCTGTTCTCTATTCTGTTGTGTCCAAACACACCGGACTTCCCCAGTTATCTCTGCTGGGAATGTTCGGAAGACGGACTAAAGCCCCATGTGATATCTTCTGCCTCGGCGAGGAGGCATCACCGAGCAGCTTCTTTGTCCCGGTTGCATTCAAGGCTTGAAACACCATGGGGGGGTGTAGAGAGAAGACAGCTTCTCCCATTCCACACAACCCCACCTTCTGAAGTGGAGACCAAATTTGATGCAAGTGGCCGACAGCGGCTCCTCTTGACATTTCTCATTAAGATAAAAGCCTCTCGAGATGTCACAAACCGGCCCCTGCGGGCCTCTCCTTTCCCAAAGCCCTGGTAAACACGTGCACGCGTGACCTCAGACCGGGCACCGCGTCTCCTTCAGGAGGATTGCTGCGCGATGGTTGACCATTCGGCACTTCGCCCTTGCTGTCTCGCAGCGTGACGCGCACCCTCCGCAAGCGGGCCCATTACAAACGCAGAGCCTTCGGTCCTCGAATACAACTGCCGAGTTCGAACGCTCACGCCGGCGACATCCGGTCCCGTTTCGCTCAGAAGCGGCCGCGACCTTCGATCTTCCGTCACGAAAAAGGACAGATCGTGGTCTTTGAAGCCACATGGTGTCACGACCCATCTCGCATTTCCAATCTAGCTAACAGATTGGCAAGTGAATTCCTGCTTTTATTAGCATGTTATTTATGCATTCGAAATGAACATCACCCAGAGCGACATGAGGTTCGGTCCTCCTGTAGCGTTAATCGGCGTGACTTGACATCCGAGCGGATGGAGAGCCCAAGATCTTTAAAAAGCGCGTTCGCTAATTACCGGTTCCACGCCGGATCTTTCCAGAACGTTCCAAAGGCCGGGTGCAAAGTGTGACTTTCGAATGTCTTTTCAGCCACTGCCTTTGACTCGAGGCCACCCACCGCCGGCGCACGCACGCACGCAGCCTTCGCGAGCCACGGTTCGCCTCCCAGTCCTCAGAGCCTCAGATGAGTGGCGAGAGCTTCGGAGGAAAATGCTAGAAAAGACCCGAAACCATCACCGCACAACCTGACTGAAATCGGAAGCGGAGGACAGGGAGCTCGCAGCAGCGAGGGGCTTCGGATTTTGCGTGCAGAGGCCTGCCTGCATTCCGTCACGTGCAAACAGACACGGAGCTCTCCAACTCACGCGGGCGCCACCAAGCAGGGACGTCCCTTCGCGTCCCACTTTCCCCGCACTTCCCAGTCGCGTATTTAACTTTATTTCACACCCGTGCACATTTGCATATTATAGTTAACGCAAGTTGCAAAGCTCATTGGGACGCGGGACCACGGAGGTCGGTGCCGTGCGCTGCCACGGTCTTCCTCGAGCTGGGGAATTTATTCTTCCCGTCTCGGTGGCGGAAGCCGGTTTCTCTCCGTAATTGGATATAAATTTGATAAAGCAGCGAGAAAAACCCAGCGTGTGAGACGGAGTTTGGGGTCGGTTAAGAAAAAGGAAGACGCTGCTTCTTAATCTCTTTCTGCCAAAATTATAATATATTTGGATATTAATTAACACTGTTTGCTGGCATAAATTGAAGCAGCAGGATACAATTTTATGATCATTCGTCTTGATAGCAAACGGAAAACATTTGTCTGCCGTTCTCCCGAATTAAAAGTTAAAACGGCGATCCGACGGATTTGGAAATGCACTGCGCGCACGCCGGGAAAATGTTTGACTGAGAAAATAACGTAAACCAACTGGTAGTTTCGTGCATTAAGATTTTCCGTTTGAAGACGAGCGCTAAACTGAATATACATCTCACCTTATTCCACATGTTCGAATGTGATATAATATTTACTAAGGAGCGGCTCCATAAGCCGGCAAAACAATTTTGTGTGCGAGTGCTTGAAGTGATTGAAGTGATTTATTATTTTTTTCTTGAACGGCAGCCCGAGTCATGATGAGCTGAGATTGTGTGAATTCAACCAGAATGCTGCATCGTACAAAAGGAGGAAATAAGAAACTCCGGCGTCGGGAGAGATGTGTCTCACTTCAAACAAAAATTGTCAAATTGGATAACGGAGATCATACTTAACAGCTGCGGGAGAAATGGGTTTGTGGTTTAAATTACAAGTGTGGTCGCCCACAAGGATGAAAAGTCATTTTGAAACAGCGGCCAAGGGATGCGAGGAGAGGAGGCTGCTTATGTAGCCCGGGCGTTTCTGGCGGGGACCGGGACCCCGGTTATTATCGGTGCTAAAGCGTGGTGTCCGGCTACGGCTGACCGCGCTCGTGACTTTGCACATTTCCACTCACGGTAAATAAACTGTACATTTAAGACGGTAGCTTTTGGTTTCCTGTTGAAGGTCGAAAATGAACCTGACGCACTGATGCAAAAATGGACGTGCTTGTTTGCTCTTGCCTCCCGTTCTGAACTGACCGCACGCCGAGCGTGAGACCAGCCCAGCGGGCTGCTGTCCTTACCTGCCACGCTGTAAGGCATATCCTCGTCATGAATCACACCGGGGGGTTACTAATGCGTTCTGAAGGCCACGTGGGGGGGGGGGGGGGCGCCAGGCTGAATAAGGCCACGCTGAAGGAGCTGGCTGCTGCCCATTTCTCTCAAGTCAACACCGGCGTCCTCGGCTGAACCTGCTGCACAACTGGCTGCGGAGAACCTGTGGGTATTAGCGGAAGAGCACATGGCTCCCACAATTCTCGCTAACAACTGATCCGTGTCATCGGGGTTGATGTCAGCGCTCACCGTTTTCAGTTATTTCAGCTTCGTATTCCGGTGGGCGCCTCGGCAAGCTCCAGCAGGGAGGAGGATCGGGCCTGCGGGACACCTTCGGCCACCCAGCTAGACTCCTGGTGGAGCCTTGCGCTTGACCTGTCACCAACTCTGGAGCTGCAGCTTTCACCATTTGACCTTCACCCCCCTCTCCACTGACAGAAAACATAGTGTCTTGCACTTGTTTACCCCCTTGGTTCCAACACCCGGTAAACTGCTCCTCCTAGATCTGCCTGTTAGGGGGTATTTACCCTCTGCAGGACTGCATCGCCGACCCCTCGAGCTTCCCTCTGGTGTAGTCCTGCTTCCCCCCTTCACCAGCACGTTCTCGCCTCCCATAAGTGAAATCGGTGTCACTTTCCGTCCCATTTTTCCTTTGCTTTCACTTTGTTCTTTTTCATGAAGACTAATACAGACTATTAAGCCAGAAACAATTTAACCGCCTTTGCCCAACAGTGGAAAGGGAGGACTAAGGGAAGGCTTTGATTTTTCTGTTCATCCACTATTCATCCACTGCTACTCCGAGCCGCACAATTCCCTAAACTATGGTTTTGTTTTTTTTTCAAACCGCCGTATTATTTCAGACACAAAGCAATGGCCAAATTCAGGTTATTGATAGCAGCACAGACGCAGGGTATGTGTGAGGGACGCTTGAGATTCTACTCCATTTGTTATTTATTTCCCTATTTTCCGTCCCTTTCCCGAGTGCTCCGTCTTGTTCTGTCTGGCGTTGCATATAGGTTGTATCCTCGCACCGCCATTCTGCTTGTTTTGTGCGGGGGCTTTGAAAGGTTGCTTCTGTTGTTCTTGTTTCTGTTTCTGACATTTGACTTTCCTTGTTTGCTTTATACCTTTTTTTGCTATTTTTGACCTTCTCTTTACAGCTGTTACGCCCCCCAAGGCCATGCTGTGTTCATATAGGGCTGATTTTGGAATCATCTCACTTCATTTAAGGGGTGGCACAGTGGCGCAACTTGTACGGCTGAGCTTGTGTGGTGTTTACATGTTCTCGCTGTGTAGACGTGGCTTTAATCGTAGCTTCCTCACACAGTCCAAATACATGTGTTTTCATAAGAATTCTGTTCATCTGTCCATTCATTATCATAAATCCCTTAGTCCTGAGCAGGATCACGGCAGTCCCTAAATCATAGGGTGCTAGCCTATGAAACAACAACTGTATGGGATGCCAGGCTATCACACACACACACACACACACACACACACACACACACACACACACACACACACACACACACACACACACACACACACAGTATGAGAAATTTAGTGTGACCGATTAACTGTGCTGCTCTGTTTTGGGTGAATGTTTGGTCAAAAACAGCTCTGTGTATGGGGTTACGCTGCAGTGGACTGACATCTTGTCTACGGTACTTCCAGAAAACTTCTGGACCACCACATCCCTGACCTGACATACGGTTAACAACAGTAATTGAGGCCCCTACCTATGTACTGAACTGGTTTTGAGATACCTGGTCATGCCGTTTTAAAATAAAGCACGTCTAGGTGATGGCTGACTCACAGTGGCAATAAAAATTACTTAATAGGTTGCATTTTCTCAAAAAGTGATTTGGTTTCAGACACGGAACCATCCCACAGCACTCGCGCTACTCCTTGTCCTCCAACGCTTTAGCCTGTATTCTCATCATTTCTTGTGGCTTGTTTGTGTCTTATTTATCTTTTCCTGCTAAGGCAAATCACTCTGCTCACATTCACAGATATTGCAGTAAACATGGTCCGGTCACCTTAAGGTTTAGGTTTTTCAGCAGTGGTTCATCTCCATTACCTCCCGGCTACAAATTTCGGCCCGACCACAAGCCGTATTCTTTAGACTTGGCATTGTTTATTCACCCCGCTTTCTTTAGCTCTGGGGGATCTGCATTTTTTGTGGAGAATTTTTTTCTGTTCGTAAGCTCAATGTCAATTCTTAGCAAATTTTCCCAACATGCCACCTCTGTTGTGGCCTCCCTACCTGGAATAAAAGCTTACAGTTAGATCATTTTTCCTGACATTAGAAATCGTGTTTATTGCTTATTTGTTCTACATCTGCTCTTTGACACGTTGCAGCAGTTGTTATGCCCACATCTTGGGGAGAAGAAGCCGTTATCAGCGACAGGCTCATCCCCAGATTGCCACGTTCAGTCACAACCCCATACCAGCATGGAGAGGCAGATCTCTCCAAAGAGGGAGTCGAAATTGCACATTTCGGGGAGAAGGGGGAGTAAAATGAGATGAGAACTGGACAGAGAAAATGAAGTTGCGATGGAAATTGAAATTATGGAAATGCCTGCATGGTCTTGACTGTCCCAACTGTGCAGTGATGCTATGAGTGATGGCTGAATTTATATCCCGCCCAATATGCTGCTCCGTAGGGTTTCTTCCTCACGACGGAGGCCTGGTCTCGGTTAAGGGACGGACGTAAAAGCAGGCCAGATTACGCCTGTAATCCCAACGATGCCGCATGTTGTCTGCATGTCAATCCATCCAACCGCTGATCATCTTCAAACATTTGAACACAGTCAGTCGCGGTGATTTGGGGCCTTTCCCAGAATCACTGTGCTCTAGGCTATGGAGTAACACCCTGTATGGGAAGCAAGTCCAATGATGTCTGTCTATTAGACAAATTAATAAGTAATAGTAATAATGTGTAATAATGATAATAATAATGAGCCACATCTCTATGTACTCATTTTATCCCATTAGTTAAGGTAAACGGTTAAACACGTAAAACCTGCATATTGGAAATTATAGTGGCAAACAGCAATAGCGCAGCAGTAAAGGTGAGTTTTGTTCTACTCCGTCTGTCGCCATCGTGATAGTAATATTGCGGGCAAATGTAATCGATTGAGAACCACAAATCGTGTTTATTTTGTTTATAACTTGTTGCTATGGACGCATAAATCAAATTGTTTCCCCAAAGTTGCAAGAAAAAAACTGCCCTGGCACAGAAGATACGGTGACCAGCAAGAGCAGAAAAGAGCTTTTTTTTTTTTTCCAGCTCATAAGTGCTTTATTAACATTTCAGGCACATCATTTCAAAGCCACAATGTGCATTTAAATGTGATGCCTGGTAAGATAATTGAGTTCTTCTCTGAAAAGATGGAGGGGGAAAAAAAAAAATGTTTTCCCTTGCGTGCTCGCTTTATTCATCTTTGCATGCGACATACGCTTGTGTGATATTCTCGAGAGGTTCTGAAAATCTCCATATCTCATTCACTCACTATCTGGATTGCGTGCACTCTCATTATGTGGGGCTGACTCCCATGGTAATAAAAATAGGGAAAAATATGTTTAAATTTGGACGCTTTTTTAATGTAGTACATGCAGTAATGAGTGAGTGGCTCTGATTTTTTTTTTCCCGCCTGGGCTGGGAAATGGGCAGACGCGTTCAAGGGGAACATGAAACGTTCACGAAGCACCCATAACCACGTGGTCTCTATTTGGGGTCTTACTGCACTCTTGGATGATCAATAATTACTGGCTTAATAGTCTTCCTTTACTAGACGTACGTCCTTTGCATTTGGCACACAAGCGCGCCCCGCGAAAGTGTTGTATTGGCCTTTTTTCAGCCGAGCGGCCTTGAATTTTTTTTTTTTCGATTAAAGTGTTTGCTTTTGAAACTCTTGAAGTCCAGGCAGGATTCGTCGAAGCCCTCAGGTACGGAGAAGTGTGAAATGGCCACATTTTCGCACTCTAACTTTTATCTACAAAACATATGCAATTCTCTGTGGTCAGGAGCAATGTTGCTATTTATTCAATCTCACTAAGATTATTGAGCAGAGAATATAAATTTAATCGGTTACTTTGGCTTGTTTCTGTGCTTGCCGTACATGTTTATGTATGTGCTTCTCCTGGTGCAATCCCACTTTGTCCAAGACTGCCTGTCACAGTGATGTCATCGCTGTCCTCAACTGTCCTTCTCCATATTCTGCCATAAGCTTTGATAAGAGGGTCTTCGCACCCAAAGGCGTTGGCCTCCTGGGCTCCTTTTCATGCTCTTCGGATACCATTTATTGACTTTGATTGTCTGTCTTTTGCCTTTCATTCTTGCCATTCTTACCATTTGTTTTTAATCTCTGTATCTATGAAGCTCGGTCTCATGTCGGTCTGTTTATCTGTCTGTCTGTTTGTTTGCTCTCTACGCACAGCTTTGTTTTTCAAGCCACACACTTGAAATTTGGCACACAGGGACTTTTCACCCTAAGTGAAGTTTTTTTGTCTAGTTAAGTTCATTGCACTTGAAAAAGGCTACTTGCTATTTTGAAAATGTTGAATTTGGCCTCTGACAAGTCTAGGAGAAGCAGGAGCAGTGACGCCATACGCAGGAAGCGCACACACAGAGCGTGCATACCTGTATGCAATGGATTTTCTCGTTCCCCATACATGTCGTTCTTTGTGGCGTCTGCCTGTCCAACAACATTAGTAATACATATGTACTAAATACAAATACTTTAACGGTAAAACAGTTTGGGGACTACATAATGTTTTATTACTTCTTACCTTTTCACCGTTACACCTTCTTGACCCAGCCAGCACAGACCAACCCACTAAGTGAAAAATTATATTTCTTCAATATCTCTGATTCCTGCTTTTCTTGCTCAATTCAGAGTATCTAATGTGGTCCATTTTGTTTAGGTTACAAATTCTTCTTTCTGTCGCCTTCTCTGCAGCGACAAAACTTTTCTTCAGTTAATGCATTACATACGCATATCTTTTTTATTTCAGCTCTAAATCCAAATGAACACACAACTGTACACTGCAGGTGTGGAAGAGAACTGCCAGGTTCCCTTAAGAGGTTGGCAGTCTGCCAGCTGCCAAACTTTTGTCTCAGTCAGGCGGCCCAGAAGAGCTCTGAGCCTCAGCGGAGGACAAGAAGCAGCTGCTGTGGTTTCTCATACGGGCAGCCAGCCGAGGAGGTATCAGGTGCACGCAGCACGCACCTGCACACCATTGACTCATCGGCCCTTCTCAGCTGAGAAGGCCTGCCGCTGCATTCTCCCGCTCCGGCTTCCTGTGGTGAAAGCTCAGTGATGTTTGCGTTTGAGCCGTTGATGTTGGCCTACCGGTTTGAACAGATGAGCAGCGCAACCTCTTTTTGCTACGCAAAACCAAGTTAGCTGTTTAAAGTGGGGCTAAGGATTAATCCCGATTGTGATGCCAAATGTGGGAATGGCTTTTGTGTGAGTGCATGGTGAAGTGGCACTATGGTCATCAGACTGTGTGGTAGCTTACAGAACGCCTGTGTTCAAGCCATGGCCCCTATTGCGGCGACCAGAAATTCCACAGCAGCAGAACATGACTGACCTTGATCAGCTAGGTTGGCCAAAGTATTTGGTCTTGCTGGTACACGTGTAGATTAACTGTGACCATCAAAGCGACTCTTAGATGCCCGTGTCCATCGGGATACATTTTTACCCTCACTTAGAGTCACCAGTTCACCTGAAACACATGTCTTTGGACTGTAGGAAGAAACCAGATCACTCAGAGGAAACCCACATAAACACGGGTAGAACGTGCAAGCTACGCACCGAGCAACCCTGTATCCAGTCGCACTGTCCGGACACCACGATACACCGTGACTAACTACTGCACCGCCCTCCACTCGGGATTGCACCCATCACTCAGCGCGTGCATGGGCAATCCCGGTCCCTCCTGGTCTCCTCCATCCACTGAGCCAGGATCTCCTTCCCATAAACTGACGTTAATCGCTCCTCTCTGTGTGCGGCGGTAATGGCACATCAGGGCTTTTCTTCGCTGTTTAATGAAGTGTGGGTCCTGTCAGGGAAGAAGATGAATAGGGCTAGCCTGGCAGAAACTGACGCCATTATGGCACGTTTCCGGCACTTTCATTGAGAGGAAGGAGTTTCTGCGACACAAGGCGCTATACGTGCTTCCCTCCCAGCTATACATAAAGCCACTCTCCACGTTCCCTTTACGCGTACCCCGTACTACAGCGGTATTCCAAAACATCCGTGCATCTCACCTCAGTCTGGATTCTCCATCTGCGCACCAAGTGTTCTTGTTTGGATAAACTTTAAATGTCTAAGCCAAAACTTCATTTCAAGTTAGCGCTGTCAGAATGTCTCCCAATTTGTGTGTTTGTGTTGACAGGATCAGGGGCTGGAGGTTGGGTAGAGGGGGAACACATGCGGTATCTCCCGCTTCCAAATCTTCATAAACACAGGAGGTGGGTGCGGGAGGGGGTGCGGGCCAGATTTATTTCCCGAGGATGGGCCGCCTGTCTTATCGAGGCTTTTCCGGAGGACATTCTCCGGCTCGAAAGGAAGCCCTGTCGCCTACAGTCAGGTGGGACTGTCGAGAAAGCAAACAAACAGTCAAATAAATAAATAAAGAGGCCTCCGTAGCGCCTGCGGATGCCTGTGCGGAGCGTCTGCGAGATGGAAGATGTGAAGATGCAGGCGACAGACGCGGTGGCGAAGCACGGCGAGCTCTGTAGCATCCTTGGGCCGCGGCGGGAAGAGGCGGCTGACGCTCTGTCTTCAAATGAGAAGCCCATATGACCACGTGGATGGGCAAGCCAGAAGGCAAACTTCATTCTGAGATCTTCATCTTTGATAGATGTGATTTTTTTTTTTTTGCACCCCTCACTCTTTGCCCCCTTCTTCCCACCTCCCAGTCAAACACTTCCGCGTGACAGCCTTAGTCGATCCGAGGACTTGTTATGGTCCCACGATTAGAAGAGTTCTCATGAAATTTCAATGTCTTTGTCAAAACCTGCCTCGTCTCCTCGATTGTTCACAAATGAATATGAAGTCCTGCTCTGGAGATTAGAGCGTATCGCATCCCGCCTTTCAACAAAAGCCTGGAATGCGGCGGTTAAGCGTTGTGTTAAGTTCTGTGAGACTGACGCTTGGCTTCTGTCATTGTTCTGCACTGAACTGCTTGCTTTAACCTTCACTGTCACTATTCATTGCCCTCCGTTGTTCTTCGCATTTAGCTTTTGAAATTTGCGTACCGATCTGTCCTCTCCATAGGGACGCGTTTCCCTTTCGCTTGGAAGCCTTGACTGACTTTGAAAGGCCCGAAAGGTTGCGCAGCTAATCGAGGTGATGTCCTTTTAGCTCGCGGATCCGTTTTTTTGTCCGCTTAATCACCCGGACGGGCCACTTGGCACGGATCAAATGTTATTTAGATGCTTTTCTTGATCTTCCACCTTTAAAGAGTCGGAGTCAAACAGGTCATTGTAGCTGAAGAGCTGAGAAGAGGATGTATGTGGTGGCTAAGTGTGTGTTCTCTTTTTTTCTTGTGGAGTGTGTTAGCAGGGTGCAAGGCATCCTTCCTATGTCCGAAGCCCTTCAGAAGCCACTGGGTTGTGTTTGCTGTCCACCCAGGAAAGTAAGAAACCAGGCCTGTTGGCATCAGAGACCCTTGCCAGAGACACAGGGCGTACAGGGTTTCTTCATGGTGTTGCGTCTTGCAGCTTCCCAGTCTGCTCCTGCCGTGTCTCGATCTCAATGCCTTGCATAGACAACACGCGTGGTGTGACTTCAACTCTGGCTTGTTGAGCTCTGCTGACTAACAAAGCGACAAGCGATGGAATTTGCCCTGACGGCTTGTCGGTGCTCTGTCCTACTGACCCACAGCATCGTATTCTACCCCATCCTGTAACTCAACACCACCACCCACCCAGCTCCACACGTAGGAATTTTCTCACCAGCCTTTCTGTGGAACAGCCCCATAACTCAAAGGTGGACTTTGGTTGTAATGCACTCACTCACACTATTGTCCAAGCCAGGGTTCCGGTGGTCCAGAGGCAGGCAAACACGGGATGCAAGGCTAAGAAGGGACGGGAAGCGGGTCCGCTGCAGCAGGGTAACGCTTAATTAAATATGTTGGCATCTCACGCTGTTTTTTAAGCCTCGCAGATGCAAGAACTGAATTATGATGCTCGGATTATCTCAGCATAAGGCTCGAGCAGCTCCACCGCTCAGTTCCGAAGTCCTCCTTTCTGCCTTTACTTGAATTCATAGCGATATTAAACGGCTGCAAGCTTTCTGAAGGAGGAGCCATTTGCTCATTTTGAATGAAAAGAGATTTAAGCTTCTTATGAGTATTTTTGGCTCAACAATTTTAAGCATTGTATGAAGACCAACAATCCTGGTTAGTTTATTGCCTCAGAGCTCTTCACACCAAATTATTGAAATTAGTATTTCAATCAGATTCAGACTATTTTGCACGCTTTAATGGGTGATACAGCGATGTTTATGCTGTGGGGGAAATTTGAACAGACTCGGATGATTGTGAAATATTAGATCTAATGACTGCTTCGCGGACAGACTCGTACGTTCTAGTTTGCGATGCTGCGTGCGTGTATGAGGGCGGGTGCGAGAGTTTCTGACCGGCCCGCCATCGGCCCGAGAAACGGCGGCCGCGTCGAAAGACTTTCGTCTCTTTTGTCACCCGTTTTGTAGTCGTTCGCGTCGATTTCCCCTGTTCTCTCGACCTGTTGTGTACAAGCGAGAGAGAGCGGAACGGATAGAAATGGAACAAATGGATGTGCCGCCTGTATGCAGCCGGAAAACGACATTCGCATTTAAAACTGCTAACTAACCACATGGTGTGATGTCCACAAAAGCACTTATGCTGTTCTGAAACCCACACACAGATGGGTAATGAGTGTATTTGCATTCAAATAGCCAGGACCTTGATTTCACTTGCTGTTTGGGAGAGACTTGAGTCTAAGTGTAAAGTGAATATTTTGTGTGTGTGTGTGTGTGACGCAAGCAAATGTTTCTATCAAGGTCTGAGGTGTAATAAGTTTGAAACTGAATTTTATGCTTTGCAATAATTTAAGGAGGTTTGAAGTTTTTAAGTTTATTATACAGATTTTAACTGACTGGAGATCAACTTGCAGTCCCCCCCCCCCCCCACACACACATCAGTTAAGCATAAAAAACATCTATGCCTATTTTTTTCTTAAAATCTCAGCTGGGTGCATGCCAAGTTTGATCTACATGAAAGCTCCTTCAAACATAACAAAGGCTATGTGCAGGCTGGATGAATGTGCCAGATCCCAATTGAAGCAAGCAGAAAATGCATCTTTCCTTTTCATTTCAAAGGTAACGTGGGTTTCTTTATGAGAGAAGATGAAAGCCCCAGTCATGTCTCCCCTGACGGCAGCTGTCCTGATGCTGCCAGCAGATCACATTCAAAACCCAGGGACAAACAGGAGCGGGAGCAACAGCGCGCTCGCTCGGCGCACACCCGACTCACCTTTAACCTTCCTCCAGGAGACTGCCCGAGGCCTCATTACGCCAGGTCTGCCATGGCCCCCCACGGCTCCCACAGGAGGTGGTTCATGTAACTGGACTGAGCGACGGTGCCAAATCACTTTTTATAGAGTAACTGCGGCAAGCTGACAACTAACCACAGCCAGGCAGCAAGACTGGAAACTGCACCAGGAAGCAGCTTGTCAATGAACCAGTGAGCCATGGGGACAGCTAGTAAGTAAGTATTAAAGTAATAAAGGACTTCATAAAAACCCAGACCCAGAGAAAGAAGGCAGGTAGAAGAGGTTCTAACTGCTTTACTAATGCGCTGGAATCTCTGTAGTTTGGTACTTTTTCCTTTGTGGAGTATTTTGTGTTCTAGTTTTGGACACCGACAGCCCTTCGTTGTTGTTTTTTGACCATTGGGTTGAAGCTGTAATATTAGAGGATGGGAAAGTGGAATTAAAAGCAGCTAAAGTCCTCCCACGCTTGTTCTCTGGCACCTCTCAGCGCACGGCAGTGATCTCGCGCCAAAAGAAAGAAGTAAGAACAGCTATGCTGTCTGAATTGCTTGTGTCCAACAAAAGTTTTCTGTTATGTTTTTTTAAGACTCGAACGGGTCATTTTGCACATAATTTTATATTGTGCTGTAGTTGCCCCAGCCGAGCCCTTGAGCCCAGAGCCGCTCAGCAAAGGCCCATCAATTATTCATCCCAGAAGCGCACATTAAGCAGTTTTGGCCTTTAATCGCAATTGTCCCGCCGAACAGAGCCGTGCAGACACGTAGCTCGTGAAAAATGCAAGATGGTGTTGAAGCGGGCGGCTGTTGTATCGCCGGAGACTCCGCGAAAAGCGTGTTTTTTTCCCGTCTGTACAATTTCCCTTCAACGGTCTCACAAACAGCCCCCTATTTTCCTGCTCACCGCATACAACCCGCTTCCCTTCTGCATCTACGTGCGATTTTCTTGCGCAGATTCACACCTTTTTTCCCCGTCTCTTTTTTTCCTTACGAAATTGCAAAAACAAACGAAATTCACAGTTATATTCACAGAACAAAGCTGGCAGCCCTTGCAGTATCTGCGTCTTCCGGCTTCCTCGGCCTTGACTAATAAAACCCGCAAACAAACAAAGAATTTAAAACAACCTCCGTGCCACAGGCAGCCGTGAACCCAGGCCTCAAAATAGTTTGTTTTCCAGTTTTTTTCATATACATACAAAGAGATTCCTGGAATTTGTTTGGCTGCCTGCACATGTTCACAAGAGGAGAAGCAAGTCGCCATCTGCACGGTATCACGCAAAGCGCCTGTTTTGCCCCAAAACCTGTACACACGCAGAAAAGGCAGTAATGGGGTTTGCATTCACTCCGTCTAGACAGTAAATGGCATGTTGTTCCAGGAGCCCTTGTTCTCGATGTGGGCTGCATAGTTTTAGCCCTCTTTCATCCCGGCTCCCTCCTTCACCGAGGAGGGTGTTATCGCTCCAACTCCAGCAATTGGGCAAAGAGAAATTGCTCTGCTGCGCCACAGCTTTGAAGGTGGATTTAGGTGCAGTCAAAAAACCTGGAGTGACACATAAGGCAGTTACTCACGTAATGTGATATGAGTTGAGGACTTTGAATAAACGCCGTGCATGGAGTGCGCTTGAAATGTCCCATCGCAACATTCCCAGCTCCCCGTTGGATGGAGGCAACAATAATTCGACAAGATACCGCGTGTTTTGTTTTGTTTTCACTGGGAGATGTTGCTTAAAGCGAAGCCAGAAAATACAAGGTGCCAAGTGTGAACCGAGAGGCACACCTAATCGGTCATTTGTCCATCGCAGTGAGACCAGGAGTCGATGCTGGCAAACGTGGTGCACGTCGTGCAAAACACCAGTGTATTCACCAGTCCACCTGAAACATGCCTTTGGACTGTGGAAAGCCACCCGTACCAGTAATAACATGACACTTCCACACAGGCTGAACCCAGTTTTAAAGCCAAATCCAAACCCACAGCACAGGAGTTGTGAAGCCACTAGCGTTAACCCTTTGTGCCAAATTTTCTGCTTGCAAAATTATGCTTTATTACTTTGCAGGGTGAATAGTCAACCATTTGTCTCCTTTAGCTGATGAATCATTGAATTGCTTGAAAGGGATGCTTGAACAGTAATTCACTGGTCAGCCGGCTTTTGAATTTAGCGCCAGGGTTGTGAGCTTTACTCTTTTTGTCTCTGTGGGATTGGACTGTATGTGGGCCATTTTGAGAAAACAAGGACCTTAGTTCCACAGCGGGCCGCTCATTTTATTGCCATTTGTCAGTTTGTCTTACTGTTCACATCCGGTGAGCAGGTGAGGTGATGCAGGTACCGGTTATAACAAACAGCACTTCTGAGGCTTTTCATGACCAGAATGTCAGCTTTTAAAGGTAGATTTACAACCACTCATCAGCATTCCCAGTTCTGGATGTTCTACAGATTCTGGGTGATTCATTGTGCATCATCCAAGCACGTCTTTCCAAAATGTCTTCCTTTGCGGAGCTCATGCATATAAGCCAGTCAGGTGCAGACAGAATTGTCATTGTTGTCAAATAGATCCTGGTTTAGTTACCTGTCATTTTTTCCAATTTATATATTTCTTAATATATAATATATATGTTGTTCCCTGCCCCCCGATTTCAACAGCATTGTTGATTTTATTCAACTCCAGCCTTGTGTGCTGTTCATGCAGATGCTGGAGTTATATAAAGGTTATACTGCAAGGATGAAATAGAGGTTAGAGGGAAAAAATAAATCGCACAACTTTTTGAAACACCAGCAGCAATGCATCGAATTTGCATACCTTCACAGTCTGCGAAATGCTTAGTTTGGCAGAACCACTTAAAGTGCCCACAGGCCGTCGTGCATTGGCATAGAAAACAAGCTGAGACGATACAGGCGTTTTCAATAAGGAGAAAGCCGTTGTGTGTCTGTCTGCCTTCCAGCTACCCTGAACTCGTAACTTCGGCACGGCGAGGGTCAGCGAGTGGTGTGGCTAAAACCTAACCAAAATTATTGCACCGTAGGAGTGGATCGTGGATACAGAATGTCAGAAAAAGAGAGTTCAGGAAATGGGAATTACTCACTCGTCTATGAAGCAGAGCAATGCAACACACACTCATAATGTAGAGAGACCTCTTCGTATGAAACATTTGTCTTTGGACTGTGGGAGGGAATCAGAGAGACATCATGGGATGGGGGAGCAGTTTACAAAAACATCTCAGGACGAGACTCTGGTGTGGGGAAGCATTTTTGAACATGGCTGGGGACACAGCCCAGGACTGGGCTACAGGACAGCTGCATGGTTTGGGGAGACATTGCCTGTGAAGTGATTTTGTGAAGCTTGGTTTAAAGTAGCACATCCCTATTCTCTGACAGTTAGGTTTTTTCTCCCTCTCTTTTTGCAACACACCCATCAACATGAGACTCAAAACCATATCACAGTCAAGGAGGGGGTAAAGAAAAACTCAGCTGAACAAACACATGTTTGAGTCTTTTGTGCTGATGTTGTCATTTTCTCTCCATAGCCACAGCATCCTTGCCTCACCACCTCAGAAAAATGATGCTGCAATCTCCAAAATAGAGATACTTGAGCACGAACAGAGTTCCAAGGAATGTGGGATGGCAATTGTGGCATTGAAAGTTTGCTGTTGCCAGTCTACTTTGCATCAGCCTTGAAGCCAGCTAGCTACCACGTGAAAGTAGGCAGGTGGGTTTGTCTCTTCTCAGGACCATAGACCAGCACTTCATGGTGGCCTTCAGTTGAGATGCTCATCTGCTGGCCAAAATGACACAGCAGCCGCATTACGCCTCAGACAAAGTCGTGCCGGTCTGGTCAGCCAGCGTCATCATGACAGAACAACATCTTCCAAAGCATTCAGCCACTGTGGCCCGGCTGGCCAAGCAATGAGGTGAACACGAGGTTACTGTGGATCTACAAGGGTTTATTTCCCTTCAGCAAACCACCAGTGCTCTGTTTACAAGTGAACCAGTCAGATTACTATTTACAAACATTAGACTTTTGCCAGGTACCAACAGTCTGTATAACCATCTGTACACCTGTTTCCACCCCCAAAAAAAAAAAAAAAAAAAAAAATACACAATGCTTTCAAAATGGGCAATTTATACCTTGGGCTCCGCCCTGGGCCATTCCATTTCCTATTTCATAAACAAACATTCTAGAACCTTAAAAATACAAAATAATAACAATGACTTCTTTCAAATACAGATTATTCACTTATTTAATATAAACATTTCTCAGTTTTTCAGTTAATCTAAGCAATAAATACATGTACAACAGGTTTTCCAGATGGGCTCTTCCTCAGAGTATTTAGACACTACATTTCCCACAGTCCCCCTTTTGCCAACTCACCACCAGCTTCCATTTCCCCTGTTGGTAAGGAAATTGTTTGCTTTTCTAGAGCACAGATATGTTTTTGGTATGGTTTATCCATGTGTGGAGCAACTGCACAACCTTCAGGGATGACTTGGCTGAGAGCCATCCTATTTGAACAGTCCATGCCGCTGTGAATGTGAATGCTATATTTACACATCGTGGGGCAGCTCACACCTCAGACTTTATTAAAAAAAACCCTTTGACCTAAAAAAGTATAACCCCAGCATTAAGTAACCTAATGAAGGGGGCAGTTAAAGTCTCCTGTTTGAATGTTTGTTCTGCCCAATATAAAGGGAAGACTACTAAGTCCAGTGGGCAAAACAGACCCGCAGAGGCAAATGTATGACATTTCCGAAGACCTCTGGAGCAAAACTGCTGAAGTCAATCTGTCTGGACAAGGATCACACAGCCTAAAGCTCCGAAGCTCAATCAAACCAAGGTCAGAGCCACACTTATCTAATGGAGAATGACAGAGAAGGTACATCTGCCGTATCTTGATCCTTTAAACCCCAGTCTTTGTTGTGTTGGTCTGTTTGTTTGTTTGTTCTTTATCCATAGTAAAGTATATTAAACTCCAAAAGGGCTGCTTACTATTAAAATGTAAAAATTCATTCTCTCATCAGGCTTGGAGAAGCAGATGTTGGGGCTTCACACATGGAGTTTATGTACATGATGCTAATGGATTTTATTGCTCCATATACACACACACACACGGCAGCAGACACCACACACTCGCTGATGAACAAGACACTGACAGATTTTATTCCTCCACGCATAGACGCACTTTTTCACACACAAAGCACAGCCCCCTCACACATTCCCCAAACACACATAGATTGGAAGGCGATAAGGATTTTGTCACATATAATCTGTTATTACTGTCTGCATGTTAGTCTGCACGTGCCATATATGCTCCACACACACACACACACACACGCTGACACTTTCTAACACATGAGCATGACTACTGCATGTGCTCTATACACATGTCCTAAATTCAGCAGCTTTGAAAGAGATTCAATTTTGATTGACATATAATTTATTACTGTGCACATGTCATTATGACTAGTGTATGCATTGCTGTCATTGCCATCTGAGCCAGTTGCTGCTAAAATGAAATTGTAAAAATGAATAAGAAATTACACGAGACATACCTAACGCAGCACACACTGGTGATGTTAGGGCAATAAAGTTTGTCTACGTATTTTGTTTCTTCTTTTTCCAACTGACTACAAGCACCGCGTGCATCACTCTCTGTAGCGTTCACCTGTCTGAGAGCACTAACAATATTTGCATACTAAATGCAGCCACTTTAATGCTAAAACTGTTTTGTGGTAGTATAATGTGTTCCCACCATTTACCTTTCTACCGCTACGCTCAGACCTGAATGCTGCTGGCTTAGTTCCAGGTGGGGTCCTGCAGTTGTACCCTTGAGTATGATACATGACATGAATTTCTCCATAACAATTGCTTTTGAAGTGGCTTTGGATCGGACTACTGCCAAAGCAAATGAAATAATACAAGTGACAACAGACTGTAAGTGTGCTGCTGTCCTTGGTGCTGAAGGTTACTCCGGCTGTTTCTCTAGGCCTCCCGCCTCTCTGTTCTCCTTCCCTGTCCACTGGCCGGCTCTCGGGAACAGAGACCACCTGGTGGTCCAGAGAGCTCCTTCCTGCCCTCCACTGAGAAGAAGAGGCTCATGACCCAGACACATACTGTGCTCGCCAGGAGATAGGAGAGAACACCATGCTGCCTTATTGGATTTGTTCCTCTGCCTGTCGCTCTTTTGGCATCGAAATTACAAATGTCTTTTATTGCTCGATGAATCAGTGCCTCAATAGAGCTTCGGTCTGTCTGAAAGAGCCTGGCATGCAGAGAGGCTGGGTAACACGGCTCAAAATCTGTTGCGCTTTTGGGAGAAAAAGCTTTGATTTATGGCGCCCTGCAATATTTTTGCAAAAGCGAAGCCCTTCAGTCATTTGAAATGTGCTGGGGAGCTGATTTTTTTTAGTCTGTGCCATGTGCCTCCATGTTTGCAGGCTCAAGAACATCCTTCTGTAAATATGATGAATAAAGACCTGGCCAGCTGTGAGGAGGGCTGAGGGCCAGGGCGGAAGGGAGGAAGGGACCCGTGGCGTATTTCACCGCTTCACAGCGAAACACCGGTGTGCTCCACGGCTGTGGTCGGGGAGCGTGTTGGTCCAGTTTGTCCACAACCGTAGAGGCCCCTAATGAAAGCCCAGAGGACCAGGAGGCTAAAGCACTGCAGCTCCTTTACCTCCCATATCAGGACATGATTTATTGCTTGCGGTGCTGTCCCAAGTTCAGGTGACAGCACAGAAATCATCTTTTGTGGGATAAAGCAGCCCTCTAGGAGGGTAAAAATGTGTTTCACATCAGCACAAATGCTGCACATCCGTGAATTTATTGCACTTTGTTTGCGCACCAATTGTGAAACGTGATTGAAACCTTTGAGAGTTCCTTCTACCCCTCTGCGTCAGCAGAAATGAGCAGAAGAAAAACGACCCGAAAATTGTGTCATTTTCCCAATAGAAAAGCTCATTTTAAATTATTAACCTTGGGAAATGGAGGTTCTTTGAAGAAATACGAAAAGGTGCTTTTTTCAGAGATGCTTGCTGGTGATTTTGTAGCTCTTGCGGGTCGCGACCCACCAACAGCTGTCACATATTCAATAGGGTGACTCGCCAAGAATCAGTGGCCAAGGCGAAGGTAATCTAGGGGGGGCTCTTTGTCAGTGACTCAGCAGCAACCACAGCAAGCCCTGAGGTAACATCCCATAACCCCCCCACCAACTAGGAGGACCAACAATTGCAGAACCCCGCAGCATCAGATCAGTCTCACATCGCAACCTGAAAAGGTTATACATATACACAATGCTGAATCTCTTATGTGGGCTGCCATCTTTGGACCAGTTCCGGTCTCTACCCATCGTGGCTGGACTTCTCAGTCCAAACCCCCCCGACAGCAACAGTATGAGCCATTCGGCAGGCACTGGCCATCTGAGACACAACGGAAAAACAAATTCACATCATTACAAGAAGCCTTGGCAGCGGATAAAGGAAACAGCAGGAGGGCCGGGATTTCATCCCCCTTTGTCACAAACAAATGAAAGGTTTCATTTTCTGTTTTCCCCCATTTATTTCTTTCCTAAAAGGGTTTCCAATTAAAATAAAAAGGCTTAGCTGGCAGAACCCAAATAAAGACTTCAAATGCGTCTTTACGCGTGAAATATGTTTATGAGCTGCACTGGGGTTAAAATTTGCCACTGTTTAAATTCACCTTGCTCATTTCGCTTGAATTGTTTACCTGTGAAGGACAAGACGGGAGGTAAATACGGTTCCTCTTTCGGAATGGGATGGCTGGAACGTTCTGACGTATTTAGAAAAGGACTGTTTTGATGTGTCAGTTACATTCTTTGCTTGTCCCTCGGTTTGCCCAGAAAAAAACAAGAAAAAAGCTAATCCTCGACAAAAGAAGAGACTATCCGGTGACTTCTAAACAACCTCTCGTGGAGTGTTAGGCTGAAAGTCTAATCCTTTTTCCTCAGGCTGCCTGGGTTTAATTGATGCCATAGGATTTTAGCCATAATGGCCCCATTTGATTTCCTTCAATCGGACTGGAAAAATGAAACCCGAGGATTAGACCCGTTTAATGGAGCGATGGATCAGGCGTGAGAAGCAAGAAGAAGAGGATACCGCTGAGTGTGATGGAGGCAGAACCACACATTTAGAATCGAGGGACAGAACTCAGCTGAAGCCCTGCGTACGTACTATAGGTACGGCCGACGATAAAAGGCTGTCGTTGTGTTTCCAAAAAGGCTCGAGAAGATTATGCACATTTCCTGGATTAACATACAACTGGTTTACAGAATCTCGGTATGTCGAGTAGAAAAAAAACACTGTATGGAAGTATTATTTTCCTGCTGTTACAGTAAGTTGGAGAAATTATTCAGCAAAGTTTTTTTGTAGGAGTCAGTCAAGGAATTCTGCTTTTGCTCTTGCCTTTTCTTTCTGTATTGTTCTCACTTTGTCCCACAGCACCTCGCATCTGTGCTCAGGTTCCGGCGGATCCATCTGAATGACTGACCGGCGGTCAGGAGGAAGCTCACCGTGGCCAAGGCACGGATCCCTTCCCACTCATTCAAAGTCAGCGGATCATTGCTGGGGAGAAATAAATGCGATCAGGATTGGGCCGTGCGGTCTGAAGCTTCCTGGGGAAAACGGGACCTCCCTGCAAGTGGGCACGAGCAACATGTTTGCAGCACAGCATCTGTTTCCATGGCACCAGGTTTGCCCATGCACTGAGCTGCGTGTGGAATTTTTTTGCCAGCCATTACTATTCGTCTGCTTACCTAAAGTCTTCCATAACCAGCCGTGCACATGGTTAGTCAGCCTAAGCATGTCTTAACCTGTTAACTGAGAGTCCAGGCCAGGATTAGAACCTCATGCCCTCAAGGCTGCAGTGGTCTGCACTGCAGTTTTTCCTCGTGCCGTAGCCAACTTCCCTTCCAGGGGGACGTTTCATTTCGTTCCTGCGTCACAAGCTTGACGCACACAGGTTTGTCCCATTCGTATGAAAATTATTTCAAGGAAGCCCTAAAAGACGAATTACTGTAAATTACTTTAAAAATAAACCAGATGTGCCTTGATGGAATGGTGCGACATTTGGAGATGCTGCGAATTTGTCCAGCATGGACCCTCCTCCCAGTAAAGGAGGCGTGGAGCGAGTACGTCAACAAAATATTTCATTATTGCTTTTTCTGGAACATTGTGGCACCTGTGTTTTGTCGTGTAAGTCTGTTTCATTCGCTCGAAAGCCTGAAAGAGGCAGAAGTCTCACCTCTCCCTGCCTTTATTCTCCGGAATTGATGCGCTAAAATGAGACGGTGGCCCTGAAAAAAATCATTTATAATGGCACATTGAAACCCCCCCACCCCCTCGCAATTACAGCTGTGATGTAACAGGACATGAGATGGTTGTTAACTGTTCCTGAGAGGAACCTGTACCTGGGTTCGCGCTGAAATGGAGCTGTAAGCTGACGATGCTTCTCAGGAAATTGCACCGACGAAAGGCGGGGTTCCTCTGAAGGCGATGCCGCGCAAGCGCCGGCTGTTATTGAAATTCTCCAGCGTGACTGTGACTCCTGCTGGAAATTTCTAAGAAACTTTAATAAAACGAATTTTTTTTTTCTTACTGTACGGACTGTCTCGCTTCTAGCATGAAGCAGCAAATGCTGTCATTGACCCCCCCCCCCCCCCACACACACACACCACGGACCATCCCTCACCAACCCGTGCTTTAATATCTGAAATCTAACATCAAAGAGAACATGAAACAGCCCTATACAAACCCATTTCATCTTAGTCTCCGAGTCTCTTCCAATGTGGCAACAGATTACTTTCAAATTGGCCTATAAATGAATATGTTTCTAGTGTAATTAAATTCTAACACTGTGGTCGATCTCCCCAATTGTGTGTCTGACGGTTAAAGCTCTGGGGAGGTTCGACCCACGATTGGAAACCTCTTTGGTGGGGTATTAATCTGTGTAAAGATTTGCTGTCTGCATATTGTGTCAGCCACAGCTGTGGTCCACAGGGACCAGATAGTGCTATGGGCTACAGTATTTCAGAGCTGCATCGATCCCTGATCCAGGGGTCTGGTCCGGGCCCACCAGACCCCTGGTTCTTCGGCAGCTTTCTAAACTTTGGAAGTAGGAGGAAACTCTTTAACTGGAGCAAAGAGCCCAGCAGCATCTCCCTGCCAGGAAAACACCTGATAGTGAGTTTTTGGTTATTAGCTTGAAAGTGTGTGTGAGCTTCTGTATTTGTGCAGGTGTGGGTGTGTAAGTGTGTGTACCCATATATCTTTTCCTGTTCAGTACATTTGCACTCACCTAGATGGGTGTGTGGACACCTGAGCATCGCACCCAAATGTGCTTGTTGAACCTCCCATCCCAAACCCGTGGGCACTGATATGGAGTTGTTCTGCCATTTGCTGCCCTGACCTGGGCAGCCCATGTGTTTATGGAGCTCGCTTTGTGCATGGGGGAGAGGGGCACAGTCATGCTGGAGCAGGAATGGAGCTTCCAAAAACTGTGGCCACAAAGCTGGAAGCCCACAATTGTCCAGAATGTGTTTGTATGCTGCGTTGGGTTGAAACCGCTCAGTCATTAGTAGGAGGGGGCATGTTTTTGGCTATATAGTCTACGTGCAGTTCTGTATTTGAATTTCCTGACACTCATCTCTACCCTGATCATCACTCCCCCCTTCCCCCCCTCGCAGCCATCTGAGGACTCCGGTTCCTCTGCACTTTGTTTCTCTTTTTACTGCATTTACCCCCTCTCTCCAGCCACGGGAAGCAAAATGAAATATAACTCGCTGCTGAATTGCAAAGGGTTTTTTTTTTTTTACTCTCTTCTTCAACCTACTATTCACAAATAAAAATCTCATTGCGTGCTAATGTTTAGAAGAAATATGGCAGGTGCAAGGACTACAGAGAAATTCTGGGAAGTAAATTCTCATTTCTGCATTTTCTCAAACTCAGACTTGTGCTGATGGTTTAATCTATTTTTGCAAAGATATTTACAGTAAAGGCCTTGTTAACAGTGGCACAGAGGCTCGTGATATGGTCCAGGCCACCATCACCGGCTCAAGATTAAGCTTTTTACAAAAATGGGTGGAAAGGATTTTGTTAACGCTAGAATCACCAAGGTGCTCATTTGACCATTTTTTTTTAGGAATATGAGACCTAGCAATCAAAATGGCAAATTTTTGGAACTGAAATGAAACCTACACGGCCCCCTGCCCTTCGCTGACTTTTCCTAAATACATGTGTTTGTCAGTGTCATGTGGTTAAAATGTTAATTTTGGAAAAGGAAGCATTTCTGCCTTTCAGCAGTCATTCTGACCTCAAGCATGCAATTCTGTTCTCCTTCCATTTTTCACCTTGAGCTGCAACGACAACAAGCCATCCCGCATGGGCATCATCCTGAAAAGACAGCCTGGAGGTGGCCTGGAGGACCGAGAAACCACTCCAACAGCTATGGGGAACCAACCCAGAGAACGAGTAACCGCATTCATCTTCCTCGCCATTTCATCTGGTTATCAGTCTTCATCGGACAAACATCCCTGACAAACAGAGCACAGGAGACGTCTCTGCACCAGCACGATGCCAGCTTAGGCAAGACAAAGCCTGGATTGCTCCCAGACTTGGTCCTCCAAGAAGCTGCTTCCCTGGCACCCTGACCCCATCTGTGTCGGGGTCTTCTCTCCTGGCACTCTTTCCATGCTTCAGCTCCGGCTTGTGTACAGCATGTCTCCCAGGCTGCGCGTAACATCTGCTGCTTTCACATTCGCGACACACTCTCCGCATCATGATCGTGGATGGCCGTGCACGGAGGCGCGTGGGTACTTGTGGGCAATAACTGGGGCTGGGTGGCAGCAGGTAGGGGTTGCTAGGAAAGGACTCTGATGATAGCGCGAGCATTTCATCCATGGATGACGATCAGCGCGCACTTTACATTGCCCGTAATGGCCAAACAATTGCTTTTCATAGCACTCTCATTTCTAATTTTACCCCTTATCTTTGGCTCATGAAGGTCATGCGAGAATAGCAATGCGGTTTATCCCCCATAAACGTAATGAGAAATACATGTCCTGTATAGCTTGTTGTAGACACAAAAATGCTGGGAGATATTTGTGGAGGCGTACGGCATTGATGTTCTCTGCAGCTGGTGGAACAGGGAAGTGAATCGTGAGTCTGCTGCCAGCAGGAAGAGCAGGAGGCAGTGATGGTGGTTGAGGTCACGGGAGACAAATACAGGGGAGGGTCATGCTCCTCATGCAGACGAATGAATAGGCCACCCTCCCATCTGACTAACAGTTCACTATCACAGCCTTCCCAGAGCACTGTTTGAATCCATGGCCTTGCAATAAGTTCACTTCCATTTTTCTCAACGGAGAGATCGTCAGCTATCACCACTTGGATGATTTTTTTTTCCTCCAAAGCAAAAAATGCTGAGCTTGCACGAACATGGCGACCCACAAAGATTCACTCGCCAGCATGTGACGGGCACTGGTGGTTTATTGCCATTGTTCAGAGTCTCTCTCACGAGGAAATTTACCATCCCGCTGGGCTGCCGGTGCTGGACAGCCATGTGTTTCCACGCTGAAAATTGTTCTCCGCTGGGGAAATTGGGGGCGTTTAAAAGAGCCATAGCTCAAGTCACGCAAATGCTTGACTTGCAGCCACTCGCAGCGCTGCCAGTACAGCCTGGCTCACGCAGCCATCCGACTTCAAGTCATAAGTGGAACGCGTTCTCCAGCCACCCCCCGCGTTAATCTGTTGCAGCATCTATGGTGTGGGAACTCCTCTCGGTTTAACGCGGCGGAGTGTGCGGCCATGGTTGGTCGTGTTGCTGTTGATGTTGCTATCGCTAGCATCTGGTCTGTTGATGAGCTTCCAGTGTCTTTTGGATTCCAGGTCTGCTTTCCCTTCTTTTTGCCCCCGAGGCAAATGCGCCACCGCTTTTCCATTTATCCCGACGAGATTAGTCCATTTACAAAGCAGCGTGTGTTGTAAATTGGCTCATTCTCAGGAGCATTGCCATAATGTGAGTCTCTCTCCAGGCTCTCGCTTCCATTTATGAATGCTATACAATGGCTTCGCTGTCTCAGGGCCCACGTTGAGAAATCCGCTCAATTTGCTTCTGTCGTTACTCTGGTTCTGTGTGGATGGGTGAGTAAGGGGTTTACTGACCCCACTCCTGTTCGTATTGGTATACAAGTCACCGGTTTGCTCCCTGTGCCTGCTTAAAGTGCCCCATCCGTCTTTGTCTTGAGCAATAACCAAGTTCATCACTCGGGAGAGCGAGAAGTTGCGAGGAGATCCGTGAACCTCTGCCCCAGCCACGGCCTGTCCTTTGTTGTCCCAGAGCGGTGATTTCGAAGGGATTCTGGAGTGCTGCGAACCTGCTATCGTGTGCTCGGCAGACTTTGAATGCAACAGCCGGGTCTTCCTGAGACGTTGGTTGCGGAAATCATTTCGATGGGGGGGTGGCTCCAGCTTGAGTGGCGTGCGGTGGTTTTTCACAGTGTGCAGAATGGGGAAACTTCCTGACTCCTTGATGGGGGACTGGACCTGCAGGGGCCACACCGAAAAGGGAAATTAAAGCAAAATGCCTTCATTAACTCTTTGAATGAGAAAGAGTTGAGGTAAGAAACACGTGGGGGAACTTTGTTGCGACCCTCCTGTTCTGTGGGTCACTAATTTTGTAACCTGTGAAGCTCTGCGGTGTTGGGGGAAATTCACAGAGCTTCTGTGTTGTTTTACCTTCACGAGGCAGGATGCCCCTTCGGCCTCTGTGGCTCATGGGGAATGAGGCCATACCACCAGATCCTGATTTATCTGCGGCACCTGATAGCAAGGAAACAAGCGCCAAACTGGGCTTGTGGGAGTCTGATGCACACAAGCAGACTTTGGGAGACAACTTGTTGAATTGGACTGCGGAATGTGTGGCGTGGGGCTTTGTTGTTTTATTTTGTACGATTTATGTTACAGTCAGAGATTTTCTTTTTATCGAGTCATTAAGTTCTCGGCTCCACCGGGGAGATGTCTGATCAGTCCCCACAGCAGCAGCACATCATCGTGTCAAAATGTCATTAACAATTTATTTCCTGCCTTCTTTCGAGCACATTTTTATGGCGCAAGGAGTCAGTCAGTCAGCAGCACGACATTAAAAGCACCTAAGTTGCGCGTCCCACGAGAGCAATTGTGCCGACATTTTGTACGGCGTAAACCATAGACGTGATTAAGAATAGCATTAAAATCGGAAACCATAGAAACAACCCTATCGTCGGGCAGGTTTCGGACCCAGGGGTTGGGAGCGAGTGAGAGGCATTGATGAAGGGAGGCTGTCTCCCGTGGTAATGAGTCGCCGGAGGCTCCTCTGAGCGCGTGTGGGCCAGCGACGCCTCAACAGGAAGCGAACCGTGAGCTCCTCTGGGGACGGCGGCTGCCAGATGCTGTCGTCATGGTGACCAATTAAGGATGTGGCACCAGGGAGGTGCGAGAGGAGGCGACGGCCCCGTCGACAGGGTTCGGGCTCGGGTGTGAGAGCACACGTCTCCCCTGCAGTCACCCGCTTGCCGATTCGCCGTTGCAGCTGGAAATGGGGAATTCTCTGCAGAATTAATGTATTCATTATCCTATAAATAGCATCATGCTGCGAACAATGTGCTCTCTTTAGCATTAGCGCATTTCATATCACAGAATACACCCTGCCCTCATATGAACTGGGCCCCATGTAATGAAAAACTGCCACGAGCACTTACGGAAATATATATAATCTTTTCAGACATTTTTATTATTCAGTACAGTTGCATTTTTTTCCACACTATACTTGTTCTGTAACAAAATTATGACACAATTTCCTGCTTCTTGCCACATGACAGACATCAGTTATGCCAAACTCTGCAACTCAAATAACAGATTCAGTGCAAGCTTTTAGAAATAAACTTGTTAAACATGGAACTGCTAACTCATTTATTTGGATCGTAAAAGCAGCTTATGACACGAATACCGTTACGCTGTCGTAAAAAAACAGTTTGAAGTCATATGGGTAAAAAGTCAATTGTTCTCACACACAACTGAAAGTATCAGTTTAGACCATAAGTTATGAACTCATTTTTGCTACAAATATCACAAAAATGTTTAACTGGTCAATTTTTTATTTTACCTGACATTTTTTTCACCTTGCAGATATTTTTTTTACTGTAAGAAATAATTTGATCCTTTAATGGCAGGAATTCACCAAAAGGGGTGTTTTAATAGATTAACCACGCTAGGTGAGGGATGAGCATACGCTGTGCTTTAAAGGATGAGCATTAGCATTTCCTGATCCATCTTGGCAGTCCTGGAGAACCCTGATGTGTGTCATCCAGGCATAATGACAGAGGTCTGCCATCTTTTCACGGGTGCATCTGGTGAACATCTCACTTTCATATTTCATATTTGCAAATGACACATCTGACAAGAGCACGACAAGATATGACAAGTTAGGGTCGTAACGTCTGCAGGCCGTTCCCCTTTAGCAGTCGGCAGGCTGCTGGAGGGGCGCCGGGAGACTGATTTGTGGAGCAGCCCTCGCTCAGGTGGAGAGTAAAGGACACTTACAGTATATAGATGTCACTAGAGCAGTTTTGGATCCTTTGCTGTTTCTCACGTACGCATGCGAAGTGCGTTTAACTGGATCGGCCCGACGTCCCAGGAGTCTTTAAAGCCGATCGATACCTGAGCTCCGGATTTGGTTTTACAGTGAGAAAAGTGGGGGGGGGGACAGAGAAATGAGCAGAGCCCAATTAGAAATCCAAACGGTGCCATGGATGAAATTTCCTGCACGGGTCACAAATTCAGAGGGGAAGCGGTGGACAGGGTGGTTTCCTCCTCTAGATTGAAGGAGAGGTTCGTCTCCGGGCTGCGCCGCAATGAACGGGCTGATTGCTTTTCCTAATGAGAAACAGACACAGGGAAATGGGTTCTGCCCGTTCACGGCGCCCTGGGTCAAGTATTAAAAACATCTAATATGTCATGGGTGCTCGGTGCCGATGGGGATGTGGCTCAAGGGTAAGATCCGTACCCCCGCATCCCATCCCCCGTCCACAAGCCCTCCCCTTACCCTCATCTTGAAAAATTCATGGCATGCCGAGTGAATAATCCGGTTTTCTTCAGCTGAGGTTACAGATGCAGCCTGCTGGCTTGTTTATGTAGGTTAGTGGCCACCTGCAGTTTTTCTTTAGGTTTTCCACACAATTATTTCTGCACATTTTACAAGGGCAGAATGTGTTTGAACCCTGATCGCCACCAGACAACTAGATCAGCGGAAAGGGGGGAAGCCTATGGTGTTACAGGGTTTTTGTGAGTTTCAGAGACTAAAAACTAAAAGCACTGCATGGGCAGAAGTAGAGTCAACCACAAGTGTCGAGTGTAAATGCATGTGCAACCATGCTTCACTGCAACTATTGTAACTGCACCCAGAATGAGCCCCAAAGGCTGAGAAATGCGCCAAATTAATGGCAGCTGGGATGACAAATATACGATCCAGCCGTCTGGTCCGGTCCCAGGTGAGAAGCTTCACACTAAAAAAGACGTAAATGCCTCAAAAAGGAACTTCAGGCCCTTTCGCATCATGGCATCTCCTGCAGCTCCCTCACTGTCACTAACTCCAACTACAGGTTATTGAGCCTCCGCTGCAGGTGAATCAGCCCGTGGATGTCAGAGGTTAGCACGCAGGTAGAGGTGACCTCTGTAGTGTGTAGGTGTGTACTGGCATTAGGAGGCAGGTTTAGCCAACAAAATCCCAGCATGCTTAGCGGCAGGCTTGGATTCCTTGCTGTAGTGACACTTGACTGGAAGGCCAGCTAGTTAGGTGCTGAATGTCCTTAAGCCATGGCAACCCCCCTGCCCAACACAACACACAGACATTTCTCCCACTCTCTGCCCCACTGGAAAAAAGGGTCAGTGCCCCCCCCCCCCAGCGTCTCCCTCAGCAGTTTTTTTCATCCCTTTTCTCCCGTTTTGTGAAAATGCGTTCATCCATCAGCATGTTAAAAAAATCAGTTCGCTCTCATGAGAGGGAGAAACAAAACAGCCATTTTACTGGACAGCTTTTCCATTTGCTTTCACTATGATGCATTACCGTCAAAGGGAGTATTGAACTACAAATGGGGGCCGTTTTCTGCACTTTTATTCATTTTTTGACCACGTTGCACCGGATCTGCATGTCAAAGAAGCTCGCTCCCTGACAGCAACCTTCATCCGAGCCATAACTCAACCCACGTCGCTTTTCAAGACCTAACTCTAAAGTTTGCACTTTATTTGAATAACAGCACATGAGCCAGCAACCTGTAAACTAATACCGCTTTTGTCTGAATCAGTGAGCATTTGTCATATTGTTAAATGTGCAGCATTTTGGGTTGCTGGGGAAACCGTCATTTGGCAGATTTTAAACTCAGCACTTTTAATTGCATTGCTTTATGATACGGTGCTTTGAAAACTGCATCAGAAATATATTTATCAGCTGTCCGGCTTCAGCTATGAATGTCAAAATTTTTTTAAAAATCTATTCAAAAATAAAAAGCTCACGAGCGGTACACAGGGCCACAGCATTTGTGTTTAATAGATTGTCATTACAAACAAGGGCTGGGGACTGGGGCTGTGCAGGCTGACAAATGGGTTCTGTATGTCCATGCAAATTATTTATATAGCACTTTATTAATGACCTGGGGTTACTAATATGTTTACTTGAGGCCATTAATATTTGCCCCATGGAGTTATCGATTTGAGTTCGAAGACAAAATAATATAATGAATCAGGTCTTGTCAAGTCCATCTTTGTATATTCTGCTTTGGTAAGTTAGATGCCGCTCGGTTCCCAGAAATTGGTGCGAGGTGGCTTTAAGTTCCTTTCCATCCCTCTTATACTTGCCTGCTTTTCCCTGGCAATAATCAAACAATAAATCTGTTGTGTGGAGAGGGAGGGAATCTATATTTAATTTTCATTAGGAGAGTTTGTATGAAAGAGTCATCAATAACACGAGGCTTAGGTGTGAAAGCAGCGAGGTTTGTTCTTCGGGGCTGTAGGCCAAAGCACAGTGAGGTACCGTGGTACAGGGAGGTGAGGTGGGATTTGCTCAAAGCACTCGGGATCGAGCTTCAGGTGAGCGAGCGCTTGATCGATACAGTGGGTCACGTCCACAGGGCTCTTTGGATTCAGGCCGCAAAAACTGGAAGAATGGCGAACTTTTGGTGCCGAAGGGCCGTGGATGCTCGCTGGAAGGGAACGCTGAAGCTTGCCGGTGCAAGATGTGAAATTTCCCTGCAAATGAAACACATTCTTTGCATCAAAGATGATACTGTTGAATATTTCAGAGGGGGTTAATGTGCTTTTCTTCTACCGATACTGGTCAAGCCATCCTTACTTTAAAGCATCATCACGTCCAGTCAGTTTTCCAGCCAGGTCTCAGGGGGTGAACCTCATTCTTTATTTCTACCACAGGATTCAGACCCACCTTCGGGCTCCAGTGGGTGACAACACAATCCGAAGATGAATGGGATGTGTGGTCAGGTAAGGTGAAGGATGAGGGAAAGTTGAATGTGCCGGCCTATCAGAGCCGGCAGGTAATGTCTCTTGCCCCGTCTCCCTGTTTTTTTGTTAATGACAAGTCCGTATCCAGGAGGTGCGCCTTCGCAGCCACAATGACACTCCCAGGCAATTAATATTTATTCCCACAATTTCACATGAGCTGCACGCCCCCTACCGCTGAATCCTGTTTAGAACCACCTGCATTGGGCAACATGGTCAAGGTGTAGCACAGTCCCACCGCTGCTCTGTTAAAACCTTATTCAGGTAGGAGGGAGTGAGCCCGCCTGGCCTGCAGTCCTACCCCAATGGTGGTAACAAGGAGATGGACACCTCCACCCCCTGGAGATTAGTGACACCCCTTTGCCACTGCCAGGGGTGCGCAAAGGTGGAGATGGGGGGGGGGGGTTGTCAAGAATACGTATCTTTGCCCATCAGGTACCAGCTGTCCCTGAGGGGAAGTACACACCCCACCCTGTCCTTTTCTCCAATGCTGCCTCCTCACTTCACATAAATCACTGAGGTGACAGTGACGAGGAGCCTGAATAACCGCTCATCTGTCACCGGGCATAAAAGATGGCAATGACTTTGGGTGACGTGGAAATGAACACACAGTGCTCCGGTGTCTAACATTTCTGCCCACAGTGGACTCGGTGGGTAAAACACGGAGTAGACGGCGTCCATGTTCTTGCCATGTGCCACGTTCTTTCGGATGTGACTTTGGAGCCTCCAAGCAGGTGAATCTGATGCAGAACTGCTGGTTGAATGCCCAGCTGACATGTGGTCCACAACACCAGAGCCCTCATGCTCTTACCCTGTTGGCTGATTTTCTGCCATGTTGCCTTCTGTAAATATCTCGATGGTGCCTCTGCGAGCGCACGGATCAGATCGTCCAACAGCGTGGCCGTCGCATGAAATCCTCAAAGTCCTATACTGCCCCCTTGTGTCCAAGATGGCAGCTTGGCCCCCCGACCGTCCGCTCGTGGGGTACGGCGCAGAACCGCTGAAGAAAGAAGGCTGCTATGTATGGCTGAAAAGACTTCTGGGCCGCCCTCCATCGCTCTTCTTTGTCTTCCCTTATTAGCTCTTTCCGCTTATTATTCACGTCTAACTTTCCAGCGGCTTCTTTCAAATACACACGAGGAAAGCTCACTGAAGTGTGAGATATGCATACTTAATTTTTGACCCCAAGTAAAGAACGTCAGCACTTTGGCGGAAGATCCGGGAAATCTCCGAGCTCCGAATGCCAGAAGAGAACTAGCAGGAGAAGAAAAGAACCAAGTAGAAACAATTAATCTGTTTGAAATATTTACCACTCGGTATGCTTTTGATCGCTGAATCACCGAATTAGTAGTCTGGCATGCCTATTAGCTTCCTCTTGTTGCACTACAGCTGGGTGAAAAGGTGAACGTGGTTGTGCACAGCGATGATCTAATGTCTTGGGAAAAAGTGCGCCACTCATTCATGCCTTTATTTATTCAGTGCTGTGGAGGCAGTGAAGTGCGTGTGCCATGCCCCCGGGTGATTCTGCCTCTTGTCTTTACAATGCAGCAGTTGTTTTGCGTCCGACCCGTCAGCGCCTTTCGGCATGCGAGCGCCGCATCCGTCTTTTTTACTTCTCTGAGTTCCGCGGCGAGTCTCACCCGGGGAGTCAGAAGCGCCGCGAGACATCAGGTGACTCACGGCAGAGGTTCTGACCCGGCGTCCCCGTGGGCTGCGCAATCGATCCGAGATGTCGGTCATCTTTTCCATCAGGTGGTGGGAGCACGGCGGCAGGCGGGAGGACTCCCCGCCTCCACCGAGAGCCCCATCGCAGCTTGGCCAGTGGGCCCCAGCTGCAGGGGCGACGTCCTCGCTGAGTTGTAAACAGAGCGGGCGGTGAAGCTCGGTTGCGGCACGCAGCCAACCAGCCCGTGTACAAGTGCACATAACCGCTGCCTTTATGGCTGAGCGGAGCTGGTATGTGGAAGGGACGCCAAGCAGCTGCAGCCGGCCTTAGGTGCACATGGTGGAACAATGTCTCCACCTGCAGGTCTGAGGGAGGGAGACTTTAAGAAGGACTGAGCCGTTGGAGGAGATTTTGTTTCGGTGCCTGAAAGCAGCCTGGGATGTTTAGAATATGAGCTGTAAAGGGAGTGAACTTGATGTTGTTGTTGTCATCGTCCTCGTCCTCGTCTTCTTCGCTTTTACAGGGGGCAAACTGTGAAATTTTCCCCCTGTAAAAAGTCCCGTTGTAAGTGCTGTAAGTAAAGGTAATAGTAAGTCAGCTTCCTTTCAGGTAGGGGATCGTCTGGTGGCCTCATTGAATCTGTCAGGTGTTTATCAGTTTCCAGGGGTTACAAGTGGTTAGTGGTGGTTGCCAGTGGTGACGGCTGCACGGGCCCTCCCATCAACACTCAGCTTCCCTTTACGGCATCCAGACCAGAAGCGAGAAAAAAGGTCGGAGCTGCCAGGGGCCAAATGGGGCGGCACAAATGAGCTGTGTCAAGTCAGGCACGTAGTAGCCATGAAGAGGAAATGTGCATGGATTTCTACCAAAGCAAAGCAAAGTTCTGGCTGCCGAGATGGCTCAAAATAGTTTGAAAACTCAAGGCAATTGTGTATTTTATATTTGTTGATCTGTCCTCTGTGTGTGTGTGTGTGTGTGTGTGTGTGTCTAGTGTGTACATACACTGTTTCTTTAGTGTTATCATGTTAATATTTAACTTGTCTGTCACAGGAAATCTGCAGTGTGAATCATCTTGCAAAAGACGCCAACTTGTTTCGCATGACAATAATAAATCAATCGGAAAGGGCCCCATTGTTGATTTGTCAGTATAAAACGTAGGATCGCATCCGAAAGCCAGACGGGTCTGGCAGGGTGGGGGTGGGGGTGTTCCGCCGCCACAGACAGAAGGACAGACATGCCGTCATGCGCGGACGTTTTTAACAAGCGCTAAAAGATGGCGGGATTGTGCCTCCGTCAGCCGGGGCGAGGTGGCCAGGGTGAGTCAGGAGGCGCGCTGACTCATCGCCCTGGGAGACGGATGCAGAAGGGCTCCCTCCTCCTCCTCCGTCTCCTCCCCGTTTTCCATCAGACTGTCCCGCCGCTCCTGGCAGGGAGCCCCCCAGGGAGACCTCCGCCAGGATCAAACATGGCAGTGGGGAATTCTGGGACTACAGTGGCTCCTCTATTCCATTACAAAGTTGGACACACTGTAAACAGCTGTGCTAAGGCCTAAATTCCAATCTGCGAACTACAGTATACAGCGTGCGAGGATCAAGTCGGCAGGCACCAGGAATCACAGGTTAATTGTTAACAAAAAATCATTTATTCCATAAATATAATTTTAATATCAAGCAAAGGATAAGACTGGGCCCATAAAAAGGTCAGGTGAACATAGCTACAAACCAACTGTGCACAACTCGAATCAGCTGGACGTAAACTGACCTAACAAACATTCAAACAATAGGACTTAAATAAAGGCTGATCGGACCATTTACATGCAACTACATACAATAGGGGAACACAAGGACTATACAAACACAAATGAACAACAAAATACGACACACCGGTCAGTTAGCTAAATCCACCTGAATCAAAATACTATTAATAAGAACAGAGATCAGATTAAACCAACTAAACTTTTATACCAACACCCCCCCCCCCCTCATTCTGTAGCAAAGGTTTGTCTGAGCCTTGGATCCCCTTCCTGCTTTAAATGGCCTGGTTTCCTTCTTCCAATCTTTTGTCTGGATGGGCATTTGGATGGGCCCACCCCCCAGAAGCCTCCAGCCAAACTGGTAACCTGTCTGGCTGCTGGAGCGGCCACCACACGGCGCAAGAATATGCACAAATAATCTCTTGAAAATCGGTGCGCTTTGCTGTATGCACAAATGTGACTTGAGCATACACAGCTCTTTGAACATTTTGCCTTTAAAAGAACAAATCCCATCTTGAAAATCACATATTTACATTTATTCATATAGCAGAGGCTCATTCGGGGGGACACACTGCGGTCCAATTCCGGTCATCGATTCGAACAAACAAACCACAGCGTTGGACTGTGGGGTAAAACACACAAACAGAGCTGGATTCAAACTCAGGCCCAAACCCATAACCCAGAAACTGTGAGACAAAAGCACTTCCTGCTGTGCCAGCATCTGCAACACAATATACAACAATAATAATATGGGTGAATCCTACTTTTGGCACAAAGAACTGTTGAAAGTGTGTCTCCACCAGTTTATGGAACCAGATAATTTATAGTCGGTTTACGGAAGCAGATTCTGCTGTGCGTGTGTGTGCGTGCACAACAAGGCTCATATGGTCCAACCTGAAGGTAGAACGTGCCCAGTTCCTCATCTCGCTCTCTGTAACACGTTCAACTCGTGCACCGCCTCTACTTTTGCGTCCAAATGCGGGGCCACGGTGTGCGTTTTGTACCTGTTGCTCAACTCACCTGCGTCGAGCGCGAGGTCTCGCCGTGCACAGAAACAAGCACGCATTACGCTCCATCGCAGACGCACAGGTGCACGCACAAGCGCGTTTCCGAAAACACGCGCAGCTATACACTCGCAATCGTACGTTCGCTCACACACACACACACACACACACACACACAAATGTAAAAACGCACCATTTTGCGTTTGCCTGCAGGGCTGTGGTGCTCAGCACACTGATGCCTGCTGTGCTGGAATTCATCATTGAGAAATGTGTTTACAAATTTCCTTTCCTTGCTGGCTTCTGTCCCGAATGTGGCCAACCAGAAAAGAGATTAAAAAGCAGCAAACAGTACCTCGGTCGCACTGCGTGTTTGCTGTCTTCCCTAAGGAGTATTAATTATAGGAAACCTGATTTCCTCCAGAAAGCCCGACAAGAAATGAGAATAAACAAATTAGCGCGGCACCGCTCGGATCCGGACGCGAGATGCCGCCGCCGCGAGGAATACTCGGAGGAATGCCCAGGACATCTACAATTCTGAGTGGAATTTATTTTCCTCGAGCCTCTTAACTTGCCAAAGCCCATATGCCATGGTGATGAGACCTTGGGTATTTTGCGCGTAGGTGTTGTATGTCGTGTGGACTTTTTCCATCGCTAAGGTGGAGGAACTCCTTTTTTTGTCGGGAAGAATTTGGCTGTCCGTGACAATTACGGGAAGCGAGGAGGCCGCAGCTCTAAGTTGAAACGCTCACGTTTTTCAAACCTCGAGGAACCAGTTGGACCCTTGGGAAAAGGGGGCGGCTGTTGCCCACCGCAGGTGGAAAAAATGGGTCTCGCAGCGCTCCATCCAGCACCCTTTGCATCAGAATACCAACACCTCTGCTGCACTCTGTCCTGCACCCTCGCATCGACGCATCCGCTGTACTCTGTTCTGCACGCTTGCATCAACATGCCGACACCTCCGCCGTAGTCCTTCCTGCACCCTCACATGCCTATACCTCGTATCTTTTAGTCTACGGCAGAAGCACTGACCTGCGGCACAGCTCTGTGTTTGTGAAACCACACAGTCACCTGTCAGAGGCGCAATGCCTCATTTACCCCCAAAGACCCTTCGGCCCGGCTGCGTCATGGCCGTCCCCGCATCTTTTTGTTCCGCTTCCGTGTTCTGTCGACACACCGCAACAGGCGTATTGATTTATACATTTGAAACATTCAAGTGTCAGCATGTGTGACGTACAGAACTGCAGGCAAAATCCATAAATTAACACTGCCAATACAGCAAACATGGGATTATGATGCAAACGTCTTTAAAGAAGTTTTATTTGCATTTCACTTCAAATTGTGATTCTCTTAAAGTGTTTATGAACTGTTTCGCATTTGTCTCAGAAGCATTAACAGAACAGAGGGAGCTTGAAGTCGTCGTTCATTGTTTTATTTTATTTTTTGATACACTTTTATGGCAGATCACAGTTTTGAGCGCATACTTTATAGTTTAGTCATATGAAAATAAACATGGCATGAAACAGACTATTCTGCTGGCAGGTTGCTTTCCCAGGGGTTGTGGGGGTGCTCGCAGCAGTGAGGGTGTCTGTCCAGGTGAGCCAAGCAGCAGAATTAGCATTCCTGCGCTAATGCGTCATTCGGTCCAGCTGCCATCAATGTCACAGTTGGCTGGTGACACACACAAAGGTTTGTGTGACTCCTGGGACATCGGTGCCAAGAGGATTGACACACACGTCTCGTGCCTCTCAGGCAGTTTGCTCAATGTGTCATAACACGCTTAATAGTTCTTTTGGATCACTTTGGATACAAAGGCAATTTTCGGACTCGCCCGAGTCATGGCAGTCCTCAACATGTTTGTCGACCCCTGTCAGGGGTGGGGTACGATGCACTTACGCTGTGAGGTTCAGTCTGTGCGTTCTTTCCCTGAGACATGAGAGTTGGCGTCTCCCCTGAGTGTCAGTGCATGGACAAGGACTGCTGATACCCCGAGCCTTGCAGGTAGCCTGTCTGCCAGGAGAACGGCAGAGCTGCTGCTGACTCTGCAAAACTCTCCACGTGGGTTGGGTGGCAACCCATCCACGCTCCGAACTGGTGTCCTGGGGTGGTGCCGCAGCTACCGCTGTAGCAAGACAGGCTGAACTCATCCCGAGGGCCGGCGTAGTGTCCGTGAGGCAGGTAGAACTGGGACTCTGGGTAGTGCGAAGAGGGTGTGCCCGGGTGTCCAAGGAGACCCAGCGTGTCCATGTAGAGTGATTCTTCGGTAGGCAGGCCATGGGGGTGGGTTTGGTGAGGAGGCTGCGAGGGAGGCGGTGCTTGAGGTAGTGGCAGAGCACATGGAACATAGGTCTCTCCTACTGAGGGGAACCCCCTCTCCTTCCCCGGTTCCAGCCGCGGCTCCTCCGGCCGTATGCGGCACTCGGCGTGGGTGCAGGGTTGGCCAGGGCTGCCGGGGTTGGTGCGCAGAAACACGGACAGCGAGGAAATGCGGTTGATTGCACGGCGCAGCGTGGCGATCTTAGACAGCCGCTTGCCACTCAGGTCGTGCTTGAGGGCCATGCGCAGGGCATTGAAGGCCTGGTTGTAGTCCAGGATGCGTTTGCGCTCGCGGACGTTGGCCGCCACACGCCGGGCCTTGGATCGCACAGGGCGACTCCGTTTCTTGCCCGCCCTGGTGTCGTCAGGCTCGCTGGGGCTGCTGCTGGCACAGCCCTCACTGAGCAGAGGGGACTTATTGAGGTGACCCTCGCTTCCGCTGTCCTCCTCCGAGAACTCTGACTCGGTGAAGCTGGCCCTGCTCGCCATGTCGCCGCACGGTGACGTCGTGCGGTGGTTTTCCACCTCTGAGCTGCCCCTTCGACGCCGGTGCTGGAAACGAGGGCTCTCACACAGCGTTCACTCTCGGGGCCGTCTTCCTTTGGCTCTGCCTTGCGCTCCAGCATTCACCCGCACTTGGAGCCCAGGTATTTCTTTCTCTCTGTGTCAGACCGCATCTGTCCACAACTGTCAGGCGCGCCGCTTTTTAAAGGCTGCCATTTC
This sequence comes from Heterotis niloticus, assembly GCA_018136845.1. Lineage (NCBI taxonomy): Eukaryota > Metazoa > Chordata > Actinopteri > Osteoglossiformes > Osteoglossidae > Heterotis > Heterotis niloticus. The sequence continues at coordinate 28,208,185 of CM030893.1, forward strand.
ACTGGGTCACATGGTACAGCTGCCTGCGAGGAGAGGTGTACCCTGTGTTTACAAGCACCCTGCAGGCAAATGCGGCTGAGCACGGGTTAACTCCTCCGACACGCCTCCAGCCTTCGCAGGATCTCCGCAGCTCTTCAGCTGTGAGTTTACTCCACTGCTCGGGTCCGATGGCCCGCTGCAAAACAAAACGTGCAACGGCAAAGCAGCGCATCGTAAAATCCTGTTTCTTCCCTACCGTGTAGCAGGTACTCACTACCAGTACAACTACAAAACATTCGGGCAAAGGAATTCACCATTCTGTTCTTACATTTGTGCCTCCTATTTTGTGCCTTGCAAAGAACAGGATGGGCCACCTGGTGAATTTCACAAGGAGCTCATTTTCTCTGAAATGTGCACTTTGCAAACTGAAAGGGAAGGCAAAATGAAAACGTGAAATGCTGCAGGGGAGAAAAATCGCTCAATTCACATTGTTATTCAGAGTTTTTATTCAGCATTTTTATTCATGGTGCATCAGATAAGTTCTAAGACCGACCAGCATGTGACACTGCTGGTTACCAACATCTTGCAGTATCAAAGGGCAGTGAGTCTTAAAACTTTTTGACCGCGCCATGTATTCTGAGTTACGTCATCCAATGGAATCTGCTGCAAGAAAATAACTTGTCTCAAGCCGAGTGAAATTTAGCAGATGATTTTTTTTTCTCCCCAAAGCGACAAAGATACTTACGAGTGTTTACCCTTTTATTCAGCTGGGTGATTTTTGTATATTAAAAATGTTGAAATCTGCATTTGTTTAGCGGATTGCGTTTGTCAAGAATGGCTTGCGATGATTTATCCGTTTAAACAGTTTGGTCATTTTCACGGGAGCAATTCAGGATAAGTACCTTGCTCAAGGACTCTACAGCAGAAGGTGGGGTTTGGACTTGGGTCCCCTGAGTGCAAGTTGGCAGCACTAACTACTACGTCACCTGCCGCCTTACAGTTTTTAGGAAAGGATCCATTTTAAGAAGAGGAGCAATTTTTTTTTTTTTTTAAGTTATTGACAATGTTTTTTTCCAAGTCGACCGCTTATTTATTTTCCTCGCGGCTGCTGCGCATTGATCTGCATCCTGGGTGTTCCAGGAAAAATTGGCGCGGGACCTTCCTGACAAATTGCGGCTTCATCAGATAAGCAGCATTTGTAAATTTCCTTTTACACCTCATGGCTGAGAAAGGGGAGAAAAGACTTATCATCCCTGACCCGAGCCGGCGATATCACCGCGGCTACAATTAGCCGCGTTCCATTAAGCTCGGTGGCAGTAGCCCAGTGGGGGGACAGTGTAATTTAGGGGTCTGTGCTCCGACTGCCCCATAAATCAGGCCCGAACGTCTCGCAGGACAAGAACAGACAAGGGCCACGACTTCAAAGCTGGGGAAAAAGGAACACAAATATTTTACAGTTATCACCTGTAATCGCTGTTGGCTCAAGTGCTCGGCCCCTTTGCGGTGCTGCCCCCCCCCCGGTGCGCTGTCTCAAAAGGAGCGGAACCGTTTGTCCAAATTAATGGATTACGATATAGAGCAAATGGTAGGCGACTTTCTACCTGTGATTTACTGGGATCAGGTGCTACTTACCTGGTCCACACATGTCATTCACCCTCGGATTCCGCCGTTAAAATTTTGTCCGCGTTCGTTTCCACTTAATGTTTTTCTGCACTTGTCAAAGTTTTACTAGTCGCACGTCACGCTCTTTCTGCAAGCTAGACAAAACAAGTTATTTTTGTTTGTTTGTCTGCACCCCCCCCCAGATGCTTTCAGTTCTTCTTCCAGCTGCATTAAGGGAGCGGGAACATTCATCTCTCACTTCAGCTCTCTTTCCAGCTTTTTAGTACCTGAAAAATGGCAAAACCTCTCGCGGTTTACAAACACAAAGGCACAGATTATTACGAGCCGAGACACTTCCAGCAGGAAGAAAGTGAATGCCATCTGTTTGACCTTGTCTTGCTCATCGCGGCCTATGATGATGGCACTAAACAAGCACAGCTTGGGCCTAAGTATATTTTGGGTGTAATAGGTTCACAAAAAATGTTGTCTTTTTTTTTTTTTACTTTTTTCTTTTAGGGCACTGTCATTACACTGGGGATTACAGCTTTCAGGAACTTTTAAAAGTAAAATTTACAACCAAACTCCCAGAGCACAGCTTCCAGCCATGTCGGAATTACTGGGGCTAAACCATTACCCGACAAAACGGCTCTGCGGTGGCGTCCGCAAATAGCGGAATGCAATTAGACCGGGGTGTTGCGCTTTGGTGACCATCACCGAGATGTCGGCCGGGTGATGGATTGGATCACGCAGTTTGTCCGGCAGGATCGGACACTGCAGTTAACCTGTCCTTCGTGTTGCCCAAGGGGACGGTGAGGTCTAGCTATTGCCTGCCCAACGAGAGCTTGTTGAGAACATTGCTTCCTTCCTGCCTGATTTTTACTGCGTGCAGCTACATGAGGCCAAGTGTAATGTCCAATATTGAACCCTTAGGAAAGTTTCCACTGTGAGACTCGAACAAAAATTTGATTTTTTTGAGCCTGACATCTCCAATAAGGGATAATGCGTTCCGGGCTGATGAACTGCTCCGGAGTTCTAGAAGATTCTCTGCAAGATTATATGCAGCAGTTTGTACTTTCATTTCCGTAGCGGTGCGTATTCTTGATAGCACACCAGCGGCAGATAGCGGACGAATTATTATTATTATATTTTGGCTCTTGGAGGGAATCAAGCTGGAACTCTCACTGGAGGCATAAATGATGAATCTGACGTTGTCGTATTTTTGGAAACCAGAGATTGGATTTAAGATGATAAAACTTGAAAAAATTGGAGGGAGAAGAGGATGACCAGCTACCAGACGGGTGGACTCAATTACAGCGACAATGAATAGACCCCATTCAACTCTAAAGTGGAGGACTGAGCCCTGTGGAGCCACTCTGTCTATGCGGTGCCCAACAGTGGGCATCAGCTTGGCAGCCCTTAACAGCAACCACAAACCAGCATGTGCCGTAGTCATTTTATATGACTGTCGCTAACTTGTCCAACTGTTGTCAGGTTAGTGACTTTTCACCATCAAACCTCAGTAAACTTTAGCAACTTGTCACAACCCGAAAACTACCTCACGTTGCCGTCCTGCCATACGTCGTTCTCGTCCACTGTTCTGTGCTACAGGAAGCGAAAGCGTTAAATGCTTCCATTTCACGATGATGTGTTTATTTGAGACGCCTGTCATGAATCAGAGGTGAGGTGTTTTCCACACTCGAACAGCGCAGTGAAAGACAAATAGCTTTCTGCTTGCAGAAAAAAAAGTTGTTAAATGAGCAGCACAACAACGCCCTTCCTATTTTTTTATTTGCCATTAGAACGTAATTCATAGGTTGTTCACAACCATGTACCAGCATTCTGTCATAGACGCTGTTCTCTGTAATTTAAAATTAGTTGTAAAAACAGCAACCTCTACATCCTAATCACAGGTTTATTCTCAGGGGAAGCAGTGCAGGCCATTTTCCGGGGTAGAATTTTCCAGAATTCAAGTCATTCAGGGACCTACCAGTCACCTTAACCCACTTCACACCCTTTAAATCCTTGAGATGGAGAGAGAACTTCTTGAAAGGGTGCTTGGGAACTGAATATGTTTCTGCACATCTCTGATGGGGTTACGTATTGTTGGCCATGACCTATGACCTTCAGCCCTCTTTCAGCCACCTCTGTTGTCTGAGCATCCCTTCTGCATGGCCAGAGGGTCCAAGGTGGGCCAGCAGGTCATGGGGAGTCAGAGCCCCTCACTGGCATGCCTGTGTAATTGCCTGGTGGCCTTCCTTCCACTGGGGGTAGGAAGGCATTGGGGGGGTTGGCCGGTGCTGCTGATGGTCAGGTACGCTAATTGAGGGTTTGTCTGAGGAGTCTACAAGTGTGGGAACAGCAAGGGCAGTGAGCTGGATTCCGCAACCAAGCCCACCCTTACCTGAACCAGCTATCCTTACACATCTGTGCTTTTCTTTCAGACCACTTAGGACTCGCTGGCTTGTGAGGAACGTGGACTCGGGGAAAGTGACTGGAGGAGATCGCCAAACATCTGCGGACCAACATTAAGGAAGCTGTTTACCTCATCTTTGTAAACCCAAACTATGGGTCAATTTTTTTTATTTGCTGTAATTCGGTTTTTCTTCATTTTACGTTGGGAGTTTAGTAATGCTGCAGTATGAAATGATGTCAAAGTACAAGGAACGTGCCCAGAAAAAGTTTCAAAGCTGAAGTGATACAGAAATGGGCTTCGTTGAGAGCTGCGAGTCAAATCCTACCGTTTCCGCGCTAGAGATTGTACGTCCACACGGCGGCTGAGGTAGCTGTACGTGAAGGTGTTACGAAGCAAAGACATTGCGAGCGCCACAGAAGTAGCACGACGAATGTGGTTTCTTTTTTGAGAAGAATATTTTTAATCCCTCACCTTCTCAAGGGTTGCTTTCGTCTCACTACGTTACATTTCCGTCAGATTTTGATCGGTATCTTCAACCCCCCCCCCCCCCAAGACTGCAGTAATAAAGAAGCAAAGCCGAGGAACAGGTAGGGGCAGAGGTCAAAGGTCAAGAAAGACACCATTGCTAAGGGAACTTCACTTTGACTGCGCCACTCGACAAAACAGCGTAAACCAGTTCCAAGTATGGGAATCAACGGGGATAAAATTTGGTAATGACACCGAAGGCAAATCCGACAACAACATTCACTACGGTTTTACCACAGGAAGCCTTCCCACAGCACGATACAGGCGCGAGTCTGAAGCCACAATTGGCCTTTCACCTTCCTCCAGAAGCGGTTCTGTTCATCTGGCCCTTTTATTTTTAATTGCAGCGTAGACAAATGCACCGAGCCTCTTTCCGCTGTGTCCCCCCCAGTCCGTCCTCCAAACACGGACGGACGCTGTCAGCCAGCGGAAGCCTCTCTTTCGCACCTTCAACACAGTCCCACCTCGTGCCTATAATTATTCGGCTTCCTCAATTCACTCATAATGGAAAGCATTTCGTGTTTCTCGCCCATACCACAGTCTTGAGTAATGCGGCCGGGCGAGCAGAGCGCAAGGCTGCCACTCGGCGGACAGAGATTTATAGCCGGATTTGGCAGATTTATAGCTGTACGTGGAGAAGCCTGAAGTGGGTAGTTAGGCGCATCCCAGCCGAGCCTTTTGACAGATGACAACACACTAGTAATTATGGGTCGCCGCACATAAATCAAGCCTTTATTGTATACCCGGTGACGTCCCCAAAGAACTAACCATTTTAAAAAGAAGGCACAACCAGCCCAGCAACACTTTCCTGAGATTTGTAAATCTGCGGCCCAGGCCCCAGGAATGAGCGGTTGTTAGCCGGTTGTTATTAGAGGTCTGGACCATATTTTATAGATACATATTTCCACAGGGGTAATTGGGGTAATAAGTAAGCAGAGAGACTCGGTGTCCAGTCTTCCAGCGTCGGATTTTTTCAAGAGGTATGTTAATGCATGTTTTCTCGGCGAGGACAAAAAAGGTGGAATTTGTCCACTTTGCTTTGTGCGGCTGTCGACTTATTGATCCTCTTTTGGCAACGCGACTATAGACGCGGGTGTCTTTTAAAGGGGATTTACATGTCTCGGAACTATCTGGCGCGGTATTTACTGCGTTTGTGCTGTGAAAATGCTTCTTTTGTTTTGCGGGCTTCCTTTTTTTGTGTGTATCAGATTAGTTGACCTCCTCTTTCCTTCCCTGGGGGATGCTGCGGTGCATGTGGGTTAAGCTGGTGCTTCACGGCTCCTGAGTTGTTTGTGTGATGTGGGGTTCAAATTTGGCTCAGGGGTGGGTGTGTTTGTACCCAAATTGAGGAAAAACTATGCTGGACGAAGGCAATGACAAAACACTTTTGTTGCTCCGTGCCTTGAAATCCCCGCCAGCGGTCGCCAAGCAGTTGGACATGACTCAGTGGCACTTTCCAACTCCGTCCCATCTATATGGTGAAACGGGATTTTGGGGGTTTGCCTTGCTGTTTTAGGTCATTTGTGAGGTTGGCTCACAGTGAGACACAAGTTTATTACTTCTTATCGCCAATTTTTCACAAACGTGTTTCGATGTGCTTAGATGTACATTTCTTCGGACTGTTTTTCCTGCTGACTGTAGAGCGTTAAATTAGTAAAAGTCACACATATGAAAATACAATATGTCCAGCATAAGAAATGAGAGTCTCTGCCCACAGTGACAAATTCCTTTTGACATATTAGATTACTTCCTTCTGAAGTGTCACAAATGTTCCCAGCTGTGAATCTGGCAGCGCAGAAATTCCTGCACCCTCCATTCTCATTACAGAGCATCAAAAGGAAGGCATTGAACAAATTATTAAAAGAAAAATTAGGAAGTGCCCTCTTTTGACAGGGCAACGCTAGCATTTTGCTGAGTGAATGTGGCATCTTAGCAACAAGATTTAACATGCGATGCTAAATGACCGCATCGCAAGTGGACCTGCCACGACGACAGGGCGACTGGTAGTGTGCGCGCAAGTCGAAGAAGCTGCACGTCCATATTGTGCTGTTTGAAAACGGCTATCGAGGCAGAGCTTTGGGTTTTGTGCTGGACACTTCCGAACCTACAACCTTTTATTGAAGTGCCGGTATCAGGTTGATCACTAGGGCGCCTGATAGAGAGATGCTACTTTCTCCAACAAAACCTGTGTGTGTTTGCGTGGGTTGGCCTCCTACTGTGTTGTTATGAATCCGTCCATTCTCCATATGTCCATCCTGTTTATTACGCCTGGTTAGACCGGTTACTTCTTCTTGGTTCAGAACCTTTCCTCAGAAGAAGGGGGTTGATACCAGCACAGGAAGACCACACACAGACAAGGCCCAGGTCAAACCCAAGAACCCTGGAGGTGTGAAAGCTGTGAAAACTCTGAAGTGCTGCTGCCTTTGTCTAATAACTGTGGAAAGCATCTTTTTCTGTTTATCTGCTGGTCTGTTTATCTGCTTCAACAAGTGAGATTGTATGCTGCGCCAGGTGAAATTTCCAATCTGAAACGTGTGGTGATATAATGTGATCCCACAGCCAGTGATGTCAGAGTACACAAAGGCAGGAGTGATCGACCAATAAAAACCAAAGTATTTACATAATAACAAATGGCTGGGAACATACATGTACTGTAAATATATGCTGTACTATATTCTAGCAGGTTGTCATTGCTGTTCATATCCATATTTACACCGGGGTTCTGTCTGATTTGCTGCATTTTGAATGGAAGGTTTATGTTTAATAACATAAGTAAGTGATGGAAGTCAGACCGAGTTTAAGTTTTCATGTTTCAGTCAGCAGTGGGAATGAGCATTACTTTTGTTTTCATGTCCATGTATGTGGCAACTTTGTCAAAAGCTGCAGTATTTATAAGAGTATGAGTAACCTTACAGGTTATGAACAGGTTAGTGAATCTAATTGCAATATTTGTTTTATATACTGTACATACTAAGCTACCTACAGTTAACAACTGTTTTATACAGTAATGTTCACTGTGTCGGTGCAAGGTATTACTTTGCTCAAGGGTACTACAGTCAGGAACAAGGATCCCTCTGACCACAAAGCAACGGCACCAACCCCTATGGCAACTGAAAACTCAGGTAAGGCTAGCTGACTGAAAAGCTGTTTTACTTGTGCATTTGTATAAACAAACTGCATATTTTTCCCCAATCATATGTTGTAATGTAGGGTCACTGAGTGTTTTAGCTGTTTTAATATCATACACCCTCAACCAAGTGATCCAACCAGTGTTGATGACCCTAGCCTGTTTCCAGGAAGCTCAGCTTTAAACCTGTAGATCATTGCTCCTAATCCACAGCCACTGGATGCCCTTTCCACCATCTCAGTAACAGCAATAATAACCGTCCTCCTCTGCCTCCTTTGAAGCCCAACACCACAGGTCCAATGCAGCAGCATTTCTGCAAAGCCCCTATATCTTACTTAAACAGGCCCACACCATGCTCAGAAGCCTTTTGAGTTACACTCTCCCTCCATATCCTTGTACTTAGCCATCTTTCTTTCATGAGCCTCTTTCATCAGGTCTTCTCAAGGAAGTGTAAACTTCAGAAAGATAACTTGCTTTGAGGTTTCAAGACCGCTGCACACGTTATGGTGTCACAAATGTGTCGGTAATAGAGGCTGGAAACCTAAGCTGCCTCCTTCTATCAATCATCAATTGCCAGTCTCGCAGTATCACCAGGAGCCCTAAACGGCACTAGGTGCTAACGCTGCTCTTTCACCTTCCTTGAACAAGAAAGTCCTGTCTTGCCAGCTTGCAGGTTCCTACCGTGCGTTATCCTCACACTGATCGACTCCACCACTGCCTTGAGCACCTGGTAGTCGCACGCGTGATAGCAGCCCTCACCTAGTGGTCTTTTGCAGTTTTGGGAGGATGTGCTCTAATGTCTTTGCCTTTTATTGCATAATGGGTACAATGGAAAACCAAATTTCTTCCAGTTGAACAGGTTGGATGGACTTGGCATCATGCCATAAACTGCCTGACTCAATATTGAGCCTCTGCTCTCAAGAAATTATGTTCCAGCACTTGTTCCTACCTCATACAAGTTGCCTCCCTTTCCTTCTTCTCCTTAACCCAATGGTTATTCCAACACCATCTCTTGCATCCCTGTACTGTAGGACTTCCCATTTCTGTGCTACCCTAATCTTCTAGGCCCCTAAACAAATTGCTCTTCCCATACAAGGCAATACTGCTCAATCTTCAAAGTACACCAAACCCCCTCCAGCTATAACAGGTTATATTTCTCTTGAATGCCCCAACTTTTGAATCCTAACTGTGTCCCACAAAGGGCATCAAACAACTTGCCTAAGTTCTTCACTGGCATCTCTTAAGTGAATGGAATCAGTGTTCTCGCTATGTTAAAGCAGAACTGATACAAAAGGCCTCCCTTTCTCAACACCAAAGATCTAGACACGGAATTCATCCTAGCGCACATCACACATCTTTGTAAAATCCATCTGCATTCTGAGATGGACACTGTAGTCACTCTCAAGTCATCCTCTGAACAGGAGTTGCCTGATACCTGAGATTTAGTTTCTGGACCTATACACTGTACCTCTGCATCTCTGCCAACTTCATGGACACATCCTCCAGCATTCCTTCACTACTTTGCACTGTACCTCTTTGATAGGTCACTTTCAGGATTCTGCAAGAGCTTTGAGCAATGCTTACAGTCCTCATATAAGACTCTACTTTGACCTGGGGCTGAACTAAGTCTTGCTCTCCTAACAGCCTTTCATAACTCCTTCCAAGTCATTTTACCTAAGGCAACCAGTGGACTTTGCAGCTCTGTTAAACCTCCACACTGGTTTAGCAACAAGTCTCTTTTAGAGTCCCTTCACAAAGATGCCCACTTTTTAGCACTCGCTGTCCTCATTTTTCTATGCCACTCTTCCTTCTCCACAAGCATAACTTTTACTGCTAGAATGCATTTCAACTCCACCACCACATTTTCCTCCTCACATGCTACTCTAAACCAGTTCTGTAATGCCTCAAGTTCCGTCCTTATACCCTAGTTCTTCCAGGCTTGGCTATTTTTTAGGTATTTTCCTTCTTTTCCAAGCCAAACTTGTTTCCTTCTCAACCAACAATGACAGCTGTCATTGTCTGAAGCCTCAGGTTGTCTCACTGTTCCCAGTCATCTCCAGCACATTATCCAGGTACAGTATGTCTTCATCAAACTGGTACCACCCTCTCTTCTTATAGTCTTGCTTCCATGTGACTCTGCAACTGTCTACAACTCTGCTTCCGTCATGTGGAGGTGCAGGGCAGTCTGGGTTGTCTCCTGGCCTGACCCCTCTTGTGCCTCTCCAACTGTGACGCATCCTCTGTCTAAGCATTTTTTTTCATAAACAGATACATCTTTAGTCCTTGAATGAAACTCCCTCAAATGCAGTAATTTGGGAATATTTATTTAAAATCTCACATGATCAATTTGAAAGTTTATTTCTTTACTTTCTTTCGGTTAGCATTTGGGAACATTTTCTTGTACCTGTACTTTCAAACATAATACATGGTACGCCATCACTGCTATCAAAGGGCATTATGTTTTTTAATAGTTTAATATAGTGCATTATTTTGTATCTGCTCTTCTAGTTCCAAGTATGTTGGGTATTTAAAACTCTATACAGCATATCTTACTTCAGGTGCACCTGAATATAATGAAAAGATTTAAACATCTACTCTTTACATCTTTCCTCCTCGGCGATAAACACAGCAAATTCTTTTCTTCAAGACAACAAGCTTAACCACTGTTACAAACTGCACAGGAGTCGTTTTTCTTTCAGGGTTCAAGTGACAAAGAGGCTGCACAAGAGGTATAATGCGGGGGGGCAGCATGGCAGTGAGCAGCCCCGAGACCTCCTGTCTTCCAAAGAGAAAGTACAGTAAATCCTGCAAAGATCTCACCTGTCCTCTGGCGTGAGTGATGGTGTCATCTCTTGGACCTGAGTCCCATCCTGTTGGGGGAGTTTCTCCCTCCTTGCCTGAGTCACAGAGTCACTGCAGTCTGTCCTCAGGGCCCTTGCCCGGGGTGGGGTGAGGTGGGGTGTGGGGGAGTGTGAGCAGGCAGGTAGACTGACATCTGATGAGTCACCCTGGCACTGTGCTTTCTCTCTTCCTCTCATTCTCTTTCTCTCACCCTCTGTCTTCATCACTGCCCCAGCAGAGCACAGGAGTTCAGAGCCAGAACTTCTCTTCATGTCTTATAGCAGGTAAAAGTTAGAAAGATCACAAAAGCGAAACAACCTTGCTGTTTCTCTCCAAGCATGCACTTTACAGCGACCTCCTGTTCATTCACTCATCTGGGAGGAGAAAACAGAGCAAAAGGTGAAACGCAGCGCTATCTAGCACAGGGTCATTGCATCCATGTTACAGAAATGTGAGAATGTCGTGAATAAGGCACAATGCGGCCCATACATCAATACCGTGGAATGAAATGCATTTATGAAGGTGTGCGAGTGTAAAACGCAGACGTTCACATTCAAAATGATGCTGAAAAGTTTGCATTATGAGCCAGCAACCATCTAAGTGTTTGTGACCTCCATAGGCAATGCTGTGTTGAAAGGTGTTCTTTTGTGATTTCATACCAGTTTCATTTACTCTTAAAGCCCTCTTCATAACGTTCTGCAGTCCACTCGGCTGTGCACTTATGTATAGTTATGTACTTTAACCAGAATGCTCATTTTATAAAGAATCTAGACATGGGTTAGGACCCATTATCACGCCGTAACAGTCAGCAACGGGGCCTCGGCCGGACTGCGCCGCGCGATAGCAAACACGGCCCCTACGCTCATCTGCCCATTACTTTTGCTACAAGGTACCTACGATCGATAGCAGATAGAGAACAAGCGCGATGGGGGGTGAGCGGAACATGAAGGGAATTCAAAGGGCTGCCCACAAAGCATACAAACAAGACCGTGCGAGAAACGTTCGTAATGAGCCGCAGTGAAGTGACAACAGCTGTCAGCAGCGGGAAATGAGATTGCACATGTGTTCAATAGTCATGTATTTTATACAACACAGCAAACTGTCAGCGCAGAGGTGGACTGAAGGAATCTGAAATATGGGATGTCGGCAGAGTGGCATCTCAAACGCTGCTTTCTCGACCCAGAGGATGCCGGACGTCCCAGATCAGCGCGAAGCGGACGTTTTGATGTTATATTTAAGGACAGGAATATCGTATTTGACGTGAGACTTTGGGGAACGTGCATCTTTTTAAAATGGTGTTTGTAAGATAAGAGCTCTACTTTAATTTGAAATTCTTTTAATACCAGGCCGGCCAAGTATTCCGACTGAAGTGTGTTGCACAAAATGATTCCGTTTACATACATAATAACGCAGGGGAATGCACACGCCTCAGTATACTGTCCCCTCCACAGTATTGGTGTACGAGTACTACTGAGAATATTTTCATTGCCCAATTCCTGATATTTTTTTGTGCTGCGGCATTAGCTTGCCAGCGAAGACCACAGCAGCACGCAGCAACCCAGCACCGCTTTCGCCACGTTCATCGCCCATATAGATGTGACAGCGCTTAACCTCCGTCCGATACATACGGCTTCACAACTATATAAACTACAGAAATCTCTGTGATCTGTATTACCCTCATTTCACCCGCAATGACTGGATATTCTCTTCAAATGATAGTTTTATAAAGCAGACAAGACATGTTTTTAAAATGATGTAGCTTCTGAAGAACAACGCAATAAATCACTCGGAGCAGAATGACCTGTGATTACACGCGTTCGTCGGCTCTAACATTTCTCTCTTAGCACAAAGTACATAAACTGAGAAATGTGCAATGCGCCACAGGGCCCTGTGGGAAATACAACTCAGCGTTAAAAATTCGGCATTAAATGCACATGTCAGAGTAACGTCTGTTAATCATCAGGTAGGATGACGAACGATGACGACTCCAGCCTTGGCTTTTTCTCTGGGCTGTTGAAAACGGTGCAAGTTTTCTTGTTTATGTTGTTCCTCCGTCTCCTTGGTGACCGATGGCTCCTGACGGTCTTAAAGCGGAAAAAAGAAACACAGAGCGGTAATTCGTGTGATTTTCCTCTCTTTCTGACACGGTGAAAAGAATAGGCAACTCAAGATCATTTCTTGGGATATTAATGGCTTCTAGAAAAAAAGGAGGTTCTGGCACAAATGCTACTGTCGATTCTGAAATCTTTCAGAACTCAGTGTGAGCCTGTTGAATTTAGATATTTTATTGTTTTTGCAACATTTTATGCGACCAACAAATTATTCTCAATCCTACAAGGTCAGACAAAGCTCAAATGATTTCTCCAAGCAAAGGCACTCCTTTCTGTGACAGCCCCTCAACGTGACAATAACACATTCCTGCAGAATGAAATATAGGTTGCCAACAGCATGAAACCTGACACAGGTGGGAGTCTGTCATCAATAAACAAGGAGAATTAAATCACTGCTACAGGCCCTTCCAAGAGGAACACCTCCCTTAAGGCTAACCTGCTTACTGATATCCCCGCATTACAGCTTCCTTGCTCTAACATTACCCCCGACTGGCGGTGCACAATTAAAACCTGCGTCTTTTCGCTCGGGGATTTACGCGCTGGATGGGGCTGTGGCAAGCGCTTGTTTTTGGGGGCTCGGAGGATTGACGGGTCCTTTAGTTAATCCCGTTAACAGTCCAGGAATGTGAGTTTGTCCCCGGTGCCCTCTCCCATCGTGCAGGTTCTCTTCAAACTTTGTACCAGAAACACCTTCAGCCTGGAACATGAATTTGCTCTGGAAAATGGATAAAGTGGGGGTGGTCCTGGGGGCCAGTGGTGATATTCAGACAAATAAGGTCTGTCCTGACACTGGCCGTGAGGAAGGTCGTGGATTGATTGATTTGACGGGTCGCACAACTTCTTCCCACCCTGCTAGACATATACACATACATTTTTCTAACTTCTATAGTCATAAACATTACTTAGAGTTAATACAATCAGTACAATTCAACTTCATCTTTTTCAAATATATATGAATAAATTTGACTTTGTTTTGACATGTAAAGAAAGTGACTACTATTTGTGAAAATTGTCAAAAGTTTGACAAAATGAAAATTTCAGGTTTAAGAACCTCTCCTCCTCTGAAGGTTCGAGTGCTGCTTTGAAGTCACATTCCAGACCACACAGTAATTACGAACAGTAGTCATTATTATACCGTGGTCAAGGTTGTGTGTCCAAGGGCTGGTTCCCACAGGGTACCTGGAGAGACGGGTCCAGGGAGATGCAGCACGGTGGCCAGCTGGGTGTGTGTTCCACCCCAAGCCTTTACATTCATGCATCTGCCAGATGCGTTCCTCCAAAGCAACACGCAACGCAGGACAAACAAAAGTCCAACAACAGGCAGAGTGGTTAGAACAGAATAAACAAAGCTGTGATTTGTGTGTGATTATTAAAGAGCATTGTGTTGCACTTGAATGCTGCAACAGGGATTTAGTAGTTCTGCTTGAAACAAACACGTCTCCTGTAGTTATGCACAGTAAATGTTGCACCTTCAGACAACTTGACTGCACTTCGATGGTCTTGCAATACATCACTGGAGGAGGATGGACAGGTCCCGTGTGCAGCTGACCTGAGACCGATACTGTGACCTTTGCAGCAGCTGCAAATTACAAAACCAATTCAGCAACTGCTTGTTTAGGTCACTCTGAGGTTGACCCCTAACCTCAGAGGATGGTTACAAATCTCACTACATGAGGCAGGAAGACAGGACAGCAGTGGGAAAAGTGCTGCTGACAAAAAAAAAAAACTTTCATGACTTTTTTTTTTCCCCATTTTATATTACACATTTTACCTTTAGTCTTACCTAAAGCTGTTCAAAACACATAAAACTTTCAGTTGTTCATTTTGAAGTTCTTCTGTCTAGACTGGCTTAATTTACATCCATCCAAGCATGAGTGTAAACTGCTGGATGCTGGTCTGAAGCCTACCCTAGAATCACTGGCTGCTAGGCTATGAAACAAGCCCTTGACAGTGGCCATAAACTCACACTATAGGCAATTTTGAGCATCCAATTAACTCAAATCACATCCCTTTGGGAGGAAACAACAAAAAGATGGGGAGAACATGCATAGGCCCCAAAGACCAAGCTGGATTTGAACCCACACTTATCCAGCCCACATGCTGTGGGACAACAGCGCTCCCCACTTTTAACTCCCCTTCAGACAACAATAATAAGCTTAGACAAAGTTTAAGCAGGGGAATGTCAAAACAGAATTGCATATTTTGCCAAGGATAGTAACTAGTTTTAAATTCTCATATGTGCTAAATAACACGTATTTCCACAAAGGCTGAATAATTGAAAAAATAAACACAGCATACTGGCTTGGAAAACAATCACCAGTTTACTGAGTATCTTTTCTGTGTAAAATAAAGTAAAACAGGTAATTTCCTGCTAAGGGCATTTTGTATTCCACTACTGCTATCCTCTAGGATTGGACTACTTCAGATTTAGACAGTGAAGACAGAAATATTGTTTATGACACTGCTTCAGCATGGCTCAGGCCAAAAGGCTTCTTGCGGGGAGCCGACCTGTTGAGGTGCACGGCGGAAAACTGTAATCTGGAGAGACCTCTAGTGGTTCTTAAACTGAAGTTGTAATCCAGATCATTTCTTCCAGGAAAAAAAAAAAAGTTTTTTTTCAGGCCCTATTTTAATTTGTGCCCTTTCACATGAAATTAAATTTCCAGCCTCTAAATGTCAGCCTATCTATTCTAAGAAAGTCCCCATTAACAGCAGGAGAAAGAAGGCAGGAAATACAATGCAAACAGAAAAAGCCCATGTACTGAGGGTATAAAAAGAAAGTACAACCAAGTTTATATACACCTGACTACAGAGAACTGCTCATATTTTTACACACTGTTTGAAAAATGACTTTTACTTTGTTCGTGCATTTTACCTTTATTTAAAGCAATTTTTTTTTAAAAATAAAAACTCGAGAATTTACTAAGAATCCCTGCAATATTCACACAGGACCTCAGAGGCCAAAATCGCGATTGCTTTTCACGCCGTTTTAACCCGTTTACAGCCGGAAGAACATCAGCAGAAATTACTGCGGTGAAGTACCTGCATGTCCGGTAGGCGGCAGCAAAGCCCTCAGCGCTACCTGGCGCAGAACTTTCTAGGCGACCGCTTTCAGCTGAATATGTGATGAGCGAAGACCTTTCAAAATGTAATATTAACTGTAGTTTTATGAATTTTTAAAACTGCTCGTAATGTTTGTATTGCAGATGCATTTCATCACCAAGATATTTGTTAGTAGCATTTAGAAACGTCACTTTTAAGCTTGCTTTGATTTTTTTTTTCCCCAGACGATACGCTGCCGCTTCAACATTTTTTAATCTGAACTAATGCAGTTAAAAGAAATTGTTTTCCTGTATACAGGCAGTCTAAGTCCTTCATTTTTATACTGCATTCTTTCGCCCACTAGGGCAGAAAGTTCCAGACAAACATAACTCCTACCAGGGAGGGGAAAAAAACTATTTGTAGATGATTTACTGCCTTCCCATCGTGAGGCGCAGATTCGCATCGGCCAAGTGCTCGTTCGACATTTTTTTTTAGCTGTAAAGCAAAGTCCACCGCTGGTAAAGACTACTTTTTAATTAAACAAAAACGTTTATATAAAACGCTTAACTGCAGCACTTTCTCGCTTTCTTGTCATTTTATTATTAAAATTAGCATTACATTTAAATTGGAAATACCTTATCCCAAAGGGAAAGTGCACAAAAAGATAGGAATGCACATTTCGTGAGCTAAGACGTTTACGTGTAGCTAAGTTTAAACTCCAATGCAAAAGATGGCGAACACAGCCGTGCCCAATTGCACGATAAATGATATTTGATATGTTACCCGCAACTGCTCTTTCCCAACTTACACATCACTTAGAGCCCCCGACGAGGCTGGAGTATTTTTATTTTATTGTAGCTGAAAGTCGGTTTGTAGTATCACAAGACTGAGACTTGTCGGCGCCAAAACGAGAAAACATTTCTGTATGGGAACGAAATAATATTTTAGGGCCACTTCGTTCGAGTCCATAAACTGAACGACGCTGTAGTAAAATACTGCAAAGGTAGCACCAACTTCACGAAACACCTGTGTCTACTAAACATGTCCAGACGATATCTGATTGCATAATGTCGCCAATTTGTGGCTTTGGGGAAACTTTTTTCCGGATTTGGTTGTTCTGCTGCTAAGTATTAATGTTATTTTCCTCCTAACGCGTGATGAAAACGAGCGGCCTTCGCGCATTCTGACGACCGCAACTTCGGCTCCCGTCGCACGGCCCTGCTGACGTTGCCGCTCCGCCCGCTTCCAAGGCGGCGGCCTGCGCTCAAGGGTCGCGTTGGCCCCTGCAGTCGCCGCCGCTGATTGGACGGTAGCCGCAGCGCCCTCTTTCTCCCCCACCCGGCCGTTTGCTCTGAGAGCGGTGAGCGCGCGCCGGCCTGAGCCGGAGATCCTCGCCTCGCGCTGTCGATGGAGGAACCGCCCGGCGAGCGGCCGCGCGACCACAAGCAGCACGAGCAGCAGCAGCAGCAGCAGCAGCAGCAACAGCAGCAGCAGCGCCGCCGCCGCCATGGTGAGGAACAGAGGAGTCTGGCAGGAGCGAAGAAAACGCTGAAAAATGACCAGGAGCAGGAAGCGCAGACGAAGAAAACAGGTGGGACGTTTTGGGCCCCTTGGAAAAAAAAAGTTGCTTTCTTTTTATCAACATGTCGCTGAGACCTTCGCAAAGTTGGCCGTTCGCGCGCAAGTCGGGGTGCCGGTGGAGGGAGGAAGTGCCCCCCAGTTGAGGGGATCTGCCGTCCGTGATCGCGCATTGACCTTGTGCGCGCGTTTCCACCCATTTACACTCGGTTTCCCGTCCGCTGTGGCTGTGCAACGTCGGCATTGTTGCTGTGCTGGCTACAGCCCGTCTTCAGTGGACGACTCCATGGGTAAAGAAGGAGGAAAATGAGTTTGAATTTGGGTTTAAAAGAACAAACACGAGTTGTGCACACAAGACTCCCGGGCAGCGCGAGCCGGCTCCGCTGGAATGCCCCTCCATTTCCTGTCCGCCATGTTGGAAATTAAACGTTAAACCGTATTTTTTTCATTTAAATATTTCCTAGGGATTTGCGACTCGCTGTTTGAGCCAAATAAGGCCAGTTTCTATGACCCGTGTTGTTGAAAAAGAGGCCCTGGGGTGTAGCTATTGGATGGGAGGGCCTGTTGCTCTCGGCTGGCTAAGCTAGCGTAGCGAGGGCCCGGTTAAAACTACAGTAGTAGTAAAATATCGCCACACTGTACGAGTAACGTTGACCTGATTCTGTACTGTCTCTTTTGGCGGGCAGTCCGCGAGTTTTTGACCATGTTAGGACACACCATTATTTAGGCAGACGGTGGAAGGAGCTAGCTGTACTTAGCATGTGTTAGCATACCGCTGTGCTGGCACTCGGTGGCTATGGAGGCTGCAAAGCCGAATCACACACGGGACCCCCAGTTTCACTCCTTTTTAAAACATGGGAATATGCATTTTAAAGTGTGTATAATGATATCGAAAAGGAACCCGGTCGCTTTCCGAGTCGGTATCAGTTGCACGTCAATCTTGGTTCTTCATCCAGTGACCCACTTAAGCTAGCTTCGCCGGCTAGTTCGTGTCATGTAGTTGGGTCTCGTTGCTAAATGATGAAAAAGTTGGCACAGATTCACATAAATGTACACACATGCATAGGATTGTTTTTCAAGGAGTGTTTTCTAGTGCTGAAGCGAGTGATAACCCAGAAAGCCGTGTTACTCCCGTGTCTCTTCTCAAGGGGGGGTCAGTGAATGTTAAATGCTAGTGTTTGGCATACACCGATTTATCTTCTGTGCACTTGGCACGTCGGCGTGCGCGCCGCTGCCCGGAGACGCCAAGCACGATTGCCCCGGAGCAGCCCGGCTTGAAATCCGGCGTGGCGGTTCCGATCGTTAGAAGAAACGTGGCTCTCAGCCTTAACTTGGCGTCTCTTTCGCGAAACGTCCACGGGGGTTTATTACGTCCCGTTAGTGACACGTCATACGGCTGGTTTAAAAATAGGTGGTGAGAAAGTAGCCGGAACCTTAGAAAGCAAGTCCAGCGTTTGATAAGCACTCATTTAGATCTTTTTTAAAACGGACCGGCTGCTAAATGGGTGACATGCGGTTTAACTGTTTACATTCTGTCACCGTTGTAGTGCTTCGGAGACATGAAGCGAAGCATTCGTTATTATGTTAATAATAGCCTATTTCTGTTGGCGTCCATAATGTTGACACCGATAACTGGTGTCAGTCGTCATGATGCTGCTGTCACCGTCCTTCTGTTTAGGTGGCCCAGTGGGTGTCTGGTTCCACCTCCACTGGATGACGTGCCCTGATCATTAGATCTGGAAGCTGGGCTTTAGACACTTATTAACTGTGCTGGACCTGCAGCCACCACAATCCACCTCTAATTGTCTTCTCGTTGTAGCCCTTTTTCTTCTGGTGTTAACTGAAATACCATTTGTTTGATGTCACTTGTGTGCATTTTATCATGTGTGGTCTGATCTAATCTTGAACTGACAGCTGCAAAGGTAGCATATAAAATGGTCTTTAAAGGCATGTCGGGATTATGTAGTACTGAAAAGCCAGGCAGAACGGTACGTTGATGTGTAAACGTGGTGGGTTTTACCCAAACAAAGGCTGACACCAATACTTGGGTAACTATGCGTACATTAAATGCATTTTTCACAACTTTGTTCACTATTTTACTTTTGGACATCTGTTGGCTCCTTTTACTGATTTCACGGAAGGCCTGGTATAATGTTATTTGTCTGAGCTACTGCTGTGAGTCTCATTGTTTTGGGTGTCCCGGTAGAATTTTATGACCTGTTGTTGTCCCTATATCTGACTACTTTTAATTGTAGTTTATGTTAAACAAATAATGGTTTCTCAGCAAAACAATAATGGTTAGTTTTGTCTGCAATATAAAAAGACCAAGATCAGATATACAGGCAGCTTGGTTGTCCCTGGCCGGGTGCCACTTGACGCACTGAGTCTAAACAGGCCGCGTCACGCCTGTCCGTATTGCAGAGCTCGTGTAACGTCTCCTGAGCTTGGACCTTATGAGCCAAGCTAAGGGCCAGAGATTTGAATTAAACCTGATGTCTGGGGACAGAATACTGTCATGTTTGTGTCCTGACTTGTTTTTACCTTGTTTTGATGATGCAGCTCACTTTTTCGTGTTTTTCCCCTCCCTCAGGCAATGGAAGAATAAATGGTAACACTACAGAGAGAAAGAAGGTTCTTCCTGACTTTGATTCGGTCAGCATCACTTATTCCGTTAATGGTCATGGCTGCAAACAGCTAGACACGACCTCCAGACTGAAGCAGACTGGGAAGGTTCCAGCCAGTCTTCCAAAGGAGGGTTGCAAAGGCAGCTGCAGTAATAATAACAGTATGGACAGCAAGAATGACAAGTCCTCGGATTTCAAAAGTTCTGAGGGCAAGAAGGAGCTTGTGGCACTCCTCAATGGCATTGTGGCTCCGACCAGCCGCCTCTCAAATGGTTTCCCCAGCAAGTCAGCTGCAGACAACGATGGCAGTGGTTCTGAGAGCAGCTGTGGCACCCCTAAGAAACGTAGGCCCCAACGTGCTGGCCTCAAGTGTGCAGACAGTGTCCCACAAGACAAGGCCACACGGCAGGCCCTTGCAGATCTTCCCAAACAGGAGTCAGAGCCAGCAGAGAGAACAGCAGGCTCACAGGCTAATGGCACCAGGGCACCTTCAAGAGCCAAGGCCTCTGCCTTAACTCGGGCCAAGCCGGCCCTGGGCTCAGCATTCAGTGGCCCCCAAGCAGGGGAATCAGTGCGCAAGAATTCAGATGGTAAGGCTGCTGGCACTGTAGGAAAGAAGTATGAGGACCGGCCTGGTAAAACCAAGATCACAGCCTCAGTGTCTGTGAAGGAGGACTCATGGACTTTATTCAAGCCCCCACCTGTATTTCCTGTGGACAATAGTAGCGCTAAGATTGTGCCCAAGATTAGTTATGCAAGTAAAGTCAAGGAGAACCTTAATAAAGTTGCCCAGGTGAGCATGGATGCCACCAACCCCCCAGAGTGTGGCACGCCATCACAGGTGCCGCAGTCTGCTGTGAAAACTGTCACCCCTGCTACCTTTTCCAATGGCCCCATGTCTGGAGAAGAGAACAGCAGACCCCTCTTCACTGCTGCTTGTACTGTGCCGCTGGCCTCCCCTGTCTTGGGTGGTGAGAATGTAGCATCGTGTCCCGAAATCGCCACCAGCACAGCAGCTGTCCCCTCCGCCAGTGCTGTGGGCGAGCAAAAAAAGCCTAACCTTTTTGTTTACCCCTTAGGCCCTTCAAATATGCAACCCCCGCTCCCCAGTGGCCGTCAAGTGGACCCTCCTCCCCCTGCTCCAAGCAATCAGAAAGCTTTGGGGGACATCTTCCAGAATCAGTGGGGGTTGTCTTTCATCAACGAGCCCAATGCCGGGCCTGAGGGGGCAATTGGGCAGCTGATAGGAAGTGGCCATGTGGCTGAGGTGAACTTCCAAAGTGGTCAATCAGCAGCCCCTGCCCCACAAGCCCCCTCTGCCCTGCCTTGCGGACCAGAGCATCCGCCCCTGCCAAAGGCCTACGACCCAGACGTGCGGACTAGTCACCAAACCCTTAGTGTGTTAAAAACATGCCCACCCGCGGCCTTAGCCTGCGAAGGCTGGACGCAGATGCAGCCCCTCGATCTGGACACGCAGGAAGCCGCGGCTGGCTGTCTAGGTGCAATAGTGTTCAAGTCGTTCAAGGACCCTGGCCACCAGGCCTCTCAGGCCAACCCAGCTAGTGCCGTAGTGGGTCTGCCCAAAGAAGCAGGCCATCCCAAGGGCCTCGACAGGAGATCTGACTGGGGTTCCTTCGATCTCAGAGCTGCTGTAATTTATCACACTAAAGGTAAATTTTCCTGGTGCCCCCATCACAACTGAAGCGTTCAGGTCTTGAAAGTCTTTGATTTTTCAAAATGAGCTGTCATGCCTGACTGGTACTATGGCTTTTTATTATAGTTGTTATTTATTAATTTAGATGAAAAGCAACTTACAATAATTTACCAATTTATATATAGCACAGTTGTCCTTACTGGAGCAGTTCAGCTGAAAGTACCTTGTTTGAGGGTTTGGCAAGAATTCAAACCCATGTCCTTTGATTTTCAGTATAGGGTTTCAAGCACTACACTACGTGTCACCTCAGTTTACATTTTATGCTCATTCTATAGTCCATCCTCAATTTTCCAGACTATGGAGAGGTCCAAATCCATGGTCTGGATAATCAGATTGCTAGAATGTTAATAATGTATATTATTATTATCATTTTATTTATTATAATATATAAACTTGAGTATTTCTACACTGCTATAGTCAGTACTATAACTGAAAGATATAATTCACTCTATCGGTCAATAAGGTACTGAAAGGGCTTGATCAGACCACTGCTACGGATGACTGAGGGACCCTGCTTAAAGCTAACAATGGAGACAGTTTTGTTATTATTAAACATTGTTGCATGCATTAATTTATTTCCTCCAAAATATTACAAATTAAATGTTTATGCGTTTTCTTCGTAATACTATGGTTAAAAAGTTTTTCCTAATATTTGATTGTAATTTTTTTTTTTTTTTTTTTTTTTTTTTTTTTTTTTTACATGAAATAAATTACATGGAAATGACTTTCCTAACACTGGTAAAACGTGAATACCTTTTTTCCCATGTGTACGTTTCTCATTTTATTACATGATATTGATGATTACATCATAATATATAATGATTATATGTTATTAAGTGATCCTATTATTAGATGATAGTGTAATTGTTTGAGGTGAAAATCTGTGCAGTTTGAAATCAAATGAATACTGTTATATGCATGTTTCAATGTATAACAATTCTTCCTCTTTCTTACAGAAATGGAATATGTTTTAAATTTGCAAAAACAAGGTATGCCAGCACTTTCATTTAATCATCGTAACTGTGGACATAATGTTGTTTAAATATGAAACGTGTACTATGTTAAGGCACTGACATAAAGGTTGTTTTAGATTTCAGCCTTTTACCAAATCATTTTTGTGGTGTAGTTTTGCCCAAATTCAGTGCAAAGTGGTATGTTAATTTTGAGGTCATTGAACATGCTGTTGTAGATTTTGCTGAAAATGTTACTGTTCTTGACTGTTTTTTCCTCCCTTAGCATTATAAAAATGCTGAGCAACTACTCTGAAAAAGAACTGAAACACCAGATGTGTACTGTTCAGGAATTAACAAGAATGCACCGGTTGTCTAGCTCACACATGAAGATAATCTTCCCTTTTTTTTTTTTTCCTGCAGATCCAAAAAGAGTCGTTCTTTATGACAATAACCAAGATGGACCTGATCAGTGAGGTTGGCCACGCTAACCTGCCTTTCTCCTGAGTGCTGTGAGGACACGCAGCTTGTTGGATTGCCTTGACTCATAGGACAAAAAAAAAATCAGTAGATATAAAATTAACAAATTGTGGAGGAACTGAAGGAGTGTCCACTGATGGATATGGAGTCATAATTCAAGAGAATCGATTGCAAGAAATGGAGAAGAGCAGCAGGGAAAAAGGCAGAAAAACCCAGGGGACAGAGGTTGTTCTGGTTTAGCCTGGTTCAAGCTGGAACTAGGAACTGTGGAAAGGAGCCCTGTCTGTTGTGGGTTCCACTCATCTACTGGCACAGAACTGCAGTACCCGGGCTTGAGGGCTGCCAAGCCCACACCACAGACCTGCCACACACAACACCTTGGGGCTCACAGCACCCTCCGCTGTGGGTGGGGGTGGTGCTGCTGAACAGTGGGGAGCTCATCCCGCTTCCTGAGCCCTTCCGTGAGAGGAAAAGTTATTCATAGTGAGATTTGCTCTATTAACAACGTTTCATTATGAATTCAGGTTAATTGTTACATGCATATTCATGTGTTTTAGGTATACTAATTTGAATTCATAATGAAAAAAATGTATGAAATGACTTTTTGAAAGGTTGCCTTGAAGTTACAAGATAAACTTAAAGGATAAAAATGGCAGGAGAATCTGTGTCCTGTCTTGCTGCAGGTAAACTAAAAACATAGATCTAGATACTGTAGACGGGACAGTCGTGTGAGGCCTTGGGGAAAACGTCTTAACTTTATTTTTGGAGAGAAGATCGCTCCACACAGTATTGACTTTGCAGGACATCTTTAGTTGGCGATGCTTCTCGTTTTGTTTTTCGTTTTGTTCGACTAGAGACTAAACACACAAACGGGATTCCAGACAGCGGAGCGGGAGGCGGCCAGTTGGACAAGGAATCGGTCACATGAGGACAGCTCATGCTCCTCTGTCTTCTGTCCAGCATTTCACACAAGGGGCTCATTGGTGGTATTATCAGTGTCTTCAGATTTTTTTTATTTTTATTTTTTTTTTGTTTGTTGATTTAAGCCGTTGCAAATTTCGCCCCAGGTATGACTTCACTATTTAATTAACTTAAAATGGGAGATGATGTAATGATTGTTTCACTTTTATTGAAATTGTGGAGGTCTGTTGCGGGACCCCAAAAGGGAGACAAGGGTGGTTTTGATGCTTTTACTTTCATATATCATGTTTGAGCTTAAATAGGCTGGGAGGAGCTTGATTTGAATCAAATGTAATCTTTTTTTAAAAATTGCATTAGCATGCCAGTGCAGAGGTGGGTGCGATGTCCCCATTTTAATTGGCTTTATAGAAGTACCGCATTATTTGTTAAATTCATGCGTTCTCGATCCTCGATATGTTGACTTACGTGTGCCGTTTTGCGCCTGGTTATCTGAAAGACCGGTGCAAATCAAACGGATATGAGAAGTGCCAATTCGGTTCACTCGAGTCTCCCATCAGCCGGTTTGGCCAACATGTTGGCCGCTGGAGTCGGACATAGGGGCCACAGACAGTTCACTGTATATTGTCTCAGACATCTTCAATCGGCGCCAGGCGGTTATGCCCTATACAGGCCTGGCAAGGCCTCATGGTGCCCCAAAGATGCACGTAATTCAACGTTTGGGTAGAAAATGATAAACGTCACCTGGCTTTTTGAAGGCGTGACAAAGTGACTGACTGCTTCACTTTCCGGTAAATTCTGGCTGTGTATTTTGAGCTTCAAAAAGCCAGGTGGCTATTTTCTGTTCAGTCTGTTGGTTCAGGTGGTCCACAGACTGCGCGTGATTGTCTTCCCACTGTCTTAAGGGTTTGTTTGCTGTCCCCTGACGTGCAGCAAAATGAATTGTATCTCTGCATCTCTTTGAGTTGATTTTAAAATTATTTAAAAAATTAAACATTTTACGTTTCTCTTCCCCATCGCAACTTATTTGGTTTTAACAAATTATTAGCACTTTATGTAAACTATGAATATGAAAAGTAGATAAAATACTAATCCTGGCTAAGAATGGCTTTTGGCTGTTTGTTTTTCTAATTAAAATAAAATACACAAAAAGACACTCAGGTAGAATTAGGAAAGCCATTATTTCACAAAATGTACAAACACAAATATTATTGCCAAATATCACTTAAAGGCTGGTTCTTTGCTTTTGATTTAGGTCTGTTTTTCTTTTTGTAAGTGAGCTGAACAATGTGTGCATAGTCCATAGTCGTTAAACAGATACCAAATTATTTGGGAGTTAAACATCTAATTTTTGTCTGTGTGTCTGCACAATATGATTGCTATTGCTAGATGGACTAACTTCTAAATGTGGTACTTGTGCACGCTGTTGGCACCCTCGTCCACACCAAACCTTCAACTTCCTCATCTGCTTCATTCTGTTGAGTTCTTTCCAGCCTTTTGCTGTTCCAAATGTAAACTGGCCCAAAGAGGTTGAGGGAAAGCCACGCTCCTTCGCTCTTTGCATGTATCTAAGTGTGTGTGTATGTGTGTGAGTGCAAGAGAGATGTCAGTTGCACACTACCTTTTCAAATCGGATGCAATGTTAGGCAGTGGGGCAGAAAACTGAATTGACGTTATCAGTATTACTCTGTTTAACACGTGTTTCCCGCTGCAATTTTTCACAGTAGTTCCTGGCAGAGCTCACGGTCGCTGGTGACCCACTGTCACTCTTGCCGCTTCACAACTCTCATACTGCTGCTCAAAATCCCTTTAAAATCTCCCCCCCCCCCCCCCGCAAAGGTTGTCCGTTTTCACACACCAGGGTGCGTGTGGGGTGTTGCTCAGAACTTCCGAACGCAGCTGCTTAAAATCGCTTTTCAGCAACGCATCGTCGTAATCTGAAAAGGGTCGGTGCTCTGTCTGCGCCACATTTCTCATTGGGCATCTACTGTGTATGTACGCGTGTTGTGCATCTCAGAAATATCACTTGGTTTTTGAGGAGTGTGCAATGCTGTTGCACCCATGTGTGTGGGGGTGTGTTCAGATCACAGAGGCTTTTTCCAGTGCAGAATGAGGAGCTCCCGACAAAGACTGTGGCCAGTATTTGTGTCTTACTGGTTAGTGCACAGCAAGATGGAGGCTTTGTAGAATCTGCTTCCTAGCAATGGGAGTCACCAGTGGTGTCAGAGTCTCTCGTCCAGCATTGAGCTCATGTGAGGATGGGTCCATTTTCCAGGATTGTCTTTTCTTTTGAAGCTTCTAGAGTGATGGCTGCACTGTGACACCTGGGTCTCAGTGGCTGCAGGGTCTGTGTGTGTGTGTGAGAGAGAGAGAGAGATGCAAGGCCACTTGGTCAGGGGTGTCATTCTCAGTATATCCCAGTGGGAAACGCTTATGATGGGATGTTAAAACTTATATATTTCTGTCTAATTTTTATTAATCTTACTTTAAAAGTTAAAAATGCTGTGAATATGTAGTTCTATAGTTGTTTGGTTCCCTCAAATTGTTAACAGCTCTTATTGTATTGAATCTTTACAAGATTATATGATAAAGTATGCATAAATTAAAAGGATGGTTTTGAAGCTATAGCAACAAAAAGCCAAGCTGTCATGGAGGGCAGAGCTCTTCCAGTTGAAACTGGGGCTTTGTGTGTGTGTGTGTATAAAGGAAAGTGTTGAATGAAATTTCTTCTGTTATCCCACAAAAATAACTTCACATTATCATAAAATGCTTAAAAAAGCGCTTGTCCCAAATCTATTCTGTTGCATTTAAGGCCTATTTTGCATTGACAAGTCAGCAGTTGTGTGTGTGTGTGAGAGAATCACTAAACTGATATGCAATTGTCCCTCAGTCAGCAATCCTGACATACCAAGTAAAGGGTGCCTATGTTTAAAGATTTTATGTATATTTACTCTTTTTCTAAATCTTTCTTTTATGGTGTATACTGAGGTTTAATATGCAATATGTGGCATAGTTTTCAATCACTTTTATTTTCATCTTATTTCATTGTGCTGTCATGTAGTCACAGTGAAATCTAAAAATTAGTGCTAGAAACGTACTGGAAATGATGGGTTTGTGGTGTGTGTGTGTGTGTGCGCGCGTGTGAACTGCATGTATGATTCAGTTGCGCTGATACTGATGTCGGTCGTGAGAATATTATCACCTCTAAATGTGAGCAGATTGAGATTTTCATCATATAGTAAATAAGTTGTGCAGTTTTTCTTACTAATTCTTAGTCACTGTACACATTTGGATTAAATTTCTCAAATTTGAGATTGATGTAGTGATTTAGTGACAGTGTTTGTTTAAAACGGATTCTGACACTAAAGAGTAGTCGGCGTTAACACGCTGAGCCGTTTGCGTAGAGATGTGTTGCCAAATGGCCGTAACTTCTAGAATAAATGGAAATTTATCTGATTTCCCCCTCAGAGGATGGATTGGAGGCACTTTTAACCTTTGCATTTATGATGTTCCTGATGGCTTTTAAAGTCTGCAGAGGAACAATTTAAGTCGTCCTGCTGGGGAATGAAGCCCGTCCCAATGCGTTATTTGGGCAGAATGCTTACGCAGTGCGTGGACGGCGCACACCCTTTCCTAGGGCTGGGGCAGCGGGGTGTGTTTTGTGTGGCGATTCCGTTTGGGGTCGGTCAGCATCCTTCAGAGGTGGCCTGTGCTGGAGGTCAGGGGTCAACCCCAACAGGAGAGGCACCACACATTTTGAATAACCACAGCAAATGGCATTTATTGCACACGTTTCCTCCTGTGAAGACAAATGCGCTCGTGTCATAGAATGCTGTCTGCTGCTTGCAAACGGGACGAAACCAGGAAGCAGAACTTGGTTTTAAAAATAGATACAGCTGTGTGTGTGTGAGAGAGAGGAAAATGAGTTTGTCTTGCAGTGTGAACAATTCTTGATCTGCCAGTTACTTCTTGGGTGCTCAGTGTGCAAAAGAAGACTTGCTGGCAACACAGCGGTAGCCTCTGCAAACGGAGCTCCTCTGTCCAATGTGCTTCATTTTGGGATTGGATGTTACTGCTTTTGAAGGGCTTCTCTTGTCCTATTTGTGGTCAGCAAAGGGACGGTGGCCCTGTGACTCAGCGCTTAGTAGCAGCAGACAACCCGGTTCTCAAGTCTCCGCCTAGACGGCGACACCCACAGCTGCGTTGGCTACCAGACATCTTTGACACCACGAGGCCAGTTGCCCGCTTCTTTGTGTGCATGTGTGTTTTTGGACGCTGACCCGAGTCCGTCCCCAGCGTGTCATGGCTGGCCAGCGAGCCTCATGCGGCAGCTTCATAGTGGGATGCGTTGTAAAAACTTTTATTTAAAATGCATCGCTCGTTCATCTGTAACAAGTGCGTCTCTCAGATTGCAGTCTGCCGTCTTGCATTCGGTGGGATTAAGCGGCTGAAGAAAAGCTTAAACTGCTCGATTTGTGTGGTCCTGTTGTGTTTGATGTCATTTGTTGGCAGTTTATTTCCCCGCACGGCGTTTTGTAGTCCCTGCTGAAGCTCTCCGGCACGGGATGGCGGCTTCTACTGCCTTTGCATGGAGTCACCAGTTTCGGCGGAGCAGGAGGCCCCCTGGCCTTCACTGGTGTGCGATTTACCGCGGTCGCACTCTGAGCGCTGAGGGATGTGGTGCACCTCTGTTTAAAACACATTAACAATTATTTACAGTTAAGGGGATGTGTGCTCTGAAATTCAACCGAGACCCAAACAAGTGTTTGTCTGTGCAATTGTACCATTTGCTCAAAATGCTGGGTTTCTGTTGGTCTGAAAGTGCTATAAGCAAATAAATTTTTGTTCTGCTTCCCATGACACACATTTGAAAAAAAATTTTTCTTTCTTTTTTAAATGTTGTTTGACTTGTTGCTCATCCTTTTCTTCGCGGGCTCCACTTTGCTGCTGAGCAGGGCACCTGTCATAACCCTGGGCATTTTAGCAGACTCGGCAGACGCTGCTTGTTGTGTCCCTTGAAGCGCGATGGTTGTATCTTCTCCAAGTTGTTCACTTACTTGCCAACGTGGACGTTTAGGAGTCGAATTGGTTGTAACACCATAAGTCGCCCAACGGGCCAACAGCTTTACAGTCTCAGTTCCTTGGCAGACTGGGGTCCTTTTGCGTTGCATTTTCTAACCTGTTTTTGGGCATGCGCTAGCAAGAGGCCCCCCATCACTCTGTATGAGTCCTGTTGCCAAAACGCTGTGTGTGTGTGTGTGTGTGTGTGTGTGTGTGTGAGAGAGAGAGAGACCCCTCACCTCCAGACCACCAAGACCTCAGACTGTTCGCAGCCGTAGTACGGAGATCGTTGGGGTGCTGCTCTTCAACTGTGTGTGTGTGTGTGTGTGTCTGTGTGTGTGTGTGTGTGTTCGCTCTTCTGTCTGCAGACATGGCTCCTGTACATCCCACCTTAAAAATATGATAAATTTTGACTTTTTCTTTCTGTAAAGTACTGCCATCTTGCTTTAAAAGGCTTATAATGTCAGCAGCCATTGTGTCCAATAAAGCAAACTGCTCCAAAACGGCTCCGCGCTGCACTTTGGTTATTGTGTCCACCTCAGCCGTACAAACGCCGCTTTCCCCCTCACAAAAACGCAGGTAAACCTCACGGTAAACAATGTCGCCAACTATGGGTTTAGTAATTCTGGGTTGCGTGCTGCGTTTTTACGGCAAGGCCTCATTGCCTGCCTCCCACCTGTCCTCACGTTTTCGTTGTCATGCTTAACCGTCATAATCCTACGTGACATCTTTGTCCAAGGCGGTTTACATTATTAATAAAAGCTGGATTTGATAATCGGAGGACGGCGACGATGATCCACCACCAAATGTTGCTGTGGCCCGCGCCCAACACAACTGGGCCAAGCGATCATTTAACAAAGGAAAGCTTGAAAAAGCGTGAAATCCAGTCAATCTGTTAGAACGAAACGATGGTCGGGATGCCTGCGCAAAGCGAGCTGTCAGTTTTGCTGCTTTTGGGAAGGAGCTCTTGTAAAGCACGTTTGTACAGTTGAGATTAAAGAGGTGGGAAGGCGGTGCGGAAAAAACGCGCGTTTTCACGATCTGTCGGTTCCGCTTTCCAGCTTAGGCCGCCGCTTGGCCAGCAGAGGGCGCTCTTGTCCCGCAGAGGTGGTGGGAGGGATCGTCCGGTCTGCTGTCCACCTGGACGCTGTTCATTTTGCCAGAACCTTCGCAGACGACGAAAGGGGGCCTGGTGTTGGATAATTCGGGTTATAGCAGGACTGACCAGGTGATCCAGCACCGAAACCCCCTCAGGAGGAAATGAGAATAACCTTAATTTGGATGAACATCCCTAGGGAAAAGCCGATCTTTAAGACGTTGACCTAAAATCCGCGTTGAATGAGACATTTTTGCAGTAATGAGGGCGAAACAGTTTAACGTGTAACAGTTAAATCCCGTCGAAGCAAAGGCGCGCTTCCTTTACCGTAGTATTGCCATAACCTTAGCCTGTTTGATGGCGCTGCACCAGGCGTGCGTGCGAAGGCCGAGGTTATGGTAACGTCACATTCGATAAAACGATGGGATTGATTTAGCAAGCACGAGTTGGGATCCAGTGCAATCCACGTGTCTGGAAGGTTCTGCTCAGGTGAAGGAGAGGGGTTCAAACCCAGATCAGCGTGGCTCCGGTTGGACGCGTATCCTCCCTCGCAGGGCTGCCGCTGCCCCGTTCGCCAGACGCAGAGCTGTCGTAACGCTCTAATCTGATTTCGACCGCTTAAATCCTCATCTCCTGTCAGGGCCTGCAGCCCTGTTGACCCCAGAACCGCAGCCCCCCAGCACAGATTCTCACTTTGATTAAATATTTACCGCAGCCTTACGGATGTCCAGCGTTGCTGCTGACCCGTGCCGGGATGCCGTTCCAATCCCTGCGCGAGGAATTCTGGGATGTTTTAGATGTTTATGCAGGGCCACTGTAGGCTGCGTGAGAGGGAAGCCTCCCGACGACCTCCAGGCCGGACTGCGGTGAACCGGGTTGGCACGCCGTCGCCCAGCTGGGGTGGGGGTCGCTCTGTAGGACACGCGCGTCCCATCAGCCGCTCCCAGGGGCACCTAGCGCCACCAAGCCCCCCTTTGCGGGCACTACAATCAGCAATCAGCCTGTCGCTTTGCACATAGATTATACAATCACAGACATTCAAGGTGGGCAGCGCTCACGCTCGCACCCCCTTCTCCCCCTACAAGAGCAACCGAGTTGCACGTGGGGTGCGGGTGTGGGTATAGGCCCCGGCGCTCCATCGATGCAGCAGTTTCCAAACCCTGGTTACCACCCAGGTCCTCGCCACCAAAATTTTTCGCGAGCCGCGGCGGCCTTTACTTAAAGCGCCGCCCTTTACGGCAAACGTGCGCGTTTAAGCCTTTCTTCCGCGTTAAAAGCGCGCTGTAATCGAGGAAACCAAGCGCCGCGTTTTGGATGAGCAGAATGATAGGTGGCCACTTTCCGTAGCTTATGCGTCCTATAAAACGCGTCCCTGTCGTTGTAAGGGGGGGGGGGAGGAATGGCTCCACGTGATTTGTTAGTCAAATGAGACTCACGGCAGGTATTATTATGCAAAACTATTCATAGCCATAATCTGCATTTTATATGTAAATCCTTTGAAGTTTGGTGCTATGAGACATTCAGGGCTTCTCTCCTTCACAGGTGTCTTACTCGATGACTTTGAATCCCCGTTCGTATTTGCATATGGATGAAAGAAGTTGCCCATTTGAATACTGTTGTTTTATTAATGCACTCATTCGTAACAATCGGCGTGGTTTGGGCTCCGCCGGTCCTGTTACAGCGAAACAAGGTAATAATACGGTGCCGTCAGAGGGCCCGGTACTCCACGCGTGATGGGAGAACGTGGGCCTGCTTGTCGTAACCGCGGTGGGAAGATTGAATTTCCCTGAAAACACGCTGTGTTGTTCTGAACGTCCCGGTCGGCGGGCAGAAAAGCGAGACGCTCTTTTGAAACGCGCCAAGGTCTCGTCGGGCTGCTGCGAGGGAACAAGAACTGAGAGGAACAAAGACAAATGTTTGACCTCGGGTTCATTGCGTCATTCGTAAAACAAAAATGAGCAGTTTGCTTGATCCGTTCAGCTGCGTACTGAATGTCGCATAGCACAGGGTAAATGGTGAGTTCTGGGCGGGGGTTTACTGCTGTGGAACACACATCTGTGGACTGTGGGAGGAAACCCATGTGAAGGTGGGGAGAAGATGTGAGCTCCATGCAGGCTGAGCTGAGTTCAACCCCGCATCTTTTCCAGCAGCCCAGCGCTGGCCGCAGAACCCCCCCCCCCCACCGATGTCAGTCGTGTGCCCGGGATTCTAGAAAACACTGTTGCAAGAGGAGAAAAGATTCCGGTGAGGAAGCATCAAGGTGAAACCAGCTGGTCTGCACGTTCGACAGCATTTATTGCATCACTTCCTCGTGGAGGAGATTTCGTCCCTGGGCCCTGTGTGCAGTCAGCAAAATGCGGCTCCGCCAGACTTATGAAACGAGCCGAAGGGAAGCTGAGTTTCTGCCGCGAAGGAGGTGGTCTCGCACCCAGATAGCGGCGCGTCTCGCTTCCCTCCGCAGCCTGCAGCTTCTCATGCCGCTAAAAATAGTCACCGCACAGAGTTTCGCGGTTCTGAAAATGAAAATGGTTCACGGAGCCGAAAAGCGTTGTGCTGTTAGCGACGCAGCAATATTTTAGACACGTGCGGATCAGGTTGAGCCGTTCTGATGTTTCACATCCATGTGACATAAACCCTTCCCCACGGGGCTTATTGCTGATGCGGCAAAATCCAGCTCGTCCTGTTCTCTATTACTGGAAACGGCTTTTTGTTTCTTTAAAAAGCGTTATCAGTTAAACACTGACAAAGGAACGGGGGTCAAGCATAAGCAGCTGCTCCTTGTCTGGGTCAAGTCCCTGCTTCCTCGGGGTCACCGGGGTCATTTCTGCAGCAGCTGGACAAGTCACCCACTTGGACGCCACTCTTGTGAGGTCACACGATGTGTTTTTTTTTTTAACCCTATCTCCGTGGAGATACAGGCTGTGCGCACGTGAGATACACTGCCCAGCCAAAGAAGAAGTCACCACCTGGATTGAACTTAGTGTTATGATGTGGGGTTGCTTCAGTTGGTCAGGTCTAGGTTCAGCCACATTATGTGCCCAAAAAATGAGGTGAGCTGACTACCTGAATATACTGAATGACCAGGTTTTTTTTCCATCAGTGGATTTGTTCTTCATATTCCAAGATGACAATGCCAGGATTCATTGGGCTCAAATTGTGAAAGAGTGCATCAGGGAGCATGAGAGAGACATCATTTTCACACATGGATTGGCCATCACAGAGCCCAGACCTTAACTCCATTGAGAATCGTTGGGATTTTGTGCTTGAGAAGACTTTACGCGGCGGTCCGACTCTTCCATCATCAATACAAGATCTTGGCGAAAAATGAATGCAACTCTAGACGGAAATAAATGTTGTGACATTGCATGAGCTTATTGAATCGATGCCACAACAAATGCGTGCTGTCATCAAAGTTAAAGGTGGTCCAACTAAATATTAGAGTGTGGGACTTTTTTTTTTTTTGGCCGGGCAGTGTAGATTGTCGACGAGAACCCCGTCTTGTTGCCTTCTTGCCAACTTGTTCACATACTGTGGTGTCCGCCGCAGGGATTCGGTTGGAGAAGAAAGCGGGCAGAATCGTTGTACAGATGAACGCATTTACATGTGCAGTACGTTCAGCCCACTTTTTATTATTAACCATTATTTAACTGAGTGTTCTGCCCAAGTCCATCAGCATGCAAGGACTCACACATTTGTACAGCAGGGTATTCTTACCGTATCTTTTCAGCCCAATTACCTTGGTCAAGAGTATTACAGTAGGAGCAGGGATTCAAACCCAAGACCTTCAGGCTGCAATTCTGCAGTCCTAATGCTTTATTTAGCACAGTGATTGTTTTCTAACTCACTGCAGGCCAACATGGCATGCTGACTTGGAGACTGAAGGATGCTGGTTCCCCTCCAGCTGGGTACCCTGCAATCCTCAAGCAAGAAGGCTGTGTAAACAGGCCAAAACGAACAGGGTGGCTAAAGCAAAAGTAATAATGGTACAAACTGAAACTGAGTGATGCGGTAACAAATACGGAACTTTATGCTTTCGCACCCCAGCGAGCGTGGGACGCTCCACCAGCGCAGCTCTGACGGGTTCAATGGGTTAAATACGTTTATCCTGTTTGCGCTGGCCGACGTTCCCATGGAGGGCAGATATCTGACGTGCACCGAGCTGTTCGTGGTGACCGTACCCAGCAGAGGCACCGTTCATCCAAATTTCATTTTCCCTTTCGGAATTGAAGCTCCCCCTTGCAGTGACCTTGCCGAAACGCATCAGCGCAAATTGTGCTGCTTTTCCAGGATGAAAGGGGGAAAAAAAACCCAAATTATCGGTTGTCCTTAACAACACGTTTCCTTTTGTGCTCAAATGGGCCGTGAGCGGTTCACATTCTAGGGCTCCAGTGAGTTTTCAGAAGCTCTTTCCCCAAACAGAAACAATGCGTCGTCCAGCATTCTCATTTTAAGCTTCTAGAATAGTCGTCCGCTTATTTAAAGCGAGGCCTGGATGTTATTTTAAATGATGCAACTTTACACTCCTACCCAGCCGTGGCAACTCGGGGAACTGACAGCGGCGGCCAGAGGGCAGGGTCGCCTTTTGTTAAGTGGCCGGTGTTGCAGCCACCCCCTCTGCTTTAAATATGACCGTTGTTTTTTCCATCCCAGTGTGTGTGTGCATCCAGCCATCTGGTTTCTGCTCCAGTTACAACCTCGGCTGCAGTCCGTCTTAAAGAGGCAGGATGGATGCAGTGATGCGCGGAGTGATGCTGGGCTCTCACGCGCCGCTAACTGGGACAGTGCTTTGTGGTCCAGATGCTTGCGCCCTCAGCATCTTTGCTACTAGGGATGGCGATGGAGATGCTTCCAATCTTGGTAAAGTTTCCAGAAGTAGCTGGACTGAAGATCTGGTGTTGTTGCTCAAGGGAAACATCTGAAGGGTAGTAGTAAGGAGAACTCTCATCATTTCAAAGCTACACGTTCCCCCCAGAATGCGATAAACTGCCGCGCGCCGCTAAATAATGGTTTGTAAACTGTGAAAGGGCTCTCTGGACTCTTACAGCTCGCCGTGGGGTTTCCTGGGTGTTTAATGGTTTTTCAGAACTGTTCGCATTGAGATATGAGCCCTTTGTGAGGATCTGCCCGGTCATTCCTGCGGAACTTTGGCCCCTTCAGCTTCAGATTTGTTTAAATCACCTTGTTGTTTCTTTATTTTTATGCTTTTAAACTTCCTTTCATATGAAGGCTTCTGTCTTCCTGGGAAAAGAGTCCCCTCAAACCCCATCTGCCCAACACACACACACACACACACACACACACACACACACACACACACGTACACCTCTCCTGGCACTTAAGGAAGACAACTGCTGTATCAAATGCATGCAAGAGGAACAGCATAAATTGTACAAGTGCTGGATCACAATCCAAATCCGCAAGACTTTAAACTCAGTGTTTGCATACAAAATCGGGGGGGTGAGATGAATTTACACATGCCAGCTTTTGCCAAAAACAATGTGTACTGCACGAAATTCCTAATGTACTGCCTCATATTTATTTATTTATTTATTCGTTTATTTTCAAGAAGCACCTCGATTATAACTACCCCCCATAGCGCCCTTTTCCAATTGCACCCTTTTATTTTAGCCATCAGTAATTTATCTTAATAATTTATCATATTTTAACAAAATTAAACATTTAAACAAGTTTTTTTGACAATTTGTTATGCATGAAATTCTTTTTTTTTCCAGAAAAAAATAATGAAAAGTAATGAAAAAATTGAAAAACACGTTTTTAGCATAATGTAAGGAAAAACGTGTAACTAATTCAAGAGTCAAGAGAGTTTTTATTTGTCATCCTGTACGTATACAGATATATGTAAGGGTCGAAATGTCGCTTCTCTGGGGGTGCAAAAGGAACAGTGCAAATACATGCAATAAATAAATAATAAATAATAAATATCAGTGCAGTAATGTCCAGGTAAACATAGACTTAAAGTGACTGTGCAGTCATTTGTATGGTTGGGGGAGAAGGTGGTTGGACCCTAGGCAGCATGAAGATGGCACAGCGCCCCCTAGGCCCCCCATAGCAGCATTCCAGTTGAGCCGCATCAGCGCCTTTTTCACCTGGGTCCTGAATATAATTCACTGTACTGTAAGCAAATTTTATGTTACAGCCACAGCTTTATTCATTTTATTAGACACATTATATGCTGCATCTCTCTATCTATAAAACTCATTCTGTGTTTGTCTGCTTGTTCTTTAAGCACTGCTTTGTTTTTCAAGCCAAATTGCTGGAGGAAAGACCTGAACTGGCGACAGAGGAGGATAAGAAATTACAGTATATGACGCGCACTCGGCACTGCACACATTGCTAACATAAGGATAATAAAGTTTGGTGATATATATTTTCTCATTTGCATCTTTCCCCTGGGCTATGATGGGTGTGTCTCTCTCCACGGTGTCCACCTGTCTGACAGCATTAATAATACTTATTATGTATTACATAGAGCCACCAGTTTGGTCATTTATACTGTAATGTGTTACTGGGACTGATGCTGTCTGGGTATTAGGTTGTAAAAGT
This sequence comes from Heterotis niloticus, assembly GCA_018136845.1. NCBI lineage: Eukaryota > Metazoa > Chordata > Actinopteri > Osteoglossiformes > Osteoglossidae > Heterotis > Heterotis niloticus. Next base: position 28,244,810 of record CM030893.1, read on the forward strand.
GTAGTACATAATGCTGTACTATACACCACATAATAAAAAAATATTACACTTAAATTATACTTTTGCCAAATGGGCACCCCCCGTATAGTCTGGAAAATTGAGGATGAACTGTACTGCTGCATATCAGACTGAAATGCTTCATGTTTAATTACAACAGCACCTGAACATATGGCCTGGTGGCAGGTTAAAGGTGGCACCTAACGTGGTCCTGCTGTTATACTCTGGATAAAGATATGCACCTGCATAAAAGGGTAAAACGATAAACTGTTTAAAGCTGCTTTGTTTGAAAGCATCTGTGAACTATCTACAGTAATGATGTAAAAGCTAACGTGTGCTGTGAGTGATTATTTTTTTAATGATGTTGCCTACAGCACTTTTGCACACGGGGTGAATTTCAAAGTAAATTCTTCTCTGCTCTGCTCTGCTCTATTCCATCCAATGTCACGGTGACTGGCAAAGTGCTGTTCATGTGTGCACACCTCCAGGAGGAGCACCCTGTCTCACCTACAGGTACATCCTCACTGTGATTCATCTCAAGGTGTAGATTTAATGTCACCTTCAAAAGGCTCACTCAGTCCCTCTGATTATCCTGGGCCTTCATTCATGCTCCTCATGTTCTCAGTATGACTTCTGTATGGAAGTCCTTTCTTATTCCTGCTGCAGGTCTTCATCTGGGACCGTACTCAGCTATTTTTTTTTGCATCCCACTTGTTTGGATCTCATTTAATGAGAATTTAGCTCTGGCGATTGTCAGTGAGTGAATCCACACGGTACATGGCTCATGAGGTCAGAGGTCAGGAGGAAGGAGCTTGTTCGTGTGCAGCCCGGGTTTCAAGCAGAGAGACGCAGGCCTGGGCCCCACCAGGAGACAAGTTTATCTCAAGCTTTTTCTGTTTCTTCCCATAAGCGGTTGGAAGAAGAACCAGGCTCCCTCCCCCGCTAGGACTCCTGGTGTTTTTATGACACTTCCGTCCCATGTGGGACTTGCCTTGAGCCGAGTGCATCGGAGTGCTCCCATCTGCTCAGTCAAGCTCTGCAAAACATATCAAGCTGCTACCCCTGTGGTCCAGTCGGCACGCAACTCCTCAAATCCACACAGGGCAGTACCGGTGTACGCTGGCCAACAGAAACGTCCCTGGATGTCTGCAGAACTGTCAGACATGGCGGGAGTGTTCCTTCATGGCTGTCTAGGTTTTTCCTCCTTGTGTCACTTACGCCGCACCACTCGCCGCGTGGCAGTAATCTGTGACGATCGGGAAAAGCTCTGGAACATATGGACCTGCTTGGCTATATTTAGACTTTGTTATAATCACTTCTCTAATAGGAAAGCTTTAAATACAGCGGCAGGGCCATGAGGGTTGCAAACAGCACCACACACTTCACTTGACCAGCTGGTGATATCTATTATTTAATGGCTCCCCAATTACTTGCTCCTATTTGTATTGGTAGTCATCAAACACAGAGTTGCTGGGCTGTAGGAGAGCATTACAAGGGCATTACTGTCAGCATCAAATGATGTCTAATTTTGCAGTTGTTCACATTTTTAATCTGCAGTTTACATCATTTTAGCTTTATAAGAGTATTTGTGCAGAAGTTTCAATCATACTGCTTTTTGTACCTCTGAACAATGGAGTTTTCCTTAAAGCAAAACAGGCCTAAAGACCACAAAATTTACATGGTATTTGAAAATATAAAATCACCGAATGGCTCAAATGATGATAAGCACTTTAGATGGACTGGCACAACCCATGGAGTCGCTGCAACTGTCCGCTGGGCTACTAGACCCCCCCCCCCCCAAAGCGTCACCCTCACCGTCTTCAGCCGAAGCAATAACCCTGTTGCACAGATCTCATATATGGGTCTCATCAATTTGTAATGCCAGCGTGGATATTTTAATTTCCATTTGACGCACAGCCATTACCCCTGGCAGTGAAATTCTGCAGAGGGATCTGTAGCCGGGAAACCCATGCAATGCTTTTGGAGGCGAAGATGCGCTGCAGTGTTTCAGATGATGATATGGAAGATCCATAAATACCTGCGCTGGGCGATTTCATCAAGGCCATGTGTTCGTGTGGCAAAATAGGGGGTCTCTTCATGTAAAGGTTAAGACCCCCGTGTGCGTGCGATAAAGAGAGAGAGGGATCTCATCGTGTCGAGGAGTCTGCGGAACGCACTTGGGGGGGATTTGTGAGCTGGGAGTTTGGACCGAGGGGGTGATTCTGGTTGTATTTAGTCATTGTGCATATGGAGCATGTGTCCATTTTCCAGGAAAAGTAGGCTTGTAGTTATGGAGGACACAAATTTTTCCTGCCCAAGCTGGGGATTAATTATTCCTTCTTAATTAGTGCCAATATTTAATTAGAAACATCATTTATTTAGGCTGAAGATTTCTGGTGCAGCCCCCCCCCCCGCCTCAAGGCCCTGAAATAGATTCGGACTGCGATGTCCTTATTCCGTGGAACATTTCTCCTGACGTTACACCTGGCTCTGCCGCGGCTGCGGATCGGGGTTCCGACCCCACGGTCAAGCGGCGCAAACGGTTGCTGCCTGAAAATAGCAGCCCTCCCCAACAAGCACGTGACGGTTTTGTTTTGTGGCCAGCATGCATGATAAATACAGACACTTTATGGTTCTGATTTGCTCTGCCTTATAGTTTTATTGCCGTTGTCACCCTTTTAGTGGTATATCGACCTGAACTGGGTTTCAGGTGAGTGTTACAGTTATCTGTTAATAAAAGTGAAATACACATCAGCAAAGATCAAGTTTTACAGGCATGCTGGGCTGAATTTACATCATCTGAGCACCACACATTCCATTGTATCAGTTTATATTCTTTCTCTACAACACTTGGATGTAGAAGGAAAACGGTTTGCTGTAGTACACTGCCCGGACAAAAAAGAAGTCACCACCTGGATTTAAGTTAGTGTTATGATGTGGGGTTGATTCAATTGGTCAAGTCTACGTTCAGCAATGTTATGTGTGCCCAAAAAATGAGGTGAGCTGACTACCTGAATATACTGAATGACCAGGTTTTTCCATCAATAGATTTTTTCTTCATATTCCAAGATGACAGTGCCAGGATTCTTGGGGCTCAAATTGTGAAAGAGTGCTTCGGGGAGCATGAGAGAGACATCATTTTCACACATGGATTGGCCACCACAGAGTCCAGACCTTAACTCCATTGAGAATCTTTGGGATTTTGTGCTGGAGAAAACTTTACGCAGCGTTCAGACTCTCCCATCATCAATACAAGAAAAATGAATGCAACTCTGGATGGAAATAAATGTTGTGCCATTGCATAAGCTTATCGAAACGATGCCACGGCGAACATATGCCGTAATAAAAGCTAAAGGATGTCCAACCAAATATTAGCGTGACTTTTTTTTTCGCCGGGCAGTTTTATTTACGCTAAAATACCAGTGGTTTATTATAGAATACAACGAAATGCTAAAGCTGTTATTGCAGTTAAAACCTGAATGAATGTGGCCAAGGCCCTCCTTTAGTTTCCACATTTACTCTGCAAGTATGGGTGCGGCAAAGCATGCAGCATTTACCCCTGCGCATACTTAGCCATGTGTCAGCTTGAAAGCACCGCTGCATCCGTAAATTCATAGCACAGAGCTGCTTTTTTTGTGAAATTATTTGTGTATGTGGGTCAATAACTTTTCACTCCTTCTCGCTCTCCTCTCGCAATCCGCTGGAAACGCTGGGGGGCGCTAATAGACGCCGTTTCCTCTGAATTGAATAACTGTTGCAAGGGGCGGAACCGCTGCTGATCTTTTTATTATCAGATCAGTAGGCGGATGACACCCCCCAACCCACCCCACCACCCTGGCCCTTTTCCTTTGTACTTATACAAATAATAAAAAAAGAATCCACTATGTTTGTCCTCATCCGTGGAAGTACCCCCGTGGATTTTTTTTTAAAAATCGTATGCATATATTTCATAGAAATAAGCCCGTGGGGCAATAAAAGGAGAAAAAATGATTGAATCAACACAAAGCGATCACAGTGGCACTTGCACGCCCGGTCAGTGTTAAAGTGTTATTTACCGTTGTCGTAACCTCAGCTTTTCAAAGAGTAACACAAGCAGCCGTCGGGTTTCACTTTCATGGCCACCGTTAACGGACAGCGATCCCTTCGGCGCCCCACGATTGGTCCGCGTCCCTCCTAAAACCGCCGGATGCAACTGGCTCCTTCAGGCGCCATTTGGGATCTGCGGCTCCATTAGTTTGTACCACGTTTCAGCAGATCGACTAAGCCGTAATGGCGGTAGTTTTAAGCGTCCATAAAGCCCTGCGTCTTCTGCTAAATGCCCCCGTCGCAGTCTCGCCTCAGCCCATTGGCTGCCCCGCCGCAAGCGTTCGAAACGCTGCGTTCCGATTCGCGGGGAGACGCGTCAGTCAAGTCGAAATGGACGGGCACCGGAGAAGCTGAGGCTGCGCGTGTCCCTTCCCAGGTTCAGGCAGCACCATCCGGCTCCGGGGAGTCGACAGTCCGCCCCGCTTGTTTTTGATCTCGAAGAAGCCGGTCCCGGGTGCTTTTTATTTTTCATTTTTGTTCATTTTTCTTTGTTTCTTATCTATGTCTCTGTCGCGCAGGACGACGCAGCCGACGGCGAGCTAAGAAACAGCCCCCCCAGATCAGATGGAAGAAATAAGTTGACTATTCGCCCGTGGAGAGTTTTGTTTTCGTCGCTCCGGGAGAGAGAAAGGGGGCAGCGGTCGCAGCGATGCGGGTTTCTGGCAACGGGGAGCTGGGCGACTCGCTGCGTTTTTAAAGCTGAACGGGATCCGAGCAACCGAGATCCGGCTGAGGGACGCAGAGGGACGCCGCGACATCCCCACCGTCTCAGGGCTTCCACTCCACCGCCCGCCCGGAGAGAAACTGGATCTGTCACGACGGATAATTTGCTTTTTCGCTCTCTTTTATTTCTGATTTTGGCGCCGATCGCGCTCGGCGACCCAGCCCGGCCACTGCGTGCAGCCCGCGACCGAGGCTTGGAACCGCGGCAGCGCTGGATGCGTCCGCTCGGCCGGCATGGGGCGATTTAAAGCGATGAACCTCCTCTCCTACGTCTGACAAATTAACAATAAAAAGGAGGATGAAGGCGCAGTTTCCCTGTTAACGGGGAAACGGGGGGGGGGGGTATCGGCCGGATCGGAGCGGACTGGGGGTCGGCGCCTCCAGCATGACCGAGCTCCAGGGCCCCGGAGGGCGCCTTCAGTGAGGGGGGGAGTTTTTCACCTGCCTCGTCAATATAATTTAATTTTAATGAATCGATCCGTCAAGAGTTTATCATGAATTTGCATGATAGTGTTTGTAAATGAAAGATACACAACGAAAATAGATAAAAGGGCGAAGTGGGAGAAGTAGGTCAGATGGGAGATGATAAGGGTGAGGGCGACAGCTGCCTCGCTCCTCTCATAGCAACATTTCAGCCTTTATTTCGTTCATTTTCCTTCACTTCACCATTTTTGCGCCGGGTTAGTCGCGTCCAGGTGGCCGTTTGACAGCCACCTGCCCGACCCCCCGATCTCCCCGACTGCTCCATCTCGTTTTCCGCTCTTCAGCTCCGCAAAAAAAGGCGGTGAATTGTATCGCTCGATCCCCCTCCCCTCCTCCTCCTCACTTTTTTATTTTATTTTTCCGGTGGGCCGATGGCTCTGTGCGGCACCACGGCCACCAACGCCGCCAAAATGATGGCTGCGTACAACGGTGGCGCCTCGGCCGTGTCGGCGCACCACCCGCACCACCACCACCAGCTGGCGCACCTTCCCCCGCCCCACCTGCACCACCACCACCACCACCCTGGCCAGCAGCATCACCTACAGCATCCCGGCTCGGCCGCCGCCGTCCACCCGGTGCAGCAGCACGCCTCCACGGCCGCAGCAGCGGCGGCGGCGGCCGCCGCCGCCGTCATGCTAAACCCGAGCCAGCAGCAGCCCTACTTCCCGTCTCCGGCGCCTGGTCAGGCCCCCGGCCCGGCCGCAGCGGCGGCACCGGCCCAGGTGCAGGCTGCAGCGGCTGCGGCGGTCAAAGCGCATCACCATCACCACCACCAGCACCCGCAGCACCTGCAGCAGCAGCTGGACATCGAGCCCGACAGGCCTATCGGATACGGGGCGTTCGGGGTCGTGTGGTGAGTGACAGCTACCATTATCGCTAGCCAAGCATTTTAGGAACCGTCCCTTCGTTAAACGATCCCAACTTATTAGTGATTTCCAGGGAGTTCCTCGACGAGATGCTTGCGGCGAACGACACCGTTCGCGCCATCGCAGAGCTTTAACATCCGCGGCGCGTGGCTGCGTAATGCGTGCAGCCGGGCTGCTAGCGGCGCGAGCTGAGCGGCGTCCGTGAGGTATGACGGGAAGGGAAGCGCTCGCGGTGACGCGCAGGAGCGTTCGTGGGCTCTGCGGCGCGAAAATGTCTCCTGGATGTCGGGTGGCGGGGTGCAGCCGCGATGAGTTCCTTCGCCCCGCACCCTCCGTTGTCTCCCTTCTGCTTGTTTACCGCTCCGGGCACCTTCAAGGCAGCAGGTGGGGCGGTGCGACGGAGGGTACCTGTGGGTCTGGTTGGGGAGCTTCTCTGAGCAGTACGCGTCGCCACTTCAGGCATGCACCGCTGCACAGAGATGTGGCATTGAGGAATTCCACTAGATCCTCGTCTGCACGTGTTCTCGGTGTGTCAAAATCCACGTCGGATACCAACTGTTGGTAGGTCACTTGCCACCAAATCTCAGTTGCGGAAGATTAACTTGTTTAGGGCCCTTTTAAAGGAGCTGCATTTATATGTGCAGTATGTATTGGTTGGGAATTGTGATGTGGTCGTGAACCAGGAGGAGGCTTAGCGGTTAATAAAACTTAGTTGTAACCTGCAGGCCACAGTGGCGCTTGTTCGCTTAGTTGAACTCCGCTCCCTTCTTCTGCTTGCGGCACCCTTGAAGAAGGTGGCCTCCTCACCCCACTGTTTTGCTATGTTTGCTACTGTTTTATATCAAACGGTGTAAATGGATCAAATGCTGTAAGCAGTTAGCTAACACAGTTTAAAAAGTAAACGTGATCGTTTTGTCCTGCCGGATTGATGATGCTCATGGTGTGTGTGTGTGTGTGTGTGGTTTGTTTGTTTGTTCGTTCCATCTTCAAACTGCTCACTAAAGTATTCCTTCGCAGGCTGCTGTAGGTGGGCCACTGGGCCGTCGCTTCCTATTCTCGTTCTCTCCCTGAAGCAGCACATAGTTGTAAACATTGACTAATTTGCATGTGACGTTTCGGCTCCCGTGTCGCTGTTGCACACAGATTTGTTTTCGCAGCATTCCGCCAAACACGAACCGCAACACTGCAAAAGCCCAGCAGCTGGGGCTCTGAAATTAAAACGACTGTCTGGCGTGTCTGAAGATTCCTCCGGCGTAATGGGAAGTCTACTCTTCCCTGGAAAACAAGCATATGACTTTGCTGTACTGTAGAAAATACTTGGAATCGTGTTGGCGAACTGCTGACACCCGACATACCTGGAAATGCAGCGATTAAAGGTGAATGAAAGGTGAGTTCAGATCCCCTCGCTATGTGAGTGACGTGGGAAGAGACGAGCAGAATTTTGCACTCAGCTACCGTAGTTTTAGTAAAATGTTAGAACAGTGATGGCTTAGATAATGTCTTGATTGCCTGCGGTTTGGATCAGCTTGGTTCAGGTGTGTTCTCCACCTTGGGATATCAAACCCATGTTGGTTTTAACATGCTGAAAGCCAGGGGCAACTTTTTAAAGATGCTTTAGTGTATGTTGACATGTGCAGCTGCATCTCACGGTTATGTGCATCCTTAAAAATGTGAATAGAAGGCAAGGCTTGTGTTTGCAGCAGCTGGGCTTCTGTGTGCTCACGCATCATTCCTGTCGACCGCTGCCACTGCCTGTAAACTTAGCCTGACCTTTCGGCAGAATTGCTTCCTGTTTGCCCATTGTCATCTTAATCTGCAGTAGCTCCCAGCCATGGTGTTGATAGCTGTGGTGAATGAAAGGGGCGGGGGGGCAGGGAGAAGGAGAGGAGATCCCTCCTGTCCACACCTGGCTTTATGTGCTGGGCACAGTAGGGGCAACGGTCTCAGTGGAAGCAACCGATTCATCATGTCAGTACCACTGCGGATTGGCACCAGATAGGCCCTGCAGTGGGCGGGGTTCTAGACTGCATGATGTTGGAGGGGGTGTGTCAAAAAGAGTGCTCTGCTGTCCAGTAGGTGCTCACCAGGCATGCAGCTGCAAATACCCCCCCCACACACCCCACAAGACAGATGTGTGTCCTATGCTTAACCAGGGGTCCAGATGGGTTAAAATTTAATCTCCCCCCCAGCTTTCCTTGTGCTGAGCTGAGAACGCTAAAAATAATAGCGACATGTTAGAGAAAGAGGCCTTTATCCTGATCCTCGACAGCCTGGTCCAGGTCAGGAAGAGCTTTAAGTCTTTGGGTTACAAGCATTGTGAAATATTACTCGGGGATAATATCTGTCAGCTGTAAAATTCAGTTTTGTCCATCCATCAGAAATCATCAGCTATAAATCTAAGCATATGAGAAATCCAGCATTTTTATATGATGAAATCAGTTTGCAAAGCTACAAGTAAGGCATGAGGATATTAAAAGCATCATCTCATCAGCCGCTAATGTATTGTTTTTAAAAGCAATTACTTTCCCCCCCGATGTTTAGATAAGGCTCTGGTAATAAAAACCAAGAAAGTGAATCTTTTTGCGGCTCCTTTTCAAGCTCTGCTGTCTTTTCTGCTCTGAGGTTGCGACTAGGAGCGGGAGGAAGCGTCAGGCATCTCTGCACTCAGAGGGATAGAGTTAAAGGCCGGCTTTTTGATCCTGTTTAGTCTGTGTTCGCACGTCTCTGTCCAGCAGTCCTCCTGCAGACTGCAAAGCAACAAGCAAAAGACTGAGGTCAGAGAAGAAAGCCCTAGCTCCTTTGTGATCCGCTTTCTTGTTACGCTTGCAAGTCATAGGCTGTGACTGAGAGTTACCATTTATATTTAAGGATATTTCTGTCCCCCTTTTGTATTTAGAAACAGAAAGCTCTCTATTGATCACATGCCTCTACCATGTTTTAAGTGTGTGTTTAATCTGTTGTACTGCACATCAGTGAATAACGTGGGAGCTGCTGAGAGAATGCAGGTTTGTGGGTTAGCAAAGTATTATGCTTATGGAGAGGGTTTTTTTACCCTGCTGACCCCCACTGTTAAATCCCTGGCTATGCTATAAACACCTCCCCCTTGTTGTGATCAAGGAGAGGTTTTAGGCAAAATGCTGGTAGCAAATGAGCAGCAGCCATTTTAACATGCCCTCAGTCAATGCACGTGCGTGATAAAGTGCTCTTAGCGTAACAAAGACTTTTGGGTCCAAAAAGAGGCATATCTCATTTTTCTGAGTCTCAAGCGCCAATGAGAGCGTATTTTGACAAGTCTGTTGTAGATGCCTATATGTTACCTGCGGCTTGCAACTTGAGCTTAACAAAGTTTTTGGGGTTTGATTATGATGTTGGTATCTAGATGCAGGGCCAGTAGTAGCTAACAGTACTTTTGTTACATTGCTTGTTATGTATTTAATAAAAAATACAAATGAGCGCTCTTTGTTTTTGCACTAACAGTACAGGTGCTAAATAAGGACCATGTCAGTCACAACTAAGGCAAAATATGTTGAAATGCTGTCGAATTTCTAAAACACCAATTCTTCCTGGCCCCGGAGAGGGCTTACTTGGCTTCCTCTTAAATAATGTGGTATCAGTTGTAAAGAATTTTTATCTGCCAGTATGTTGGACAAAAGCATTTGAATCTCTTTGAACTCTCAGCTCACATAACACTCAGTAACATGAATCTGACAATGGTGTGAAGTTGGAGCACTCCTGGAAACACATGTGCTCCATGTAGAAAATCTGAGGGTTTTTCGGGAGGATCTGTTATACTGGCTCGTCTCGTAAGATTTAATCACAGCCATACTGGAATTTGTGATGCTGGTCACAAGACAAAAAACGAGCGTTTATTGTATTCAGTATATTCTCAGGGGCATAAAGACCAAGTACAGATAACTCTTGGGAAGTACATTATCATCTGATTTTATCGGAGGAGCATCATATCGGTCGAGCTCTAATGGAGCTCTGTCCTTGTTTTATATTTTGGTTACTTGGTCACGAGTAGACTTGTGCTGTAGGCAGATGGCTAAGTTAACAACTGTGGTGTTTACAGAAAATTGAATTTTAATAATTTCAGAAATACTTTGAGAGCGTCAAATCCTTTCCTCCCATACAGAGCAAGTATGGTGCAATGGGTGAAGTTGAGCTGTGCTGAGTGATCTATGAACCATGATGCCATAAAGCACTGGATGACACTTTACAAGTGCAGTGCGACGGTTACTGTGTAACGTGCCTTCTGTTTACTCATTCATGTATTTGTTTATTTCAAGCAGTATTGTTTGGATCTTGGCGTAAGGTAGGGGCATGCACCCTTAAAGACACTGAATAGTAGGAGCCATCTTCTTAGAATCCCTAGAGTTTGTTGCTAGGAAACCTGACATCACACTTCAGCAGTGTATTATATCACAGCACGATTCATAAATACTCATCAGGCTCCTGATCTGAGTCCAGCATCCAGTAGTTTCATTGCTACCAGGAGGGCAAGGGTCAGTGTTTTAACCCTGCATTAAGAGGAGATCAGCAGCCCATTCCCTGTAAGCTGCAGGCATCCCTGGTTTTACCAAAGGTCAGTAAGTTTTGGGGTATCGGTCTTTCTCCAGGCTATTTTTGCAAAAAGGCCAAACATCTGCAACACAGAAGTTCACTTTGTGGACTCTATATATGTACTGTTTGAGCTGCCCGTTGCTGGCACTTCCTGAGACCACCCTGGCTGGTTTTGTAGCGGATCGCGTTATGTCTTACTAGTCATTTTGAAGCCGTCTTCTACGTCGTGGTTGGCAGTGCTCCCAGCGTGAAACAGTTATTTGGTCAGCCGCGCTTGTTTTGGGTTCTGCTGTCTCTACACCCTTGCTTCTCTGTGGGATCTTGTACCTTTTTCACCCCCATCCAGCAACTAGATGGAAGGGATTTGACACCTTTGGCCAGGGGGACAGAGAAGATGATGAAAGAAATTGGGCTGAAACAGGGTTTTATTGTTAAGTGTAAAAATCAACACTCTGTCACACCTACTCCTTCCCCCACTAGTGTGTCTCTAAAGGGAAGGCTGTTTGGGTTTGCACAGCATGCATAGATTTTGCCAGGGCTGAATGGTTCTGGCTTAGCACACACAAACCTCAACACCCTTAAACATTAATATTGCTTTTTGTTTCAAGCCAAAATGGGGATTTGTACCAGCATTTACTCGAGCAACAATGCTCAAGTTACATCAGTAAATGAAGTTTTAGTTTAGCCAACATGACAAAAATGTAGAGAAATCCACCTGTGCTTCAGTTTGGCCATAATTGCCCTTAAATGAAACTGATTTCACAGTGTGAATATATGGCTCATAAGTACTGCTTTATTAATTGTTCAGGTGTATTTCAAAGTACAAACTGCATGTCTGTAGTTGATCCCAGGTCTGGCGCAGACAATGCGACTCTGTTGAGAGTCCTTGATGCTCTGTCATTCAAGAGTCTCTGTCGCCTCATTCTGAAGTAAATTGCACTGCTGAGACTTTAAATGTTGCCAGATTGAAAAAGACGGCCGCATATTCCCCTCTCCCTGATTTTTAATCCACCCAGTCCAGATGGCGACATCAGAGTTCTGTCCCATGCATTATTATGGCTTTGTTTTTCTTTTTTACTTTTTTTTCCCCAGTGAATTGTGGTGGCACCAGTGGCTGCAGGGCTTTTAGTCCCTGTAGCACGACAGGCTTGCAGACAGCCCTGGCATTTATAGCGACCGCAACAGCTCTTAAGAGGGCCGCCTTTGGCAGCCTTGCTGGCCGAGACGCGAGCCTGCCTCACCTTTGAAGTGCAGTTGAGGCTTTCTGCTGAGTGCTGTTAACCCTTCAACCCCACACACACACACTCTGTCTCCTTCCCCTCTTTCCCACAACTGCTCGGGACAGTCTGTTCTACTAAAGGCCAAGGTCTGGCCCGGCTTGCAATCTGACTTTGTCCAGAGAGTCCTCAGTGTAGCATTAGGAGGGCAATGTAGCCCACGTTTGTTTTAACATGTCAGCATACACAAGTTTGGGCCCCCCCCCCCCCCACTTGGGAATGTAGCTGATTTATTTACCTGGTGGTCAAACTTCACTGTGTGATTTCAGTGACTGTTTCTGACCATCTGTACGTGTCTTTAGATGTCTTCATATAGCTCCTTTTATGAAAGTGACTTCTGCGATATTCCTGAGAACTGCAATAATGAACCACAGATTTTTCACATAAAATCTCCATAGCACAGTCAGCTGTGTTTCTTTATTTACCTGCATAGGACCTGGTGTGCAGAAATTCTGGTTTTGATCCTAGATCAGCAGGATTTGCACATAATGGGACTTTCTGCAAGAGCAAAGCTCCTTTTTTTCTGAAGTTTACTTGATGTCCTGCTGTGTTAAGAGCTGCCTGGGTTTTAACACGTGACTCACCGGCATCAGGCTGGAGTAGCGGCATGCGGTCCAAGAAGCAACTGTGAGAAAGTGGTCTGCTGGGAGGAAAAGAAACTGTTTGCGCTCATGCTCTGCAGTCATAGGGCTTGAGCGGTGTTTCCCTCCAAAAGTAGGCAGTTGTGCTAAATTGAGATGGCCAAGGTGCAGGTGAAATGTGGCGTTCGCTTGCGTCAAGTCCCTGGTGCTACTTAAGGATCCTGGAAGATACAGGGTTAACCACCTCACTTTTGCCATGTGGGAGCTCTAAGAAAAAGCTGGAGCTGATTAGAGCATCCTGAGGAAATGTGGAAGATGGCTGATAAAGCCATCGATTATGAGTCTCCGGGGGAGAGGGAAGCGGGCCGCTACTTCAGCGTCTTAATTACATGGCCCCCTCCCATCGCTCCCCTCAACAAACAACAGCATGCCATTTTCTCACTCCTTTTTCTGAAAGGGAAGCTCTGCTGTGGAGATAAACATGTTTCACCCTCAGCCAGGGCTCTGTGGATGGGACTGCATCTCTCCGGCTGAGCGGGGGCTGACTGTGGCCGAGCGTGGCCTGCAGCTCCACTGTGCTCCTGGAACAGCACATGCCACTTCTTCAACAAACATGAGGGCTTCTTCTGACCCTCTGCAGCTGAGGGGAGTCTTCCTGTAGCTCCGGCATGCAAGCATCTCGTACAATGTGGGGGGAAAATAAGTGCTTTGACCTTTATTTCTCTTATATTTCAATATGTGTATAGGTGTAGATAAAATGTAAAAATTGGTATGTGAATATTTTTACATGATCATTCATATATATATGTATGTATGTATGTACACACACCTAGGTCACCATTCTGGGATGACTAGTGAAAGCACAGGAATCGACAGGTGTCTGGCATCTTTGAATTGCTGCAGAGGAGCTTAAGACATGTCAGCTCATTTACTGAAACAAAACTAATTACCTGCAAATGGATTCATTTTTTTTTTTACTGGTACTGGTTAAAAAAATTCCAAAGAATGAATGTTTGTCTGAATAAATGCATAGAAAAGAGATGGATTTTTTTTGTGGGTGGACAGTTGGACTCTGCTGCAGTTTTGAACAATGTGTGCAAATGGAGACGTTTAGTGCTCATTGGCTAAACGGCAAAGTCAGATTCTTCTGTTCCAGGAGGGCAAGCAGGTGTTCTCCTGTACAGGTTTGAGAGAGATCTTATTTTCTTTTCATAATCGCAGCTTCCAGCATTGTGCCTACCACGCAGAGAGTGAAATACGTGTTTTTTTAAAGGGGTTTTCCTCGCTGTGGGATGCCGACCGATACTTGAGCTGAATTCCAAATCAGATTATAGTGGTGCAAGTTTATGTGCGTGAAATATACAGTTCGCTCTTTCTGTATTTCCACTCCTATGCAAATCTTTGTCTATCTTGTTTTAATTTTCATATAGTGGCATATAGAATCTTTTCCTTTGATATTTAGAAAACCATTTGTGGTTTCATAATTTTATTTTCTGTTATAGGAAACAGCGGAGGACACAAGGGAAAACTTACAACATGTTGACCGCAAGCTGGGGTACATTCTGCTAGCCTTGCGTTTAAATTCGCCACAGTCCCTTCTGCCTTTGCCTGTTTTTATCGACCCACCTTGCCGAAGGGCCAAGCCTCCTGCAGTTTTGCACTGCTGCCAGCAACAGGGTTTTTTTTTTTTTTTTTGCAATTCTTTTTTTAATTCTAATTTTCCAAGCATTAGGAGTGGGTTGCCTTGTTGATGTCATTCCCCCCCCTCGCGTGATAAACGGTCCGCTTGGTACAGTTGTACAGGTTGTGACCTAACCGTATATTCATCACAAATGATACCCAGATTTAATAAAATGCATTATCTTTTTAAGGGCTGTAATTAATGGCCACTACTGCTGACTGGAAATTGCATTGGATTCTTCATCCAGTCCGTCAGACGCTTGAATTATTTTTTTCCTTTATTGTGGCATGTGATAGAGAGTTTAATTTTCATACTTTAAATTGCCTCGTGGCCACAATTGTTCCCCATAAAAGAAAGGTGGGAAATTGAAAGAGTTCCTCATTCCAGAAAGACAATTGCTGCCTACAGTTAACAGTCACGGATGTCTCCCGGGTGTCCTGTTGGAGCTGGGTCGTCACTCGGAGTGCTCTTTGAAAACTGTCAAAAAGCGGGCTGCGCGCTGTGGTTAGCGCAAGTCGCTCGGAGCAGCTCGGCGCTGACTGCAGGTGGACCCAAGTGGGCGTGCGGGCCTATTCAGAGTTCCCTCCCCCTACATCTTCTTATCGGTGCGGAACACCTGCTGCGTGGCCTCGCGTGTCACAAACCCTGACCGCCAGCCCCCTGCTTGCGCAGATAAAAAAGGTCTCATCCTTAAAACCACCAGGGTCCGTTCTGCTTTGGCTTGCTCTTGCTGGCCTCCTTGACAAGAGGCTGAATTTCACCCATAAACAGGAAACAGCCAATTACATCAGAGCCCCAATATCGTGCTGCCCCTGGTGCCCAAGTCTCCATGTCTCACTTTATTTGTTTATTTTTCTTCTGAGTGATCAGTCAAGCACAGCTCCCGTGTTGCTCTGTGTTTGTGGCAGTGTGGTGGACTGAGGTGAAGTAAGGTGCTCAGGCTTCCTGCCCCTCCTCATCCTCCCATGTGCAATGCCCCTGAAGGCTCCCCGCCATAATTACCAATGTTGTTAGGCTGCCATATGTTTGCCTTCGTTATCCTATTTGAGAGGGTTTACCTTGGGGTGATGTAAAGTTGAAGCGTGGGGGAGGGAGGATGGAATTTTATTATTTTTTTCCTGCAAATGACACCCCCCCACCATCACCACCACCACTGTATTCATCCTGCATCTCCAGGCAGACCTGCCCCTCTACTCAGCACGAGCTCTGCAGGAGGGCTTCCAGTCTAATAACAGGCCAGCACTGCTGCTTCACAAAGCCTTGAAGCTCAGCATGGCCAGGTTGGGGGGCAGCCCTGCAGACGCTTCACCCCCTCCAACTGTGTCTAATAGGGCTACTCTTTCAGAAAGGAGTCAGCGGTTCGCCCTGAAAAAGGTGCAGGCTTTTTCTCCCAGGAAAAATGAAGTGTGGACATGGTACATTTTACTCCTCTTGCGCTTGCTGTGAAGAGGTGAAAATATTTGATTTTGATAACAAGGAAAATAGTTTTTAAGAGGGTGAGTAGAAGTGTACCTCTTATCTGCCTGCTTCCCCCCAATCCCAGATTTTCAAATCGCAGCAGGGGTTTTTTTGTTTGTTTTTGTTTTTTTGTTTTTTTTTTTGTCTTCACCCATTTTTCAGCCAGAGAGCTGGGAAAAGACACAAAAGCAGCATACAATCTATTATCTACCACCAACCCCCCCACCCCCCAGTCTTCTGCTGTCTCAGGCTGATCGATCCTGACAGCAACTTCGTTCCACGAGTGTGTGTGTGTGTGTGTGTGTGTGTGTGTGCGTGCATGCGTGTGGGAGAGGGATGAATTTGCAAAAGTTAGTTTCACCCTCTCTCTCTGTGTGTGTGTGTGTGTGTGTGTGTGTGTGTGTGTGTGTGTGTGTGTGTGTGTGTGGGTGGGGCCCCAATCTGCCTGTGATATCACCAACCTGCACAGATGAAACACTCTTCCAGTAGAAGATCTGCCCTGCCCCCGACAAGCCTGTCCAAATCCAGCAGACGGTCCATGATTAGCGAAGCCGCGCCGCTTATCGGGAGCACCGGAGAAACCACAGGGGTGATTTGACGTCACATAAGACATGAGGGGACAGATCGAGAGAATGGTTCATAGTAAGATGATTAAACTATTACTAGGCCTGTCTCAGTAACCGCCTTAAGATTAATTAGTCCATGTGTATGAGACGCGTGCCACCAACCCCAGCACTGTGATCATGGAGAAACCATGCACTGTGCTCTGCTGTCCCATCACACAACATAGTGTTTTCGTTCCCGGTGCTATTAACCACAAACAATTCAGCTGTTGCTTTGGAATGGCTGACCACAATAATGGTCTGCTTTCGTAATATTAGCAGCCTGGTAAGTGAGGCACTCGCTGCTACCCCCCCCATACCTTTGCTACCTGTCGAACTGCCCTGCCTCTCTGCATTAACAGCATCGCTGGCTCAGCTGGGGTTAAGTGCCCAGGGCTTCCTTTTAGTCTACATGGCTGAGTTAATGTTCAATATTGTATTTGGAAAGTATGTTTTGGTAGTTTGGCCGTCCATTTGAATTTGTGCCATTTCAAAGGCCGTGCCAAATATTTAATGAAATGAAGCTGCAAGTTATTAATTAATATAATTGATGAGGCATTTGGAAGCTCTGAAAGGTAGTGGCCAAACCTGATCAGCTGCAGCAGAAACTAAAGGAGCATTTGTAAGCTCCTGCGATCAGGTGGCTATGAACCCCTGCTCCAGTATAGCAGGTACTATGGACAGTCTTGTGTTTTTATTTTTAAATTTTTTTTTCTCCCTCCTCCACCTTATGCTGTTTGAGGGATGGGTTTGATGGTTTGTGCAAGTTTCTGACCACAGTGACGACGAGACTTCAGTGTGACTTGTGGACAACTGGCCATTTGAGTGCTGGCTGCTACTAGTTTTCCCTAAGTCCTGCCCATCCCCCAGATGCTTTAGAGCTAACATGCTTTAACAGCCCTATAATGCCTAGCCCGCCTGAAAGCCTTTAATAAAGTTCTTCTCTTGGAGACGAGGCAGACACCAGCAGATCCCTGCGCCGCCTCGTGGTTCCTGGAACAGACCCCAGCCTTTATTATCACTCCAGGCTTTGTCTCATTACTGTACCACCACTGTCTGGACTGTTCCACTCTTTTGCCTCATTTCCCACCCCCTTAAAGAGCTGTTTTTGTGTGTGTGTGTGTGTGTGTGTGTGTATATATATAAAATTTTTTTAATGTGCTTTGAGTTTACGTTCATTTAGTAGACAGTTTTCTATAAAGAAAATCAGAAAGATTTGTATGTTTGTGCTGCAAACTGCTAGGGTAAATGAGTTGATCTGGAGTACTACTTCAGAGCGTGGGTATGAACTCATGTTTTTGTTGCAAGGAAACAACTTTTAACTGCTATGCCACCTGCTGCCAGTTCTGTATTTGAGTTTTGTTATTCTTTCAGCTGCCAGTGGGATGTGTTAACAGTGGGGTTCTGTCGAGATCTCTTAAAATCACAACAGGACCCTCGACACAGGCCTATTAATTGCTTTGTTTCAGCCAGAAAACTTGTTTGTTTTCTCTAAAAGTAGCGGGGGTGCCCTTTAAAACAAGGTTGTGCTGATCCGTGGGTTATCTAATCCAAGGACGGGAATACACTACACCACTGAAGGTCTGCTGCTGCTTTCTTAGTCAGTCGGATTGCTGTTATGTTTTCAGGTATTTGAGCTTCAGACTTCCCGGTGAGGTAAAGAAGCGACATTTCCGGTCCTCCAGCAGTCCGGAATTATGCAAGCATTTGAGGCTGCAATACCTGTCTCCTGGGATATATAAGCGTATCTGCCTGGAAATTTTGCTGCATCTACCTGATTAAAGGAATTATTCCTGTTCAGTCATAGTCTGGAGAGGGAGTTGGCGTGGTAGGTAGAGTGCAGGGTTGGAAACTCTTAGCCTGCTTCTGTGCACGGATTGCTCCAGCATAGTCTGCTTTTGGGGTGTTCACATAGTCGCTCTATGTGTGTCAGAGACTTTATATTTGAGAGCAAGTGGGTCATTGACCCAGATCTGCAGACAGCTTTGAAGTCATCAGGTTTTATGACTACAAGCACACTGAAACATGTTTTGGTGGTTTTCCTGGTGAACTCGCCAGCTGTGTCTGGCAAGACCTCCTTGACTTCAGTCAGTGAGGATCTATTGTGCTTGATCTGCTGAGTCAGCGACACACCTGCACACTTTAGGCCGACACCAGGATGTGCCCCTGGGGAGACCATCAAACATTCACAATCTGTTCCAAGGTGTGTCCTCCTATTGTGCCTTAATCACTTAATTGATAAATAGGTTTAGCCTTGTTGGTTTTGGTAGGTGGCCGGTGGGACACGGGAAGGAAGATGGAATGACAGCACATAACATCAGACTCGTGTTCTGCGATAAAACAACATTTTAATGACAGAATTTTCACCGATTGGCAATTTTTTTTTTTTTTTTTTTTTTGGTAACTCAGAACACCTTTAGGCACCTGCGGGAGTGGACTCCTGCAAGGGGCCTGGGCCAACGACGATGAAAGAGCGAAAGAAGCTGAATAGACTTTGCAGCCACTGCCTGTCCCTGGCATCCGTGTCACTGTAGGCTCCTCCCCTTCTTCATTCTGCCCATCTGCATCTCCTCTTTGAGGACACCATTTGCCAATTGTCTTGCATGGTTGGAAACCTCTTTCAAAGAATCGAAAAGATTTCTTGCTGTGCACTTTGATGCTGCCCAAGCAAGCATGCAAGAAATGCAGTGGCTGATATGTGTTTGCTTGTGGAACTTCCCCAGGCGTGTAGCTGTCCAGGGGGTGGGTCTATGCTTTCAATATGGAGCACATTGTTAGCGGAAAATGGCGGACCCTTAATCTGCCCTTTGTTTTTCTATTTGTTGCGTGGCGTCTCTGCATTAGTCGGGAGGTGCAGTGCATGTGCTTGGTGTTAACAGGACAATGACACTGATGCTGCTACAAACTCACCATTGGTCTTTCTATGCACCCCGCCTTTATGTACGACCTGTGTACAGGTGTGTTCTGTGCCTTCCACATTTTTCTGTAAGCTCTGATGCATTTGTAGTACGGCCTATATATTCACATATTCTGGCATTGGAGTAGCTGATGTAAACATCCCGCTGTTAACCCTGAGTATTAAGGCCTTTGCACACAGACATGTTGACTAGTACAGAAATCTGTTTTCTCTCAACAGCCAACCAATATGTTAAGGAAACTGATAAAAGTGAAGCTGTTTATACATTTTTCTTGGCAAATCATAGACAGAAATTAAATAAAAACGCTAAGCAGCTGTAGAAATCTGAACTGCGGAGGTTGGTTCAGAACGTCATGCCTACAGCCCTATGTGCCTGATGAGAACAGCCTGTAAACACACCATTTGAACACACTGTGCTTGAATGCATGTTGTATACAGTGCTTAAGTCTTTTACAGTGAAAGAAGCATTTGAGCATCTTTTCTCTTTTATGCTGAATCTTGAATAGGATTGCTCGAAGCAAGACTTCTCCTTTGCAAACCTCTGAGAAATAACCAATTATGTTGGAAAGGCGAAGCCCTGTCAGCATTTTTATTTGTTTCTTGAGTATGCTTGCAGCAGTGTGTTCTGGGAAATGGTTCTTTACATGGTTTATCATTCAGTTGTAATGGTTCCAATGCCATTAATACTTTACATTTAAGAGGAGGAAATTAAATGAGGATAAAGTAAAGTGATATTCACCAAAACTGACAAAAATATTTTATCACTGGTGCCCCCTTGTATGTGTAGAATTCTGTACAATATTGTAGATGTGGACTGCTAGCGCGTGAGAACCTGCTGTGAACTTTGGGCTTTGCATGCATGTGAGGTGGGAGAAGATCCCTGCCAGGTTGGCTCCCTAGGGCCCCATGGAAAGCACCGAAATGATGAAACCCGTTTGATTCCCGCATCCAAAAGGCAACCGATGCTGGTGCAGCAGCTGGGCTCATCGGGGGAGAAGTGCTCTCAGTGGTGTGAAATTGCTGCTCAGCTTATCCTCTCATTAGCCTTGCAAGTTAAAAATATGTCTATTAATAATAAACAAAGAGGAGCTACCTTCCTGCACCGCATCCTGTTTTTCCTTTAAACAAGCCCTTGAAAAATGCACATGCCGATATTTAACTATGGGAGATGGGTCCGTCACTATCGGTCTGCTGCCCAACCAGTTATGAGCCAGTTTTGGTGCTAAAAATAAAACTGACATCTCGAACATGCCTTGTCTTCACAAAACCTATGTGAGCGAAATCCAGAAGTATTATTGGTGGAGGTGAAATTAAAGCCAGAGCTTTTAGGCTGGGGGCCATCGCGAGGGCCAGAATAAGGTGCGGCCTGTTGTATACCAGGTGGAAGCTATATGAACAAAGTCAGTCGCCAACACTCTTCATTTTATAGCTTAATTGCCACCCTAAATAATAAATCAGAAAGTTAGCACTGAAATATGTAAAGTAATGAAACCGGAAGGACTGGTTCATAGAAGCACTTATAAGAGCAACTTTGGTGTTAGTGGAACAGGATGAGGGACCGAGTTGACGGAGTCCTTCAGGGATGCTCTGTGTTTGATGCTGCTGATCAGTTATTTGTACAGAGGTTAACTTTTTGTTGTTAAAAATTCTTCCTTTTCAACAACTGTTTGGAAGTGTGGCGATACAGGTAACCCATTAAGGTTTTCGGGGGTGTTTACAGAATCCAGGGTGCTGCAGTCACAATTCTGTCCAAGTATCAAAGCAGAAAAAATGTTTATTAAAGATGTGTCTATAATATGCTTGGAACAGTGCTTTTATGCATCCACCTGCAGTGGTACCCCGCAACCCTTTCAGTCAAGATGAAGATTGCAGACTAACTGTTTGAAATTAATTTCTGATTCACAGTCCAGTTCTAAGCAGTCTTTCATTTGGACTCTTTGCGGCCTGTTTGGTTGTCAGCTGGCGCAGTTGTAAGGGTGAGGTCTGGATGAACAGGAAACTGAAAACTATTAAAACTTACGGGACCTCTTTGCAAAGGTCTCAGTCACACTCCCAGAGAACAAAGTCTAAACACAGATTAGTTTGTAGGAATGATCAGAATAGTCAAGAATGCCAGAAACACAGCTGACTGACAAGGAAGACATCCACACACTCCCCCCTCCTTCCAGCTCTCACTCTCCTTCAGTTCAGTTTGAGTTCAAACTCAAATGTGCTTTTCTAGTCTGACCACGCAGAGAACGATATTGCCAAAGCAACACTGCGAAGCCAGAATCACTGCAACAGTAAATAAGATTGCTATCAAAAGTTAGCAGATGATAAAACTTGAAATGTAAAGCTAATTCTGAACAGCAACGCACCCCCCCCATCACCACCCCCGCTTTGCTCCACCGCACATGGAGACCCTTTAAAGCCGCCCAGATTCACGTGCTTTCACTTTTATTATTGTTGGCCTCCTCTCCTCCCTGTAGGTTCGACACGTTTATGTTGTCTGCGTGGAGGTTAATTTAGCCGATTTGGTGTGAAATTTTGGCAGATATTTCTGCTGTATTTGTGTGTGCCTGGGAGGTGGGAGGAGCAGGACATTCATCACCAGCACACCTCTGTTGCATTGTTCACACTAGTCTTTCTGTCTTTCTGGCTCCTTACCGCAGCCCCTTTATCTTGTCTTCCGCCCTATTTTTCTTAAGCCCCACAGTTCTCTTGCCTTCATTCTCTTTCTCACTCTTCTCATTTCTCACCCTCCCATCTGTATTCCGCCTCTCTTTATATACCCACCTCCCGCTCACTTGTACATGTGTAGCCCACCTCGTGAATCACATGCCACAGTCTCTCCCACTGCATGCGTGTGCGTGCACCCATCTTCATGTGTGCGCATGCTGACATACTGCCAGAAATCTGGCTTCCTGCTCTGAGATCCAGTTCAAATCGACCTGAACCTCATGGCTTTAAAGAGGCCATTTGTTCTCACTCCCCCTCAGTTCAGACCCCAGGCGCCCTGGTTCTTGTCACCCCCCACGAAGTTGTAGCTCGGCCTCTTCTCGGCTCCGTTCCCTGGCCGCTGCAGTTTGGTTCATATTTAATGCATGGTCTTCTCTGCTGCGTCGTGGTCTAAAGCGCAGGGAAGCGTGTCCCAGATCGGGCCTCACTGAGCACATGGACTTCTGTACTTGTGCCTAATTCGTGCCTCCTTCAGCACAGTGCAAGAGGCACTTGCACAACAGGGTCCGATTTTATCCCATGTGCAGAAGTTACAACGGCCTGGAAAGAGCTTTTGTCTTTTGATAGGATTCTGGGAGCAGTTTGCTGTAATCTTATTTGCCGTTGAATGAGCTAAAGAAAATACAGTGCTCAATGTCTGATGCTGTGCTGCGTTATTTTTAGCTTTTTGACACCAACGTTGGATTTTTAAGATTTGTGGCACTCCTGTTTTCATGCCCGTGGTCACACCTGTCTCCCACCCCCCAGGTCGGTGACAGACCCCAGAGATGGGAAACGTGTCGCCCTCAAAAAGATGCCCAATGTCTTCCAGAACCTCGTCTCCTGCAAGAGGGTCTTCCGCGAACTGAAGATGCTCAGCTTCTTCAAGCACGACAACGTAAGTTTGTTTGTCGAAGAACCTGTCATGTCATGTGATCTTTCTCCGTCAGAGTACAGCTGAGGAACGCAAACAGTCTGGCTTTGCTCTCTCTGATTTGCCTTCATCTTTTGCTGTTGTACTGTTATCTTTGTACCGACTTTAGCACATGATCTTTTTTTTGCTCCCGGTAACTTGATTGGTTTGTTCTGGCATGCTTCCCTTTTCCCCCTTTTCTTTTGGCCCCCATCTTGACTTTTGCAATTATTGACCTTTAACCTGAGCTCCTGAAGCTGCCTTAGTTGATTCATATCCTTGTCTGACCTCATGTTGACCCGCAGTAGTTGCCTGAGAGCTACTCTGGAATTGCATTCCGAGAGAACACTGTTGTGTGAAAGACTTGCCCTTTAGGGGTTAAAGATCAGGTGCCCCCCCCGGACCGCTTCTTTAAGAGACTGCTTATCTCCCTGATACTGAACCCCCCTCCAGTGATCTGTGGGCAGTGTTAGCATTGGAGTAAGTAGCAGGGATCCTGCATGCCCCTGAAGGTCTGAGCACCCTGTGTTGTTGTTGATTGTGTCAGGTTTAATAGAGCATTGGGGTTCACTATCCTGCCAACAGCAACTACTCCCAATGGTTATCCTGAATTCGGGGGCTGCCCAACCACAGCGTCTCTCCCCGTGCAGTCCTGCCACACACCATTGACCAGACTGATAGAAGGGGATGTGATTGCCCCCCACGCTGCTGACCATCTTCCTTGTCTTCTTTCTACAGGTCCTCTCAGCCCTTGACATCCTGCAGCCCCCCCACATCGACTACTTTGAGGAGATGTATCCTAAACCTATGAATCCGGTGTTGGCTGCACCCCTCTTTCTAATCTGTTATCAGCAGTAAGTGGCTGCCTGGAACTCATGGATTATGGTTCTCCTAAGTTTATTGTTTTTATTTTTGACATAGTTTCCATGGTGATAGTAGTAGTAGCAGCAGCAGCAGTAGTTACAGTTGTCAAACTGCAGCTTTTTCATTGTTTCACAGGTGACTTTCTTGGCACCCTTCATACTGACTGTTGACCAGTGACTGTGCTTCTAATAGCAAAGTTAATTTCTTAGAAATCCAAGAGCTGACAGACTTTTTAGGAGACTCAGAGATGATCACCCTGTGCCATCTGTCACCCTTGTTGACACAAACAGATTGTTAGCAGAGCTGCTCAAGTAGGACCCGCTTTCAAGAAAATGAGAGCAGTGACTGCGCTGCTGCACTCAGTAGCTCCCGACCCTGCGAGCAGTGGAGGCTGCTTGAAATGGATCCCTCAGACTAGATAAGATCCTCCTTCATGCTTGATTGAAATCTGACATCTCAATTCAACAAGGAACGCACGCATGCATTATGGTTGTTAAGCGGGCTGTAGCCAGGCAGTCTCCAGGCTGTCTAGGCAGGCCAACTTCAACCCGCTTTTTCTGTCACCTCATTGTACTCATCCAGTTTTTATCTTGCCATGGCTGAATCCCAGTCCCAGGATAAGGATGGCGTCACTTCTCCACTAGCAGGGTGCGCCTGTGGCCCGGTGGGTTGCTGATGGTTTGGTATAGCTGCTTCTGTTCATTCTATCAGTCCATAGGTCAGAGACCGAGGTTTCTTGTTCGGGCTACTCCAAGGGTGTTGGAGGTGCTTGGCCCTCATGTTGGCGGCTGTCTCAGTTCCGTCAGGCTTAATCTCCCAGGCTGCACCGCTGACTGACGCTCGCAAAACTGGTTCATCAGGCCTGTTGCAAGGATGCTTCGAAGGCCGAAGAGAACTTCTCACAACATTCATGTTTTCTTTATTTACTTAACCTGAAAAAAATTCACAGCAATAAATCATTTTTAGCTTTTTCCCAATGTAGCTTGCAGTAAGGACAATTTGCACAGCTGAGTATTTTTATTTAAGTGGTACAGTGCAAGTACCTTTCACAAAGCTTTTACATCAGTAGTAGAAAGTGGGTCTTGAACCCACGACCTTCAAAGCACAAATCCATAGTGTTGGCTGCTACACCACCTCCAGCATCATATAAATCTAACATTATTGTTCCATTAAGCTAGTTTCAATGTCACTCGGGTTCAGGTTGGATCTTTTTGAACTGTACAAGCAACCGACTTTAAGCTTGACAATATAATGCTAGGCTGGTTCTCATCATTTAGCTTAAATGTAAATCAAATTCTTCTCTCTGCCTTTGATCAGCTATGTTGGCTATTTTAAGTGAGACATTTTTGCTTAAAAGGAGGTTACAACTTCATCAGCTGATTTGCATCAGATGAGGCCAGTGTTTATGCCCAGGTCAGGTTCAGCCATGAACCTTGCAGCTTAATAAAAAGTATTTGAACACACTTTGAAGTGTTCCGCTTTCTTAAGTTTTGAAACGTCCCTGATGTTATTAAATTGAAAGCATGAAGCTGAAAGATTTCTTATGCGTTTTAATATAGCATATTATTTAATAATTTACATTACACGCTCCCCATTTTAAGTGATTTGACAAGCCATTTTCAGCTCCTCAGTTAATGAATATTTTTAAGTTGTTAAAGAACTAAGTGAGCGCTGGTTTTGAGGTCTTGTGACTTGGAATCGGGTATTCCTTATTTTTCCTCTCTAAATTGGAAGTGTTTATTCGCGTTCTTTTTGTACTTTAGTCATTCATCGTGATCGATTTGATTTTGACTCTGAAGAGGAATTTTTAAACATTTGACACCAGCACTTCAACATGTAACAGCTTTTTTTGAC
This sequence comes from Heterotis niloticus, assembly GCA_018136845.1. Lineage (NCBI taxonomy): Eukaryota > Metazoa > Chordata > Actinopteri > Osteoglossiformes > Osteoglossidae > Heterotis > Heterotis niloticus. The sequence continues at coordinate 28,270,372 of CM030893.1, forward strand.
AGCACCCATGGTAACCCAAGTATTTTGCTGTCAGAGTTCCTCGCCAAGCGCGTTGGGTCAAATACACCTCAGTCTGGCGCCCGCTCGGTCTGTTATTTGTCTCGTCTTTAGTGCACGCGGCGCATCAACGCATTGAATCCGTCAGCCTTCTAAACCAACAGAGAGCAAGTACCGAGTTGACTTCATGTCAAGAATTAATTTATTTTTAGCTGTCATTGTTCTTGTCAGACAAAGTTTAGCTTGCTGTGGCTGTTAAAGCTGTGCCAGTAAGTTGTTTTTTTTAATTAATTGTGGCATGTAACACTGATAAAGTCACACGAGTCATTTTCAGCTGTGAAAACTTTTGTTTTTCTTGTACTGTATTTGATGATGTTTTTTCAGCTGATTCGGCCGTTGAGCTCATTGTACCACATGTACACTGATCACACCGCTTACCATCTTCATAATGGCCTGAGTTGACTGTTATTGGTTTTTCAGGGAATGTTGCTCTGGCTTCCAAGAACTCTATCCACGTCTTGCCACACATCAGATTACAATGAAGGATATGAGCATGAAACCTTTTGGTGTTTTGAGATGGATGCTGCTCAACAGCTGCGGGCGTGTCGCAGGCCTGTAGACAGAATCTCTTGTGTGGCTTAGTGTTGGGACAGCTAATGAGTGAACTTCACACTTTGCTGTGTATGATGGTGGAGGAGATGTAAAACGAAGGTGTGCCGGGTTTAATTAAGAGCAGAAACACACTAACAGCAGTTTTTGACTCTTCCCTCAGGACCGTGAGAAGTGGGTTAATTGGCACTAAGCAAAGCTTGTTCTCGTCCCGCCGTAGATATGAGGGCACAGCATCAAGGTTTGCTGCTTTCCCTTTCTGTTGCTTCTCAACGGCATCGTTTCTGCTTTTTAGGAGAAAGTGACAAATTTGCTTGCTGACCTTTAGTGGACTTTTGTGTGATCAAGCAGTTGGTACCTGCTGTCTTGGGGGACCAATAGGTTGTCCTTATAGATTGGATAGATATCTGGAATTATATCTGATAGCAAAATTATTCATCTTTAGAAACATTGGCCATTTAGAAGGAGAAAAAATAGTATATTCATTGAAGTCTGTTTTAAATCCAAACATTTATTTATGGTGACATTACGGTATTGGCAGGACATGTTCAGGGACTTTCGTAGTCATTTGTCATTAAGAGCTTGAGGAGATTTGGATGTGATGGTGCTACAGGCTAATGGGTGGGCTGGTGACAGACGGGCACCCCTGGGGTACTGACACCATGTCTGTCACATGCCAAAGAGTGCCTGCTCATTACTATCCTGCTCGTCCACAGTTAGTCATGTGCAGTGGAGCAGCATGGTGGGGGGGCACAGGACCCTTCTGCCACCCGCTCTAGTTAAGCTGCTTTGGTTGACATGGCAACTCCTTAGTTGAAACATCTGGGAATTCAAAAAATAGCAGAACAGAGAAGGACGTAAGGCAAGAGCAAGGAGAGGAACTTGTCTTGTATGACGGGGGGGGGGGGGGGGAGGCTCTCTTCAGCCCCCCAAAGTCAACACATAGACACAATGAAGACACAAACTCTGTGGCTGCTTGTGAAGTGTGGTACCATTTTGCACCTCCCCCAGCTCTCCGATCACTGCAGGGGATTGAAGTGGTGTCCTCTCCAACCAGGAGGATGTACAGGTGGGAGTTGTAAAGAATCCATACCAAATCATTTGCATGGGGCTATAACAGTACAGTACAGTACGCCATGCAGAAGTTGTGCGGTTTATTTTGCGTTTATCTACCCAGCGATCAGGTTCAGGAAGGACGGCCACATGTCTCATGCATGCGAGATGGCCACACAGAACGTCTTTGTCCTCATCCTGCTGCCAGTGCTCTGTCTCTGGATCACAGCAGTGCGTGCTCTAGTTTCAGCCCCTGTCCCTGTTTTGAGACGAAAATCTCATGACCCAAGTGTTATATGGAGACTGGTGTCAGACAAAGGGGTTCACACAAAACCAGGTTCAGCATCCATTGTGTTCAGTGTAGTGATTTGTTCTTATTAAACCTCCCCCTCCCCATGGCACTGCTGGATGCTCGGCACAGCAGAGGGAGCGATGAGGCAATGCTGTGGTGAGATCAGCACTAATCTTTCTCTTGTCATCCCTTGCTGCCACTACACACCACGCGCAAAGCCATACACCACTTGCGGGTTTACCAGGAAGCCCAAAGGCCCAACAATGGCTGCTCTTTTGCTGATGGTGCAGGACTGCTGGATTTGGCCTGTAAGCGCAGCTGTTGCACAGTTCAGGAATGGGACACTGATCTGTATGTTCCAAATAGGTGGCCAGAGGGGAAAGGTGTGATCCAAGGAAGGAAAAATACATGTCCTGTAACACATCTGGAGATCTAGGCTGACTTTAGGCAGTTGAAAGTGGCACAGCAACTGATTAACAAACACCCCAGTAGGTGTGTAAATTTTAACTGGACTATCAAAAAGTATATGTATAACCGTTTGTGATTTACTCTATAGCTATGCCTCTGAGGAATGTATATTTTATGTGGGAACATCCTGTATTTATGGGTCTCCTGTGTTGTGTGTTTGACTTTTCCACTCTTCCACAACTGGTCTCAAACGACTACGCTTTCCAGGTGTCTTTCAGATTTACGTGAGAATCTTCAAACTGCAGTTTAAATATAGCTTGACAGTTTTTATCTCCTTTTTTTGTTCTGGCCAGCAGCCTTAAAGGATGTGTAACTGTCATTTGTGGTCAGTGTGATCTGATGTAGTTCTCTTGTATTTCTGCTCCTTGAGCTGACAGCTGATAATGATGAACCTTCCCCTCAGCGCTCCATTAGCGGTGGCGAAGTCAAGCTACTGCGCTGTTACCCAGAGGGCTTTGTGTGTGGGGCGAAGCTTTGTGCTACTTGCTCTCCTCAGGCTGTGGGATTGTTAGGAGTAGACACAATGTCCATCTGAACTTATTAATGCGACTGAGAGGAATGAAAGCCAGTTGGGGAATCGGGGGCAGTCCGTGCAGGGATGACCAGGCGGTCATTAATCGCCCCTGCAGCCATGGACCATGTACCTATCTCCGGCTGACTGTTGGCTTGTCCGCTGTAATGAGTGAGCCCCCCTTTTCTGTGCTGGGCTGTGAGCCACTATCTTTCTATTGCTGGTTCTTTCTCCCTCCCCCACATTGGTCACTGAAGGCGTTCTTTGTGGACCCCCCACCACCCCTCCCATTGCTTGCCTGCCTCTCCTGTGTGTGTGTGTTTTTTTTCTCCTTGACTCACCATCCTCACCAGCTATGTGGTTACGGAGCTGATGCAGAGTGACCTTCACAAGATCATCGTGTCCCCACAGCCACTCAGCTCAGACCACGTCAAAGTGTTTCTCTACCAGATACTACGAGGTGAGGGACAGAGTCCAGTCACGGACGCACAACACAAACAAGTCACTTTTTGTCTTTATTCACACTCCCGATTCAGTAATTGATAGGTGTGATTAGTGAAGGTGACAGTGTTAATAGAGGCATAGGTCAGCACAGTAATCCAGCAGATAGGGCTATAGTGCTTGAATAGTGTGATGGAACATGGGTTGATCCTTACTTGGTCTGTGTGGAGTTTGCATGTTCTCCCAATGTGTATATGGGTTTCTTCTGAGTGCTCTGGTTTCCTCCCACGTTCCAAAGATGTGTTTCAGGGGAATTGTTGCCTCTAAATTGCTTTGAATGTGTGTGTGTGTTACATTGCTCTGGTGTACAGATGGTGGATGATTGTAGGCAGCTTAGTGCAGAGTATGTAGCACTATAAGTCACCGTAAATGTATGCGTCATTTAAATACTACAGAGTAATCATTGTTTCTTGCTTTGGAGAAAAGTGCTAAATGGATAAATGCATCTTTCTTAACAGAATGATAAGAATTATATGGTGCTGTAAAGTTACATATTTCTTTTTTCCAAATGTAAAATAGTTTTCTCTGTCTCCTGCAAAAGGAGATAGCGTTTGTGTTAGAGTTGTTGGGTGAATCTCCCCAATCCCCAACCCTGATAATGTACAGCCAGCAGTAAGCCTGTTGATGTTATTTGTCCAATCTGCTCTCCAGGATTGAAGTATCTGCACTCGGCCGGCATTTTGCACAGAGACATCAAGCCAGGAAATCTCCTGGTGAACAGCAACTGTGTGCTGAAGGTGGGTGCCTGCAAGTAGTTGCATCCTCATGGACGTCGGCACCTACAATTCACTGAGCTGTTGCACTCCTGCTATGTGGAAGTGGGTGCTTGTTTGGTGCAAATACTGGCTGAGTCAAGTGCCACGAATGCTCCGTCTGTCTTTCTGTTTCTCTGTGTGTGTGTGCGTGTGTGCGTGCGTGCGTGCTTGCTTGCTTGTTTGCTTGCATGTGTGCGCACTTGCGTGTAGGTGGCCTGAGATGGCAGTAATGATTTTTTTTTTCTTTTCTATAGATACATTTTTATTTATTTAGTGCTGCTCTGTAAAATACATGCATACCAGAGGTAACCTGCATTTAAGGGTAGACACAGCATTCAGATTGTTCTGGTTCTGGCCAGCAGTTCCATCCATAACAGGCCGCTGATCATGCTCTTCTCTTAGCTTGGAGGTCAACGAATTCCATCGTATCTCAGAAATTTCTAAAGAACTGCTTGCAGAATGTTTTCTTCTGCCTATCTGGCATCTGGGGTCTCCCTATCACTACTGGGTGGGGGCTTGTGGTCTTCTGGGAGATGTTCAAGTGCTTGATTTTTGATGTAAATCTTTTTACTCCAGTCTGTAGATGAAGTCCATAGTGGGCTTACAGGAAGCAGAGCGAGAGCAGTGTTTCGGAATTCGTCAGGGGTACTCCTGGCTTCTGGAAGGAGATCATTCACTCATTTAGACTTTAATTTTTCTTCTTGCACCTTTGGGCTTCTGCTGCAGTGCTGTTTTAACAGTGGTCCATCCCTCATCAGTTTGCTTCTCAGCATATGAATGCTCCTGCACATATATGCACACATGTATACGGGTGAGCTTGTATGTGTATAGGACTGCTGTGGTCCCCGTTGGTCATGTCATTTTTATGGTGTTGAAAGTTATTTTCCAAAAATAACAACCCCCGGCTGACACGTTTGCCTTTGCTTGTGCGCGCAAGGGGACCATTCTGAGAGACGTGCAAATGAAGTCGGGCACGAATTACTTCCCTTATTTCTCTTCCTTTCTTTTGGTTATACTTGGCTAACATGTGGTGGGAAATCCAAATTAGCACAAGTAATTTGCGTAGATCAGCTTGTCTGAAGGCAGACTCTAGTGGAATCGTGCATCTCTTTAGGGAGAGTGGCTGATGTAGAGTTTCTGTGCTAAACTGAGTGTGGTTCCATCACAGAGGGTCATTAGTCATGCACTGCATACTCCTTAATGTCTCCTCCCTCCCGGCTGTGGAAACCAAAATCAAACAGTACCTTGAAAATGTTCCAGCGCTGCCTTTACCTCCCACTGTGTCTGCAAAGAGCGGGTTCTGTTTTGACTCTCCCCAGCAGACCTTTGTGACCTGCCCAGTGTGTTCAACCTTTCAATCGTTCAGATATCAAAGGAGCCAGCAGAGGTAATGAGTCATAGCAGATAGTCCAAAAAAAAAAACCAGAGACACGTGAGCTGTTGGATCTTATCCCGACAAACGTACAAAAGCACGGCAGCGAAAAGTCCATGGGTACTCCTTCAGGTTGAGTGGTCGTAATAAGTGACTGGGTAACCACTATGAACAAAAAGATAAGCCTGAAGGTGCTGAATAGGCATGATTCTTGTGTGCAGGTTAATAGATCACCGAAACTGAAAGCCGGGATGCACTTTAATATATGTTCAGACAACAGTTACTGCAATGTCCTGGACTCAACAAAGCAGGCAGATTCTAACAAGTTATGCATTTAAAAAAGGAATCAATGGCAGATTTAAAAAAAAAAAAAAAAAAAAATTTTAATACCTCTGAGTTTTCCATATGTCAACATGCCTGTGAGGACTGAGGAATTACTATACTTTTGCTTTAAAAAATCATCTTCAGAATAAACCATGGATACTCCATAGGTCAAAGCTAGGTAATCTACCACTTTCATTGCTAGTATAAAGCAACAAAAGGCAGTGCAACAGAAATCTGAAGAGATTGTTGAAAAATTGAAATAGAGATGCTACAGCGATAGGTTTATATTGTTGAACTCTGAATGAGTCTTTGGAAGCCTTATGATCAGTCTGAATGGACGTTTAAACTTCTCAGTGCAGAAGATGACTACCATAAATTGTAACAGCTAACAGCATCTTGTCACAATTTTACATGCCCTAACTCAGTCTATCACAGCTCTCCTGCCCTATAATCATCTAGCCTTGGGAGATAAAAATTGAACAACTGTTAAAGAAAAAAGCTTTGATAACATCAGCAGCACACGTATCAAAGGTTTGTTACCTTAAAACACTGATGACTGAAATAATGAGTACATCACAGGACCTGGCAAAGTCCTTTCAAAGTTGGAAGTGCTTACCATTTAAGTGTGTAAGTTTTCCTTCTCATTGAGACAAACGCCCCTTTTCAGGTTGGATCCAAATGAAGCCAGGAATGATACGCAAATTGTAAGCTGCTGTTGGCAGTCTGTTTCCCAGAAAACATGAGCAACAAACTGAAAATCAGGAAACTATTTAAAGCCTGGTTCTTACAGATTTTCAGGAGCAATTACCTGGTTTCTCACAGAATGGCAGTCACTGGCAACTCTGTCTGAACCCAGAACCACTGTCTTGGAAACACACCTCCATATCCACAAAAAGCTGCAGAGAAAGCTGTTAGTTCCCAGTGGAACTTTACCTCACATAAGTCTCGGGCGTGTTGCCTAGACATGAAACACTTTTTGGGATAGACTTATTTAACTTTGGAGTTTAGCTATTTGAGTAAGTACCACAGGGACCCATTCTTGGGCCTTTTTTAAAAAATTTTTTTAAACCAGTTGTTCTCAAAGAGAGAGTGGTAGAGTTTCTGACAACACTAATATTTTCGTAAGTCCAAAAACTGCAAGATCCCATCACAGTACTTGGAAAAACCCATTAAGCTATTTGCTTGGATTAAACATGACGTTAACTGAAACCCTAAAAAATCTACAGTAATCCATGCTAGTTTATGTTTATGACCCACAACTTCCACCTGAGCAGAGAATAAATGATACTGTGCAGAAATGTAATCACCACAAACACCATAGCATGAACTTGGAATGCAGATGTTGTATATGCCAACCAGATTAATGTTTATAACTTTAAAACGCATGCGTGTTTTAAGCGGGCTTTGGCGTCCATTTTACTCTACTCAGAAAAATATTTCCGGAGTTGTTGAAAGCTCAGTGCCTTAAAGATCACACTTGCTCCTGATTACGTAAGTTCTCAAAAACCTGCCAGACTTTGGACATTGTGCCACTTTAGCAGAGACATGAGCCTGAAAACCTGGACAAATAACATTGCCCAAGAATTAGTAAACTGTAATAATCTGGCTTTTAAACAAAGTGGGAGACATATATGTACAATAAGGACAAGACATAGGAGATCGTTTCAGTAACTAAGATGTGAATGTTTGATCAAATATCTGTACAGACAGTTCTAAGGGGTTGGTCTCTAGTTAGTAGGATAGATTATAACATAAATAGTGTTAATTATTCCCCACACAATATATAGGACTGTGCTGAGTATGTCATGGAGGAAAAACATTTTGTGTGCATGCATTTTTGAATAACATTGTATCTGCTTCCATCCAAGGTAAAAATAAATAAACCAATGCAAAGCTATTCTGTATGTAGATATGATGGTTTACCTTTGTTTGTACCAAATGATAGATCTGCGATTTTGGCCTGGCCCGGGTAGAAGAGTTGGATGAGTCCCGCCACATGACCCAGGAAGTGGTCACCCAGTACTACCGGGCCCCGGAGATCCTCATGGGAAGCCGGCACTACTCCAATGCCATTGACATCTGGTCCGTTGGCTGCATCTTTGCTGAACTGCTGGGTCGCCGTATCCTCTTCCAGGCCCAGAGCCCCATCCAGCAGGTTAGTGTAAATCCCCCTTGGTAGTTACAATTAGCACTGTTGCTAGCCGCTATGCTAACAGTGGCCACTGTTCTAGTGCTACTAACAGCTAAAACCATCAAACACTCTGTTAGTTTAAACGTCTTCTATAAAAGTTTCCATTTGTACAAAATCAATATAAAATAATACATTTGGCTGTTTTTAGAAAATGCTCCTTAGTGATTTTACTGTTCCCCTTTATGTTCTTGATTTTTTAGCTGTAGCTATATTTACAATATATTAAAAAACCTCTTGGATTACTGCATTAATAACCTTTGGAGAGAGGTTTTTATGTGGAGTGCTTCTTCTGTGTTAAATGAGGCCATGATTGTAGGCATCCTTGCCCTCTCTATAGATATATGAAACATTGGATTTTATTCTACCATCAGTTTCTGTTTATTATTATATATTTTTTGAAGCTCAGGGATCTTGATAGGAGAGAAGAGCCCTTTGTTCTATAAAAAGCTCCTCTGCAGTGCATGTGAGACCTGAGCCTGCCCCCCCTACCCTCTCTGCTGTGCCCCACTACCATACATCTCCCCTGTTCATCTTCAGCCTTCAATATGAATGCACTGCAGGCTTTTTTGTGTTCTAACTGATTGTTTGCTTGGGTAATTGTGCCACATTTTTCTTCAGCTGCAGCTTTAGGACCTCCAGATTTTTGTTCAGTTTGTTTATTGAATATCTGTGTTGCTAATTTGTTTTGGTGGGTGCAGTACACCTGTGCCATCCATTTGTGTACTGTTCGAACAAGTCGATGGATCTGAAATAGATACCTCACATTTTGCAAGTGTGGTGAAAGGCATGTGCTGTTGATAATGTCCAGCTTCCTGGTTCTATTGTGCAGACTTATTCTTCTGCCTTTGCTGTTTGGGAGTGACAAAGTCTTTGATGGAGTAGAGTGGTCAGTGTTGCCTTCTGTGTCTGTTCCAGCTGGATCTGATCACAGACCTCCTGGGCACCCCATCTCTGGAGGCCATGCGGACCGCTTGTGAAGGCGCCAGGGCCCACATCCTCAGGGGACCCCATAAACAGGTAAATCTTGCAGGCGATTGTGGTTAGACCACAGGCAGCTTTGGCACTTAACTAGTGGATCCTGCCGAGATCTCGCTGAAACCTACAGTTAAAACTGGACAGGATTTATACAAAAAAAACATCCCTGATCAGAACTGGATAGAGGTGGATGGTGCCAGGAGAGGTTCTCCAGCTTGAATGCTATTGTTTTTTTTTTTGTTTTTTTTTTTTTTTTAATAGAACTGGAAAAGGCTTGCAATGACTTTTCTATCAGTTCCCACCCCTGCCATCGCCTTCCAGATGGACCTTTTTATTGGCGACTGACAGCTTTTCTGCTTCTGTATTTTGGGGAATGAGTTGATGAGGATCTTGTGTGAATAACCCTCAGGGTATCAGTGTTCACTGCACCCAATTTCAGCTCAGTCAGGGTCTCAGATTTGCTGTAGCGTGCAAGGCATGCCTGTCTGACATCTTAATTAAGAGCCTGATTGATTTGCCTAAGTGGGCAGTCTTTCTAATAGAATGAGCCTCAGAGCCCCTTTTCTTTGTTTTCCAATGATAATGGAAGGATTATGCATCATCCTGTGTCATAATATTGCAAGATTACAGTTTTTTTGCATGGCGTGCCATCATTTGAAAGCGAAACATCCCGGGTGACATTTTAAGCTCCCACACGTGCGTCATGTTTTGGGATCCTCAGGGGTTCCTGAGGCAACAGCAAATACAGGTTTGCGAGGGGTGGCTGATGGGCTGGATGTTAAAGTCTGTTCCAGTGTCTGCAGGGGCATCTGCATGAGAGCTGTGTTTGCCTAGCGGTTCAGTTCCCATCATCTCACCCTGTGGCCCTTGCCAATTTGCTCCACAGCTCCCTGGCACCAGTGCTTGGCTGACCTTGCCTCTACCTCAAACCTCGCTCCACCCGAGAGCAGGATGTTTTAATCATGTCTATCGACTGGCATTTGCATTACAGGGAGCCATCGAGGGAGAAGGGCAATGCGCGGGGGTGGGTGCTCAGGCTGGCTCGTGTTACGCAGCACAGCGGGATTGCCGGGGTGGGGGGCTGACACGTTAGCTGAAAAATTTATGGCACTCAGAGATGTGAAGGAGGAAATGTCGGGTCGGGGCCTGTTTGGTGAGTTCCTGCCCAGAGATTGCTCAGAAGCACGCAGTGCTGCTTCCATGGTTTCATGACATTTCCCACAAGGAGTTTATCTTCCAGCACATGGGTTGGATGGCTGAGGCCTGCATGGAAAGACAATTATTTGAACTAGTAAGCAAATTCATTTGGCTCTGGATTTTTAAAAAGCAGGAAGGGTTAAAACGGGTGTGTGTGCGCGTGTGCATTTCTTGGAGCACTCTGCACAAGGAGCAACCTTAGATGAAAGACAGAAAATTTGAAGGTAGGAGGAAAGCCAGGCAGGGTGGGGTGTGATAATCAGAGCTCTGAGAGGGGAGGTTGGGACACCAGAGATCCCCACTTAGGAGACTGAGGGACCAATAAAGATGTATCAGGCAGGGATCAAACAGCCAGAGAAAAGGTGGAGTTGACTTTAGAACTCACCAGGAGTGGTGAAGATGAGACAAAATAAGATAGGGCGGAGCCAACAAAATAGTGTACAAGGTGGCCACAGAGAGAAGAGAGGATTGTTTGAAAGGCCTTTAAATTGGATGGTGAGCTCCAGAAATCCCCCCCCCCCCCGCCGCCCCCCACAGCTATCAGAAAGGGAAGGTTTGGAGATGTGGTGTAGCAGGATGACCCCCTCTTACTGATGCACCAGTCATCTTCTGATGTGCGACTGTGCTGAGCAAACGCTAATAGGTGTTCACACTGAGAGTCACTATGCTGTCGCACATGACTGTGGTAATTCTGCCTGGCACGAAGGCACGGCGTCATGTACTGTTCGGGACTTTGCATGTTGTCTGATTGAAGTGGTTTCCCACTTCGAATGTTTCCCATTCCGGAACCTGACGTTTTGCGCAAGGCAACTGCCCTCATGACTTGCCAGCAGATGCTTGTTTTCTACACCTCCCACCTCTCCTTTCCAACCACAGCAACTGTGAGATGTAGGAAACAACTCTGTTGACCGCTTACCGTCTAACCTGAACCTTACTGACTCTATCCTCAAGGTTGCATTTGCTGAGCCAAGGTCAGTGCTATCACTCCATGTTGTCACAGATCGTGTCGTTCAACCCGACTCCGTCCTATTCTGTGCCCGCTGAGATCACACACTGGCTGAGTAACATTGAGGACAGCTCCCTAGGTTAGTCACCTCATCCATCAGAGAGATGCTGAGTAATAACAGTGCTGTGATGATTGTTCACTGGAGAAAATTATAGTTAAAAGGTTATTCAAAGTGGTCTTGTCATATTACATTATTTCAGTTTATCAGCTTAGATGTAGTGGTTTGTAGCAGATAAGAAACTGAACTGCCGACACAAGATTGTCCATATTCAAGATTAAACTGCTTCATTCAAAATAAAGTAATTGCATTTGGTAAGTCAGCATTATTAATAATTATTTAGTATTTAATATCCTGATTCTGCACATTGCTGCACGTTCTTAGCCTCCTGGAGGATGTTGCTCTGAGTGTAATTGATGTCCGTTAGCCTGCTGATGCTTCCTGGAATCCGACCCCACCTACGTCCAGCACGTTGTTCTGTGTGACACGCAGGCATTTTGTAATGGGGCCCTTTAACGCCACCTCGCGCACTGTCTGATTCCCACAGTAATTCAGCTAAGTGCTGCCATTTTCACTGATACAGGAAGCAAGCAGGGTATGGTGGGGGCAGGGAGGCCGGGGGGGGGGGTTTACTTTCGCTCAGGCTGTCTTGGTAGGGAGTTAATTCAGCTGTGAGATGGCGGTGTGAGCTGACTGCATTCTGCCAGGCCTGTGGTTTTGCTGGTAGCTTCATCGGAATCTCTCACGTCACGCTATCAAAGGCAGCTGTGGCAGCGTTGCACACACTGTCACACATTCTGGTGTCGTATTTGTTTTAATGTTTTCAGCATTGTTCCCTCTTGAAATTAATAGCTCCGTCTCTAGATGTCATTTATCTTTTTTGTTTTGCCCACTGGCATTGGCCAGGTACTTTTCCCCTGCACTACAAAATGGGTGACTTGTTCATGTAAAATTTGGTGTTGCTGACAGAGTGAGAATTGGGACATGCTGGCCTGAGCTCAGTTACAGACATGATGTACTGTATGTATCCCCTGACAAAAGCACTTCTGCCTGTTTCAATACTACTGATTTTCTACATTAGTCTGGTCTCACCATGTCCTTGTACCCCAAGAAGTGTTTGTTCACTGAGCAGAGGTTACAGGATGACACAGAAGGCAAGAAGTACCCTAATGGTCAACAGAAGTTGTGGTTTTACTGTTGTTAGTTATTTCTTCTGTTCATCCACTCTTTATCTTAAAGTGCTCCATAAGATATGAGACAGGGTACACCATAGAGGGGGGTCACCGGTATCCAACACAATCGTTCTTTCTTATATACACAAACATACACATTCACTCGCTAACATGCAAACAGTGAGGACATTTAGAGGCATCGGTTCACTTGAAACATGTCTAAGCACCGTGGGGGGAAAAAAAAAAAACAATGTAGACATGGTGAGAGAAAACATGCAAACTGTGTACAACCCACATCTGGCCCCATTGCTACCTGCTGTGCCACCACGCTGCTTAGTATTATTAAATATTATAAAAATTACCTTTCTAAATTATGTTGATTAAATGTTACTCAGTTCTTACAATTCAGGGACTTACAATGTGGCTGAATATTTAACTGGAGTAATTTTGATTAAAAACTTATCTCAACAGTACAGCAAAAGGACACCTTATGGGACTTGAACTCATGCCCTTCAGGGCACAAGTATGTGTTATAAACAGTTATTGTACCTGCTTTCTGGTGGCTCTTTCTGCTACCAGCAGGAACCCTATTGCTCCTCCCCAATGCAAGGGATTTAGCTTGAGTTCCTCATCCAACTCTGTGGGTGTGTGTATCTCATGTAAGCAGCATAACACACTTGTTGTGAGAGTGTGTGCTGAGCAGCTGAATGTTAATGAAGGGAAGCTGCAGAACAGCAATGAAGGGGGGGGGGCTGCAGTGCTGCCCTTTTTCCTAGAAGAACTGCCCCAGAGTTATCTCCTCATTTACAAGAACAACATCCCTTTCCTTCCTGCGACAGACATAGCCACAGCACTTCAGGAAATGGGCCACAGAGCCCTTGTCCCAAAAGCTCCCTTTCCCCTCAGCACATAAGCAGTCCCTCGTACCACCCTGCAGCAGATCGACCGCAAAGAGAGGCAGCTCATTAACAATGCAGGATGTCACTCACCAGGCCGCCCCTCCCAGGAAGCTCCTCGGCTTTATTGCCTCTTGCCGGGCCATCATCTCCACTACCCTCCCCCGTATTTATGCTAGGGCGTCGGTCATTAGGTCACATTTGTAGAAATGTGACCCAGCATTACTTTGGCATGCCTGTATTACTGTGTAAGAAGCAGCAGTTTGACAGGTAGTATCACCTGGCCAGTCGTGTACAGACAGTAGGACCTGGGGCTGCTGACAAGAAAGGCTTCAGAAGGAGAGGCAGTGTTTGATGTGCCACCTCTTCCTGCCTGAGAAGTGTGTCCAACGTACTCTCTGTCCAGTGAGACTTTGCTCGGGCAGCCATGACCAACAAGAAGAAAGAGGCTCTTTTTGCAGAGCTGCACTGCTTTCCGGTGGGGGATTGTGGGCCTTTGGCCTCAGTCAGCATTGCTGTAAATTTTCACATGGCTTGAGCAGCAACCCTATTTATCTGTCTGTAGTGACATCCACTGCTAATCCAGGGTTAATGCGCATTTATACCACAGTGCACCCTTGGAACCAGCGCCCAGAATAGCAAGACCGTAGGTGTGTTCGCACGCACGCACGCACGCACGCACGCACACACACACACACACAGAGTGTAGCACATGACCACATGACACAGGTTGAACCTTAGCACTGCTACGTCAAAATATTACACACTTCACTCCCACTGACCCACAATCACTTTGTCCTGAGAATCCTACCAGGACTGATGAATGAAGCACATGCTTGTCAAAAAGTACCGAAGGACTTTCTCAGCTGAAGAGTATGATTCACAAGCTGCATGTGTATGTGTGTGTGCAAGCACGCTTTTGGAGACCCCAATCAGAGAAGACAAACCCTCTCTGGGTGGCTTTTCAATCAGCTCCAAGGCAGGGGAAGGGGGGGCTTAATCAAATGGTAAAAATAGCTTTCACATTGTTTGCCACATCCCCGATAAAAAAGAACATGCCATCTGAAACAAGTGTTCATTTGAACAAAAGCATATTGAATATTGTATAGGGTCTTGCTATTGTTTAGCTAAAATGGATGTCCTCTTTGACAGTGTTCCACAAAGATATGTTGCACACACACCGATGGCGTGAAGGTATCATGAATGCATCTGGTCATTCATTGTTACTCTTGGTAACTCAAAACATTGTTTCCCCTCTCCGCAGCCATCACTTCCTGTGTTGTACACCTTGTCCAGCCAAGCCACCCATGAAGCCGTTCACCTCCTGTGCAGGATGTTGGTGTTTGACCCGGTGAGTTTTGTGGGACAGACATGTAGGAGGTGGGTTGGGTGGGTGATTGGACAAGCTCAAGGCATCCAGCAAACTTTCCACACTTCTGCTGCTGCGTGACCTTTCAGCCTTTCAGGGAGGAGTTACTGAGCGCCCAACTCAACCCTCAACCTCTAACCCTTTCATCGCTAGGATAGTGAACCCACAGTGCGGATGCTTGACTCCCTCAGGGACAGGCGCGGGAAACTGATGTGACAGAGCTAGTCTGTCAGCAGGCATCCCCCGCCCCCCCCCCCAGTCCTGGAATAAATCAGCAGATCTAAGAGCAAACAAAGGAACAAATAGACATCATGGGTGAATAGTTTATCATCGCGCTGATTCCTCATTTTAAATGCACGGTTGGGACAGCAAGTCTGTAACTCAATAAATAAATAAATAAGTAAAATAAAAAAGGTCACTTTTACTACAAAGTCACAATCAATAAAATCATAACAGAAATTTCCATTGATCTATCTGCTGGTTGCTCTCACTCCTGTTTAGGTGTGTTTTGCAGCCAACTGCTGACTGGTTGAATAAATACAGGTTGCGTTCACTCCACAACAAATTCTAGAAAAAAACTGAAGAAAATGTAGTTAGAATGTTTTTAATCTGAAATTCGTAATTCAGACTTTTGTAACACGAGGAGCTACTGTGTTTTGTTTGCCGGCACTTTCATCCAATGTGCTCTGTACCTGTTTATACGGTGCGCTCCACGGTACAACAGCAGGGCCCCTCCTGGGCCTTGCACTTCATTTTAAAAGTCTGTGTTTTTACCTGCTGCACAGACAGCTGATTACACGGCTGGGACCCCCGTGCACTCGTGTGTTTGCCTCAGGCGCTTTGCGCTCACAGAAAGCGTTCAGGCCATTTGGAACGGCAGTCTGCCACACGCTTGGTGGGGCTGGGGGAGGATCTCCTGTCTGCAGGCTCTCCCCGCGGGTCCTTGTCAGGGGGCTCTGGCGACATCTCCCTGCCACTACACCGGCACTGACAGCGCTCTGTTTACAGGCAGCGTGCCGCTGCCTGAGGGAAGGAGTCGAGTGTGGTAATGACTGGTAGTGTGGCGACGCACGCGGCTGGGAGCAAAGCTGTGGCGGCTGAGGAGATGCAGCTCGCCGTGTTTGCAGCGTTGCGCCTTTTTCGTGTCAGAACACTTACTGGTACACACACCTGTGAGCCAGTGGTGGTCTGTTATGTCTCTTTATCCCTCAACACAGATCATCCACCTATAAATGGTACCTTGATGTTACTACAAAGGTTCATGTAACCTAAAGCTATCAGTTATCCAGAGTGCATATATGCATAAATACACGTGTAACTGTTTCAACTGTTATATGTGCATGAGTGTATGTCTGTATATGTAGTGTATGAATGTAACCAGCTCCTCTCCACGCAGTCGAAACGGATCTCTGCCAAGGATGCCCTGGCTCACCCATACCTGGATGAGGGCCGGCTCCGTTATCACACCTGCATGTGCAAGTGCTGCTGCTCCACCTCATCGGGCCGCGCTTACACCAGCGACTTCGAGCCGGTCACCAACCCCAAGTTCGATGATGGCTTTGAGAAGAACCTGACTTCCGTGCGGCAGGTGAAAGGTCAGTGAGAACCGCTTCACGTACCTCACCTGTCCTTGTCATCTTGCATCACCTCAGGGACTGAGACTTGCCTCTTCTCGGCACTCACGTGGGCTTGGCATGTGCCCTGCTGGTTGGCTGCCTAGGAAAGCCATGGCTTGTCATTACACCCAACGGTTCTGCATCTTTGGCCATTATCTGCTCTTTGTACTTACATTTGTCAGTGTAGATGCATCCCTGAAGGACAGATCTGCTTCAGATTGAGTGAGTGTTAGTTTATCAAAAAAAAGGTGTGTGTGTGTGTGTGTGTGTGTGTGTGTGTGTGTGTGTGTGTGTGTGTGTTTGGCCCCCCTCCCTCCAGTTGTGGCCTCAGTCGCTGACGGCTTGTCCTGTCAGCAGGTATTATGAAAGTCGGTTGGATCAGCTCAGGCTTACTGTGAAGAAAGCTCAAAATAAACCTGGCCTTCCTCACACCGCTCCACCTCACATGCTATTTCCACCGAGGGATTAACCCGCTTCTAGGTAGTTGATGGTATTGCAGGCTTAATGTGCTTTGCATGAAGGTGCATCCTGTAGGGGGCCCCGTTGAGCACATCGTCCTGTGCTGTGCTCTGTTCCTGACCACAGGCAGTGGGGCCATAATCAGCCATTCCTGCATTCCTGGCTCAGACCTCAAACGTGTTTGTTTTTCAACTTTCTGCTCTCGGGGAAGGGGTCGGTTTGGGGTAAACGGCGCCCCGGAGCTGTTTGCGTAGGACCGTGACTAACTTTCCCCCACCTCCCTCTCTCTGACTCCCACCCTTGCACAGAAATCATCCACCAGTTCATTCTGGAGCAGCAGAAGGGCAGTCGAGTGCCACTGTGCATAAACCCTCAGTCTGCGGCTTTCAAAAGCTTCATCAGGTAACCGATCCTGCCACACGTTGTCTTACCTGGCAGCCCTGTTTGTGGGCGGGGCATGGTGGGCTCCTCGTCTGTGCATGTAATTCCACTATAAAATCTCATTTGCGTATTTTTGTATGGCTGAAGCTGAATGCTCGAGTGAAAGAGGATTAGCTGCTTCCATTAGCTAATTGCCTGACTCGGTCTCTCCCTCTGTCTGTCTGTCTCTCAGCTCGACGGTGGCCCAGCCCTCGGAGATGCCTCCATCCCCACTGGTCTGGGAGTAGCCCATGGATGCCCCTCCCACTTCCCCACACACCCTACTACTGAGGCGAGGGATCCAAACCTATGTAGCATTTCACTGGAGTCTAGGACTAGCTATGTCGCTCATGCGTGTACTGTAATCTTAACTAATGAAGTTGTAAAGAATCAACCACTGCTGTCGGAGGTCTGGGGTTCCAGTGGGGAGGTGGGCCTGTGTGCGGGGAGGCCGGCGTGTGCACTCAGGATGCCAGCGTGTCACGCACCCACGTTTATGCCCCCACAGCAAGGAGCTGATACGGGCACGAATGATACTCGAGAGGGTGGGGCCAACGCAGACCCCACCTGCTCTGAGAGCAGAGCCGTCTCACGAAGCGCCACGGCTATCCACCGAACAGAGAGATGTGCCACTCAGTACTCAGACGCGACGCTCCTTCCCAGCAATGCGGGGCGTTTGCGAGAACTGTGGACGAACACAGTTTTTCTTTGTTGTTTGCCACCACACAGCATTGTCATTCAGGCTTGTTTTCTCTGCATCCCATTGCGGATGAGGCTTCCTTTCTGTGTCCGTGTCCCTCCCAGCCAGTGTTTGGTGTACTGGTGCGACCCAGGCTGTACTTGGCACCCTAGGCGCTCGGCTCGAGTGTCGCACCCTGGGCAGAGAGCGGGTCTGGTTTTTCACAGGGTGGCTAAATGCGACGTCAATTAAATTAAGCCACTGAGTTCAGGTGCCCCCTGGTGACTTGGTGTGTCAGTTTTCTTTTTCTTTTTTTCTTCTTAGTCCATTGTAGCTAAAAATGAAGACAGACTAGCAAGAGATTCCAGTCCTATGTGGCAGCTTGGGCAGAGGGTTTGAGGCCTCACAGGCCATGTACCCAAAAAAAGTGCCAGGCTTGGAGACCCTTGAGTGAGTCATTGGCCACAGTGGTGGTGCTGATAAAGCCGTGCAGGTTGAAGGAGGCTCCTCCCTTTGTCTGTGTGTCTGTGAACCCAGTCAGTCCTGGGTAGGCGGGTGGCATCACGCCGTGACAAACCGAACCCAAAGAATTAAGTTATTCTGAGGAGGGAAACGACGTGGCACAGCGACGAGAGACGACGCCCGAGGAGCAGTTTAAAAGTAACATTGAGCCATTCCTTGATGTCATAATTTATTTTAGACAGTTGACTGAAGGTTGTGGACTAAGACCCCCTTTTGGGACTGCTGGCGTCAGTGATCGGCAGCGGGGACTATGAAGGAGAAAACACCACAGAGGAAATGGTGTTTCTGTCCACGTCTCTCCCCCAGGAAGTGCACAGGCACACACAGCGCCGCAGGGGTGTGTTCTGTCCTTTCCAGGGGCTCGCTTTTCTGTGAATGGCCTGGCTAATGAGAAACAATGTTTTTCCTTTCATTCAGTTTCCTTAATGGCATCACAAACAGCAGCTTAATCCTGCCTGCATAAACAAACACACACACACCCCCGTACCACTGTCTGCATCTGCTCAAATACACCCTCAGAATAAAACTATTTTTAGATTGTTTGTTTCTTTTTAACGTACTATGGCATGCATTTCTCATGGTCCACAGAATATGATATGTACATACGTGAAAAATGGGTAGTTTAAATGAAAACATTTTAAAAAATGGAATAAAAACCTACAAAAATAAAACAAACTCAGTACTGCTGTATAGAAGTTGAATTAGCCTGCACATTTGGTAGGGCTGTGAATTTGATTTTATTTTTGAGACTATATATAAATATATATAAATATATAAATGTATAAATATCTATTTTCTTTTGTCTTTTTTGTTTTTTCCCCTGCACTGGAAAGTGTTTTTTTAAATCAAAATCTTTTTTTAAGCAAAAAAAAAAAAACACATAACCAATTACGTTAATTGTGTCTTGTGTGCTGAAGAGCTGTGGATATCAGTATCAAAAGTAGAAGCTTTTTCTGTTGATTTTCTTTTTTTGCTTTTATTTTATTATCGATGATATAATTATTCTTATTTTAATTTCTCCTGCTTTAGAAAAACACTGAACTATTGTGTGTATATGTATATAATGGATTCAAAATGCTGGTCTCTACCTCCTGAGCTCAATGACTTGGTTGTTTACCTCCACACACTTTTTAATTTAATGTTGATAATATAAACTTGAATGTCCCTTCCAACTTTTATATTTGAATCATAGACATCCCCCCCCCCCCCCACCTGTATACAGAAGTGCAATGGACTGAAATTGGACTGGAGGGGCGTAGAATCCCTGTTCGTCACAAAATCAAGCTCTTGGCTCATAGATTCTGCACTGTTGTTTATTGATCCTGTTCACGTATGAGACTGATCCTGACCTCTGTGGCCCAGAGAAAAATTGGCTGTGTGGAGTTTGCAACATTTTTTTTGTTTTTTTTTCTTTCTATTCTTTTTTTCCCTTTGAAAAATTTTGCATTTGAAGGAAGTCTGGGGTGGGGGGAGAACATTGACAACTTTTTATGGGAAACTTGGTAAACAAGACAAAAAAAACTGTGTGCTGAGATACTAACAACATTCTGTCAGTTGTGTTGGACAAAATCAGAACTGGTACTTGTGCTGTCAAAAGGTTTTTATAAAACATTTGAAGTTTATACTCAGAGGTAATGTAATTTGATTATATAATAAAATTTAAGATGTGCAAGAGGTCCCGCTTTTGTCATCCAGAAAGCAGAAGTGAAAGGATAGGAAGGCCGGAATTTTTTTCCTTGGGGTGTATTTTACTCTGTGTGGCAAAACCGCCGGTCACTTTATAAAAATGTAGATTTGAAGTACAGTGGTGAAACTCATTAAATGTGACATTTAAAGAAAACAAAACGTTTTGTTCTGTTTTAATTTTTATTTCTTCATCCATATTTTATTCCACTTTAGTTTTCAGCTGCCACCTAGTGGACTGTTGTGTGACTGCCATAAGTCAGTCTGTGATAAGTGGGCAAATGTCCCGAGTCTGATCAGGTGGAAATAACACACCTGGGCATAAACTCCACACAGCATACATTCTTACTCTTTCACCTGTTTAATGCTAGCAGTTATTGAAGTACAAGCACATTCCATTTGGTGCTGTTCAACAAGCTGCAGTAATGGTATACAGGATGGTCATCATCCCATTATCTGTGTAGGAGAGTCAACACTTTTATGACCACCGGTTTAATTCTTTAACCATTTAGATGCCGGGTGAGCCCTAGGCCACAGGCTGTCGTGTTATTTATAAACTGGGATTTGTTCTAATCCGTGTGTGTTGCCAAGTCTCAATCTTGAGTTCATGTGTGCAGCCGCACGTGGGGCGAGGAGCTAGCTCCTGCTACATTCTTATTTAAATCTTCTTCTTCATCTTTTGGCTGCTCCCGTTAGGGGTCGCCACAGCGGATCAATTGTTTCCACTTCTTCCTGTCCTCTGCATCTTTCTCCGTCGCACCCACCACCTGCATGTCCTTCTTCACCACATCCATAAGTCTCCTCTTAGGCCTTCCTCTCTTCCTCTTGCCTGGCAGCTCCATCCCTAGTATCCTTCTCCTGATATATCCAGAATCTCTCCTCTGCACATGTCCAAACCAATGCAATCTCGCTTCTCTGACTTTGTCTCCAAACCGTCCAACCTGTGCTGACCCTCTAATATACTCATTCCTAATCCTGTCCATCCTTGTCACACCCAACGCAAATTTTAACATTTTAAACTCTGCCACCTCCAGCTCTGCCTCCTGTCTTTTGCTCAGTGCCACCGTCTCCAACCCATAAAGCATAGCTGGTCTCACTACCTTCTTGTAGATCTTCCCTTTCACTCTTGCTGGTATCCTTCTGTCACAAATCATTCCTGACACTCTTCTCCACCCACTCATAGTACTTTGAATTGTACTGTTGCAAGGTAAAAGTTACAAAATTTAGTTGCTGTATTCTAAATGAATTGGTGTGTAAATATAAGGTTCACTTCATACTTTTCCATGTGAAATTCACAAATTTCCACAGTGGGAATTCTGTGTGATCTACAAGCCACTGGTAGGTGTTAGGGCCGTTGCCTTGCAGCCGGAAGGTTTCTCGTTCAATTCCTGCCCTGAGTGTAAAAAAAAAAAAAGTACTTATGCTGAATTTTTCCAATATGAATATTTGGATGTAGGAGTGCTAAGTGTGTAAGAATAACGCTGCATTGGAAAGGACAAAAACATCAGTTAAGTAATTCTAATGACCAACTGGATTAAATATTGTCCACAAGGTGTCACTATTAATCAAAAACCTTTGCACCCGTGGTGTTTTGTCATGGTCTGGAGTTTATTCTGAAAGTTTTAAATCTTCCACAAGATGCTCACCTGAACCTCCAGGAAAAGCAGGGCTGTACCTAATACATCATCTTTACCAGCCTCTTGAGTAAAATAGCCAGCACACATTTTTTTGAGGTTCTGGACAGTAGGCAGAAGGTGAGCACCTTTGGAAGATCTACCTGGCTGGAGCTAGACAAAGAATCACATCAGGAGTGCCAGGGATGAACTGAGAACATACAGGTTATGGTTTGGTAACCGGTAGGCCAGCATGAACTTGGGTGTGTGGCACAGAGGGAAGCTGAAGTCATGGACAGAGAACATGTTTGGTGGAGGTATTGGAAGGCAGTTGGCAAAATCTGAATCTTCCCTGGTTCCCTAGAAGACAACCAGTGAGTATCCAGGATCTCCATGTCTTTCCTTCCTCTTCTTCCTCACTTGTCCGCTTTGCTTTTGGCCAGCCCCCTTTCAGGTTGTGGACCAAGTGTCATAATAGCATTGTGGTGGTAGCAGTGGTGGTGGGGAGGAAGGCGTGACATGTAAACCTGGATCTTTAGCTGTAGAAGTTGAAAGATTTTCTCAGGTTGCCAACTACTGCTCACATGGTTTCCTCAATAGAGAGGCTCCGGAGAGATGGCCTCCTCCTGGGCAGCAGGTTGTGTGGTTGTTAGAACCGCTGCCTATGGAGGTTAGGGTAGAAAGCTTGAATGCCACCTCATGCATCATCTCCTGGTTTGGGAATAGCTGTGCTCGTGACATCAAGGCACTGCAGAGAGTGATCGGGGCAGCAGAACGCTGCACCAGATCTGATCTGCCATCCCTACAGGATATCTACACCAGTAGATGCAGGACCAGAGCGACTAGGATCATCGGTGACCTGTCTCACCCCAGCAATCATCTGTTCATCCTGCTGAAATCAGGCAAACAATTCGGAAGCATTATGGCCAAAACGGAGAGACTTAGGAGGAGCTTCCATCCACAGGCCATAAGGCTTTTGAATCACAATCCTCAAAACCACGGTCTACAATATCCTCTAACTGCCCCCCCTTACTGTCACTGTTAAGGTCTGTTTAATATTTCATTTTATATTTGCTGTTTCATTTTTTTGCTTGTCTATTTGCTGTGTGACAGATTTCCTTTGAGTGTCAGCGCACAGTCTCCTGTCGATTCAGTTCGCATTTCACTGTATGGCATACCTGGTTACCATGTATGTGACAAATAAATCTCTTTGAATCTTTGAATGCTGTAGCACCTTTGAACAAGGTATTTA
Organism: Heterotis niloticus; assembly: GCA_018136845.1. Taxonomy (NCBI): domain Eukaryota; kingdom Metazoa; phylum Chordata; class Actinopteri; order Osteoglossiformes; family Osteoglossidae; genus Heterotis; species Heterotis niloticus. The sequence goes on from CM030893.1 coordinate 28,293,302, forward strand.
CCTTGAATCGCTCCAGTAAAAGTATCTATTGTTAAAATGGGTGAACCATTGTAATCAGTGCATGTCTGAGGTTTTTCTGACCAGGGTGGCCTTATATCCTAATCTCTTGGGCTGTTTAAGGCATTTCTGAGATCAGCAGTGCTGGTAAAAATAACCCAAGCATTGCTTGTTCTAAGACTTCAAAAAGCAGCGTGATGTGATTCCCTGACTCACATACAGTACATGCAGATCTTAAATCATTCATACACAACCACTGGACCTCAGAATTGCTCAACTCTGTGAAGCCTTCAAGACTGAAAATACGGAAGAGCAAAATGTCAATTGGGGAGGGAGGGGTTCCTGTGGAGACGGGATGCTGACAGGAGATGAGTCACCGCCTGCAAGTGCACTGAGGGACAGGCTCCTCTCCGGCACAGATGCCATCGGTGCTGCCTGCAATCACAAAGAGGGCATTCATGCTTCCACACAGCAGGACCTTTGGACGGGCCGAGACTGTGGGGCTGGGGTGGGGGGCTGCCAGCTGGACGAGGCCAAGGGCTCAGGCCAGACAGCCCGCAGTCAGCACCTCGCAGCTGACAGCCGACTTATTAATCTCAGGCTGAATGTTATGATAGAGGGAATTTGACATGTTCCCGGAGGTGCCTCAAAGCTGCAGTAATTTACCATAGTATGTGCTGGAAATACACAGTACAACCCGAAGGAGACACATTCCATGTCCAGCTGGCTTTGTGAGGTGTCTTTGGATCTGTGAACACGTTGTGCTGGATATCAGCCATTTATCAGACTGCAAACATGGACTTATGTTTAACTGCAGCTACAATAACCATACAGGAGAAATGTACTGTACAATCCTTACCTGTACGTGCTTTTATTTATTATTATTATTATTATTATTATTATTATTATTATTATTATTATTGTTGTTATTGTTGTTGTTATTATTATTAGAAGCAGCACAGAGGCCTCACAACTGCAGCCCTGTGTGTTTGGACATGGGGTTCAAATCCAGCTCAGTTCAGGTGGCTTCCTCCCACAGTCCAAAGGGTTGTTTCAGAGGAGCTGCTGACTGATGTGCCCATATTGTCCATCGCTATCTCTCTGGCTGACTGTGCCGGACTGGTGTCCTGTCCAGGGTGTTCCCTGCCTCACGCCCCTTTTTTGTGGTTTTAATTTGTTTGCAGTACTCTTAAGTGCATTGAAAAAGTAGTTGGGAAAGAATGAAATATCTCGGAAAATTTAAATAAAATCGCAGCATACTGATTTAAAAATCAAGTTTTTCTAAAATGAGAAGAAACTGATGAAAAAAAAATCTGAGATGATATCATAAAAGCTATCCCGCTGAGTAATGGGTAAATCGCTGCGTAAACTTCTTATCTAACACGAATGTCTTGAACAGACATCGCAATAATAATAATAATAATAATAAATAATAATAATTCTTTGTCGGTGGAAATGGCTCCGACGTGTGGGAACCAAGATGACTGGCCGCTGTTTCCGCCCGGAGCCGACTGGCGGACACACCGTGCTGTCCCTTGTTAGCCGTCCCTGTTGCCCCTCCGTTATAAAACACTTCGACTGCGTAAAATCCGGGGTCGGAAGCGGTGCGCCGTGCCTCACCCCGGACGGTGCTGTGGATATGCCACCCCTGCCAGGCGCGGAGCTGGTCCGGACCCCCATGCAGCTGTACCGCTACCTGCTGCGTTGCTGCAAACTGCTGCCCACGGCGCCCATGCAGCAGCACTACCGGCACGCCGTGAGACAGGTGGGCGGCGAAGTGGCTCACAGCGCTTGGGCCGTTTATGGGCCTTGAACCCACAACCTTCTAGCCACACATCCGTAGTGTTGACTGCTACGCCCCCTACTTCATCGCGTGAGTCTCACGTTGTTGTCTCATTGAACCGGATCTCCTGAACTTCAGCTTGGGTATCAGGCTGACACTCATCATTCAGCTTAAATATGCGGCTTTTGTCTGCCATATTGGCTGTTTGGCACAAAAGGTGTTTGCACCTTCAGCAGCTGATTTACATGAGATCATGCCGGTGTTTATCCCTGGCACATTTGTCTGGCGATTTATTTTTAGCCACTTTATCTGAACCAGAAAGTGAACAGTAGTAATTAGTTTTTTAATCTTTTTTCCAGAGTGACTTACAGTATTTGGCCCATTTATCCGCCTGGGAATTTTCATTTTTAGCAAGGACCGTAATCACCTTAACTACAGCAGTTATAGGAAGTAGACTTGTGGAACCGACAGCCTTGAACCTTGTAAGTGCATGTCTGTAAGTAGGAAGCGGTCACCGTGTTGTCATGCGAGGTTTCTGCTGCTCTTCTCAGGGCTTCAACAGCCATATGGACGAAGATGATCCAGAGCGCATTCAGCAGATAGTCAAACGGGCCATAGATGATGCTGACTGGATCCTGGAGAAGGTGTGTGACCTCAAACCACTCAGAAGCTGGTTGACCCACTGCACTGACTGTTTTCACACTTTCTCCTCATGGGGTGGAGGTCCTCAAGTACTGATGTGGTGTTCTTTTCAAATGTACGGTGATGGGTGCAATGAGAACCATAAACTTGTTGCTGCGTTTGCTGTTGGTTTTTGCAGTACAGCAAAAAATGATGGCAGCCTGGTGTTCCAGATGTCCTCCGCTGTGTCTTGGGAGGGGCACGGCTGGACATGAGCTGGACAACGCTCTGCGGACCACAGCTTCCCACCACTGGCCTAGAAATCTCGTCTCCTCCTTGATGAAGCTGTTATTTAAAGCAGGACCATCCCTAGCAGTGTCAGGTGACCCCCCCCCCCCCCCATGGCACAAGACAGACAGTCCATTACTGTGGACAGACTGTCAAAACTAGACTCTACAGACTTGACACATGATGCTTTTTACCACAGATCTGTGTCACAGCTCTGAAAACTGTCAACTAAAAGCTAATGTGTAATATTTAAAATGTATAGAAGATATTTTTGTTTCAGTTGTAATAAATGATAAATGCAGAAGCCATTGTCTTGTGTGTGATGTGCAGTTGTTTACATTTACAGGCCAAGTAGAGATGTGACAGATAATTGCTGATGTATATAAATCTACCGTGTAATTGCTTTACAGTCCATAACCTTAAACTTATGGATTGTAAAGCAATGGCAAAAAACACGTATGCCTTGAACATTTATACTTTTATACATTTCCAAAACTTGGGTTCAGGTTTATAGATGTAGATTTATATATTTATACTATAATTCATCGGATAAGGTTTTTGGTACAAGCCGTCTATGACACCCTACCCAGTCCAGCAAACACCCATGTCTGGGGTAAGAGTGAATCGCCTTCCTGCTCTCAGTGCTCCGGATCCTTGGAACATCTTCTCAGCAGCTGCCCAAAGGCCCTTGGAGACAGGCGCTACTACTGACGCCATGACCAGGTCCTAAAGGTAATTGTTGATAGCGTAGCTATGGCCATTAACAACTCGAAGTGCCACCATCGCCGAAGAAAATCGCCTTCCTGAGAGCCGGAGAGAAACCCTGCCCACAAGCTGAATTAAAAGCCAGTCTCCTCGCCACTGCCAATGACTGATGTATGGAAGTGGACTTGGGCAAGAGGCTAAAGTTCCCAGCCTCAATAACACGATTTTGGCTGCGGCCAGACATGCTCATCATTTCAGAATACCAAGCAACTGTAAGTAGGAAGCGGTCCTTTATTATGCTTATCTAATTATTATTATTAGATTATGCTAGAGTTGACAGTGCCATGGGAAGAGCATATGGATGAGGCCAACGACAGAAAGCACGCTAAGTATCGGGAGCTTGTAGATGTGGGCCGAAGGAAAGGCGGTGTGAACCTGTGGAGGTGGGCTGCCGGGGTTTTGCAGGGCATTCACTCTGCAAAGCATTTACAATGCTGGGCATAACTGGGAAGGCTAAGAGGAGAGCCACTAGACTCGCAACTGAAGCCGCAGAGAAAGCCACCAGGTGCCTTTGGATTAAGAGGGCGGATCCGTGGGTGAATGCTGCTGGGCCGCAAGCTGGGGTCTGATCAACCTCGGCGAGGTCAGCTGAAAGAGGGTGTCTGGTGTTGAAAGACCCGAAACTCCCACTGACCCCAAGTTACATCACGGATGATGCGTCCCAGCGCATCCAAGAGATGTATCTTTCATCTTTCATCATCTACATCTATAATGGACCCCCATCAGCACATGCATTTATAAAAGTGTTAATTTTTTCAGATTTTAAGTCAAAAGTAAATGGTGTTTGTTCATACATCAGTTTACTGGTGTAAAAAAGTTCAACACCCTTCACATCACTTTGAGACTTCATTTCTCACCACTCTAAATGTAGTGTTAATTTAAGTCTTTTTTCCCCTGATGTTCTGAGATATAACTTTTGAAAATGCTGAATTTGAAACTCGCAGTGCTAAAAACTGGATGAGGACCCTTTTTAAAATTTATACTAATTAATTCGGGATGAAAACGGATCTGGGCTCCACAGCAAGTTTTCATCACAGTCGAGAAAAAAAAATAAAAATGAGAGAGTCGTCACATTTTAATCCAGATTTTATCACAGCTCAAGTCGTTGAGTTTATACCAGCTATTCAAAAAGAATTCAACACTTTCAAAAATGTATTGCTAAGTTACCGAGGAGGAAATGCGTGCAACTTTCAACTAAAAATTGGTTTGGGTCCATGTTCACATGATGCTTAAGTTACCGAGTAAATAAATTGCTAAATTCTTGTTGAATCAATGCGTTCTGTGGTACCGATCCTTCACGATCACATTTTTAAACCAAGAATCTAACTGTAGATGAACCGGACCACCGACCACGACATGAACAAATCACGGTAAGGGATGTGAACGCAACGGGGCAGACGGACAGACAGGAACGCGTCTCCTGGGAAACCATTGTGACGTCAGATGCGACTTTGTGTCGCGATGCTGTTACCGCCGAAGGCGCAGTTTCATACAAGTCAAATCCCTCGTTTTCTTTAGTAGCGCTGACTGGACTCAAAAAATGCAACAACAATAATGATAATAATAAATTCCCTGGGAAACTTTATTTTTGTTAACCTCTTTGGGAATTTTTTTTTCTCTCAGCTGCCTCCTCACTTTGTAGCTACTATTTCTGACGTCAGCATGTTCGGCGCTTTGTGTCACTCTGAGAAAAAAGATCAAAATTGGGTTGAATTATTATTATTATTATTATTATTATTATTATTGGACGATACTGCTGTCTCACAAGGCCTGTTCTGTTTGGGCATGGGTTCAAGTCCTTGGTTGCTCTGATTTCCTCCCACAGTCCAAAGACATGCGTTTCAGGTTTATTGGTCACTCTAAATTCCCTGATGTGTTTGTGCAGCCACCGAGTTGTGGTTTAGTATCTTAGAACTGGGAAGTCTGGCACTGGAAGGACTGGACCCTGCAATCCTGGCCAGGAAAAAGCGGTTAATGGTAATGGATGGGCTGAAGAAAAATCGCACCTTGGATGAAATAATAATAATAAACTAATATGGCTAACTGTACATGAGTACTACCTTTCACATGTCTGTTCAGCGCTCTGTATCACTGCAGTGAGAAGAGCACTATAATAAAATTGAACTGAATTAAATTAATACAGTGTTATATTTATGTGACTATTGGTGATTTTATAAATGCTTTATAAATAACAAAAATTACCCATCCTAATTTGTTATTGTAACTGTAATGACCTATTAATAATTGAATTTCTCAAATATTCTGTTTACTGCAGGAACGCAAGAGTATTCAAATAGTGCTGATGGACAATAAAGAAAATAGCCACAATGAAAGCATTAAGGAGCTTTGAATCTTTGTAACTTGAATAAACAAGTGAAGAACCGCTCGTCATATCTGATATGAAACACCTGTTAATTTTATTACTGAATATTTCCTTTCTTTTTGCGAGGGGATTTCTGACCTTTACCAGTGCATTTTTCACATTATTAGCAGGAGGGGTCAGATTTTAATCTCAGCACTTGAAAGCCATTCATTCCCTCCTGAATGAATAAGACACCAAGTTTTCCATGAGTTCCAAACTTTTTTCCTTTTGAACAGATTTTTTTTTTGTTTCAAAGAGCTATAAATATTGGTGTACAAGCTTCCTAAAGACATGGAAATACAGCAGAGCTGGTCGTGGGAATGTCACTGGTGAGACATCTTTCCTAACCAACAAAAATCTTAACATTTTTCACATCTCTGCAGTGTCAGTGCTGTACTGCACAAGTTTTACTTCACGTTATGGGTTTTAAATACTGTATATTCCATGCTTTTGATGTGTTCTAAATTATTCATTCTTTTCTTTTCTTGCAGGTGTAAATGTTCACTTTCATTTTTACCTTCAATAAGTGAACCATTAAAATACTTTCAATTTTTTTTGTGTGTAACATCTTGCTGTAAAAACTAAGGAAGAAGATGAAAGTATTGGAGGGAAAGAAAGATGACAAGGAGGCAATACTGGTATACAAGTTGTCTGTTTATGTGGGTGACTGGTGTTTGACCCATTTTCCTTTAGAACCTGGGATCTCTCTGACACGCTTTGTCTTTACAGTTGCGCAACCTATGCGATGGATCCACCCTTGAAGACACCCTGCACCACAGAGCCGTCAAGGTACACACCTTTCCATCTACTGTGTCTCACCTAGGCCTGTGCCAAGTGTGAAAGGATTATTTATTTATTATTTACATAATAGGCTTTTTCATATTTTGTAACGCGTGCGAGTGAGACACACATCTGCTGTCCCCAGAATCAGCCCTGCACCCACAGGGTGTGCCAGAGTTCGGTGGTGATGCCCCAGTCACTGGTGGCTGGGCCCCGCAGGAACCCAGTCCTGCCGCAGGACATCCTTGTGCAGGCTGTGGACTTCATCAACCAATACTACCAGTCTTTGAAAATGTAAGTATTCAAAAATGTGGCTTAATGTGTTTCTGGGGCCATGGAAATCTGTGTTTTCAACACAAAGCCCCCCTGGGTGCTTTGATACATCTATTTTGGGAATGTGATAAAGTTCAAACTTACTGGAAAGGAGATCACTCGATCATTCAAAAGACCTCAAATTTGTCCCCATCTACTGTATTTTCCTCTTCATCCACAACCCAAATATTCTTTGTTTTTTGCGGAAGTTGTAGCGCGTAGGTTGTTTGTGCTAACAAACTCGGCAAGGAAATTTATTATAATCCTTTGATCGGCATCTGGGATTCTCTTTGTAAATTGGCGAATGTCTGATGTGTGTACTTTTCTCACATTTGAAAAAATTGAGATCTGATCCTTGTAAGAATTTAAAGCAATTTTGGAATATTCGGACACCCTTCTAGAACTTTCTAGATGGCGTGAAATGACCTTGCCTGTGGTGCACAGTGACAGTCTGAGCCTCAGGCCCTGCTCTGTGTTCAATGGACGTGTATGGAGCCTTTCGGTATCCTGCCTCCCCTGTGTGACGCTGTGCCTGAACGCTGTTCAAAATGTAAAAAACACAACTTAATTAGATTTAAATCTGCATCTCTGACACTTTTTGTGCTGTTGAAAACTATTTGAAAACTGCTGACACAGACCTAGTACAACATACAACCATTTCTCATTTTGCTGTTTTGTCAGTATTTAACATTTTGACGGTATGAATATTTTGTTTTCCCTCATAATATGGAAAGGATTTAGTTTTTTTATGATAAATTTCCAGTTTTGCAACAGCTTTATGCCACCCTACAGCAGTGTGGAATGAAAGTGCATATAAGTCCTTTGAGTCAATAATGGTTCTGGTCCACAGCCCAAAAGCTGAGGAGCACCTTGCTCGAACGGAGGCTGTCGCAGCGGAGATAGATGCCACGGGAACCTATCAGCTCACGAAGGAGGAGCTGGTGTTTGGCGCCAAACAGGCATGGCGGAATGCACCCAGATGCATTGGCCGGATCCAGTGGTCAAACTTGCATGTAGGCTGATGTGAAAATGTAAAACTCGCCTCATGGCCTCCTTCAAAAAAGCAACTGCATTTAGTCTTTAGATGTGAACGTATGGTTATTTCTCCTGGTCCAGGTGTTTGATGCCCGAAAGTGCCAGACCGCCCAGGAAATGTTTCAATTCCTGTGCAAGCACATTGAGTTTGCAACAAATGGGGGGAACCTGAGGTAGGTAAACCCTTCTGTCTAGCACATAAACGTGACCACGTGGGGTTGTCTTATTTATTTTCAGACTGCTTGCAGATCCTAAAATGGGTTTGTTGACTTTTCTCCTCAGGTCTACTATCACCATTTTCCCCCAGAGGCAGGATGGGAAACATGACTTCCGGGTGTGGAACAGCCAGCTGGTGAAGTACGCCGGGTATCAGATGCCAGATGGGAGCATCCTGGGTGACCCAGCTAACGTCGAGTTCACAGAGGTGCTCATCTTCACAACTCGCTTTCCTGTGCTTTTGTCTTATGAAATGCAAAATGAGAGGTATAAACACTAAACTCGCTCGCCCTTTACGTTCTCAAAGCTCTGCACCCAGCTGACGTGGACACCAAAATACGGCCGCTTTGATGTGCTACCCCTGGTCCTGCAGACCAACGGAGACGATCCTGAGATCTTTGAAATTCCACCAGAACTCATTCTAGAAGTCCCCATGGAGCATCCCCAGTGAGTTCAATAAACAGAACAAGCACCATTTCTTAAACATCTGAATTATTTAAACCTTCATCCATCATTTCGTAGGCTCGATATGGATATAAACTTTTGAAACTTATCGATTTCCACTGGATTGAACATTTTTATTAGGACTTTGAAAACTTTGCTGGATGTCTTTAAAAACCCTGTTTTAGAGGGTTAAGGTGTGGTTGAGGAGGCAATAGGTTATCCTTCCCCCGATACCCAGCACATAAAACCAGGGGCCTAGCTCTACTTCCTTACTGTCAAGCATTTAATTCTCATGTAGTAAAAAAAAAAAACCTGTCAGGTGCCGGGCCAGCAGGTGGCGCTGCGATTAAAGGTTCCGCCTTGCACTCAGTGGTCATTGTAAATGTCTTTGTAGAAAAGCATCATCTGAATAAATAAATGTAAATGTCAGCACAGTAGCCCACTAGCATTAACTTGTCAAATAATCTCGCTTTTATCACATTATGGTTATATCTCCTTAAAAAAATTAGATTGTTTTTAATTCCATTTGGGAATCCCTTCATCACCATATTGCAATAAGGAGTGTTTCAGAGTTGCTTGTAATGTTGCATCACTCTGGGACATTAATAAATCCTGTAATGTATTCTTGCCACATTTTCCGTCCTATTCATGTCACAACGCTGTGAAATTGGATTAGGGCTGCTTCATTAAATGTTGGCTGGAATAATAATGCATTTTCATTTTCCATTTTTAAAATATGAAGCACAACTGCAGCGATGTGATGCACCCCTTCCCCGACTCTGCAGGTACGAGTGGTTCCAGGAGCTGCAGCTCAGGTGGTACGCCCTCCCTGTGGTTTCCAACATGCTGCTGGAGATAGGCGGCCTGGAGTTCCCCGCCTGCCCCTTCAACGGCTGGTACATGGGCACAGAGATCGGAGTGAGGGACTTCTGTGACTTTCAGCGCTATAACGTCCTGGAGGTGAGAACGTTCAAAGAATGACTTCTGCTCATTTTTTTAAAGGAAGACCAAACACAAATTTGTTCCCTGTGTCACACTAAGCCTCCAAGCATCCAGCTCTACATCTCTGTATCTATAAAGTTTAATCTCTCTGTTTCTTTGTTCTGTATGCACAGCTTTGTTTTTCCAGCCAGAAATACTTTTCACCCTAAGTCAGGTTATTTGGTATTTTCAAGTTCATTAAAATCCAAAAAAGCTACCATTTGAACATTTAAAATTCGGTCTATGACCAGACTTGGAGAAGTAGGAGTAGTGACATGACAGGCAGAACATATGGATATGTGACACTGAGGGATTTTATTGCCCCACATAGACAGACACACACACACACACACACACACACACACACACACGCGTGCGCGCGCATGCGCGCGCGCACAGACAAATATATACATACTAAACACGTGTAAAAGTAATAAAGTTCTGTGACGCATAGCACAACATATAACATCAGACCCCAACTGGCAACAGGAAGAGCTGAATGGTGGGGGGAATAAAATAAATTTAAGAGCAATTGTGTTCAGATTGGTGATATATCATCATCCTCATAATCACAATTTCTTCAGCCAGTTTGGAGCAGTATTAATGTTCAGCAGGTTCATACTGTACTGTATAGCGCTTTCTCCACCCTGCTACACTCAGCTTTTCCACATAAAGGAGCGGGCAGCAGATCTCACACAGTTTCTAAAATATCTCCCCCCAGGTTGGTTTTGAGGGGTTTATTCATGGCTCTGTTTTGTACACTGTGCTGGATCATTTGTTGTCTTGTACTTCCTGTGTGCAACATTCATAGCAAGTTGGTCACCGCATGGGGCTGGAGATACACAAGTTATCCTCGCTGTGGAAGGACCAGGCGCTGGTGGCCATCAATATTGCTGTAATCCACAGCTTCCAGGTACATTAATGCCCCATCCAACAATGTGTCTCACAAAATGCAGTTTCCAGCTAGAGAAGACGCAGATTAAGCTGTTTCCTTTTTCATCTCTCTTGGGGGGATGCAGAAGCACAATGTGACCATAACAGACCACCATTCGGCAGCCGAGTCCTTCATAAGGCACATGCAGGCTGAGTTTAAGCTTCGAGGAGGTTGTCCAGCAGATTGGACCTGGCTCGTACCCCCCATGTCTGGCTCCCTCACACCCATTTTCCACCAGGAGATGGTCAGCTATATCCTTTCCCCCTACTTTTATTATCAGGTACCAACACTATTTTTCACCTAAGCATCTACTATTCATTTGGCTTCCCCCTAACTGGATGATCATAACTTGCTACATAAAATACTTTTCCAAGCTCCACTATATTTTAATTGTTTTGTGTCTCACCCAATGCTAATCGTGCCTTGAAGCTCCATTGTTTTACCCCTTCTCAGTTTAAGCTTTAACCAGTTAAACCTGCCATTGTGTTTGTGCATTTCTCTTTGGTGATGCTTCAAAGCCAGACCCCTGGTTGACCCACACTTGGAGAAACATGAAGTGGAGACCAAGGAAGAGATATGTCTCCTTCAGAGGGGTAGCCAGGTACAGCTGCAGGTCCATCTCTTCTCTTTCAACCTTCATCCTTTCCAACATCAATCTGTCTGAACCAAGTAACACCATGCAAGGCCTCCAGAAACACTTAATATGGGACTTCTCCTTGTCCTCTACAGCATTCCCACTGAAAGATATACAGCTGCTGAGGTGGGAAAAGTAACAAAGACAACATAGTCGGAATGGTTTTGCTTTGAAATGCATGTCATGTTTTCCCTCCTGTAGGGCAGCATTGTTCTGCTCCTTGTTCATGCACCAGGCCATGGCTGGGAGGGTGAGAAGCACAGTGCTATATGCCACTGAAACGGGCAAATCACAGGCTTTGGCTAGAAAGCTCAACTCCATCTTGAACCATGCCTTCAGCTCCAAGGTAGGACCTCAACCTCTACTTCCCAGGCTGCCACATGTCTCCATGAGCGCCAAACAACCTTGTTGTTCCCTTGAACTGGTTCAGCTTGGTTCTGTATATTTTGTACAGTGCCAATATAAAGGTTTCATGGGGTCTTCCATTCTCCCCATCTGACCAGCACAGGGTATTACAATAAAAAATTGTGAAGGCTGGATGTTAATAGCTAGAAAGGCATCTGCTTGGTCCATGTTACAGTGAGGTAAAAAACATCATGTGCTGGAGGGAAACCAGAGTTCATTTAGCTGATGTCATCCTCCTTCCTCACACAGGTCCTGTGCATGGAGGACTACAACCCCAATGATCTGGAGAAGGAAGACTTCCTGGTGGTGGTAACCAGCACCTTTGGCAATGGAGACTCCCCAGAGAATGGAAAGGTAAATGACAAGTAGACCAGCTGTGACTGTATTAACTACACGATGTATACAGTTGTCTCTCTCACCAAGTTAATTTGTTTCACTCATGATGATCTTAACCTTTGTGTTACAGAGTTTCAAGAAACACCTTTTTGCCTTAGAGCATCTAAGAAACAAATTCAGGTACGTTCCAGGCTTGGCTCATCAAAATGTGTTTATCTGTTCCTGCATAGTGCAGGATCTGGCAAGCAAGGCGGGACATTGGATTGACGGAGCCTGCTGATCTCCTGTTGGACAGGTACTGTGTGTTTGGGCTGGGCTCGCGTGTGTATCCACAGTTCTGCGCCTTTGCGCATGAGGTGGATACCAAGCTGGAAGCGCTTGGTGCCAGGCGTGTGACTCCCACAGGCGAAGGTGATGAACTGGAAGGACAAGACAAGGCATTCACTGTCTGGGCAGGAGCTGCTTTCAAGGTGAGCCAGTGGTGGACCACACTGCTGAAACCATGCCAGTCTCTGGGGGCCAGGCTCCAATATATCCTTGGCTTTTCGCTTTTTAATATTTTAAATTCTCAGTATTTGTTTCTATTGCGCTTCACCATCCACCTTTGTTGCTGTAAATCTGAACTGTGCACATTACTTCTTGATGAAGGAGGCCTGCAAGCAGTTTGGAATCCACAGCAGACTCAATGTCCAGCTCTCAGGATCAGAGGGCCTGGCATACACATGGGACCCCCAGGGGTACAGAGTCCAACCTGAGAATTTCTCCCAGGACCACATCAGAGGTACTTCATCAGGTTTTTGGACCGCAGCTTCGCAGGAACCGTTTCTGCTCTGGTCAGCCCCATCAGACGAACGGACGAGCCACTGGCAGGATTTGTGTCGGGACCGACCGAACAGAATGGCGCACTTTTCAGCATTGCAGATGATGCTTGTTTGTCTTTAACCTGTGTAGCTCTTGTCTTGGGTTTTCTGCAGCGCTTTCAGGTATTCACTCCAAAGCAGTTTTCCCTATGAAGCTAAAGAGAAGGCAGAATCTGCACAGCTCAAAGTCAAGGTGCGGTACGGACATGCGTCAGTGACCTTTCCTATTACGCTGTTCTCATTAATCACCGCAGGACCCCAGCACCCGCACTGACTTTCCCCTTCAGTCCTGACAGTTTAATTTGTCCTGTGTTTGATCAAGTTTTTTTGCAGTTTTAATTATAGCCAACCTCTTACTTCTTATTACGGAAGGTATGGTTTCTGTGTAGCTGCTAGTTACCGCATGCCTTTATTTGGTACCTCAACATGGATGGAGAACACACAGATGCTGATGTTGCTGATGATGACTCTCTCCCATGTGCCCAGTCGTGCCACTGTCCTCGTGGTGCTGGAGAGTGAAGGCAATGCGGAGGGTTTGCAGTGCCTCCCTGGGGAGCATGTGGGGGTCTTCCCTGGTAACTCCACACGACTGGTCGCCGGAATCCTCAGACGCCTCCCCGATGCACCCCCAACAAATCAAAGTCTTTGTCTGGAATACCGCTGTGACAACAGCCTGGGTATGGCCTTTCTTTCCATCACTAACACCACAATATATACCTGTACCCCGGTATCTGGGTGTAAAGGGCTCCTAGAAATGACTCAAATACTGCAAACACGAATATCAGGGAGCTGCTTCCATTATTTCTCATGAGGAAAATTGATTGGTTTTGGGTTCATCCAAGAAACCCCAGTTAATTTCCTCAAAATATCCTTAACACTTTAAACACCAACTACAGTTATGAGTCAGTCAAAATGCATTTGCATGTTTATATGCAGTTACTTTTATTACATTTAGTAACATGCATTATGCTTCATTCCTTATTATAAGTAGTAATAGCAACAAATATTTAACAATCAAATTCATGTAAAAAATAAAAACGATGTAAAATAGAAAAAACAATAAAATGTGCTTACTGTAATGAACTGTTATTGGGGGAATTACCGACAGAATTATTGAACAGTCATGAGCAATAACGCAAAAGTACAAAGTGCGTTTGGACCCGGGCCACATGAGGCAAAGACTGAGAACACAAATGCTGGGTGCAGTGAGCGAGCCCCACGCTCATATAATTTCGAATGTTTCCCCAATGCGCTTCAGCTGTGCTCTGATAGCACTCGTTGTGTCAGGACTTCCTGACTCAAGATACTGAGTTGGATATTAATTCACATTGCTTTACGATGTTAAAACCTGCGGTGTAGGTGTATTTAATAAATTCTCGGTGTTCAAGGGGAATAATGAGAGAACACTAGGTTTTTGCTCAGGGGAAAGTTCAGATTTCTTTTCCAGCAACACAGATGGCCAAGTAACTTAATGGCACATCATCTCTTTCTCTGCTGTAGATGTAAATACGAGCTGGCAGACCGACAAACATATCCCAGCATGCACTTTGTCCCAGGCACTGACCTACTTCCTGGATATTACCACACCCCCCTCGCAGAGTCTTCTTTACAAGCTGTCTCAGCTGGCCAGCCAGGAGGGTCATCGGCAGCAGCTGCTCACGTTAGCTCAGGTAAACCTACACACTGCCCAGAGCATCTGTAGCACCGCTCTCTTTTCCCAGTCCACTTCAAAGATGTCTTTTCAAAAGTGAAATATTTTCATCCAGTACCTCTCTATGCTCCACTGTATACAGCAAAACATTTCGCTAGGTTGAGTGCACTCAGGGGGGCCACTCCTGTCATTTCTCATATACATTTCTGTCACAAAGTGCAGTCTCTTTTTATTATGCTGTTATCCGGGCAAGTTCAGAAAAAGTAATAACCTGAAACCATTGCCTCTCAGAATCTGAAGTGTCCTGGTGTCACCTTGCACTCCTTTCTTCCTTACCAACCCACGCATGTGTATTAGTGAAGGCATCACTTGGATAGTTCAGAGGTGTAAATCTGGGGATGCAGTGTGGGACTTTACACTGTTATACAGGACTCTACGCAGTACAACACCTGGAAGCAATTTCACAGGCCCTCCTTCTTGGACGTTCTGGAGGAGTTCCCTTCATTGGAGATCACAACAACTTTCCTCCTCAGTCAGCTACCCACACTGAAGCCACGCCTGTACTCGATAAGCTCCTCACTTGATCTCCATCCTGGAGAGCTCCACCTCACCGTGGCTGTTGTCAAATATCAGACACAAGGTACAGAACGTGCACTTTTCAGGATATATCCCACATCTCATCACCAACAGATCAAGATCACAGAGAAACACCACATTATTTAAGTTGAATTGAGAATGGCTTTTTCCTGGTTCATGAGTTACGACCTGCATCTTCCAGGAGGACATGGTCCCCTGCACCATGGGGTCTGCAGCACCTGGATGAATACCATCAAGGAAGGAGAAATGGTGCCCTGCTTTATCCACAGGTATGGGATATCAGCTTAGCCAGAGACAATGTCCATCTATATTTCTAGGAGAATCTGGTAAGATTTCATAGCTAGAAGTGCCTCACATTTACAGATCCAGCAGCTTCCACCTTCCTGAAGAATCCTCTGTTCCAGCCATCCTTGTTGGGGCAGGCAGTGGCATTGCTCCCTTCAGGAGTTTTTGGCAACAACGGCTACATGACACGAAGATCAAAGGTAACATTTTAGTTTTGTGACTACGTTGAACAAGGCTGCGGGAGGCACAACAATGCTTCGCCTGGTCTCATCTTTTACACTCAAGTAAACTTAGAAGTAAATGATGCAATCTGACATGTGGCGCTTGTGTGACTGTCACTACAGGGGTGATGTGTGCTCCCATGACCCTGGTGTTTGGCTGCAAGAGTTCTGACAAAGATCACCTTTATAAAGAGGAGACCCTGGAGATGAAGCAGCAGGGAGTGCTGAAGGGCATTTTTCTAGCATATTCTCGTCAGCCTGGCCAACCAAAGGTAGGTACTGGTCCTCTTTACATATGCCACCTCAGCAAGCAGTTGTGCGTAAGAGTTTTGAGGTTCTGGCATTGCATTTCCATGTGTCCATTTCCTCCTGCTCATTTGCTTGGTTGACTAGAATTCTGCTTTATTGAAACTTGAACGAGTCTGCATCTCAATGCAGTGACAAGGTGGACACAGCATTCTATATCGTGCTGTTCTGTCATTTGGGTCTTTAATGTCTCAAAACTTCTTTCACGCTCTGTTTCTTAATAATATTAGTGTGCTTTCCACTTTGACACTCTAATCCTGCAATCAGGTCTATGTCCAAGATGTCCTGAGAAGAAGGCTGGCAGGAGAAGTGGTGAAGGCCCTCCATCAAAGCTCAGGGCATCTGTACATTTGCGGGAAGGTAAAAATGGTGCAGGATGTGGAGTTTGCAGTACAGGAGATCCTGAGCAAAGAGCTGCATATGAGTTCTTCCCAAGCTCAGGAATACATGATGCAACTCAAGGTGATTTGTTTTTCTCCAAGCATAAAAACGATCTTCACGGTGTAGCACAAAGCCTCTTCTACTCCTTGCCTTCCTTGTGCAGTGTTTCTTACATATTAAATCTAATTTACTAGAATATTTGCAGTAAGTCATGTTCAATTTTTCAACATAGTCCTCACTATTTGTCTTTGCTTGTCATCTGCATGCCTCAGAATGAGAACAGATTCCATGAAGACATTTTGGAGTAACATTTCAGACGTGACCAGGATTAGACTCCAGCAGTTATGAGTTTTGGGACAAAAGAAGCTTTAAGACCAAGGAAGTCCTGCACCCCACAGCTGGTTCACCGTCAGCCTAGTCTTGCTTTCATTCCAGATGTTTCTGCTGGCAGTGAACCAAATGGGCCACGACATATAAACCCATCATACTTTTCTGTTTTAAGTACAGTTCTGGGTAATTTTTGCACATTGCAAACCTTCCAGACCTTTTTTAAAAAATATTTTTACATGCACACTGAAGAATACGGACATAATGTATTTATTTCTACTACAGTACATCACATACACATTTGTACTTTGAATGAATGCTCCTATGTATATTGACTGGGTATTTGAAAAGAAAAAAAATAAGTAAAAAACACTTGTTCGGAGTGTCTTGCGTCTGTATTTTCTTTAAGCAATAAGTGATACATGTAAATGACCCAAATATACTTTTAAAATACACACATTTGTTCATAACACACCAATGAAACATACATACAAAAATAACCCATTGAAAATTAGACACTATTATATTACACAAAAGACTTGCATGCTTATAATTTACTCCTGTATAATTTTATTTTTGACGGTTGTATATTGTTCTCCCACATTAACCTTACGTGTCTTCTATATTTCACAGAAATAAGTCGTCCTATTTGCCCACTTTTACAAAACTGAGTGCGTTATTATTATTTTGCTCAGGACGACTTTAGTGTGTATTTTTTAACAGCACGAGTAAATATATTGGTTATTAGGATTAATAACGAAATAAAAGTTCGATAAGCGCTACCCGCTGCTTATCCAATGTTCTACCACAGAATGTTAAGAGATACATTCTAAGCATTTTGTATCGTGTG
This sequence comes from Heterotis niloticus, assembly GCA_018136845.1. Classification (NCBI taxonomy): domain Eukaryota; kingdom Metazoa; phylum Chordata; class Actinopteri; order Osteoglossiformes; family Osteoglossidae; genus Heterotis; species Heterotis niloticus. The sequence goes on from CM030893.1 coordinate 28,310,673, forward strand.
ATTTTGTTCAATAAATTTTACTTAAAATGTTTAAATAAAATAAAAATCCTTCTCATCGTGAAAACCCATCACGCAGTCGCCGTCCCGCTGAATGACGTCAAACCTTTCTATGGAAACGCCCCTGTATGACCCGGAAGCGGTTCACCGGAAGTTTCGCAGCCATCTTGGATTGCTTGACGTGCACAACATATTGCTTCTTAAGAGTATGTGAGAGCTTTCCAAGTAGTTTTTTTTCCTCTCTCAATTTCTTGCATGCAAAACAACAGTAAAGGATCGTAGCAGCACCTTAATAATGGCTGGAAGTCGGCTTGAGAAGTTTGGCACGATTTTCACACGGTGAGTGTAAGATGTCGCTAACGTGGGGAGAAGCCCCCTTCAAGGTGAATCAGCTGAGGTGTTTTGTCCCCGCGCCGACATTTTCACACCACTTTCCTCGTTTAGCCTCAGTTGTGTGTCTGTACATTGATGTGCCTCGTTTTTGTGGCGTGGTTTTTTAGCTAGGCGAGCGGCTCGGCGGAGTGACTGTCTTCTGTGTCTGTTAGGTTTTGCCTGTTTGTTATTGCTTTATGTTCTCTGTATTCTTGTGTCCAGCATGACGGACCTGATGCGCGCCGGCGTGGTGAGGGAGGCCGAGAAGCCCGTTTGGTACGACGTGTACGTCGCGTTTCCCCCGAAGAAGGAGCCGCTGTACGTGAAGCCCATCGTTAAGAGTTATGGAAAGGTGAAGACGGAAGTCCCCGACATATTCTACAAGGAAGATTTAATTAGAGCGTAAGTCGCTTTTTCGTGATTGTTGTTTTTTGTCGTTTATATATATATATATATATAAGTGGAACCTCAGTGCATTGGTGCACTGGGTCCGTTCTCATGTCTGGCCATCGCAGTGTACTGCGATCTAGAGGCCGCTAGGTGGCGCTGTTTGTCCGCGTTTGAGTGCCTCTGCTTAATCTCATAAAACGACTTAAAATTTCCTTTTCTCTCCACCAAAGAAAATTTTATGCCACCTACAGTACTGGACCAAGGGCATTTGATCTCACCAAATCCAACTTTATTTCCACCTGTCAAAGGTAAAGGAATGTGTTTTTTTTTTTTTTTGTTCTAGCACAAATTTTGACTGTTATTTACAAAAGTTCTCTGTCCTGTAGGTTTTTAAGTTGTGCACAGTTGAAGAGCCATTTTTATGGGGCAGTGTTGAGACCTGTTTGTGCCTCCGTTGTGCTGTGCAGGTTTGTTGAGAAGTACAACGAACTGGAGAAGCGAGGAGACGTGCCAGACAAGGCTCTCTTTGACGAGACAGGACGGGTGCTTCTGGCTGAAGGCATTGTACTGAGGAGGAGAAGCAGCCCTGGGGTCTGTGCATTCATTGAATTGCCATCCACAACTTTTGTTTAAGAGACAGGTAGTCTGTCAGGCTGGGATTTGCCATTAACCTTAAACAGAAAGCCAAAATAAGTAAAACAGATCCTGGTCAAATCCAAAGTCAGATGTGTATCTTTTTGAAAAAGTCAGCAATTGGGTTGTCTAAAGAGCTGCTCTATCAGAAGGGTAACAAGGTTTATGGGAGAAACTATGTTGTGATACTTTGGTTTTTAGAATAAGCTGTGTGGTCACTGTCAATTTTCTGCTGGTGTGAGATTTTTCATACAGGATACTGTTAGCGTCACAATTTAATTCATTAACCCAGTAGCAAGGTAAAATTTCTCTCGATTTGCAGTCTTGCTGAGTGAGAGGCAAATGATTTAAATTGATTTGTTTCGGTACACCATCTGCTAGTGAAGCAAGGGTTGTCGTTTTAGCAACAATTGATACAACTTTTTGTCTGCAGGTGGCGCCGGAGAGTCGGGACCCCGTTCTGCAAATGAAGCTAACGGACATGCTGTCAGAGCAGCAGACAGACACACCCAGCAGTGCACAGACGGAGGGGGAGCAGGTACAGGGGGGCACCACAGAGACTCTGCAATAAGACAGTTTTGCACTGAAGCCTCCCACACACACTTGTACTTTTTCACTGAGAGGACAGAGGTGGTTAGAAAAATTGACGTGTCTGTTAGAAAGGTTCCTGTTGCCCCTTCCATCCACCTGTCGCTCTCAGTTTGACCTCATTGCCGATGAGCATGTGGAGCAGCGTCTGTTCTGTGTCCCAAAAGTCTCCAGTGAGAACCTCTCTGTGCTGGACGTGTGCAGCTTTGGGTGTTGGAGGTTGTCACTGGTAGTTTAATGGACAGCTCCTTCAATTTCTGTAAGTCAAACCCGGAGATTAATGCTTTGGAGAAAGGACTGTGCTTTGAACACTTGCCTCTGTACGATTCCCATCAAGCGTCACTGTCCTGCCTTTGTGGAACTTATGGAGGAACATTTCAACTTGCAACAACTTCCAAACTTTTTCCAGGACAATCTACATGGTGTATTTTATTAAAGGTCTCACAACAAAGTGACACATGAACAGTGTGTGATGACTTTTACTGGGTGTAACAATAAGGTAGCTATGTTTGCAGTGTCAGTAAAGCAAGATGTTTTTCCACTTCTTTCTAGCCCTGCTCCTTACCACTTTGATATAAAGCATTCAGTTGAGTAAAGCAGTGATTTTAATGAGCTTTAGTGTACCTTTGAGTGACTGCAGTGAGCTGAAACATGACTGATGCTTCAGTACTTGAGAGATGGCAAGAGTGACACCGTGGTAAGTATAGCCGTACCTCCACAGTAGTGGAGTGATGCATTTGGCAACAGGCAACATTTCTTCTGCAGACCTTGCAAGCATGAGGTGGTTATTTTTATATTCAGACTGAATAGTTTGAAATATATGGTTGTGGTTATTGTCATAACATAGGCCAAAGTGGTTCCACTTGAAATTCAAATGTACGTCTTTCTTCAGTACTGAGTTTTGATTGATTGCTCTCACTCACTCACTCACTCTCTCTCTCTCTCTCTCTCACACACACACACACAGGGAGGGAGGTAAACTGGCACCACGGCTGAAAAGCCACCATACTCATGGAGCAGCTGATAAACCCAAGTGAAAGTCATTCTTGGATGTACAGCTAAAGATTTTCAACTGAATTGCACTCATGAAAAGTGTTGCATCGCTCAGATGAGAAGATTGGTAAAATGTCTGTTGATAAATGTACAAACTTGGCAGCATTAAGGACTAAGGTAACCAAATGTAAACATATGTAGAAGGGTTTCTGGTTTCTTTGCGGATCTCTTGGGGAATTTGTGCAGCCTAAGAAGTAATCGTCTGCTTAGTGGAGTCCATAGCTGAGACAGCGCAGTGGTTTAGCATTTGCCATCACATCCACAGCTGATGGGTCCTGCGCATGGCTGGAGTGTGATAATCTAAGAGTTTTTGTGCTGTTTGTTTGGTTGACCTGCCCTCACCCACCCAGGCGTCCGCTATCAGCATGTTGACTGTGCCGCTGGCCTTTGTTGAGGGCTCGCTCTCTCTGGCTGGCTGAGGCCGGTGTGACAGCACCTCTCATTGTGACAAACTAAGAACAGCCCCCTTGTACCCCATCTGCAGGATCAGATAGATAGGATGGATGGCAGGGCAGTATGGGTAATTTGTATTGGGCCAAACCTCTTAGATCGTGGCTGTAAAGGTGCCACAAGACCATTCGCCCTATTGACGGGTCTCTGCGAAGCGGTTGAAAACACGGCGTCTCATGTCGCACCTAGGTTCGCTTGTTTGCTTTCTTTTGTTACAGCCTGACAGCTGTTCTTGGCGTGGATGACAATGGGCTGCATTTTGCGTCGCGGTGCTGCTGTGAATGGGGCTGCGCGATAACAGGTATTTAAAGTGAGCCATTCATGGGTGTGACCCTCAGCCATCAATCCCCCGCACAGACAGACTGGTTCAGATAAGCAGCGGCACATCAAGAACGGCTGCAATCTGTACAAATGGCAGGCTTTACAACGATCAGTTGCGTCATTCTTTATCGCTACGTTTTAAATATTTTTGTAAATATTAATAGATACACGGAGATGGATATTTGGTTTGTATTGATTCTTCGTAGATAAAATTAAGTGTAGAGCTATCGTTTTTTTTCTTAGCTTTTTCCATATAGCACACCTTGAACTTAAAACGCAGGCCACTCGGCTGAAAACCTGAAACCGTCAACGAAGCAAGACCGTGTGAAAGGAATTTGCTGTCCTGTTGATCTCTGGAAGAACCGGGTGCTTTTCAGCATCCTGTTTTCACCTTTTATCCTGCAAAAGACATTGGCAACAAGGCTATCAGCCCCTTAAAGCGGTGACCTTGTTGATGTGTCTAATTATTAACCTTTAGGGTTTTCCGAAGTATGGAGAAAGTGGCTGCCCATCTCGACACCGTCTATCACCCCCCTCACCAACCCCCTTTTGCTGGAGAAATATCTCCACTATAATGGAAGCGCTGATTGTCCGCGCACATTCAACTGGAAAGTAATCCCGCAGCTGATAAGGGGACTGGCTCGGCTCTGGAGCCCGGTAATAAACACGGCGGCAGAAATGATCGGCGCAAGATGACAAGCGAGAGGGGAGGAATGCAGGTCGCCGGCCACTTGTCCGTCCTGCGCCGTCGACGATAAATTGACAATGAATGCGTGGCACGGTACTGAAGGTGAGGGAAAGGCCCACTAGTCTACTTGGAGACCTCGAGGTGGCTTAGGAAGCGTGTTTGTACTCTTCAGTGATCACCAAAGGGCTGCGCTGGCGTTGCAACACCTGTGTGAGCGCGTGTGTTTGTGTGTCGTGACTAAAGCGCCGAGGGGCGTACAGACCCTACAAAGACAGAAATCAGTTGAGCAATTAGCTAAACACCTTGGTAATCTCAACCGAATTGTGCCGTTTTGACAAAGAATTGAGCGGGATTGCGCTCGACAGGATGCGCTGCGCTGACACCGAGTTCTCCCAGGGAGTCCCAATCAGGCCGTCTTTCCGCCGTGCAGTCGTCGTCACTGTCGCCCAAATTCGAACAAAGTGTCCTGGGGCGAATTTGTTTGTTGTGTTTTCCTCAGTGTACCAGCCTCGCGCAAGAACTGATATAGCGTTGAAGAGACTGGGGGGGGCGGATGCTGGAGGATGCAGTTGTTCCTCTGCGCGGTGTGTAAATGCCTCGCGTTCGCTCTGCGTTCCCTTTTGAAACGTCTTTTCAAGGAGGTAATTAAGTTTTCGGTTGGACTCCTGGCAGGTATCGTCGGTGTAAATGTTTCCATTTGAACGTGGACAGGAATTTAATTGATCAAAACGCTTTTCATGCTGTCACTCAAGTGGAGTAAGGATAAAAGTTTATAGCGCCTGGCACGGCCTCGTAGGAGCGCGCGCCAGGCGGCTTTGAAGGCCGTGCCAGAAAGGCCAATTAGCAGCACAACTGGAACAAGCAATGCGCTGCAACCCCCCCTTACCCCATGGATTCTGCACACAGAGGAGGATGTGATCACAGTATTGTGACCACAGCCTCCCAGGCTCACCGGGTTTTATGGTTAAGAGGCATAGCTGTAGAACAGAAGGACACGGGTTCAAATCCCACTTCTGCTGTAAATCACAAGTAGTTCGGCATCGTAAGCTGCTTTGGGCAAAGCAATATAAAATGAGCGTAACGACAAATGCAGATGTTTCTCCAACTGTTTGCCCGTTCGTGTCTGTGTAGGTTGTAGATGCTGCTCCCCACCCCCCTTGGCGCCAGGTTAGTGAGTGGGAGTGAGAAGAGGTGGTTATGTTCCACTCGTACCATAGGATGACTGCCTTCGGTCCACCAGCGTTCAGTAATACAGTTTATATTTTTGTTTCGCTTAGGGTGGGCTATGCATGCTGGTATGTGCATTTCAGAATGTTTCAGAGAAGGTTCTTTTTGGTCCGTATTTACAATTCTCGCAATGCAAATTATTAAATAGACCCTTAACTCTTTTTTTTTTTTTCCCCCCTTTCAGTTCAGCTCTTTTCATTGTCTCCCTTCTTCCTAGCAGACATAAAGATATCTCATCTCCTCAGCATTAAACCGTCTGAATGTCTGAAAGCGCCTTAATTGTTTTGCCTTTCCATTGTCCATGATAAGGAGCTGCCTGCCAGTCAGCGTGATGGACAGCTCTCAAATGTAACTGTATCAGAGCCTGGGAGGTTTGGGGGGAGGCGGCTTTGAGTGACTCGTTTTATCGGGATTTTGATATCCTGCGCCTAATATTTGCTATAAATTCCCTCTTTATCAGTGCATCTCCTTCCATCAACCCCTCCTTCAATAGCCTTGTCTTCCGATAAGAAAGAGGGACGGAAAATACTAGCTCTCCTTGTCTCTCAGCGCTGAATAGCTTTTTGAACTGTGACTGACATTTGACTGTTTCAGGCTGATGGGCATTTTTTGTTTTTTTGCTGTTTTTCGGTTGCAGCAGACTGTAAGGAGCGTCCCTAAAGAATGAAGGACTGTCCACCGTTCCCTGTTTTTTCATCTGCAACTCCTAAAGATACGAATTTTGCTTTCTCCCGAATACGTGGCAGGTCTGCGTTTAAATATGCAGCAAATGCTGGCTGTGTGTCAATAACCAGCTGCTAACTGTGTTATATTTAGAGAAGAGCGACGCTGGAAGTGCTCGCGACACACTTTCTGCAGGCGGTCAGCCGTGGACTCACGGGCACATGGATACTCGCGCGCACACACAGACACTAACTGATGCCTTGTACAATAGCCTTCATACCATTTCCCAAAGACTCGGTTTGGGCTGTGTTGACTGCCAATGATGAGATATTGATTGGCTGGGAAATGTCATTGTTGAATAATAGCCCGGGGCTGTGAGCGGTCTGCGGTGAGCTGGCGACAGCGTTCTTTGCCGCCACCGAGTGGTGCTGTAGTCCTGCACTTGCGCCCCCCTTGCCCAGGCCCGGTCACTCCAGAGTTCCTCAACTACACACGCTGCACAGTTCACTGCCTCTGTAGCAAATTGAAGGACAGATGCTCATTGCGCCGTACTTCCTATTTAAATTATCTTGCTGATATATATTTTTCTCTCAGTCCTTGATTTTGACTTTTTCCCCTCCTGCTTTTCATTTGATTTTGAAGTATGTAATTAAAATGTGGAAAATTACCGTGAAACTTGTGGCATCTGGAAAATCCCGAGTGTGCCAGCCGAGCCTGGCACACCCTCTGCACGCCTTGTCAGCAGAGACGCTCCAATTGGACCCGTTCCGGCCTGCGCTGATGTTTCCTGCGTGACCGCCGGCGTCGTCATGGGCGAAGGCTGCAGAGACTGCGAAAAGTGCCGAGAGGGTGGGGTGCAAGGGGGGTGGGCGTGAAGAGAGCTCGGCTCTTCCGCTCCAGCGCAGGCCCAGGTGTGGCTGGAATTAGAAAATAAGAGGCGTGAAAGTAGGAAAACTCGGGGGAGCATGACGACCACTCAGAGGGCATGCGGGAGCAGATGAGGATGTTTTAATGCTGCCATCGCGCCCAACACCCCCAAAGGCTTACTCCTCTAAACACCCCCCCCCCCCCAATGAGCAGGTGAATAAATACCAGGTCCCCATGACGACTGAGGGCGAGCGATTGTCACACTGTGTATCCGATGACCAGCGCCACCATCCTTTTATTCCCCCACTTCAAGCCCTCCACAGCAAATGCCAATGTATATATTATTCATATGGCCTGGCGCTGTTGACAGCAAGCGGGGAGATGCTCTGTGTGTCCACCCAGATGAGTAGCATGCCAGCGAGCCAGAGAGGCATCTTTCCGCTCTGAAACCGCACATTTAGCGTCCCACCATCCAGGATACTCTGCTACGGAAGTTGTATAGAGATGAGATGGCTGTTTTGAGATAAACGGCCCTGCCAGGACTTGGGGTTTCTCATTACGGGGGGAAGTACATGATCCAGAACACCCTGGGAGGTTTTGAGGCAGAAACTTGTGGGTGTGTGTTCTCGCTGCTCCTTCTTCCTCTTAATGACTGCTGAGAGATTAAGCTTAAAAAAAAAAGTTGCAGTAACAACCAATTACTCTGAGGATGTCCCTCAGCATGCTGCTTTAAGTGATCTGGAGGTGGGAGGCAGAATTGCGGAGAATCCTTAGACATCCGTGCGACTCTCCTCTCTGGGTGGCGGAACTGCACTTTAAATGGAGCTAAAATCAATATCCTCTCTGGCTTACTTAGTGCAAGCAGAGTAGCAGCTTCTCCGCAAGTCCCGTTTTGCCCATCCCTCTGTACCTGTGGCTCTGCACTGCTGTAGAGATCAGGGTATTGATCCAGCCCTGCATCCTGGGTATTTCCGCATGCCACCAGGGGGCTACACAGAAGATTTACGCACTGTAACACGCCACCCGCATGTGTCGAAATTCAGCTGTGGTTCCCACGTCCCCAAAATCTCAAGTACCAGGTTTGTTTTATAAGCATGAATGTTTGAGCGGCACAGTGGCCCGGCAGGTAGCTCTGGTGCCTTGCAACCCCTGGGCTGTATGTTTGGATGTAGGTTTAAATCCAGCACCGTCAGTGTGGCAATTGCCTGTTCTCTCCACGTCTGCGGTTTCCAGGCAAACCGGTGGTTCTGATTTGCTCCTTAGTGTGTGTGTGTAAAAGTGATACTGCTCTCTGACACACTGTCCTGCCAAGGGAGTACCCTGCCTCATGATCTGTGATTCTGAGATGGGCTCTGACCTCTGTGACCCAGCACCGAACAAGCTTTTGCAAAAGGTTGTATAGATTGGTAGCCCAGGTTGCGTGCAGTCTTGCGTTTTTTTGGGGGTTTTTTTTTCCCCTTTCTTTTTTTTATTCAAAAGTGTCAAGATAAGAAAAAGCCCTCGTGTTGTAAATCCTTTGGTCTCTGCAGGCCAAACTGTAGTCTATCCATTTCGGACCACCTCAGGAACTTTCTGAAAGTCGTCTCTGAATCATGTTGGAAACGCGAAGAGCGGTCGAGTGACTGGACCCCCCCATGCTGTTCTCGCGAGTCTCAACAATGTCCCCGTTTCTGGCTGCGCAGCCTGTGGCCGTCTGCCTCCGTGCTGCTCGCCCGCTCTGCCCAGGTCAATGCAATTTGTTCCACGGCCAGGTTCATTTTCTGCCGGGCTGGGATGCGCAGGTGCGCCTGGGCTCTGCCGCCCTGGGGTCCATATCCCTTTTTCCCCCCATCACCTGTCGCTAACCTTTCACATGATACAAATCCAAATAATTGGCCTGATAATTAATCCTTGCAAAATGGTTTTCCCTAATAAACATAAATGGCATACAGCAGCCTCTCGCTTAAGCTCACTGTTTAAAATCTGATCAGAGCTTACAATTATCCTTGAAAAGAACAGGGCCTCGAGTGCTCTGCCGGACCAGGCGGTGCTTCTGAAGCCTGTAATTGGCCTGGTCTGCTGTGTTTACCTTCCGCTGAGGTGTTTATTTCAAAATATTGATGTGAACGGGGCTCGCAGAGGAGCTCGAATTGCTTGAAGGGGAGACAGGGACCGACCCTTAGGACAGAGAGGTTGGCCCCGCGCGTACCCCGGCAGCGCGGCCTTTTGCAAGAACGGCACCCGAAGTGGGTTGGTGGTACCGGTGGAGCCGCAATGTGGGTTGAGTTGGTGTTTTGGTCCTTTGGAGATGAAGATGTTCGGCAGTGATGCCATCTTAGGAAAATGCTCGGGTCTCTACCGCTTCTGGCAAATAGGCAGTTCAGCTTCACTGCACCGAGTTTAGAAGGAAATTTTTAAATATCAGTGTTTTCCGTTATCCTTTTTTATCCATATGTTGATTTCTGAAATTGACTAAAATATATTTGGAACAAACGAACCAGGAACAGTAGCCACTGGAATGTTTTACCTTAGAAAACCAAGTCATTATTAGAGCGATGTGTAAAAATTAATTTTTATTGTTTACATTTTAAGGTTGCCGGAGGGGGCTTGGTGCTGTTTCGGTGTAATGGGAATTTCTTCAGCGAAATGTCAAACATTGGATGCAGTTTGAAATTCAAAAATATACACTGTGAATTTAGAATGAAATCTGGCAGTATGCATTTAGTCTGAGAAAAAGAAGTGTAAATTGGCTATAATCTCAGTGTCCAAAATGCACAATTTGAATTGCATAGAAGCGTGATTTGTGACCGTGGCTTTCAGAGTTCTTTGCGGCTCTGTGCCTATTTCGGTCTGTCTGCCAGCTTTGCTTTGTTGAATATTATTGAAAGTGGGAAGATTAGCCCTGCCGATACACAACAAGGCCAGTACAGAAGCGTGTGTTTGGGTGAACCGTTCCATGGTGGTGTGTGTGTGTGTAGGTGCGTATCGCTGGTGCCTTAGCTTCAGGGTTGCATGCTCAGCCCTGGTTTTGACTGCGTGGACTTTGCGTGTTCTTCCTATGTCCGTGAGTGTTTAGATGTGCGCTTCAGGTCTTTCGATGTTAGCTCTGTGCGTGAGCGTGCGTTTGTGTGCGAGGGGGAAGGAGTGAGATGGTGCCCTGATATGAACTGATGTCCTGTCAAAGATGCATCGTGTTGAACCTTGTGCTTCCCAGGGTTGCCTCCAATCCAGTGCGGCCCTGAACCTCACGAGCGGTTTGGTGAAAATGGAAGGATATGCTTATCCCCCTAGACATCCCTCTATGTAATATGCAAGCAAAGTGAATAGGGGGAAAGTTTATAAGCTGAAAGACCTTGAGCTCCTCCAGTACCTTTCTGGGTGTTCCTCTGAGTATATCTGCTTGTAAAGCAACAGGAAAATTATTAAGGTGCTGAAAATTATGCAAAAAAAGTTTGGGAAGGTGTTGAAAAATAGTTGTTTATTGTTTTGAGACACTTTTTCCTTAAGTATTTTGAAACTTTGCTCTTCAGAACATCATCCAGGAATGCTATTTTCAAACCTACTTGCATGCCTGGCTTTGAAACAAGCAAAGCAAAGGGGTGAGCACCAAGCACGTTTGCTTTTCTCCGGAAATGTCCGGCAGATTGTTTCAAAAGGGGCTGAAATGAGCTGCTTTAAAAAAAAAAAAAAAAGACGCTGTTTGAAAAATATTGCATCTCACAAAAGCACACTGCCCTCCAGGTTTTCCTTTGGGAACTGTGACAAATAATTCGGGGACAACAGGTGATCATGGGTTCTTCAGACGTGCGGCTCCTGGAACCCCACGGTACAGCACATTGTGCTTGGATGATAGGTAAGGTGAGTGACGGCTGGGGTGGCATTAGCTTGTTCTTAGAGCGCACTTTAATCACTACACGCAGCGTGGAAGGATTTACAAAGTCATCCCGGGTACATTTACTCAAGCTTAAAGTTGGAGCTGACAGGATGAGAGATGTAAAGTGAGTAAACGGAAGAACAATTGGGGCCTTCACTGGACCGGGGAAGAGGGCGTGCGTTGGCGATGTGGGCGTCGTAACTAAGGCAACTCCAAGGTGTGTAAACACGGGGTGAAACGTTTGCGACGCGGGCCTTGGTGTTCACCCCGACACCCTCCTTTTTTGTAATAAAATGATTGATTTGGTGCGATTTCAGCATTTGTTTCATTTATGTATTTTTGGTTAAACACAGCGATATAAACAATTCTGGAAATTAAATTTCAAAGCCACAGGAAAGGGCTGGGTGGGGGAGCACATGTGTGGCTGCATTGCAGCGAAGGTCCCGACTTGAAAGGGAATCGGATATTTACAAATTCCGAGATCAAAAGCACATTTTGTGTGTGCGATCGCTGCACGTATTGTGAGAAGGCACTTGCATGCGTACCACTACATCTTTTTAGGAACCGTGCAGGTATTTCGCACGTTTATTATAACAGATCTGGGAGTAAAGTGCCTTTTAAACGGCGTGTAGTGGGTTCGGCATGCGGTGCCATGTTTTTTTTTTTTTTTGTTTGTTTTTTCCGGTGCAAAATAAAGGCCGAGTTTGCGGCCGGAACGATCAGGTGGGAAAATACAATTGTGTTTCACACACATCGCAGCTTTCGGTTGCAGTCATAGCTTTTAATTATGATTGGTGTGTTATTGCTCACCAGAGCATAACAAATTGCCATTATGTTGTTTTGCTGAGTCTAATTTAATTGGCACTTTGTCACAAAAGCGATTATCTGTCATTTATATTGATGCCATAAGCGCAAGTAAGAGCGCACCTGCTGCCTTCAGCCAGGCTAAAAATAAATGAAGATCCAACCTGGGCCACCATTGTGGAGGAGGTGGGGTTGGGGGTGCGGGTGGGGGAAGCCCGCCCCGAAGCCCCCTCTGGCTGCGGCCCTCTTGTACCGCACGCGTTCTGCATCTCACCCGGCGTGAACTCCGGTGCTCGGAGTGCCTTCTCTTGCTCGAGGCCCCGGCGATGAAGCCTCCTCCCTCTGGCTGCCGCGTCTCCCTTCGTAGCAGATAAAGAGGCCGTACGGCCGAGTTGTTTGAGGGTCGCGGGGGTCAGCCTTGCTCGAACGAAGGCTTCTCCCCACCCGCTGGCGGCACGTTAAACATTTGTGGTCTCTGTGACCTCGGCGGGACTGTGCGCGGTCTTATTACTGCTGTTGTGTGAACTGCAAACAGCCCTCGGCTCCTGCCGACAAAGCCCGAGTTGCTCTCTGCGTTCGTTTCTATTAAAATGAAACAAAACCCAGACAGGGAAGAAGTAAAAAAGGGGCGTTTTTGCGTTTACCTTGCATAAACATTTGGTCCCTTTGCACTGCGAACATGTTTAAAACGTACACCTTTGAAGGTCGGTGCAGGACAGTAAGGAGGCGCGGTTCTGTACTTCTCGCCCAAACCAGCTGCGTTAATGTTTGAGCTCACGATGCCCTCGGCCACAGTCCCACCCCGGAGAACAATTCGGCAGCTTGAGGCATGTAAAAAAGGAAGGACAAAGGGCAAAGCCCCCGTGGAGCCAGCGACAACGGGCTTAAAGTTGTCCGATCTTACCCCCTTCCAACTCCATTCTGTTCCATGGTGTTGCAGAAGATGCATCCTTCAATGTTCATTTCATATTAATGTTTGTCAGAAAAGATTAGGCAGCCATCTCCCATGGGGCCCAAGTGAAGACGCTCCTAGCGGCGGGTAATGAGAATCTTTAATATTGCCCGTCTCACTCGGCTGCAGATGAGATTGTTCCGGTTAAACTCCGCAATGCACTAAGATACTATTTATTTTCTAGCATGTTTGCCGCCGCTTTGTTTCTTTTTCCCCCTCCTCGTTCTTCTCGGCGCCAGAAGCGGACGGTGCCCTTCCGAAAACTTTGCCCCTTCGGAGGGAGAATCTCTGTCTGTCGGCCGTTTCCGACTCGCCACGCGCTTAAAGGCGGGTGCCTGCAGAATTGGGGTTGGCCGACACCGCATTTACGTCCGACGCGGAGATGGCCAAGCTTTGCTAAGTACAGTGACCACCTTCTAAAGTAATGCGACGGTTTCGTGCCGCAGTGATTAAGGAAGAAGCCCTTTTTTGAATCATCTTTTTATCCCATGAATAGCATTAAAAATTGAAATGTTCAGAGGAAGAAGATGATGATATAGCAGCTCTTATTAATTGGAGCTTTAAATAAATAATGCAGCCTTGTCTGAATCGGCACGCTCTCCCTATGTCCTGTCCTTTCATTTCCCCGACTGTTGGTCTGATCAATCATCGGCAGCAACGGGGGGTCGTGATGAGAGGGGCACACGCTTCCCCGGTCTAAATGTCTTCCTTCGCAGATGCTTTCCAGCCCTTTGTACCGCATTGCAGAATGTCGCGGGGCGCGGTTTATCCGCTTCTCGAACTTTGGCCGAACTGGCCAGCCGCCCCGACACGCTCTCATCAGGATGATGGCTGCTCGGTCGCTTATTCGTCCTTCATCAGAGCCACATTGACCGCACTAGTTAGTGCTCCATGTCCCACAATCACGGCACTGAGATTGTCTACTCTGAGAACTTTAAATTTTGCCCATTTACCGACCAATCAGAGCCATTCAGTGTGCCGGGCCGTGCGGTGTGAGGATCCCGGCCCGTTTTCGTGGTGTGACTGGCGCCATCAAGAACCACCGTACAGGCCCTGACCAGGAATAATTATAATTAAAATCTGCCTGGCTGCCTTCCTATGTAATCTCCCAGCATATAACAGAGGTTAAAAGACATTTGCATAAAATTGTTGGAATTTCGTAATATGTTTGAATCAATTTCTAAAGTTGTTTTAGAACTGAGCCAAGTAAAAATGGTTTCGCACAAGACTGTATTCCTGTTTTTTTTTTTTTTTTTTTTTTTGAACCAAGTAAGAGTGTCTGGTTCTCTGCAGTAAAGGTAATGGTCACTTGGCAGGTCCCAATGTAGGAGATCTAAGGAGAAGGAGGAGAGGAGTGCCAAAGGGCGGATGGAGTGGAAAGAGTGCGGATTTCTTGCCAGCTGTGTTGATAAGCTACAATAAGGCCGGCAGACTGCCGCGGGAGCACCATGTGTGGACGGTCAATTCACTTTGACCATCTAAACACATTACCGATGCAAGCTGCGTTGCCTGTGCTTGACAAAGGCACATTTTACACATTTCTCTACAGCCTTTACTCCCATTTTGCAGGCTCTTTTCTTCCCAGGCATTGACACTGAGCTTTTAAATCTTCCAGATGTGTTGTTTGATAAAGTTGCTAAGGCATTCGGTCGTGGCTGTCGAGGGTCTTTCTCTGGCGACGAAGCCTTCCCAGACAAATTGGCCTTTGAAAGACAGCTTCTTTTTCATTCTGGGGAAGAGGTTGAGTGCCAAAAGGAGACAGGAAGAGGCTCATCTTGAAGACTGGGATTAAATGGAACAAAAAAAATTGAAAACAAATAAAAGAAACACCCCCCCCCCCTGCTTCCAGCACCCCAACCCCTGGCTCTTTCCCCCCTCACCCCCTTTTTTTGCTCCAGACGGGTTGCTGTTCACTAAGTTAAGGTTGTCTGCGATAATCTTATCTGGCTATGATGGCTTGCAGAATGGGACAGAAGAGGCCAAGGTGGACCGGAGGTCTGATGGACCGCCGATTGCACAGCTGTCTGTCCGAGAAGCAGTTTCCGTGGAAATGATGAACGACACCCGCCCTGCCCTCTGTGGCCTTGGCTGAAAACAACAGCCCTCTCTCGATAAGAGGAATAATGTTGCCTGAAGTCTAATTTTCCACGGCGTGCCGCTCCGAGCAGACTAGGTCTGTGTTGTGCTCAAGCACTTCATTTCTCGTGGCTTTTCTTCACCTACGCTCTCTAACACTGGCCATTGCAGGGGAAGGCGCAAGTTTATTAATACAGCTAATTTCATTTTTTATTACGACTAGCAGTGCTGTTGTACTTGACTATAATGTACAGACCTGACATTTGCCGGATGCTTTAGAAGAACGGCGTCTTTCATCCGGGGACGTCCACGTGACCGGCGCGCTGTCCGCAGCTGTGACCACGGTGATCCCGCTCGGATTCGTTTCCGTGTGTAATGCATCCTCTGGGATTGCACAGTGCCCCGCCGCCGCCGCCTTAGGTTTAACCCTTTTGAAGCGGTGAGTTGTGTCTTAAGTGGAGTTCACTTATTACGGCGATGCTATTGCGACGTCTGCTGCCGGAGATCTCCTCGTTCGCTGCTTCCAGAAGCGCAGATGCACCTGCAGGGCTGGAAGGACAGCGAGGTACAGAGCGCGCTGGGGGTTCAGAGGTGGCTCGCGACCCGGAAAGCCGATGCATCTCGCTGCGTCTGCCGCGGTGCCAGACCGGGAGAGGGCCTTCGGGGAAGGGGAGCGGCCAAAACTATTAGCTGTGCCGCGAGTGTTTACTGCCAGCGCAACAGGGCTGCTGCATTACGGCCACGTGCCTGATTATGATAAATGATGGCGGAGGAATGCACAGCCTGGCAAAATAACTCTGTCAAGCCTACAACACGGAGTAGATAAGTCATGTATTTTTAGAATGCGCACACCTTTGGGTTTCTTTCCTTTTTTCTGTAACTGCCTCTCAAGACACTTTATCATGACGCGCAAAACTTTATTTTAGGCACACTGGCAAATGGGAAGTAAATTCCCTTTTTTTTTTTTCTTCCCCCAGAGATATATTATCTAATTAAATAAGATATGACAATTGCTTCATTACTGAGATTAATAATTTTTTTTGTGTGCTTATTTATACTCTTTTCTGGTCTGCCGTTCTTTTTAAAATTTAGCAAAGTTTGTAACCCGCAGGAGGACCCACACGCCAGACCGTACGAATAAATATCGAACAAATATTCTGTTTAATAGCTGCCAAAAAAGTGATGAAAAAGTTGAAGTACCGGACTGTTGCGAGGAGCTCTTATTGCTGTGCGGAAGGAACAAGCGAGAGCCTTAATGGGAATTGGTGGCGTGAAAATGAGAGGCTTGTTTGAGCACAACTAATATTAGTTGGTGTTTCGGGTACAAACCGGACGTGGTCACAAGCGCCGCGGTTACCGTCACACGGGCAGCCGAACGGTGGGCTTGCGCTTCATCCCCTTTTTGTGGTTCGGCTGGCAAAAAGGATGACTTTTTACTCTGTGTGAAGATTTCTATCAAAGGGAAATTTAACACCTCCGAGGGTTGTGAATTTGAGCACGGAGCCTGCACGGGTTAGGTTGGATGTGTTCGCACACAACATTTTTTCCGGCGACGCGCAGAGCACAAGACGCCGTCCCTGCGTGCCGCTCCGTGGGGGAAGTGAACTTTCAGCTCATCGTGCGCTAAATGGCACTTAAACGCATCCTGGAAAGGACAGCGGGGCAGGAGAGGAGGGGGGTGAAATAAACCGACAGATAAACAGAAGGAAAGAAACGGATGCTAGAATGTTCTTTTGTCCTTAAGAAAAGGTAAATTCAGCATTTTGACTCGGATGAAATGTGCTGCGCTAAACAGGTTTAAATTCAAACTGTATCATTTTCGCCATTTGTTACCCTCAGTGCTCAACAGCGGGACCGCTGGCCGTTTGCTTGGAAAAACAAACGGCAAGTCAAACGTTTGCAAGGTCGAAGGATGCCGTCTGCGGGGGTAAAACGGCCGCGGCGATGGCCCGATCCGCGCCGCTCGGGGCTGCGGGCTTTTATGCTTCGTGTGTATTTGATGTGCTGATAGTGCCGCGTCGTCCAAATGAGTTTAATACGGAGCCACGTTGCCGCTGTCAGCTGATGGATTGCAAACGGAGAGGAAGCCTTTTCTTCACGGCAGCAGCGCGGATCTACTGCTTTGCAATAATTTACTATGGATTCTGTCAGAGCTGCCAATAGAGCTCAGCCCTCATTTGCTCTCTGCTTCCGTCGGATTTCCTTTGCTTTTGCCGCTTTGTGCCGAGCTGCAGCGCCCTCGTTGAAAGTGTCAGCTCGCCCCTGGGCTTGTCGAGGGTCTCCCTCGCGTTGCGGAGAAAGCGCCGCCGCGGGAATTCGACGGGCCCCTGCCGAACGTGGCGATGGGGCCCCCGGCCCTCGTGCGTTCGCGACGCAGCGCGGCTAGGTGCTGCCGCTCCTATCCCCGAGGCTCTTCCGCCCCGAGGGGCGGGCGCGAGGGCTCCGATTGACAGATCACGAGGTGGCCCCGCAGGCCCCGTGCACCGTTTCCCGACCCCCCCGCCCTCCACGCTGTCCCAGCTGTTCCTCTTTGCCCCTCTGCCATAATTCATGCAGCGGCAGACTCGGGCTTCCAGGCTCTCGGCGGTGGATCTGACTCGCAGCTTATTGAGTATCTCCCAGACTGATCAATATTTAATGCTGTCTTTAACAAGATCGGATTTAGCAAGGAGCTGCTTTTTTAATCTTTCACACACGGACAGGCGCCATAGCCCCGGGTGCGAATGTGTGGCAGAGAGCTGGGACGTTTTGGCTGTTATTAATGTAAGCATTTGACCCCGTGCCCGCGGGTCTTGCCGCTCCTTGCGAGAGCACGCCGTCTGTTTCAGAGCCGACGAGCCGTCACGGAGCGAAGCCCGACACGCGGCCGCCGCGGAGCGTCTCCTTCAGGGGTCAGGAGAACTACTGTTCGGTTGCCAAGCGCGGGAAGTTTCTCTCAGTCACACCTTGTTATTAGTTTTTTCCAATTTGCTGGATGGTGGATTTATGGGTGATGGATTAGCATGTTTAATTAGCCCGCCACATCCGTGGAAACGTGTCCTCGGGGCCCTGCGAGGGAGACGGAACCCCGCCTACCGCCAACCCCCAGCTCCAAACGCGGGCACGCGCGAATACGGATGCTGGCAGGAACGGCGGTCGCGGCGACGGCCTCGCTCTCCCGTTCTTGTCCGCGCCTCTCATTTGACGCAGATTGCGGATGCTGATCGAATCCCGCGCCGGCAATGCGTGCGTAAATGAATCCGCTGTCACCACGGCCGCGTTGATCAGACCTCTGCGCGAATAATACATCCATCTGCCTGTCGCCCTGTCGCCGTCTTTAACTTTATCTTTTGCAATGGTGGTCAATATCGCCGGGGCCAGATTCGATCACCGGGCCCCATATTTGATAAAGCCCTCTCCCACCCTCCTTTCGGGGGCCCCGGTGTCGTTCCGCGCCCATTCATCATGGCAGTAATTACCTTGGGCTCCCATCTGTGCCGTTGGCCTGCGTGGGTCCGGCTAGCATAAATAATAATACATGTACAAATGAAATGCGAAAGATTACATTTGGTCGCACGAAGCCGGGAATGGGCGCTGGCGGAAGCGGCACTTACGTCGGGGGGGTGGCGGCGGCGGCGGCGGCACGGAGCCAAAGCGTGTCGCGTGTGTGATCGAGAAAATATCTGAAGGTTAATTTGTTTTGATACCTGAAGCAAAATCTTTAAAGCCCATCTTATCAAGAAAAGCCATTTATGATGTCATTAGCGCGGCCAGGAAGACACATCAATAAGGTTAACGGCGGAGACGCGCATCAAAGCCACCAAGCAGGAAGCGGCCACACGAAAGGGCAGGTTTGGGGGGACGCTGACGCCAGAAGGGGCGGTGGCCAGTCGGCGGGGGCATGCAGAACGTCTGCGACCGCAGCCGGGTCCCGGGAGCGCTTTGGAAAAACGACATTAAAGCACAACTGTTTTACGCGCAAGTCTTACTGCCTATTCTTACGCAAATTATCATTGTTGCAAAATATCATTTACCTTTGCATGTTTTGAGCAGCTAAGATTTTTTTTATTTGTGCTAACCCCCAGGTGTATTTTTGGTGCTGTGGCTGGTGCGAAAGGCCTGGGTAGCTACTCGGTGTGGACGGATTTGGGGGGTGGGTTTCGGCTGCGAAGTTTTAGATGTTGGGTGACGTGAGGGGACGTGAGGTGAAGGAACCGCCTCTATTAGCAAGAGGAGCCTGCGAGATCCTCCTCCGAGGGCCTGTGTCTGGCTAGCGTGTCTCCACGGCGACAGGCGGGATGATGCAACGCGGCGGGGGCCGAGCAGCCGAGGGCGCTGCGGCCAGGTCGCCCGTCATCCCCATCTCGCTCGGGCTTTTGTTTATGTGCCGCGGTGCAACCCAGAAACCCAATTAACTTGTCAAGGTCACGTCTTTTAATGTAGTCTGCGCTTCCCACCTGGAATCTCCCTCGAACCGTTCTCCGGCGACGTGACCTTACATCGATTTACCTCATTCTTGAGGGGAAAATTGAATCTGTTGAATTCCTAAATACAAGTTATTAGGAAGAAAGCCTCGCGATTGCTCCCAGCGCCTGATAATGATGCTCTGCTTTTCCCCGGCACAGCCGATGCGCCGCAAGAGGCAGAAAGGACACCGGGCGCGGTCCCCGGCTTTCCGCGGCTGCCGAAGGGAGGTGCTCGCCCCTTCGCGTCGCGCGCGATATTTTGCCGCTCCGCGTTCGCCCGGGCCGAGTGCGGGAAGGAGACAGAACAAATGGGCGCCAGGAAAAAGAAGGAAAAAAAAAGCAACAACTTCATGCTGCGAGAACAAGGCGCGTGTCGGCATTTCTCATCGCTGTACATTGTTTTACCATCAAATGCCAGAGTGATTAATAGCCTGGGAGAGAGAGGAAGCCGAGAAGAGGGGGAAGGTGTGAGCCAGAGAGTGTATTTCAGGATGATTTACTTGAGGAAATGCCTGGAGTCTATTCAGGAGGCGATGCTGGATGAGTCAAAAAAGCGTTTAATTAACAGTGACACCGCGCAACCTGTTCCATGCGAGCGGAATACCAAACATCCAACTCCCTGATCTTATTACTGCGGTAAACACATGGCCGTCGTGCCGGCTGAGACCGATAGCTCTGCCAAGTAGGGGTCTGCGGCAGCCCCTTCGCCGATCAGACAGAGTGGGCTGCAGAGGAGTTCACACCCCAATCGGTCTCGAACGCCAAGTGTCTGCGGAAGTTGGGCGAAGCTGTTAAGGCGCACGTAAACTTCCCGCTGGGTGCGAAACCGCCACCCGGGTTGGAGCGGCCGCTTTGTTTACGGGGCCTGCCCGCCGGTCCCGCGATTCCACAGCTCATCAGAATTCATCGTGCACGCAGGCGTCCGACCCCCAAGCCCAGCCCAGCCCAGCCCAGCCTGAGGATGGATAGTCCTCCAAGTCTCCACCTCACCCGCTCTTGTCAGCGAGGAGTCAGAACCCTGGCACCACATGGTACCGCAGCTGATTAAGGATGCCAGGGTGCCAGGGATGCCGCCTACCCGTCAGCCCCCGCCCCCTGTAAGCGGTCCCCCCCCTTTAAGGCCCGTGAGCTCCATTTACTTCCCTTGCTTTGCTCGGGCCACCTCTGCTCGCACAGACGGGTTAATAGGGGTAGTCCATCAAACTGCCAGACAGGTGCTCATGATGGCTCCGTGTGCCGTGTATAAATAACAGGGGGAGAGGGTGCGCCACATGCGTCCTGTACCCCCCCATCGCAGGCAGCCGCCGGGGGTCCCCGCCGAGCCCCCCCCGCTGCTTAGTCTCGTCGGTTGGCGTTATTTTTACCTCGTCGTGCGGGGGAAATATTTAAGCAAAACTTTCCTCCGTGTTTGCGAGTGCAGTAAAAGTGTTCCTAAAACAATTAATTACGGATTTTCACAGCAGCCGCGGCCGAGTCACAGAGCGTCGTTCAGTCCTGCCTGGAAAGAATGAAGCTTTGTGCCAAGGGAAGGGATGACAGCACTAGATAATGTATTTGTGCGATACGGGCCATTGACTGCTTTTCAATGCATCGGGAACAATAAAAAAAAGGGAAGGGAATGCGCCGATATCCGTGGATCCGCTCTCAATGCTAATTGTTAGCGGGTATTCAGTTGTGCACAGAAGCGCTGAATCCGGGTAAAAGGAAGCCATTGTCAAAACATTTGTTAGCGAATTGCTTCTCGGTGGAGTTTGAATTCGGAATTTGGTGGTGGGGGGGTGAAAAGGCTTCTGGGTCGTCAGCTGCGCAAAGCGACATACAGGGATGCATCTTGGCAGCGTGCGACGGCGAGCAAATCATAATAATCATCATCATAACAATTTCTTGTTCTCTCCATCACCCCCCCCCATGAACAAAATAATGTGGCTGCTGAAGGATTACATGGAATTAAATCGCCGTCCTGAAATCAGAGAAGTTTCGCTCTTTTTATCATTTTCGCAGTCTGAATGAAATCGCTTTGATGAAGGTTGAACAGATGTGGAATACGAAAGCGACAATTAATATGCATTGGCAGGACGGTGACATTTGCGCAGGGCCTTCTGCTTCCAACATTACGATGCTTGTTCAGCCCTGTGATCTTTTGTATTTCTCGGCTTCGGTTGGTACCGCGGCCGCACAACCGGAGGCTTAATATTGACTTTGAATGGAAGGGAATAACGGGAGGTAATCGCAAAGCTAAACCGACAAAAAAAGGGTTTCGCACACCAAACAGTAATAATCTATTGTGAATGCGGAATAAGTGTAAGAAATGGCAGCGATTCTTTCCGCCGCGGAGCAGAATAGGGTCGCTTGTTATTTAAAGTCAATTTAAGGTTTCTGCCGCCTCCTGGGCTCAGGAAGGAGCTCCCTCGCTGCGTTCTGCTTCCTTGGTCGAAATGCCAAAATGAAGTATGGACGTCCGGTGGGCCGCTTTTAATAGGCTGCGCTCCCCCCCCCCCCCCCGCAATTCCCATAACTTTAACATAATTTTCCCTGCGTTCTGGAGAGCCCGAGCTCGAAGGTTGCGGGGAGGACGCGGCGGCCGATAAAACGCAGCGCCAGAGTTAAAGGTAGAGAAGATGCGGCGCGCAGGTGTGCGCGCGGACTGACCTTTATAGGGGAACCCGTCGAGCCGACGGGCCCTCGGGGTGCGGCGGCGGGATGTGGGGGGGGGTGCGCGCCGGGCACGTTTGAAACCTTCGTTCTTTCCCAGCATCCTCTTCTGTCAATGGCTTCGGTGATTGATGAGTCCTCTCTGCCCCTCCTGGAGCCGCGCTCACTGTTTGCTGGGAGGCTGTTATTGATTTAGGGGAATAAAATCTCCAATGGTGATAACAGCAATAAATAACAACCGCGCAACAGCCAGTTTTGTGAACGCCAGTGAAACACCTCTCCATTATTGTTAGAGGTGGCAGCGTGTAAGAGGAAGTCTGCATTAATGAGCAACCGGCGCAAGGGGGGGGGTTGAGGCTTTATTGTGCGCCAGCCTTTCCTCCCCAGGTTCCCACCACGTCCGAGCAGATGATGCGGAGGACACGGGAGGTTCTTATTACCTGCGGAGTCTCATTAGTCCGATTCCTGCTGCACTTTGGCCAGGTTTGTTTGATCCCTTCTCACTTTTTTCTGTGTTTGCGTTTGTATCCGGTCCTGGAAAGACACGCAACGCAGGCGCTTCCCTTTGGCCGAGCAACCGGACCGGCACATCCATCTGTCCATCCGCTGTCTGTTCGAGTTCCAGGTTCTAACTGTGCCCTACGAAACCTTCGGTGGATCTTCTCCCAGATACCTGCAGGACCCGATGACTCGGTACACCTCAGCCAGACTGCTGTGTTCTTCCGCCTCTGGTTGCGCGGCGGTTCCGCTCAAAAGAGTCCAAAATCAAAAGCCAAAAAGTTTTGTTTTGGCTCCAGTGTGATGGAGTGGGGGCCCCCTCTCTTCCTCAGAACCGTTGAATCCCCGTCCAAATTCAAGAAGGCTCTCGGACCACGTCGACTCGCTTCTCTCCTCATTTGTCTGCTTCTTACGCTATATTGTGCCTCGATTTCTGCATTACCCGGCAACTGTGTACCGCTGCTCATGTAATGTAGAGCATGACGGTGAAAACAGTGCTTATTGTAGATGCATAGGGCGGAAAGTGGAGCGCACCCCGGACTACACCCCGGTTCCTGCACGCACTTCTGAGTCACTAGCTGGTCCGAAATGCATCTTTGCACGGCGCGAGGGAACACACGGGGAAAACATGCAGACTCCACGCCGACTGCGCTGTACCCGAAGTCGCGAGGCTGCGGCGCTGCCCGCTGTGCCACCGTGCGGCCCTCGGGCCGGCAGGTCAGCGAGACATTTCGCTCCGAGTCTTTCGGTGAAGTCGAATCCTGACGCACCAGGCGCTCCCGCATTCGCGTGCGGAGATTTATTTTGCCTTTACGTCGGTGGATAACAGGAGACGCTGCGTTTATGTAACGGTGCTAACGTTCCCCCGGTAGGGCAGGGGCTCCGTTCCCCGGATCGAATGCGGATAAAGGAAATTTGAACGCACGAATGGGAACGCGGCGAAGCTCATTGCGGAATCCAAACAAAGGCGATATGCAATCCGGGCTCCGTCCTTTTATTCTTATCTGTATTTCCCCGGTAACCCGCTGCGAAGACGACTGCCGTCGGTCCGCAAGCTCCCTCGCCCCTCCATCCCGTCTCCAGAAGGTCATTTGGTTAATGCACATTTCAGCCTTCGTGGGCTCTTAACTACTTTTTAATCAGCGATTATTAGCAGACTGGAAGGGCGTGCAGGCCCTCGCCCGAGGAGAGTGCCCGTCAATATGTCACGTCGATTACGGCCGGACGCGTCGGCCAGCGGGGGCGGGGGGCCTACCTGTGCGACTCGGCTCCATTGAGCCGGCGCTTAATTCCCAAAATAATAATAACACATCACAACAGCAATAATAATGGTAATAATTAGAAAAGGACTATGATTAAATGCTCGGTACGGCGGTCCCTGTGGCTACTCCTGAGTGTGAGACGGGGGGAAATATTTAGAGAACCAAATTACTTACGCGGCACTAATTATATGTTGCCACCGAATACGGCGATGGCAGACCAACGCAATTACCCTTTTCTGTCAGACCTCTGTCACCCGAAATGGGAAGTACCATCTGCTGTCATTGCGGGCCGAGAGCGTTCGGGGGGCCGCCGCCGAGGAGCCCCGACACGTGGGGCGCCGTGCGTCTCGAAAGCGCATACGCGGTCCGGCTCTTCACCTCCGGCTACTCGCCGTTCTAAAAATAGAACCCATCCCGCGCCGTCCCGGCCCTCCCCTCCGGTTCGGAGCGAATCCGATGGATTCTGCGGTTGACAATTAGAGCCGCCGGTGCATCGGCCTGCAGTTTAATTGCTGTTAATGAGCGCCGAGGAGAAGCCGGCGAGGTCTGTCCGCCCCCCCAACCCCCAACCCCCAACCTTCCTCCGCTACCGCCTCCCATCTGCAGGCTGCGCCGAACCCGCCTCGGCAGAAAGGCCTGCCGGGTAGGCGGCGCGTCGCGAATTTGCATGCGAGCCCAGTCGGCAGCGCTCCCGAGTTCTTTAGCGCGCCGTCGCCCACCGACGCCACGGCTCTCCCATCGAGTCAATGCAGCTTGATTACACTTCTCACCATCCAAATTATAATGCAAATAACGTTCCACCCATTAACCGTGCAACGGCATGAAATGCTAGCTCGTCCCCACAGTGTGTGATGTAAATTGCTATGTCACATTAAAACTGACACCGGTAATTCTGTGCATTGTGAAGTTATTGGGAGCCAGATCACATGAGGCGTTGTGACAGCTATGCAGATGAGTGCGTTTCGCCGTAGAGAGTCAATTCGACACAGTCGCAGGAGAGAGATTGCTTTTCCCCGCGTAATGAGACCACACAAATTAAGAAATTACTCGTGAGTTAGGCTCGTCCTTTCCTCGCTGACATTCCGAGGCTTTCGGTTCATCTACAGGTAAATTATTTATTCGCCATTAACTTATTTTTAATTGCGTGTTATTTAAAGTTTTTCGAGCGTTATTTCAAAGTTTTCAGGCCTTCGGGCTCCGTCGCGAGGACGAGATCCCCGGCGGCTCCGCTTAGCTGTCAACGCCGCTCCCTGTCAGAGCGACTCTGATGTGATGGATGCGATGCAGGCGGTTAGCGTAGAGCCTCCCCCCGACAAAGTTCTCACATCATATGTCCTTCTTTCAACGGTGCCCAGGTGCCTAAATGGTCACGGTTGCTCGTGCCCCGTGATGAATATGGATGCTAAAAAAGTAATAAAATAACACGTTGCAGCTGTAAAATGCATAAATAATGGAGGGGAAGGTGCGAGCGTTATGGAGAAGGTAGACGCGGTCGTGCCGGAAGGCCGGCGGGCTGCGGTCGCGCAGATGACCGCGACCATCTGTCCGGTTGCCATTTCTGCTACGCGTGAAGCTGCTGCATCTCGGGTGTCGCACAGTCATCTCCTTCACTGTTCTCACGCTTGCTGCATTCTGGTTCACGGTGACTTCTACAGCTTTACGGTTTTCCAGTACCGATGCAGTAAAAGGTCTGAAATGTAACTGCAGCACAAATTGCAATTCTTTTTTTTTTCCCTAATGCCGATCTGTTCCTCCTCCTGATTTTTAGCCCTCGCACTTTTGGCCGGATAGTAGCTGATGCGACCGCAACTGCTCGCCTGCGGGTCAATCGGGATGACCGTTTAAGGTCGGCACATCGACCGCCCCTTCCCCCCCGCGTGTCCTGTTGCCGAATAGGAACGCAACTACAGGATGTTACCATGGCTACAGCGCTGCGCCGTGGCGGTCAAGGTTCGCCCGCCCAAACATCTGCCCGCTTCGACGGTGTCGGCCGCTCCCCCGTAAGAGGGCGGAGGCTGGAGCTGCCGTCTCGGTGGGCCCGGGTTCGAATGCCACTCCCAAAAAGAGTACGCTGCTGTTGGCAACCGTCTCGGAGCGGAGCGCCACGGTGACACGGAAACGTCGAAAACGGCTCGGCCGCCTGCTGGCGGCTCACAGTGATTGGCTGTACTTAATCCTAATTAGCGCGCCGCGGTAATGGCGCGCGGTGTCAGGTGTTAACAAGGAGCTGATTGGAGTACGGAGCGCCGCGCCCCCCTGCCCACCCCAGCCCACCCAAGCCCGGCTCCTCCGCCACTCGAACGCAGGTCCTAAATCTCCTGGCTGCCGCGACCCCTTCGAGCCCCTTTGCCCGACGCGTCTGTGGCGAATGCTAATTCTAGAAAGATTAAAATAGCGTCGCTCGTCGTAACTCCGAGCGACTGAAGCGCCTCTCGGAAAGTAAGTTATACATCTTGACGGGCATTATCGCAGGGACCCCTGATTGAAGGATGGCGCTGAAAAGAGCTCTGTTATGACTCACGCTCCGCTGAAAGATTCTGTATTCATGGCATTGAGCAATTGTGAGTTCGATAATTCACCTCTTTATGTCTGCAAAGAGCACAGGAGGTGTCAAATGTCTCATAGCTTCAAAAGGGCAACTTATGTGTGCTTATCCGTCTATTGATTGGGGCGATAAAAGGCGGCGGCGGCGGCGGCAACTTGTGGATTCACAGCTCTCATTACAGCGTTCAAGATAAATGCACCATTTTTGCCATATTTGCTTGCTTAGTAGATGCTTTTCGCAAGGACAGCTCATACAATTATTTATGTGTACAGAAGCGTAATTACAGAAACATTTCGGGTCCGGATCCCCCGCCGAAGGCTCCCGTTTGGGCTTTCGGTCGACTCTCTAACTGCCTCAAAACACCGTACGGCTCTCCCTTGGTTTTCCGGACTGTAAGGGGGGTGTCCGGAAAATCGGAAGCATGATTTAAATGTAATGTTTTTTTTTTTTTAAAAACCACAGTGCTGCGCTGCCCACCACCACAGTCACGCTTTGTAGCCTGATGCAATGTGTAATAAACACGTATAGTAATGGTACCGGACAGTCCCTGCCTGGCTAGCTCAGTTGGTAGAGCATGTGACTTGTTATCTCAGGGTTGTGGGTTCAAGCCCCACATTGGGTATTACCGCAAATCCAGCCACAAGGGGGTGCACCTCTGTGCTGGTCCCAAGCCCGGGCAAAATGGAGGGTTGCGTCAGGAAGGGCAACCCGTGTTTTTAAAAAAAAAAAAAAAAAAAAAAATCTGCCAAACCGAATATGTGGATGAGCCGATCTGCTGTGGCAACCCCTGACAGGAGCAGCCAAAAGTCAGTTAGTAATGTATGGCGTAAACTGTAACCGAAAGGTGTGGTGAATTATACAAAAAGCAGTGCTGGGTCCTGAGACAGATTTTAAAACGTTTTATGCATCGGTGAGATTGGTTAAATAATCCCTTATAGTCAACTTCAAGCAGGTTTTGTCAGTAACTGCAGTTTTTCTGCTTTCTGTAATATTCGCGTGAGGATGGACCGAGTGTATTTACTGCGTTAAATACCGGCCGAAGACTGCGCAGGTCTCACGAGCTCCATGCGTCACGTCAAACAGCAATCGTCTGCGGGCCAGCAGATCTTTTTACTTTTGCAGACTTCGCAACCCGATGGAGTTCCAATGACATTCAATTGCTTCCCCTGCGTTTCCGGCGCTTGTGACTGTCGTGTTGTTTTGGGTCCCAGCCTGAGGGCCCTGATCCAGTCATCTTCCTTCCTTAATTGGTCTTGTGTGTTTATCCTTGGTTAAGAACATTAAATGTTCATGAAAACTACTGTCAGTTGTGACTGTTATGAGACCCTGAGCTGCAAAGTCCTCCTGTGACCCCCCACCTTCCCCACAGCATTTACAAGGTGATATGTGAAGCTGCACCACTGGACCAAACCGGTCCCGTGGTCAGAGCGAGACGTGGGGACTCCTTCCCGCTCCAGCAGGTGACAAAAGATGGGCCAAACCGCAGCTGCAAAGTGGGCTGCACGGTTGGTCTTAACTTGTTAACTGCTTTACTGTAGTAGCGGTTTGGACAGCTGGTCGTCTCCCCCTGGCGCTGAAGGTGTAAATGTGGGCAGAGAGAGAGGAGAACGGGACGTGTGGAATCACAACTGGCTTTTCTGGCCAAAGATGGGGGGTAGGTAGGCGGGGGGTGGCCGAGTCTGTGGCAGGTAGATGGATTTCCACACATTTATAACGGCTGTCATACCTTTAATCCTCCGAGGCAATTTCATGTAGGGAAAAGGGACAGCGGCTCAAATTAAAAATGACATTAATTTCTGCTGACGCCACATCTTGCATTTTTCATTTTGGTGGTAAAATAGTGCCTGATTAAGTTCTGACAATTACGCTGGCGACGCAACCGGCGCGGTCACATGCGGCGCACGTCAGGGTGGCCCGAGCTGCGTCCGGCACAGCCCGCCGCTGCGCTAATGTGCTTTTCTCTGCCTGCCGGGTTCCATCTTTTCACGCAAACACCAGGTTTCCCTCCTGCCTGTCAGCACAGGTGACACCATCCATTGGGGACATTAGACTGTGGCCCAGATGGACGTAAGAGGACCAGGGGCCAACGGGCCTCTTCCATAAATGAGGTGCCATAAAGCAAGAGCATTTTTTCCATTAGGTGGGAGAAACCGGAGCTCTGTTACGATTCCTCCTTATTAATGGACTCTGGACTCCACGCATCGACCACCTTGTACCTTGTTTGCAGGGCGAGTTTGTTTCTGTTGTGCTTATGTGCGCTTCCCATTGAGTGGGAGGGCAGCGAGGGGGTCCTGCTGCAGCCCAGGGTCTCGGGATGGACGCAGACGCAGAGGCAGCAGTGGCACCGCGGCAAGGATGTGCTGGTAAACGCTGCTTTGCGGGTGGCGTCATGACCGGGGCCGAGGGCCGTTACGGACGAGGAAATGCTGGGGTGGCGCAGAAGACGGTCCGGTGGTAAACAAGGGCAGGGCTCCCGGGGAGAAAGGCGCTCGGCTCTCATTCTCATGAACACTACCGTACGGCGCGGGACTTCTACTTGCATACAGTGGGCTCTGCAGCGCTCTCACGTTTCTGGGTGCAGTGCAGGGGAGTTTCACCGTGCAAGGGCGGGACGCGACACAACCCCGACGGAGGCGGCTAAGGCACCCGCCACCCACCGTAGTGGTGCACGTGTAAAAACCGGCAGTAAAATGAGGTGAGGTGCGGAGAGCAGCAGGTAGACGAGACAAGAGAGCAAAGCTGTGGACGCCGTTTGATTCCCATCATCCTCTGTTCGGGTCATGATGTGAAGGCAGCTGAACTGAACTGAGCTATGAAACCCCAGAATACAGTTTTAATTTTCACTCGGCATTTTGGGACCCCATTGTTAATCTTTTCCCTCCCTATGTGGAGCAGGCCAGCAAACAGGGCTAAATTACAACCGCGTTCTGCTGAAAACAGGAGAATAAAAACAAGGAACGAAACAGTTCAAAACAGTTTATTTTTTTTTCCAGACAAACACATCGATTTCTGGACCACAGTAGAGGATGGAAACCTTTCACAAACATTTTTTTTATTATTATTATTTGAAAATACAAATATAAAATTATACTTTCCACATCTGAGATGTGAGAGACCGCCATCCACTTTTTTGTTTTATTTTACAACAGAGGCTTGAGCAAGCCATACAAGAAGACCTGAAAGATGCTTTCAGACGTCAGTCCGTTCAGTCAGTTCTCGTGGTAAAAAGTCCGTGAACGATAAAAGCGGGCAAGTGTTAGGAATGGGCAAGGCAATGCGAAGCCGGAGTGGAGGCCAAGCACCCAAGAACGCGTCCCCCCCGCCCCAAGAACACACGTTTCGGGAAACCCGCAGCCACGGCTCCGTCCCGGAGACCCGGGGGTCCCCGAGGTGGCGGCGCTCAGCGACTGCGCTGGCGGCTACGCGCGCTTCCCGCAACACCGTGCCGTTGCTTTGTCACATTTGCGCGCCGCAACGTAAAACACGACGGCGGCGCTTGGGGGGAAAAAGAAAAATGGAAGGGGCAGGTGTCCCTGTCGCACAGGGGAAACGAGAGCAATGTCACGAGCCAGATGTCGCGGCGCCGTTTGCTTAAACGCCATTATTGTTTGTTTGTTTGTTTGGCCATTGCCTAGCACTTGCCTCGGAATTCAAGTTTAAATGGATACGGTAAGTACGCTCCCAAAATCAGGCGACACCTTCCAGGTCATTTTTTTTTTCTTTTTAATTTTTTTTTTTTAAACCAACAATTATCCAATGAATTAACTAGTCTAGCAAGATGTGTAACATTCATCAGCTGTAAACTGCTGTACAATGAAAAAGAAAATTACAGCAACAGAGCCATGCTACCTTAAAGTCCAAGCTACAGGATCAAATTAACAAGAAATAAATAAAATGTGAATAGAAATGGTGTGGACTATTCCGAGGATTCCAAGGAGATCGCCAGCCTTTATTTTAATCAAAAGCTCGGGCCGCGTGTGTTCGACGCTCCGGTCTGCCCCCCCCTGTCGCTTACTCGTGTGTCGCGACACCCGGGCGGGTCACCCGACTTGCTAGCGGGGGCAAAACGCAAGCCGCCTACTTTCCTGTGACGCAAAGCTCCAGGCAGACGCGATTCACCTGCGAGAGCCGCCCCCAACTCGAGGGGACACCGGGCTCAGGCCGACCCCTCCACGCCGGTTCTCGGCTCGCACTGCACCGTGGTATCGCGGGAGGGTGGCACCTTGGCGCAGAGTTCCCCCCTCTTTCCCGCCCACCGTCTGTTCTGTTCCCCAGGACCCCCAAGCCGGGCCCCTGCTGCAGGGGACAGGGCAGCGCGTAACAAAGCCCCCTCCCCAGCTTCACCCGAGCTCAGACGGAAGTGGGCCGACAGGTGGGACTTGGGCAGAGGCCCTCGGAAGGAGGTGGCGCTGAGCTGCCACGTGGGACACGGGACAGGACCCCCCACCGCCCCCTACGATCCCTCTCTGTTGCGGTCTGCCAGACGCGAGCAGCGCCGTCACCGTTTCTCCGCCTCCTTAAGCTGTTTGCTACATATAGGATTTACAAGCCACTGCCTGCATCAAGCGAGCTTTTTAATGCTTTTTTACTGCTTTGAGGAGCGAGAGTTCAGAACGGTTTTGATTAAGATAAAGGGCTGGTATCTAGGTTCAAGTGTAAAAAAAAAAAAAAAATATATATATATATATATTAAAAAAAAAATTAAAATACTTAAATGTTTTTGATGAATCGTAACTAAAGTGTTTATTAATCTAGGCAGACACATTAAAAAAAATTATCAGTATCCAAAAATAGTGCCATGGGCTACTGGGATATTTAAGTGTACAAACATCAAAACATATTACACAGTTTTAATTGTTAATATTATTATTATTGTTATTGTTATTAATATTACTATTATTATCATTAATCTGTTAGAACTTTCTAAAAAAATATGACTTTCTTTCATGTAATAAAATCATCATTTTCATAATTATAGCTTGTGTCCCTCTTAAAAAATAAAAAATAAAAGTTTTGCATATCTAGCATTAGCATTTAAGGTAGTATGGCACACCCTTTTTTTAAACATTCAAGGGTGGGGATCCAATTAATGCCTTGTTTAAGAATCTGTCTTACAGCAATTTGTTTTTCTGTATTTCTTCTGTGAGCTTTGGTTAGCTGAAACCACGTGAAGTAAATGAAAAAAAAGGAATAATAATAATAATAATCAAATTGCTATTAAAGTAACCGTCAGCATGTTTTTTGTTTTTACTTTCATAATTAATAAGAGAAAGTTCTATCCTTACTGGTCCTAAATCTGCTAATAACTACGTCTATTTCTTAATCTTAAATATGTAACATCTACTACTAAGTACTATGAGAGAATTAGATAGAGACATAAGGAGAGTGAGAGCGAGACCAACAGAGAGTATAGACCACTACACTGGCATCAAAGACAGCACTCTGGTACAAGGTAATCTGCCATTTTTACACACTACTAAAATACATTTATGATCAACAAAAGATTATAGTATGAGGTGACAGGGAATGGAAAGAGAGAAATCAGTGGATGTACAGTACATAATAATATTGTTATAGTTATTTATATTATTAACAGCCACAAAAATATTGATAAAAATCCCCTGATTCAAAATTGAAAGTATTCAAGGGAGAGTAGTTTTATTTGTATTTTTTTTCATATTTTCATTTGAATTTGAACAGTTATCATAATTGTTTTTCTGTTTTTTTATTTTGTTTAAATTATTACTTGATCAAGTCTCCATATTATTTTAAAAAGCATCCAGCATTTTGCTTAACCTGGTTGTTCTGAACAAAATCAAGACAGAACAAAATAAAATATACAAAATAAATTTGCAGCAGGAAGAAACAAAAGAACATCAGCATATACATGAATCAATCAATCAATCAATCAATCAATCAATCAATCCATAACCTTTAAAAATCTTTCTGTAGTTTTTTTTTTTCCTTTAAAGCGACTCATTAAAATGCCATTTCTCTAGAGCTGAGCTAATCCAGTCCCTCCACATAATAAGAAACGAACACAGCAGCTATGGTTAACGTCGTGATTCAGTGTCTTCTGTTGGCTGTCTCTAAAATACCAACCGTTTTAGAAATAGTCAGAGTTTGCCTGTTCTAGCCGTACGATAACACCCCAAGGCATGTGCGCTAGATGGTTCCCGTTGCTCTTAGCCAACATGTTCACCCATCTCTGCTTCTGTAGGCGTCTGTACTGAAAAAATAGCATAAACTTATAAATAATCCTTCATACTTCCCCTGGTAAAGACCATTTAAAATAGACAACATTTATCATGTGCAAATAGAAAATGGTCACTTCTCATCCTACTAGTCACAGTGCAATGATTTATTTTAGTATTCATTCATAATTTTTATCTGTTTACACATAAAATAAATTAATCTGTCAACCCATCTACGGTAAAACTCACAGGACTGAGGTAACAATATAAAATGTTTGACTTCCTAGTTAATTCAAAAGTACTCAACAAATTTAGGGAAAGACTTGGTTTACGTGTTCTTTACATATTGCCTCTGCTGAGCTGAGTTTAGGCCTTTTGCTTCCTGTCAAACCAAAAGGGACAAACGAACAGGGGACCCGACCGAACGCAAACGCCGAGTTTAAAAAAACGCTGATATTCACAGAGCCGTGTGAAATGTCCGGACAGAAGTCTCAAGTCTGTCTTCTCAAAACTGATAGAAGGTAAAAGTGTGCTTTGGATTTAACAGCTTTCTGTTGTGTTTTTTTTTTTTTTTTTTTTTTTTTTTAACAATAAAGACTTTTTTTTCCTTAAATATACAATTGCTATGAGAAATAAATAAGCGTATTACTTCTCACGTAACCGTCAGCAGGAGTAAGTAGCCGTCCTGCTGGAAGGACGCGGAGGAACAGACAGCCGTTGAGTTCCTCTCCAATCGTTTGTGTTGTTGTGCACACCTGTACTCACTATCTAGTCCGTATGCTGGTATGACACAGGTACAGTTGACAAGCCTACAGTATTTACAGAGCAAGCTAACAGTGTTCTTGTAGGTTTGTATCCTCCATGGGGCAGTAACCACTTTTTGTGCTCCGAATGGATTTAATTCGCTGTTAAAAGCGTGACAAGTCTCCTTTTTTTTTTTTTTAAAACATCTGAGCTCCAGCACAGTTACAGCCTATCACACCATCACAAAAATATGGTATCTCTTTCTCAGTTGGTTATATGCAGTGACTGGAATAATATTTACAGTTACATTTCTCTTTTTTAAATCTGAATTCACAAGTTATTCAAAAGAAAAAAAAAATCTTTATATTCTTCTCAACAACAAAAAAAACGACATTTATAAAAAAAAGGACCGTGAAAATATTGTAGTCCTCTTCTTATTGCCCAAAATAGGTAATAATAGTTAACAAGACATCACAAAACAAAAACAGAGCTACTAAGATTTATTAGTTACCCTCTCGCTTTCTGCTTGGATTAAAACGGTCTTTTCTTGTTCATTGAGCATCACCCTCCACGTCCGCTTTCTTGCGTGTGCAAAACGACACCTGAAGGTCTGATCGTTTTTAAGGATCGGTACCAAAGGTAAAAATGAGGAACATAACCACTGAAAACATGTCAAGCGCTACATAAAGGATGAAAGAAACAAAAGCCAGTTTACCACTACACCGTTACGTCTATAAGAGGAAATCAAAAATACGCAAATAATCAAAATCAACCTCTACAGCTATGTGAAATAAACAGAAATTTGAAATGAAGAAAAACTAAAGTAACATCAAAGTTTTACCGAAAGTTACTGGGTTAAAGGAGGATTCAAAGGGATTTTTAAAAGCTGTGTTTTGGATTATAGTACAGCAGATTTTTTTTTTTTTTCTGAGATGATTTTTACATTTTTAATTTTGTTCTTCGTGTGGTGCCACCTCCAGCCCCGTTCCTGTGGGTGACGCTGTAGTGCTTGAACTTCGATGACATCACCTGTACACAGAACCAATTAGAAACTTCGGCCCGCCTTCCCGGGGCCTCCTGACAGACTCTGCTGGTCCAAACACAGACATCGGAATGTGGTTAAGGACACAGCCGTCCTGCTTCACAGGGCCCTGCCGGGCTGCTGTATCTGAGCTCTGCCGCCAACCTCCTGTGTAGCACACGAGCCCCTCGTTCAGGAAGCAGGGGTCAAAACCCTAGCATTTGGGGGTTGTTTGTCTAACTAGCTAACTAAGTAACTAACAGGTGACTGTCTGGTCTAACTGATGCAACAATACAACTGAGCGTCTGATTTGAAGTCCATCCTGCGCCAAAGGTCTAGAGGGACACCAGTTTTCTGTTTCACACAGGGCTGCGGAGGCTGTATGGCAGCACAGATACAGCACAGACTACAGGGCTGGTCTACTGGATGGAGGATGGAGATGTGAACGTGACGAGTTGCACACATGAACATGACAGCATGCACACATGCAGGGTCGAGCGCACTTTGGTTTACAGACTGACATCACTGTTGCTTTCTCTCTCCTCCTGTTTACCAGGCTGCTGATACGGGGCTCCCGGGCCACCTTGGAGAGCCACAGCAGCTGATCCATTTCGCCAGTAATGCGGGGCCTCAATCTGAAGTGGATAAGATCTATGGGTAGGAGAACATGGAGCTGTGCAGGGCCCTTCTGACAGGCAGCGTTGCTCGGTGCGCGGGGGGCACGGCTCTCGCTGTGGAGCTACACGCCACAATGCCCAGCTGCTCCTGGATAAATGGGCCTTAAAGAGGGCTTTAGGCGCACGGATCCGGCGGACGACCCGAAGGGGAGGAACAGGGACTTTGAGGAGATCCAGTCCAACAGATTGCAGAGGCTGCAATGCAGGGCAGCTTCAAAGGGGAGCCAGGGATTCTGCCCCCAGGCAGCTCTAGAGCAGCTCACCCCTGCCTTCAGGCGGCAACCTCCAACCAGGCAACACACACGTATGCGCGCGTGTGCCTGAAATATTCATGTTCAGAGGATGCCTGACAGCAGGTTAAAGTGCATAGAGGACAGAGTCACAGCTGAGCACTGCAGCAGGTAGAAGGTTCGGCGTTTACCGAAAGGGATCCCCTATAAACAGAAGTGAAACACTTCCCATTCAGGGAGGTGAGAAGAAGTTACTGGTGGGGAGGCTGAAATAAACACAGCTTCCACTTTGTTGTTATCAACTAGTTATCACCTAGAAATCTGTTCATTCAGCTAATGCTTTTCTCCATGATTTACCCCTTTCTCGGGGAAAGTACCCTGTTCTAGTACTACAACAGGAAGTGGGATCTGAACTTTGGCTCTACGAACCAAATTACTGCCATAGTTCGAAACATAAATATGTACACATTCTCAAGTATAAAATGACAACAGGAATAATTCTGAATGTGAACTTTTAACAATTAATTGACTGTCCGCCGTTCCACGCAAGCGCCCGATAGTGTGATGCCATCGGACGAACGAGGAGCCGGCACTGCGGACACTCGCATGCTGACCGGTGCCTCTGGCCGTGCCCCTCCGTGCTGAAAAGGCTCACGGTCCACCTGCCACAGGTGTGCTGGCATGGTGAGCCAATCGGGCCTCTAGGCCTTTGATAAGGACTTGGAGAGAAAGCAACAATGCAGTCAGTAAACCCAATAAGTGTGATCTTTACTGTCATCATCATCACCATCATCATCACAGATACTGTCATTCATGTAAATGAAGGGTTGTGGTGGTGTGTGGGGGAGTAAGTCTCGCCAACAGAGGCTTTAAAAAC
This sequence comes from Heterotis niloticus, assembly GCA_018136845.1. NCBI lineage: Eukaryota > Metazoa > Chordata > Actinopteri > Osteoglossiformes > Osteoglossidae > Heterotis > Heterotis niloticus. The sequence goes on from CM030893.1 coordinate 28,346,752, forward strand.
AGAAGTGTTTGAACTTCACTCAATGATTCCTTTTAGGAACTGACAAGAAAAAACTTTTTAAAGGGTTCCACATAAATTTGAGAAATGTCATCCCAATTATAAAGGCCTACGGTTAAGCAGATGTGTGTAGCCCCTTCTCCGCCAATAAGATTCTCTTAATGGATATCTGTGTTTCCAGAAACCCTGTAAAAACTTTTTGACATTTTTTGTGTGAATGAGTGCAGGAGGAGGGTGAAAGTGAGAAGACTGTTTCGATGGTTAAGGACATGACAGTAAGAGGAGATGTGGAAATGAAAGAAAGAAACTAGGGTAAAATAATGAGTAGAAATAGAGGGACAAAAAGTTTATTAAATAAACGGCACATAATACCTCAAATGAGATGGCAACCAACCACCTGTTAGGTTTCAATGGTATCCATTTGTAAAAGCTGTCGCAATCAACGGGCCCTAAAAGTGTACAGTTAGTACATGTGTCAGTATGCAATTCAGGGAAAAAGGAAATTTAATTCACAGGTATGTGCGCTGCCAGCATGAATGAGTATTTACATCTGTGAATTTCTTTCATTTGGAAGAATTGTATACATAAATTAAGCACAATCATTAACAAGAATTATGAAATTCAATCATTACCATGAATTATTATTATTTTTTTTCCAGTTACCCAAGCTGAGAACTTCGGAAGGCATTTTTCTCACTGGTTGCAAGAGGACAGAATCCCACTACGTCTCTCTCACCACCCCCCCGCGGGTGTAAGGTACTTTCACGATGCAAAAACAAATAATTTCATTAATTTGTGTGTTTCAATGAGGTTGCGTGCTCGCACCAGCAATTATTGTGGTTAGTTCCTGCATCAGCTGCACGGAGAGACGTAGTGGAGATTTTGTACAGAGCAAAAACAAAAGTACAGGAAGAGTTTCATTTTAATGGAGTTGAAGAATTGAGAAATGGCGGACAGAGGCCGGTGGACACTGAGGCATGTAAACACTATTGATTACTTGTCAAGACAGCGCAGAGCGTTGGACAGGAGGCTGAGGATGTGTGGGATTAGTGTGACAGGGGACCAGCCAAGCCTCCCCCCATCTCACACACCGTCCCAGCCCCTCGGTCCCCAAGGCCCTCTGCCTCGCACCTTCCCTCACCCGCTGCCGGCCACACCTGGAGGGGGACCCCAGCGGCACCCAGCAGGGGCAGCAGAGGTGAGTTCTGTGTCCGCTTCGGTATGCCAGCGCCAAGTGACAAATTCTGATCTCTCTCTGTCCTGCACTCCTACAGATTCATGCTAACACACACTATTGTTCTAGTTCATGCAGTAGCACCGCAATGACAAATTAATCTACGGAAGCCAATCCCAGAAAACACTCCCATGCCTCTTGCCTCCACCCCTGGTATTACAGGAGGACACTGGACAACTTATTGCCACAGTCTTCATATGCAGTCATCACTATATAACCTATCTGTCACCGGTTTATTGTGCTGCAGAGCTGCACTGCTGGGCGGAACCGAAGAGCGACCAAGGAGCTTGGCAAGAAGCTTTGGGATTCAAGAAACAACAACAAAAATAAATAAATATATAAATATATAAATAAGAGTCAAATGGCTGCCACTCATGTGCGAGTGAAGAGGCCAAGCCGAGTGGAGCTCAGTATACCCTTCTGAAATGCGGACAGCCACGCTGGGGGTTTGGGTGGAGGAATGGGGGGACTGCCAGCCAGAAGGACAAAAGCCCAAGCGAATAACCTCCCTTTCCACATGCCAGCCATCTGATTACAACACCACCAAGTTGCTCAAAGGCACATTGCTGATTGAGCAATTTCAATGTGGTCAGAAAGTCTGCGAGCCACTGTGCTCAAAGGAAGGGTGTCGCTCTCCTCGTGATGCTCCTGCTGCATATTTCACTTTTCTGACTTCTTTCCCCCCTCCCTCTAGGTGGAGAAAGACTCGTTTATACTTCACTACACTTCAAGACGACTTCTTTTCAGAGGAACGTATAAAAGCCTTGTCTTAAGCATCGTCACGAGTTGTGCTTAACCGTACATTTTGCGTGAGAGTCTAATGACTGTTAGTAGCGAGATGCACAAAGGAGCGCGGCCCACGCTGAAGGTGACACCGTTCTTCTGCTGAATGGCCTCTTTGTTCCACCTCTCACTTCTTCTGGAGAGCGTCTCGCAGGTTAGGCAGGGATCAGGTGTTCAAAGCCGCCCAGTGCCTCAATGCTGGGCGTGCGCTATCACAATAAACAGTGCATAAAATACAAGAAGGGCCTTGTTCATGTTCATAGCTTTGAAGCTCTGTTATTGGACCGCAGTTCAAAAAGGCAGCAGACATGAATTCTCACAACAGGACTGGGATTCAGAAACCACTGCCATTCATCAGTCCTCAGTGGAACACGGGAAGATTTTTACCTCCTTCCCATTTCCTAATCTATATTGATAAACTTTGTAAAGGTTAGAAACAAAAGTATCATGAATAATGAATGGAGATGCCTTCAAAAGGCAAACAGACGAATCCCCGTGACAGTGTGTCACGCAGGGTCTGATGCTGATGCCAACATCTGAGGTCTCTGTTCAGGCACACCTGGTGTGACATTCGGTCAAGCCTGGTTCTCGAATGAAAAATAAAATAGTGGTTTGAAAACCATCCATAACATGGCGTGGTCTTGTCCTTTTGGCTGGCAGTCAGAAAGAGGCCCGCTACCAGCGGTGATGGGCTGTGACACACCAAAGCTGATAAAGGACCACTAAGAAGAACGGGGAGGCTTGGCAGTGTACAGTAACACTCAAAAAATCCAACTTTGTGTGGTGTGGTTAGCCAGTGCACCTGCTGGGCAACCATGCGGGTTCTACTCCAAAGCAAACAACAAATCTCAGAAAGATACCGCGTCACAGATGTGCTGCTAGTGGATTCCTAACATACGCAGGTGAAGACCACAAAGTGGTGCTAACAGCACTGATCTGATCACCAGCTGGTCCACATGTGCAAATTGTGCAAAGCATCAGCAGCTGTAAAACAACTTGTTTAAGTTTGCTTTGGGTCTGGAATGCCAAAAGGTGGCTGACTTGCATTAACTCATTAACTTCTGCCAGAGTTGTACTGCTTTGGACGATTCTGATTTTGGCTCCTTCTCTGTTTCACCTCTCTCTGTATCAGGAGCAACGGAGAGAGGGGATTCATGCTGAACAACCCTAGGGTCTTGGAAAATAAAGTGACATTTGGGTTCTAGGGCTTTCTAATACAGGCCTTTTTCAAAAGGTAGAATTGCGTGTAATTTTTCCATTGCAGCCTGTGTCTTGACCATAAGAAACGTGTTAACAGCAGGTAGTTTACAGTAAGTAAAGTTACTCACACACTGTGGCACAGTAATCACTTTGGACTCATTTGGTATAACACTGTTCACACTGATGTGCTGGGAACGTTGACTGAAAACATGGGCACTTTTGCAGGAAGGCAGCTCTCAGAAGTAGTGGACCACAAGCAGAGGAGATAGGCAGGAGTGCGTGCGTGCGTGTGTGTGAGAGAGAGAGGAAGTGAAAGAATGAGAAGGGCCGCAGAATAAAGAATTGTACTTACAGCAATGCCATGACTGAATCCGGACCCGGGCTGGGGGCTAGCAGCACTTATGTAGTTCCCCACACCGGAGTCCTGGCTGCCGGGGCCATACAGGTCTGCCACAGGGCCAGGGCTGTTGGCGCCAGGGAAGGCTCCAGGCCGCGGTGGGTTGGTGCCTGCTGAGCAAGCAGGGGCGCCAGAATTGGGATGAGCAGAGCAGCTACTCAGGACTGGAGTGCAGAGATAAAAGCTGAAAAGCTGCATATGAGCCTGGCATGCACAGTACCCACAGAATAAAAAGCCAAAGTAGAAGAAATCAATTCAGTCAAAACGGAAATTAAAAACAGATAAGATTTTTACACACACACACACACACATATATATGCGCTACATACATATATATATATATATATATATATATATATATATATATATATATATATATATATATATATATATATATCTTTTTGATAGAATAAGACTCAAAATTAAGGTCATGCAAAATCAAACACTTAAAGGATAACTGAAATTCAGCCCTTAACAAAAAGCCTGACTAATAGACGTAAACAGACACGACACACACAGACACGCATATTCACATATATGTGTACACACACGTGTATAAACGCACATAGACAGACATACACACACGTATATACATGTTCATTTAACACAGAATCATTCAGTGCAACAGTTGAGAACTCAGGTGTTCATTTTTCAAATTCTCACAAAAATATGTCATATCTTTTGATGTGTGATTTTTATGATCATGCAGAACGGACGGGTTTCTACGCCTGGACAGGTCGAGACAGCATTCACATCCCATGCAAACTACAAAGGAGCTGTAGCTGAGGCGAAATGCTGTGTGTCATTTTAGTGAGGTCAGGAATGGAGGTGACTCTAATAAAGCTGTGGGCACTCCTCTCGTGGGGCCCTGGCTGGATAAGATGCTGGAAAATGAGTTGGTTCTTTGCAAGCCTCTTTCATTACCATAACCTCTTTTATACGCCCCCCCACCACCCCAGCGGCCCACCCTCCATCACATCCCTTGTTGGGGGCTCTGAGTTTGTACATCGCCAAATATGAATGTGAGTTCATGAATTCCTCTCACAAATTGCATGGGGGATTTCAGCACAACACCCCCGTCTAATCAACACCTGTCCTTGGGAGAGTTGTTTTCTCCCTTTCCTTCTTTAAATATATGATGGTGATTATCTCTCCGTCGGGTGTCAGGGGCATCAGACCTGGCTGCTTCCTGACAGGCAGGAAATTACAGGAGGTGTCCTGGGTAATGTGCGCTAAAAGCTCCATCATTGAGTTACATCTCCCCACCAGCGAGAGACATCATCCCACCGTTGAAGGGGAACACACGCAAAATGCAGTTGGGTGGGGGTACCGGAGCTGGGGCGCAGGAACTTGCTGTCCTGCTCCCAAAGCGACAGCAAGGGGCGGGCAGTCATGAGCGGAGTCCTGAACTACAGAACGTGCAGCCGTGCCAATTTAGCGTGGAGAAACACGGGACCTCTCGCGGAATAGAGAGAACGAGAGTATAAACGGGCGAGGGTGGTGGCGGTGGCGGCGGTGGGGGGGGGTTCCTAAAGTAGAACGCATCTGATTTAAGTCCCAGACCAATAATGTGTCGGCAATTAAAATAAGAGGGAAAGAAAAGAGGAACAGAGCGAAACCCTGGGGTGCTCTCAAATTGCTCTAATTGTTACAGACCACTTGAGCCATTGCTGCTGTCATCTCCAGATGACCTCCACTTTCGCTGCTTTCAAACACAAATTAAAATAAATAAAAATAAAAATCCACAAATCAAATTAAAACTGCAGAACTTTGAGACCCCTTGACTGCACCATATTCATTTTTCTTTATAAACAGCACTAAATGGCCCTCACATTAATAAAAGGGAATATTAAATCAAGCTCTTATGCAGCCAGAAGCTTTTAGTTCACTTGGAGATTCATTCAAAGGGAAAACTATAAGTGCCCAAAATTTAGAGTTTTGAGGCTAAAAGTTATTAAAATGAATAAGCAAATCAAGAACATTCTTCCAGAAAATGCAACGCTGACATGTAGAGTTATATGTAAATAAGTATTCAGGGTTTCCTAACTAAACTAATGGAGACAAAGTCCTCTAGACTGCAGGACAGCCTTTACACACAAGAGGAGTCTGAATTTAGCCTCAGTGCAAAATGGTTATTACATCTTCGCATTATCCGCTGACACAAAGGGTGTACGTCATTGCCTGATACACGAAGACACGCGAGTCGCCAAGCAGCAGTACTGGGGACTGACATTTTGATCTTTGTGGGGACTAAAGCCCAACACGTCAGCAGCAAAGACACATTAGAGACACCCAAACCTACACAAACAGATTTGTGTTTGTTATCTGGTGTCCCGCCGTGCAACATATTCCACCGTACCAGATTTAAGCCAAAGCTACTTCTTGATGGGGCCTTGGCAGGCCTGAAGGGGGAGCCACAGCAAGGAGAGGATCACCAGTAGTAGCTGTGGCATACAGAGAAATGCTGCTTGTTCTGCGCTGTCTGTCTGTCTTTCACACACACACACACACACACACACACACAGATACATATATGCCGGCTGTGGTTTGCTTTAGAGTCACTAGGTGTGACATTGGCTCAGATGCCAGAGATCACAGTGACTGCACCACTTCCTTTGGGATGAACAGAGTGATGCTGCAGCCACACTGCTGCTTAACGTCAAGCATCCTCACAACTGCTTTCATCCTCCTTATCTGAGTGATGCAGTCTAATAGACTGCATGTTAGGCACCCTCTATTTCACATTCAGTTCAAATATCAAACTCTGGTCCCTGTTTAAAACCATGCCTGGTGTTTATTTAACCCTGACACCGCAAGTGTCCTTCACAATTCACTCTGACAGCCTGAGGCACGTCACCTTTACCAGGCCTCCATTGTGGAGAAGGAGCAACAACATGCGCAGCGTCATTGAACAAACCAACAAACAAGAGTAGCAAACAGGCAACCTGCCAAGTCACATATTTTATTCCACATGCAGCAACACCGCACTTATGTTCCTTTTAACTAAATAAAAAACAATTACAAAAAAAAACATTTGCAGAACGTGACTTCACACCTGTGCTTTGTATCACTGCCGTCACTCGAGTCATCGTGGCGCTGCATGTTTGTCTACGTAAATCAGTCACAAAACTGGGTATTTTTTACAATAATGGCTGAATTACGGGGCTCAGTCTTAAGACATGGAGCTTTTTGGTGGTATCCCCAAGCACCCACGGGAACGTGACGCATCAACGGCTTCTCAGCTCTACACTAGAGCCACACAAGAGTCAATGCCACCAAGACATAAACTCCGTCTGGGGTGAAAACGGTCATCGTGAACTGCACGGCGTCCACCTGACAGGAAAAACTTCTGCGTCTGTTTCACTGGGAAACGATTAGATTACCATCACGGTGTCCATTTATCCAGAGGGTTATTGCAAACAAGCAAAACATGTTTGTCTCGGCAGAAAAATATCACATTATCATAAGCTGGACAGGTAATACAATCACATGGTGGCTACCTTACAGGAGATCATCAATATAAATCTGACTGGAAAACTGTTAGAAGTAACCGCACAGTGTCAGCATTACTAGAAAACCTTTCAAGGAATAAATGGAAACATCTGTATTAAACTACAGATGTCTTCACAGTTCCTATGAAGGATGCTGTGCATGCATTGTTCTTGTCCTAAAAAACGCCCAGTACGTCCCAAGGAAATGTCAAAAAGGTAGCAGCAGCATCATTTTAGGGCTGTGTTTTACCAGGTTTAGCACTGTGTTTAATGTGCACACAAGTGATTTTGTTACTGGGCACAAGGGAACAGCAGATCACTTAGTGGTGAGAACGGCTACCTTTCAGTTGAAGGTTTGAATCCCTGTTTCTGCTGCAGTGCCCTTCACCAAAGTATCTGATGGAGTAAAAACTATGGTAGATCCCCGGGAGAAGCAGCTTAGCGTACAAATCTAACACTGCACGTTGCTTTTGGAGAAACGCTTGAACTAAATGAAAAAATAAAATAATTGCACAGTAAACAAGCGATGAGAAAGCACTTGATTTGCGCAGAGAGGTGCCCTGGCGAAGGACTTGGAGACGGGGCATCTGGAGCCACACACACTGTTAGTATTCTGCTCCCAGCCTCCCCTGTGACCTCTGAGGGAGGGATGAAAGTGACTTGGCTGCCTCAGTTGTTCCAGTCCTCCGGGACGCCGTGAGGGCAGTCTCAATGTGCCCTTTAGTTGTACCTTTATAGACAGGGTATACTTTCATAAAGTGTTTATTTTCTATGCAGAAAAACATCAGCTCCGGCAAACACATTTAGATAAGAAAATCAATAAAAGGGATAAACATCTGCTAAATGGCCTGCTCTTCAACACCGTCCTTTTTCTGCAGATTGTGCTTCCGAAAAAACATTTCATGACTTAATCTTTTAATGAATAATTAAATACTTAAGTCTTTCTGCATAGACGCATCCAAGCGGATATTGCCCTTGATCTATTTACAAGATGTATTTTGCTCTATCTCTTTTCCTTACATTGTGCAATAAGAGCCTTTTGAGTGGTACTTTTAATATAAACTGTTTTGTCTGAATTTGAGCTATAAAAGCAGCCTCAGATGAGTGTGAGATCTGTTCCTGGTGTTGCTTAACTGTTTCTGCCTATTCACTGAAATTCGTCAGACCGAAGCGTAAGCTGCCGTTTTGGGGAGAAGGACACAAAGCAGTGTGGTGCTCTGGAAAGGGGCCGGGTTTCAGGTGATGGAGCAGGGATGTGGAATTTCGCACAGATGAATGATCAACACCCGGGACAGACGGTCCTCACTGGATCCATTTTTTAATGGTGCCCAGCCCATAGGCGTGTCGGCCACTGTCCAAACAGGGTCGGTCAACAAGAGGGGAAATTGGGACAAAGGAGCTTCTTTCTGCCGGTCTGTTGATTTCACTGAGTTCTGAGTAAGTCCAGCACCTGTCTGGTGGATCATCACACCAAAGGCCCGACGCTGACCAAGACGACCTGTGCAACTCGGTATGCCGACCATCTGCTTGTGTGCGGTCCCTCCTTCAACAAAGGCACGTGCTCCAGCAACACAGCCAATGCTCTGGAATACCAGCCAGGCGCCCTGACCTTCCAAAAGTGGGCACAGAGCACGCCGCAAAACCTGCCTTCTGCTTCTGGACCTGCTCTGTAGCACACAGTCATCAGGAGGAGTTTGCTGCAATTCGCAAGGGAAGGCAACTTAAGGGCGTTAACCGGACATAAAACAGCCACAAGAAGAATGCAAAAATGATGTGCAAAAAGGCACCCCCAGCACATTCGCAGTTATGTGATCGTGTCTTCTACATGTAACCACGTTATGCTTGTCACAGACCAGCAATCGTGAAGAACAGATATTGCTTCTGCTGTAATGTATCAATATTCCTGACGGGCACCCCGAGGCCAGCGAACTGTACATATTGCGCACAAGCTCCAGTTACACGGAAAAAATAAAATAAAGCAGTTAATAATGCACAGTTAATGCGGACTGGGACCGCTTCTCTTGTCTCGTGCCAAAGAGACGGAAGCCAGACCACTGAGGCCACAGGAAGGCCTGTCTGATTAGCATGAGCAACGGCCCCCCCAGCGGCACACTGCTACACACGGACAACGCCGTGCGAGACGGGGTTCACGCAAGGGCTCTTGAAAAACGTCACACAAAATGCGTGCACGGCTGCCATAGTGCCATAAACATTCGGAGACTGGGTAAGGTTTTTTAAAGCAAAAATAAGGAACATTTTATAATGTCTAAGAACAAGATAGTGGTCTAAGACGTCAAACTGCAGGTGAGATGAACGCATTTCATAGCTGCTTTGTGCTTTGTGACTGCACCGTCAGCCAAGAGTCCATTCATCTCCCAAAATGCTTTGTGTGATTTTTTTCTGGCTCGCACCCAAAGCAACTTGAAATCCATTTCAAATCTCATTTACAATTATTTTGCACTTTTACTAATGTGCATATATAAAATAATCTATAATGAAAATTAAAACAAATTTTAGAAACGATGGCTTGTTCTAGGTTTGAGGATGGGGTTCCTTGCATTCTCAGGTACATTTTAACCAGCACCCGCTGAACGAACGTGCAGTCTGCGGCCGAGTAACTAGATACCACGTCGTATAGGAATAAACACGTTAACAAACAAACAAACAAACAAACAAACAAACAAACAAATAAATTTTACAGTACAGTTGCTACTTACAACATTGGGAAATTCAGTTCCTTCGAGCAGAGGAATTAAATTCGGTCACGGATGGCTTAATGGCTACAGGCTTCCTTTTATGGGTGTGCAATACATATACATGTATATCCATATATGTACTGTATATTTCTTATTTTCTACTAAGTAAACAGGACAGCACATTCAAGGCAGCCCCTCACAGGGGATCATTAAAGAGGACTGGCTCCTCACTCCAGCTTTCATTGTCTTCATACCCAATTATTCATTCTTCTCACTCCTTACTCGCACATTACTGAGATGTTTATGCAGGGACCACTGCGAAAGTCATTGCTAATGTAAAAAGAGGGGTATTAGGGGTGGACATAACAGGAGTCCAACAACCCTCCCCCACACAGTCACCTCTTCACGTGTGACTGCCAGATCCCTTATATACAGTACATATGCTCAAGGGGATACATATATTCTTCTAAGGCCAACATTTGTCAAAAACAAATGCATAAAGAAATAATAATAAAAAAAAAAAAATATATATATATATATATAAAATGGTACAGTAGGCATGCGGTGCATTTCAGGCCAACCCCTTGAAAAGACACTAAAGGGGTTGGCCTGGGATTTTTTTTTTTTGTGCAGGTTTATTTTGTCCCTCTCTCTTGAAACATAACTTAAAATAAAAATGAATTGAATGACTTGAAGTTCTTAATGAAACAAGGTCATGAACCAAACGAGTGAAGCCAATGAAGGAAGCGCGGTACAAACCTGGGCTCTTAAACTGATCCGGGCTGTGGAGGTGCTGGAGGGGGGAGTTGCAGGCTGAGCTGGTATGCTCACTGTGCAGCATCTGAGCAGCCTGGGGGCCCAGGGAGCCATAGTCCGCAAAGGAGCAGGGGGGCCCCCGGTGGTCACTGGGCGCGGAATAGAAACCGTAATCGGGGAACCCTGGGAGATACAGTATAAGGGGAGGGGGGTGGGGGGGGACTCCATCATTGCGGAAAATTTTTTCACAGCAAAGTCAAAACTTTTTATGTCTTTTTCTGTGGCATTGCACAGCAGTGTGGTGCACAGCACTAATGAGACGTCAGGTATGTACACTTCCATGACTTCCGCTTCTTCTCCTCAAAGGCCCCTCTGCCAGCGTGACGCGCCGGGGCGGCGCTCGGCAGCATGCGGTCCAGCGGGCCTGCAAGGCCAATGCGAAGGGGCGATGCCAACCGGCGCACGTCTAACAATGCGGTCGAGACCCAGCTCCCTCCGGTGGCTTCCACAGGCACGCGGGCACTGAGCCCTGGCATACATCAGCGGGGACTGACACCGCTGCCGAGCCACAGATTACAATCGAGTGTGTCTGTTCCGCAGCGAATGTCAATACAGAGGTAAAGGTTACATTTGAGAGAGGGCTGCCTTCTGTCTGAAGATAAAGTGAAACAGAATTCACATGTCAATCCATCTTCTGTGAGTTTGCCCTTTCTAATGAAAAAATTCTAATGTAACCGATGTCAGTTCACTTTTTTGCCAACAGCAGAAGGACAGCAATATTACTTTTTTCAAAAAAAAAAAAAAAAAAAACGGCTAAAAATATGATTCGCTCAAATCAATACTTCATTTCAGGCCTCTGTTCATGAATCTGTGCGATTAGGCCAGCAGCCCTTGATTAATTTCAGAATTTATAAGACTAAATTTCAAGGCCTATTGGACTGATGCAGAAGAGAGATAAGCACACAATTTCTCACCATAAAATAAGACCATAACATTTAAGCAATTTAAAGTGATGAAACTACATAACTTGGCCTCCAGCCATTCATAACCCTAAACATTTAAAACACGATTTTCTGACCCCGTGCCAAAAAACGGCACTTTTGTACCGATAGCCGAGGACTCGGAATGACAAAAATTGTCACTCTGAATTAAGGTGTGTTGACATTCATGGAGGGCCGTGTTAATCTCACACCCCCTGCTCTGATAAAGAGGGCTATTAAAGCAATCGTTGGCCCTCGCGCCTCTTCATAACTGGAGCTAATCCACTCGAGAAAAGCCGAGATGTGCAGCTCAAGCTGCTCATCTGAGACCTCCCCGCCGCCTTGTTTGTTTGTTTTTTCATTTGCGTCTCAAACAGAACCGATCAAAGGGATGCCGCGCGTCGTAAGTAATAATTAGGCTGTCGCGAGCTGCCAAAAGCTATATAAATTAGGGTAATACGTGCAACATATATATACATACACACACACACAAGACATGGCGCCCGCAGTCAACAATTTATGGTTCCGATTTCTCGGCTTGCTGGCAGAGCGCCCGTTTCTCAAATTAAGGCCTCAAAATGTGGCCATGTGCCAATAGAACATAAACAGCTACAAATCAAACTAAGCCTCCAACAGCAGTGATGAAATGTTTTTTTTTTAACGTTCGTCTTTAGAAAAACACTTACGGGTGATAAATTCTGCCTGTCCAGGAAAACAAGAAGCGTGCTACCGTAAACGAATGTAGGAGGGAGGCCGCGCGTGTCTAAAAACGCGTCGGTCAAACCCAGGCGCGGACGCGCGCCGTTGCGACACGAAATGTCGCAACTTCCCTGCTGCCCGACCCGGGCGAAATCCTCGCGGAGACGAGGAAGGCGGGAAACGCGGTGCGTCTGCTCGATAAGCCTTTGTGGAATAAGTTGGTCTAGACGCTTCTTTGTTCGCCTTTTGTTTTTCCCCATAATTAGTTTCAGTGGAGTCTACCTTAGACGCGCACGGCACCGCAAACAAATCTGGGTCCGAATGCAATCTAAGATACATGACAGAAAGAGGAAAGCTCTATTTCCGTGATTGATCTCTCCGCTCTCCGTTCCTGTAAGGGCCGCGCTTTTCTCAAGCCTCTTCACACTCCTTATTAATTGCTGTCTGCCTAAATGGAGCTCCCCTTCCAAACAAGCCTCAAACCGCACGTTCCCCACAATGCGCCACGATGCTGAGCCTAGGTTGCCACTGGCATGTTAAGCGAACCGCTGAGCATGTAAACGCTGTTACCTCAGTAATGAAAATGCAATGGGCTTCTGTCTCACAGTCTGCCGTTTTCTTCTATTTCGCTTTTTTGGCAAATTCACAAAAAAACGAGCCGGTAAGAAAATCTGTTCCAGGCGGATGATGATTCATTTCTAAAATGAGTGTACGCGCTTAATATATTTATTTTCTAAGTCAAAGCAACCAACTGCTCCTCACAGTCAGTTTTAAGCGCTGTGGTTTGAGGGAGCCTACTTGAATGGAGGACTCACACACACACACACACACACACACCAGACAGACCGCAGGGAGTCTAGATAGAGACTCACGTACTGTACCCTGCCGTAGTTTTGTATGCACAGACTGGAGTCACACATTTCCGTGTGCTATGGGGCAGCATCCTCCGAGGAGCGCGGTCAAACCGGACAGTGCTGAGGTCGTGGTCGGTCACGTGACAAATACAAGCCACAGGGCGGTAGCATGATGTCAGACATCAGTCCTACTTTACCAATATCTGTGCGTGAGGACAGGCAGTGCACAGCCTGTGCACCAAGGTGCTGGGGGTTGAACCCAAAGACAGCCCCACCCCCATCCACTTGAGATCCAAACATCCTGGGAGGTATGCACAGGTCCTTCAATGTCTTATGGAAATTGCAACGTTTGCCCTTGTGACCAGTCCTAACAAGCTCCTCCACCGAATGTGGACCGTCAGCATAAATCTCTATGAAAAAAACCGAAGAACAGGAGGAAAAAAAAAAAAAAAAAAAAAACCTCCCCATATTTTTCCCTGTCCCGAGAACAAATGTCCGTGTACAAAATGTGCTAAAATCTGAAGAACTGTGCGAGACGAAGCTCCTGAAGATGATGGCGGCGCTCATGTATGGAAATGGGCTCTATCTGGCATGAGGAGGAGGGACGGGGATGAAAGTGGACGAGAGTGCTTTTCCGATAAACGCCGGACATCTCGCGTCTCTACGCCCCCCGCCCCGCCGGTGTTGCTGCGGTGGTGGGCAACATCAGAGCCTTCCGCGGGCACATACCCATTCAAGCAGCTCATCTTTAATCATTCTAAAACAAAGCAAAAACAAAACAAAAAAAAGCACTTAGATTTTAATCCATTTTTGATGTATGTGCTAATAGCCGCCTGTCCTTGAGGTTCAAAGTGGCTTCCAAGCATACCTCTAATTAGACTAGCAAGCGAACCATTGCGCTTCTCTCATCTTTCTAATTGGATCTTTAGCAACAAACACACGTGGACCTTTGCAGGCCTGCGCCACTATCGCTCCATTAGTTAAAGAGTCGCGGGCGCCGCAATGCGAGCGCCTTCCCTTCCGCAGCGATCCCGTATACGCGCAGGTGCCAGGCTGCAGCCAGCGGCAGCCTCCTGCTGCAACGCATATAATGCATCCCGCAATTTTCAGGGTAGCGGGAAGAAGGAGGTGCAAATCCAACTGACAAAACGCGCACGCACGCACGCACACACACACACACACACACACACAAATACACCTGGCAGCTTTGTTTGCACCGACACGGAAAATTAGCCCTCAGCTGCACACATCGCGCGACCGAGAAGGTCTTATCTAATAAAGCCCAGCAAAATTACCTTTATTATTCAGGTAGATTGTTTCTAATGATAGTACTATCTGTGTAAAATGATAGAATAAAATGAAGTTAAAAAGCTTCCATTTATGGACTACAGAGACGGTGAAGCTGCCATGTGGAAGAATGGAATGGCTTGATTATCTTCCCAAGCTAATTTTCTTTTCTGAGCATGCAAATGATTCATTTTAACTGAGCGAAAGTGCGAAGAGGAACTGAATTAAACATCAACATTTTGAGCTTTTTAAGTTGCCATAATAATGGCTTTCCTCTGATGTTCCTCTGAAGTCTCAGGTTCTTTGCCAGTCTCCTGGAGAACAGAGATTGGGATTTAAAAAACACAGTTCTGTGAATGTGATGGGGGTTGGGCGAGGGTCTTGGGGATTTTCACAGCGTGTGCATGTACGTGCCTTTCTGTACGCGGCTAATGAAACGCCAAATCCGTGGCTGGAGGAAAGCAGGCAGCAAAGTGGTTAAGATGACATATCCCCGTAACCTGATGTTTACCCTGGAGGGCCCTTGCTGGTGTACCACTATACTTAATTTACAACCTGATTTTTGTCCAATAAAACATCCAGCTAAATAAATAGTTAAAATTGTTAGCTGCTTTGGAAAAAGCTGTGCCCTCGGGGAAAAACTGACTGCTGCATTTAAACCTGCCAAAAATGCAAAACGGCCTGTCTAAGTTTAATTCAAATAAAAATGCGAGCTGTGATCCGGTCATCTGAAGTCTGTTCTAACAAATGGCAGTCTAACGTCATCTGAGGGAGGGGGTCACAGCCCAGCACGACTTCTGCTGGTCCACCACTGGCGGTGGCAATAAAGAATCTGCAGACGGTCGAACCCTTCGAGAAAAAGCATGCGCGGGATGCTGGCGCCAGGCCGATGCCATTAAACATACAGCCTGCCATAAAGAAACATGGTGAAATAAACAAACACGTAAAGGGATTCCATTAATCAGCCGCTGGGAAACCTTGCCGGGCCGACTGTGAGGTCGAGGAAGCCAGCAGTATCTTAGCCCTCTAGGCTCCTGTCCTGCTGAGGACCTGTCCAGGTATCCCAGGACTGTCAGGGATGCTGCAGATCAATAATGCTTTGCTGCTGCATGTCCTCGCACCTCCACCTGGATTCCGGTTCCCCAGGAGAGCCACAGTGGCCCTAGACACCTCACACAAATTCACAGCTTCACTTCCAACACGCACCGTCACTGCAGGCCCTGACAGATGGTCTTCTTCAACATTATCCTACACTGTACGGACAGTTTTTTTTAATGAGTTTCCAACATTATTGTTTGTAAAAATACGAATACCGAGTTTCTGTAACAAATTGTGCCATTGTGAATAATTTTAAAATCTTTCGGTAGGCGGGAGGTACCTCAGAAGAACATTCGCCTTCCCAAAATGCAATATGTGCTGGTATTTGTGTTGCGATGCTTCTAAATACGAACCCCTGGCTAAATAATGTTGGAAGGGCAGGTTGGGCACCCGAGTCGTGCTGGGAAATGAGCGGAACGCGGGGGTGGGGGTCTTCCGAGTACCATAGACGCACCGCATCACCACTCTGAATTCTCCTCCTCATCCTGTTCTCCTTCACCTTTATCAATAATAATTTGATCAAAATGGGTCATATCAATTGACCGAGCTTTGGGAGAGTTTCGAAACTTGTGACTTAATTGGGCAGTAATTATTCATCTGCGACACAAATGAGAGGGTGCACGTTGTCATGGTGACGGGATCATGGGGGCCCTGAAGAGAGAATCATTTGCTGAGCGTTATTTGTGTTGGCAATTATTCCCCCTTCCCCAAGCCTATGGTGGGTGACACGGGCAGCGCCAGGCCTGGAGACCACATTTTACGGGAAAAGACTTCCATTACCATAATCATTACGGCTTTATAGTCATTTATTTTCCTTTATCCTGTACTTTCAATTTGTGGTTTGTTTTAATAGTTCCTTTCATTGTGTAGTCATGCTCTTTAGGCGTGTTGATAAATACTGCTCTCTGGTTAGCTTAACTGGGCGGCTTGTGAGGCGAGAGATTTAAAACGCTACACCGGGCACATAAGAGCCCCGCTTGCTCTGCAAATTACAACAAAGAAAATAACCGTCCGCAGTTCAGCAGAGAGCGAAAGGTTAAACAACAGGCGACACGCAGTCGCCTGCATCAGGACAAAGGACTGGAGCGGAACCGCGACGGCTCAGGAGTGATTCAGCGACGCGGCGCCGTGCGTCTTCATCCCGGCGGCGAGCTCCTCGGTGTCACTGACACCCCCGCCAAAAATGCACCCAGTGGCACACATCACTCCGCACAGGATGTCAATAATCTTGTCAAATGCTTTTTAAAATTAGCTTTGAATTTCAGAACAGCTGTAATTAGCTACTCCATTTCCACCTATGTCATTTTTAAAAATTACAAGCTCTCTCTTTGGTGCCTCGAGTAGTTTTCACTTTCCATTTAAAATAGTCTTTTCTAACTGAATAGGTGACTAATTAACAGTACTAGACCTTCTTTTCAGCGAGCGCCGACATTTCATAAATAATCTATAGTTAATGTCTTGTCATTTTGTGCTCTGATAGGCTTGGCTAATGAATTTTAACACATGATTTATTTCCACTGTCAGCTGTACCCCCCCCCCCCCCCAACAAGCTCCTTCTTATTGCCCTCCACCCCCTGCCCTGGTTCTCCAAAAAAAAAAAGAAAAAAAAAAAGGGCGGTTCTAGGTGTGGACCGATCTCAAGAAACTGAGTGAAGTGGGCTAAAGAAACCATGCGCAGAAGCACATCTGTCTTGATGAGGGTGTCAGCGGGCGGGTCCGCCTGACAGGCATCTCTCAGATACATTTTGCTCGTCCGTGGCCTTTGGGTGTCCACGCCATGCACGCTGGCCTACTTTGCACCTGCAGTGCTTCTCTGTGAGTCACTGTCACAGCTGCTGGCTGCATCCGTCTCCCTCCCCCTAGCCAAGGCTGTCTAATGGAGAGTGACAAGAGATTGTCTGCAATGTGTGCCATTGTGTGAGGGGCAGTAGAGCCAGATGGGGGGGTCCTGGTCTAGTGGGGGGGGGGGGGGGGCGTGTATGTGACCGTTGCCTTACTCCTTCCTAGGTAGAATCCATGCCACACACTGCTGTGACAAAGTGAGGGAGCTTCGACCACATCCTGCTGCTTTCAGACTCATTTCCCTTGTGCCGTGCCCCTCCAGAATTCTCAGTGCTCTACAACAAGTGTGGTCGGCCTCCCACTGAGGCGCGGAAACCCCTCCGAGACATGTGTCTCCAAAGGCTGATGGCAAAATCCATGACCCACTCCCAGTGCAGAACTGCTCTAAAGCATCTGCCAGCCCCAGCTGTCGGGGAGGAGGGTCTGGGGCAGCGGAGCAGGGCAAGGCTAGCATTTCCCTCCCCAGCGGCTTTCCCTTTCCCAGCCAGAGACTCCCCAGTGCTCCCAGTGCTGCAGTGCAGCAGGTCCAACAGACAAACCGAAGGGGTTTCTCTATTTTTTTGCTTTCTTGTGAATCCAGTCAACAAAGCTGCAGCTGCTGGGAGAAATGAATGAAACCTATCTCCTGCCAGGCTGGGAGCCACATTGTATTTTGCAATAGCAAATTTTGAAAATCACCATCTCCTCCAGCAAAACTATAATCACAGGGCTCATTGGAAGGTGAAGGACAAAGATCTGCTCTAAAGCAGGTCTCAGCCTCGCCAAAATACATCAGACTATGCTGTGTCCTTACCTAGAGACACAGGCTGTGAGTTCATCGGTACAGAGACAAGGACTGCTACGCAAAAAGACCATCTAAGATCAATGCCAGGTATCAGACAACAAAAAGGAAAATAAAAAAACAGTACTAATATCTACATCTACACCATCGCTACCATGACCACCACTACAGGGGACATGCAGGCAAGTCAGTTCCACAGACACATACAAGTCCGGGATCAGGCAGAAGGTAGGGGTGTGGGGAAGGGCATGAAAATGTGTTTCTCCCAAAGGAATAAAGAAAGTCAACCAAAAGAAATAAAAAGTGGGAAAAAAAACAATAAAATGTGCAGCAATCCCTCGGAATCCGAATCTAATTTGTCCCTGAAAATGCACCAGATACTGAGATTTCGGATACCGAGCGCCTTGTTTATAAATACATAACCGGGGTACCCAAAAACAGCTATGTA
Organism: Heterotis niloticus; assembly: GCA_018136845.1. Lineage (NCBI taxonomy): Eukaryota > Metazoa > Chordata > Actinopteri > Osteoglossiformes > Osteoglossidae > Heterotis > Heterotis niloticus. The sequence continues at coordinate 28,365,295 of CM030893.1, forward strand.
ACCATAAACCCAAGATTTCAGTCTGGTAAAACCCTCTAAATGTCACTTACTATTGTCATCATGTTCATAATGCACAGTACAGTGTGTACAGTAGAGGACATCCCATACATTAGTGCCACGTTCCCTGTCACCAGGGCGCATGACATTGGGGTTTGAAGCGGAAGTTCAGTTTTATGAGACGGTCAATAAAGGCGTGTGTTAAAGTAACCCATCACGGTCATGTCTTTGACACAGCCGAAATTTGAATAAATAGGTTTATTTAAAAAAATAAATGCGGAGTAAAGGTGGCGGTGTAAGTGTGCTCAGACAAGGCAAAACTAGCGGAAACAGCTAGGTGACATGACGCGGCAGGTGTGCCCTGTTCATGTGCGTGTATCTGGCTTTGGGTAAATTTGTGACAATACAGATTATTGCGATACACACACAGCATTACGTTTATAATACAAAGTTTTTAAAATTACGGTACACAACTTTATTTATTTATTTATTTAGTTATTTATTTATTTAAAATAAAAAAAATTTATTTGGGTTTTTTTTTTTTTTACTATGGATAAGCTTGGGATAAAAATTCGTTACTGGAAAACATTCCATTCGGATGCTGAATGTTTATAGGGAAAGAGGGAAGAGAATCGTTCAAGAATCGTCGACAGTGAAAATTCGTATTTAGAGAGTTTGGATACCGAGGGATTGCTGTAGTGGCAAACAGAGATAATCATTAGGTACTGTGTTCCTCAAGAAATAAAAAAATGAGAAAAAACAATGAAAGAATCAAAAGATGCGGCAAAAAAAAAAAAGTTGCAGACAAGGAAGGACGAAAAGGGGATCTTTTGTAGAACGGCTGGTTTATCTGGATCAAGCATATAAAAATCAACATGCAACCAGCCACTACGGACAGGAAGCGGGACACGGAGAAGGTGGAGAAAGAGAGGGTAGGCATGGCGGGGCCTGGGGGTTGAGGAGAAGAGGAAGGAGACGGGGTGTTGGGTTTGGGGGACGTGAGGGCGAGAGAGGATTAAAGGGTGCGGACAAACCTTCCGGCAGCGTGCGCTCAGAAGAGTGTGAGAGCGGAGGAGCACAATTCGGAGTGTTTCAGACTCCGTCAGAGACACTCCGTCTCAGCGGGCCATCCAAACAGGAGAGAGACAACAGAAACATGACTGCTCGCACTCACCGTCACAGGCCAGGAGGCAATAAGTCCCACCCACCCCACCACCCTCCCAAACTCCTGAACCTCCTCCTGCCACTCTGGCTTCCATTCTGCCTGTCTGTGTGCATCTACGTGTGTTGGCAGGGCTCGCTTCTGAGCTATGTTCTTCCCCTACCCCTTTCATCTGCTGTGTCTGCAAACAGTTAAACAGTACCACGGTCTCTGTTAAGGACAGATGTGGAGTATTCCCTAGCCGATCTGTTAGTCCGCTCTGCTTATTGCTCACCTGCGCATTTAGTCAGGTTCAGCTGTTTTACTAGTTAGTTTCCATAATGCATGCACAGTCACACTCCAACAGCATAAAGGCTGAACTGGATGCCCTAAGGAAAAATTAGCAGAACGCATGCAGTATTCTCATACTCTCAAACAAGAAAGGGTCAGGTTCAGTGACATCTTCAGAAAAACAAACACAATGTATGTCATCATAAGGCAAAAGCATAGAAAAGAACAAACACACAATAAAGTGGAAAAAGTCAAACAAAAAGTTTTAACGGCAAAGTTTTAGTACAGTAGCGAAAACTTCAATCACAACTGGAGTTATATCACTTCAAGCAGAGGCGCTGGCTGTTAAAATGCCACCAAATGCACTGAATATTCAAGAGGATGAATGGAAATGACTTTAATCTAAGGTGCGGTGCTCTCTAGTGCGTCAAGGGACGACTGGCCGTGCCTGCTGGACGTGGGGAGGACCTGCCATTGACGGGCCTCGCGGTAGCAACAATTACGTTAGCGTATTGCCGGTGCCCAGGGACCAGGGGGGCAGGTCTAATCACCTGCCGCCTACCCTCTAAGTTCCATTCCCTTCACTCGGGAAGGACTGCGGCGATCAATGTTTAATGGGCTTATGGGGGCCTGAGGAAGGCTGCCTGGAAATGACTCGTGCTTGCTGTGCTACTTCCCTGAGCCCTCTGGAGTCCGGGTGCGATGCAGGGGAGTAGGGGAGCTCACCAAGGATGACCAGGTCTGAACTTCCCCAGTCGCAAACAGGCACTGGCCAATCAGCCCTTGGCACCGCCATGCCAAAACCGCTAGGAACACTTGGTCAGGGAAAGGGGTCCTTTGTAGCAGGCAGTGCCAGTTTGCATGGAATGTGTATTGCAAGGATGTTCGGTGATATCTGGTCATGCTCCATTTCAGCTGCATTTATCTGTATTTATCAGGTGGCCACGGAATGGTGAACAAGACCCGAAACAGACAGCTTCTGGAATTTGAGAATAAAGGGAGGAAAGCAGTGGCATGAACTACCTGTGATGAACCTCTGTTTCGACTGGTTTGCATTATGGCCATGCGGCGATCACATGAGTGCGCTGCCCAATCAGGAATGACTTTGACTTTAGCGAATGACCATGACTGATCAAGCGCCATTAAATTCTGCCAGCCAACTGAAGTGGAGTTCTCCCATGGTCCATAACGGAAGCCCAAACAAAAGTTGCTTTTCTGCCTACTGACCCAGCCTCCCTCCATCCCTTATTCTCACCTTGCTAAAAATAAAACAAGTGATGCAGCACCTCTCTGACTCATGAATGATGCACTCCTTTCAAGGACTGACTTGTACAACTGTCAGAACCTGCATTAGGAAATGGAACTTGCTGAATTGTAACTCGCAAGCATATTTCTCCCTGCCCTCAAAAAGCAACTCGACGTGAAGAAACACACGGAAGACTTGTTAGTTCTTCAAGCAGGGAGTTATGGGAAACATTTATAAAAAGAATGAAAATAAATAGTTCCCCGGAGACATGAGAAATAACCCTAAAGCTGTTATGCTCAGGAGTGGTGCCTTGCTATGCAGAGGAGGAAATGTAGACAGCGGTCGTGAGACAGCGTGGGACCGTGATCCCGCAGGCCAGCTGTCCAAGAGCACAGAGAACTCGGGGGGCGGCAAGATAAAAATACAGTGCTCGTCACAGCACAGCTATCAGGGAGTGGGGACGTCAGTGGCATGTCTCTCCGTCGAGTGACATTAAGCCTGCGGAGGGCTGAGGAGCTGAAGTCTACTGCTCCACAGCAGAAACTGTCTGACTGACTTAAGCTACTGGGGCGCCCTTCACTTACCCTTGCCGCTCTGCTGGCATTAGTATTAAGTGACGAGCACTCCAAACTGTGCGGACTGTAAAATCCAATCCTGGGCAGATGCGTAAATATATACATAATGAGATGTATAAATACATATCTGTCACGCTTTGCAGAGGAGCTGCAGAGAGTCAAAGATGATGAGATTTCAGAGAAAGGTCAGCTTTAAATGTCAAATATCTTCCATGCCAGTCTTATTCGGAAATGCAGCAGAGGTGACTGGATCATTCATGAGAGGTGCTGCTGCGAGAGGCCAGAGCTGCCCCCCGGAAATGCCCCCTTCTTCTGGCCCGTTTCCACACACCCCAGGCTGAACGTTAAGCGCCGTCTCGGATTTTGATTTCCCATGTTGGTCTAGTGGAAGCGCACTGCCTCCCCGCTCCACAAGTCTCCCAATAATCCGCGTACAGCAATTTAAGCCCTCCGTAATCAACAGTTTTAGTGCTGTCACAAAAGAACAGCTGCAAATTTGGTACATTTGTTGGTTCAGTGGAAGCCTGACTGGAGGCAAACGTTTCCGATTGGTTTCGTATGTCGGATGCACTCTTATGAAAGCCCCCCTGAATGCAGCTGACAGGAAGGGGTGGGGAGGGGGCAGTTGTCAGCTGTGGGATAAAGGGGCAGTTTCCATTACCACCTGTGAATTACACTGGGGCAGCCTGCTGTCCAACCGAAGGCAAGTGTCAGTGGGGGCACGCTGGGGACACGGTGGGGGCTATGTGATGGGGCAGACAATGGGAGGGGGCCAGCACACAGAGCTGCCCCATGCTGTCCTCTAGAGTCCAGCTTCCCACAGCCAATTTATGGGGGCCATAACATCCCCTACGGCAAAACACTGCCTGTCAGTTACTGCCAAGGCGATTGTTATTCACTGTGTTTATTTATTTATCTATTTATTACTGCTGAAAAGGATGAAGCCAGATGGGTTCATTAAATGATCTGACTCCTAAATCAATGGCTAAAAGTTAAATAATTTGCTGTTATGTCTGTGTATTTGAATGCATTTGGTTCCAAAGGAAGAATGTGTCCAAAAGAAAAGCACCAGAAGAGATGTGAACAGACCACATGAGAAATGAAAATCCCCACACCCTCAAGAGCCTGAACAAAGAACGTCATAATACCCTACGTGTCCCTGTACTGTCCGAGAAATTGAATGCTTTGCAAACACGCGGAGAGCACCAGATGGAGAACCCCACGCGGGCAATGCTGCAGCATTTCGAGAAGGCTATGCGCAGAATCCCGAGCGAAGGATGCTAGGTGGAGAACCGCAGGTGGGGAAAGCTAGCTGGGGAATGCCAAGAACAGCCCTGCGGGTCCACTGCACAGCGTGGTAGCTGGTGGTGTGTGTTGTGCGAGTGCAACAGCGAAGACGACCAGTTGGAAAAGGGAGGAGCGCAGGCACGCACAGTACCCAGGAGAAGGTATAACTGGCCCTGCGTTCTGCAGCTGTACTGGGCAGCTGTTTCTTTCACGAGGCCCCCTACCTGAGCCACGTGCCGCCGCCACCGCCGCCGCCGCCACTGGCCCATATGCCGTCGCTGGGAATCCTGAGAAGGGAGCAGAGAAAGATATGGGTTAAAGAGACCCTATCTGCACCTGTGTGTTTGTGTGTTAGACTTTCAAGAGACAGGGAGGTTAGGGAGGGAGAGAGAATCGCTCAGCAACACAAAACCCAAGTACTGGGGGGGCAAGACTGGCAACGATCAGCAGCTCTTTCTGCGGCCGTAATTACACCCTGAAGACCATGGGCTGGAATTACCTTTAATTGGCTGGAAAACGAAAAGAAAGCACAATAACCTGGCGCAGCCCTGCTGACCTTTCCGCCGAGCAACTTATGGCTCTGCCCGGGGGGGTCCGTCCCACCGACCTGCGCGTGGCACGCAGGGCGAGGGCCTGGGGCAAACGCGCGTTCGCAATGCAGCAGGGATGCACGCGTTCATTTGCTTAAACGACACATTTAGGGGCGCCAACAAATGCTCTTCATCATTTTGAATCCCAGAAATGTTTCCATGCATCCTAATTGACTTATCAGCGCTGTTTGGTTAAGATTTGTTCCCCTTAATTTTGTGCTCCGAAAGCCAATTGTGCGAAACGGACAAATTTCCCATTATTGTTGCGGGCCTAACGTCTACTGTCTTCTTCACCGCGACACCACGTCCCAGCTATACTTTTCACCTCCCGTTGGAAAGATGCAAGTCGTACTGAAAGAATCTGAAGATGCGAGTGTTTCGGTTGATGCGAAAGCCTGGTACTTTAAAGCACCCGTACACGGTTTTGGGAAAGGACAGGGTTAATGTGGGTCATACCCAACATCATGACCATGAAGGCGATATGGAAATTGTAAAGCATTCTCCCACTTTGTGGTCCACTTAAGTCACTTATCTCATTGCTTCCGTATGTGCAGGGAAGTCGTAAACCTGGGAGAGTGAATCACCAGTGGCTGTCGGCTGTGGAGGTTTATGCTTCGGAACTCAATCAATCTGCGGGATAATTTGGGTTGCAGACACCGTGAACGGCATGGCACAGCAGGAATGGGAATGATTTGTGGAGAGAGACAGCGAGCTCTTGGTGATGTAACCGCCACAGGCGTCCCATTCACCCCACTCCCACTGTGTTACTGTGACATTAAGGACCTGCTGCTGCATGACTGGTGGGTGGAACTCCATACAGGTGGTGTGTGTGTGTGTGTGTGTGTGTGTGTGTGTGTGTGTGTGGGTAGACAGGTTAATGTTGTCATTCAGCCTTTGTTGAGGGCACCAGGTACAGGAGAAATTAAGGACACAGATTTGTAACTTGGCGACTGCTAGGTCCAGCTGTAGTACCCTTGAGCAAGGTTTTACTGCTCCGGCACAACATGTGTAAATGGACGAAAAACTTTGCATAAAATTGTCTAAGAAAAAAAGAGAAGCAAAGGCCCCAAATTTTAATAATCTCCTTCTCTAGCAAAATTATGTTTTTAACAGCAGATGGTGTAATTCAGTGTTGCTCCTTTCACCAGGCATATAGGCCACAAGAAGAAACCATTTTTGATGTAACCAGGCCAGCCAGGCCTGGAGTTCAACTCAATGTCACACAGCATCACTTCTGGTTCTGGGTCCGCTGACCTGCGTGAGACCCGATTGGCCGGTAACACTGAACTGCAGGCAATTAACCGTGAACGCAGAGCTGAAGTGTCCGACATTATAAGGCAGCGCCTCATCGTGACAAAGGCACCATTCCCTACGGGGGAAGAGAGGATTACCTTGACCTAACATCACTACTATAAAAGTCATCATCATAGCACCTCAGGGAGTCATCTCATTTGGGCAACAATCACAGCAAGAGAAATGCCTTACTATGCTACTTTCTGTTGCGGAAATGGGGGGAAAAAAAAAAAAAAAAACACAACCAAAAAACAAAACAAAAAGCACCGATGATATCTGAGGTCAAAAGGGCTCCGGGTACAGGTATCCGAACCTTGCCGTCCTCGAGGCCACCCTTACAGAGGTGAACGGCAGCCATAACTCTGCACAGCAATAACGCCTCTGTGGCAGACGTGTGCGCGCCCGTGTGTGGGTGCGGAGGGGTTGGGGGTTGGACAATGGAGGGCTGTCCAAAAACCCGACTAACTAAATCTGCAGTGTTCAAACATCATAATTAAATATTATAATCGCTGTGCCGAACAATGAAAGACATAAACCAGAACACTGTGTCTAAGTCATTATTATAACATAAATGTAATTACTGACTGGTTCTCTAATTAAAACACACATCTTTGGCTGCGGTGGTCTATTCATGATTGAAACACTACAGACAATAAAGCCACGACAGTGGCAGATGCTTCTCTTCAGATAGAGGGATGGCATGTAATTAGGCTCGTCTCTTGTGGGTTAGTCTCCCCCCTCCGGTTCAATCAAGACACCCCCCCACGTACCCATTATGTTACTGGCCTTAATAACCTTTTATTTGGTGGTAATATATAATCAAAAACGGCAAATCATCTTCATATGAAGGCTTACTTAATGAGCAGATCTGCTCACCGAAGCCATGTGCATTAGTGCTTGCCACGGTCACTGTGAGTGGGAGTGCGTTTTTGTCCCACGCTACCCGATGATGGGATTTACGTTTCAAAAGGTTTCCTTTAAAATCCGGAAGAGGCTGCATGGGTTTCTTTTCAAACCGAACGCGTCAGCACACCTAGACAGTAAGAAGAGAGACGGTACGAGGTTTGGTCGGCATGAATTGTGCGAAAAGGGGCCCGGAAATATCGCGAGCGTACGGCGAATAGCAAACTGGAGCGCGGAGGGCATCAAACGGCACTTCAAAGATGTTACAGGGAAACTTTACTATGGCCAGCTACAGTGCGGGTAAATAAAACAGGAAGCAGGAAAGGGAAATCCAGGGTTTCGGCAATTCTGACCCTATCCCACACAATCCGCTCCAGAAAACTGCAGAATCCCATTGCTTTGCACAAAGGAGACGGTCACCATGACGACAGAAAGCGAGAGGGAAATACCGCATAGGTCAAACCATAGGGAAGGGTTCTTGAAGGAACAGCTCTGCTCTGTCTGTAGACAGAGAAAGCCTTTAAGCCCAAGGGGGTGATGAAGTCAGGCTTCCCTTGAGATTCCTCCAGCAGACAACCACAGAGCACTGGGGGGTGTGCTTAAAGCAGAAATCAGCGCTGGTTGTTTGAACCAGAGGAAATAACTCCCCAGAATTCAGGGGGAGGCACCCAGCAAGGAAGGGACACGTGGCCGGAGGGAACCGCAGCAGTGAGAGAAAACATGAAACTCGCCGTTTTCTGTGAACCTGCCGGGAATGAGGTAATTCACACCACCGGCAGCGTGCGGCGTGGAGGGCAGGGGGAGAGCAGATGTGTCGTCTCAGGGACCGGTCACACCGAGAGACGACAGCGGTGCGGACCGAAAAGGCACCGATCGCAAAAACGGCCCGCGCTCTCTGGGGAGAAGAGACAATCATCGCATTGCAGGCTCCCTCCAGCGTCTATTACGTTTAAGAAAAATAAAGGAAGACCCCCTTCAGGCACAGTGCCTCCGTGATTGCAAATATTTGATTTGGGGCCTCTCCTAAGTCTCTTCAGAAAACAAAAATCCTAGACGAGACAAACGTTACATTAATGGCAATCGCAGTCTTCCCGCCCCTGTGAGGAAGCCCCGGCTTACTGTTGCCATGCAGACGTACGCTGCCTCGTTCCATCCCATTGTAACCGGGCGCAGAGTGGACTCTGGCTTAAGCAAGTTTCTGCCGGGTGAAGTTCTTCAGCGAGATTAACTTTGCAGGATTAGGTGGGTTAATTAATGGATCGCGCCCGCACATTGTTTCGCATTTGCCCGGCAAGGAGCCACCCAGGAGAAGCCCCCGCAGCATAAAATCAATTTCACGGGCCTTTATTGCCAAAGAGATAAAGCCAATATTTAGCTTTCAATTTTTCTCAATTATTTCACCCCAGCTCAGCTCATCAATAGCCCTGCTTCGTGGGTGTCGGCCAGCCTGCCAGGGGGACAAGGACACATCTGTTCTGAGATGGCACCCGGGGGAGCCGAGGTGGTCGTGGGTGGGAGGTGTCCACCCTCTTCGCACTGTGGGCTGAAGGATTTTCAGACCTTGCCTGGTGAAGAAGACCATATGATAAAATTGACCACCACAAAGTGACCTGCGCATATTTTACTGGCGAGCACTTCGCTGACTACAGCGGAAAGTAAACCATTTTCTCTGGGGAAGAGCAGGAAAAACAACGGCACAAGTCTGCATTAGAGGCACTGCGTACCTCGTGTTTTGGAACAAAATCTCAGAGGTCGCCATATTTTTCCCCAAACAGCGTTTGTTTCCTAACCACGTTCAGACGACCTCACCGACCTCTGCAAATAGGCAGGGGAAAAAGGAGGATACCCAGATGCAAGAGGTAAACAGGAGATGGGCTTTACAGTGTGTTTGTGGGAGAGCAAACTGGGATGGGGGCTCATGCTCTCAATGAGTGTGTGAGGATGGAGCCACAGCTGCACCTGGGTCTTCTGTCATGTGAACCAGGGTCGCAAAGGTCACAGATCACGCGCTCATCCCACGTCCCCACCGTGCCCCAGACCAGCCGCTATATATAGGCCAATCTCTGCAGCTGAGATTTACTTTTCCCCATCACTCAACCCCACCACCCACAAACAAACACGATCTCAGGCACACCCATACTTTGTGTTTCCTTCCGCTTGCCTTGCTACACAATTCTCACCGCTCCCGCTGTGCTCGGTTCCACGAGGCTTCCTGTGTTACCCCCCCCCCGCGCTTCCGGAACACTCTCTGGTTTGTCATGTGCCCTCATTAGTGACGCTCTTCATTTGCTCCATTCCTTCTGTCCTTCTAAGGAGACAACTTTCACTGCATCCATCCCTCTGTGTGCCAGAGCAGGTATAGAAACCCGTCTTTTGTGCCATGCACGCCCTCCCCTCATGCCCCACGCCAGCATCTCTTGAGATGATGTGGCTGTAACACAAGTTGAGCAGATTTATTGTCCTTCACTGTCGCCTTGAAGCCTCAAGTGTCCATATTTCCCAGCAAATGTTCAACATTCATTTTCGCTCCGAATGCACTGTCACGCTGCCCAATCTGATTAGTCTTTTTCCTTCTTTATTGATAGTGAAACCACATGGATCCAAGTTTTGCCAAAACAGTACACAATAGATGGCCAATTTCCATTTATTCCACTGAGCAAATGCCAAACTGTCTGCATCGTATCTTTCTACAAAACAAAGACATGCGACAACAAATATTTCCATAAACAGTCAGCATTAAACTGGCCTAAATATATGTAAAACCTGGCAAACGGGAAAGTGACAGGACTCACGAGGGAATGCGGGTCCGTGGCACTTCCCCCAACGAAATGCAGAACTGTCCGTACCAGAACTGAAACCCGCATGGAATGTCCTAGACCATGTACACACGCTTCATGCTGCGCTATTATTGTTTATCCATTTTTCTGATGCTTTTCTCCAGAGCGACTTACAAAGTTGGGTTTGTATACTAAATTGTAAGCTACTTACAATTATTAACTCATTCATACAATTGGGAAATTTTTACTCCATCAGTACAGGGTAAGCGCCTTGCTCTGGGGGCTACAGAAGGAGCAGGGATTCGAACCTTGGAAGTTACTCTAATTACTATGCCATACAGCAGAGAAACCTGTTCTCCCCACATAAATTTCACATTTAAAAGTGTATAAAAATAAAAAACCACAACTGAAGCAAAAAACCCATTTTCCCCATTTGTTGACTAGTGCCTCAGCGCCACTGTTTTGTAGAGGAAACGTGTCTCCCCTGTACAGCTCGTCTTTGAGCGGAGCTAGCGAAGTCTGTCTCCGTCTGAACGGAGATGGCATGAAATGCCGACATGGCTGTGAATCAGCGAGGCAATTGTGGAGCCCAGCTGCCTCAGTCAAGCTTCTCATCTCTCATTAATGTCTTGGCTTTAACTAAAAACTTCCTGTCAGAGCGATCTAACAGGGAAAAAAAAAAACAAGACACCGTTTTTGAAGGTACTTGCACAGGTATATCGGAAGATCTTCCAATATTGGTTTTTGGTTTAAAAATGACAAAGACCACGGTTTGACTCTTTCAGGTTTTGTGTCACTTAACCCAAGAGTTTTTAGAAGAGGCCCGATGAATTATTTAGAACTGGCTGAGTTACGTGGTGCTGCCTGGGTGAAAAAGTGTTGAGGTGAAAACGAAAAAAGTAAAAACACATTATACATAAGTACTGTTAGTGCTAACAAAAAGGTGGATATCACAGAGTGACACAAGTGCTGGCGGAAAGTAAAGGAAAAAAAATTACAAAATATTTAGCTTTCGATAAACATTACCCATACACCACTAATGTGTATCAGGTATAGTTTTTTATTAATATTTACATTTTCGGTTTGTAGAGATTATACATATTGTTATTTTTATTTGTGCACATATTACCACTACTGTCTGTACTGGTGTTTTTCTGTCTCTGAAGTGCACCATCCTATCATCACTCCATCTCACTAGTGCAGCACACCTCCCTTCACCCTCTGACCAGTTCTGCTCTTTACTCTAAGCACTCCCCACCCAGTCCGATTTATACTGCATGCTGTCTTCGGCGTGGAGATGCTCGCATATGACACATTGGCTCCTGTGGTCGAACCCATGGATCGCGCAATAAGAGTTGTTTGTTTGTTACACCCCGCTTGTGTATGTGTGTAAAACAAGTGCACTGGCTGTGCTTGCGTGTGAGAGAGTGCATCACCGTATGTGTCTATGTATGTAGAGCATCTATGACGCGTACGGTCTGACTAATAAAAAATTATTTATCGCCAAACTTTACTTCCTTTCAATTTGTGGTTGCGTGTCTGTTTACGTGGGAAAATGTGTCAGCTTATGTGCGGGGCATCCGTGCTTGCGTCTGTGCAGAACGTGTAGCAGCTGTACTTCTACGTGTGCGAGAAAGTGTCATCATGCATGTACAGTATATGAGTATGGCATATGGAGTATGCGTGGACCAAGAAGACGTGTTAGCGCCATGGTCTTTACGGATACTCTGCGTGTGACACCGCTACTCCCAACTTTCCAAGCCTTAACACTGTAAACTTTCTAAATTTTAAGTAAACTTTTTGCAGGTTAATAATTGTAAAACTTCACTTAGGGTGAGACTATGCTTTATAGATGAAGTGATGTAACAGCAGACTTTTCCTGATCCATGAAAAGCAGCGGGTCTCGACCATAGACAGGGTTGATACCCTCCTTGGCAGCTTCCCAGTTGCTCAGGCACCACCCCAGTGCACAGCCCTTCATGTAGCTCTCCTGTGTGTTTCAGCCATGACCACGCAGCCTTAGCACAGTACCTACGCAGATGCATCACAGCCACGATAGTGTTTCACAGAACGGTTCGGAATGAATCAGATATAGTCTGAGCTGTACCCCTTGACATTTCCATTATCTACAGCACTCTATATGCATGATGGGAGCAGAAGGTGTTAGCATTCCAGGTTAAGATGTGCTATCGATTGCTTCCATGGTTGGCAACATTCATGCTACATGTTTCAGTCCCCGATGCCTGCGGTGTGGGGAAATAAAGAAGCGCTTTGAGATGGAGAGTGTGGTGCAGCCATGGAGGTCTCACTAAGTGGCATGCTGGTATCACTTAGAGGAAGCTACCTAGGTGCTCTCTGGAGCAAGCAACTAAACAAGCTCAATTTGTCATCCATTTTAATGACCAACTGAACGTGTCCCTTGCTTGCCAAATGTGCACGACACAAGCGATGGAAATGGGACAAAAATACATGAATAGAACAGATCTCTTTTGTTGTTGTGTTTTGGTATAGTTAATTACTGAAACAAATTCCCAGTTCATGTAGCCGAGCTGCTATATTGTAGAGGACAAGAGGTGTGTGAGTGAGCCAAGCTGAAGCCAAATGTGATAAAAGCACATTTCTTGATGCACAATTACATTCACGTTACCTCTGGATGTAAGGGGGGGGGGGGGTGTAGGATGTTTCTGGGCAACGTGTGCTGAATGATAATCGTGAGGCTGACAATGAGAAGTCTCCAAGATGTGAAATTCAAGTTAGTTGAACAGCGCACGCGTTTTACTGTGCTGAAACAAAAACTGGGTGTTCAAGCTGAGGTACACAGAACGCAATCAAAACTGGCACTTTGGGACTAAGGAATGAAGACGGGGTGTTAAAGAAGCCGGCTGCGAAGAAGCAGTCAAGTGTGTGGATTCGGGACAGCCCACGGCAGACACGGCGTGGGAGGCACATGCAGCCGATGCCCTCCGGCATGCACAGCATCACTGGGGCTGCAGCAGAGATAGAGGGTGACCCTAACAACCCACACCTCCTACCTACATCAGTGATCTTCTGTTGCAGTGCGCTCTCTCTCCCTCTCACGTTGCTCCTAAGGTAAAGTACCAGGTGTGCACCGCAATTAACGTGATCACAGCCATCTCTAGGACGCCTGCGACGGTGCTCTGTGATGACAGCTCTCCTTAAATGTGCCCAGACGATCCACTTTACAGTGTGCCGCCTACTCAATGAGGGCAATTTACCAGCTGCAGAAATATCATTTCTACAGCAAAAAAAGTGGGATTAAGGCGAATGTGACAAATTCGTACTTCCTGATGTCCTGGGAGAGTTGCGCTCGTCCTTGATGGATAATGGCACGCGATGCATGGGGCTGATGCAGGGAAGCACCCCAGTTGATGGACAAAAAGTGATGGGGAGACCCATCTCACAAAGGAGTCCACACTGAGCCACCGTGGTCCAGGTCAAGGCCATCAAAGGTCTTTTCATAGGGGGCCGGCAGAGCTCTGCAGGCTACTGGGGGCATTAAAAACAAAACAAGTCCTCATCCAGTGCCTCCCCCAGAATGAGCTGGATCTAGGGCACACAGCCTTGCAGCATTATGGGCACGCAGGTAAGCAGGAATCAGTGCAAAGCAGAGGGGCACAGGAACACAGCCTGTTTACAGTCACACTGGGCTCAAAGAGGTGCCAGTAGATCTCAGAAAGCAAATTATCTAAAGCAAAAATTAATGGGGGAGGGATGTAATGGCACCAGATGACACCCACTGTGGCTTGGCCTGGTTGCGCAGGCAGTTAAGTCTGCATCATCCGCCCCCCTATGAAATTAGCCACAAATGAGCCACTGGACCCCAATCTATAACTTTGTGCGTGTGTGTGTGTGTGTGTGTGTGTGTGTGTGTGTGTGTGTGTGAGAGAGAGAGAGAGACAGAGAAGGAGAGTGTGCGCAGAGGAAGCTGTAGTTATCTTTCCTTACCCACAACACACAGACAGCTTCTGCCTCCGCACGCCCACTAGGTTAATAAGCAGGATTCTCAATTAGAGCCAATTTCAGTGAAGTGCAGTCCAAGGTACCATGGCTGCCGGAGAGGGCTGCCTCACTCGCCCATGGACCCCCTCCATGACATGCTGCTACAGGCCCACCAAACTCTCTCTGCAGTCCTATTAAACCAGTCGCAGCGGGAATTTCACAGCCTCTAGAAAATGGTGACAGGGAACCCAGTGGCCCCTCCGAAAATGGAGAGAGCAGCCGCGAGCACTTTTGTTTGTTTTCGCTTTTTTCCCCCTCCAATTTCCCATACCCTCGGCGTGCTGTTTCGCCTCCCCAGGCACAGGTCTTCACTGACAGCGGCCTGTTTGCATAACTGATTGCAACCTAATCGAAAGTGAGCATCAATTCTCAATGTCAGTGCTCCTGAAAAAGATCTAAGTAATGGAGAAGCGAAGTTTAAAATGCTCTTCCATTACAGACCCTTGGCATGGAAGCACTTTAAGAGGCTATGACCTTGAATCTCGTTTCTAACACGGCGAACCTTTCAGCTTTCATCAAAGCATGCTGCTTGATACGCCAAAAATTGGCCTAACATAAATGAGACCATCGCTCCTTTCTCTCCGTTTCCAACACTCCATCTTGCACCTTTTCTTTTCTCTCTGACTAAGAGACAGAGAATTTGGAGATCATGAATTCATGAATGGTTTTTCCAGATGGCATATTTGCGCTATAAATATGCAAAAGACGTTACATTTCATCACAGCACACACTGCCAGTTATGAATGCATCTTTAACACCAAAGAGAGTGCGAGCGGGGCTGTGATGATGCCGAGCCAGAATGGCAGCTCACAGCGCTGTCAGTCCAGCTGTACCTATGATCGCGACTTGATTCAAGGTTCAGACCGCTGCCCTCCTGTCTGCTGCAATAAAATTGACTTTGTCACATCCAAACCAAAAGAAGGGCTAAAATGATCAAACGGAGATCACAAGGAACGGCCTGTGTCACCCAGCGACTCCTCCAACAGGATCCACGTCGCTGCATGTGGAGTGCGGACTGTGGTAAAGAGAACCATTACATAATTTTAACGAATACACCCATAGTCTTGTAGTCTTTTACTGCATTATGGCAGAAACAGAATGTGTAGAATGTATTTAACATTAGTTAACATTGTCATTTCCCTATGACATGGCATTATCCAGTAGAACTGACTCATTGCATCAGACTAACCGCATATCAAACAATTTTATGTGAGAAATGTTTCTAAAGGTTGCTCCGTGTTTCAAGGTTCAAAACATGAAAACAATTTGGATTCAAATAAAAACTAGCAATTCAAAATGCTAAGGAAAAAAACTGTTGCGCGGGTTATTATCACATATTAGTTGGTCGAGAATTCCAAATTCGCAGATGAAGTACGACCAGCAAAGTTGTTTGTGTGCTGGGATGCATTGCTGAGTGGTTCATCTACTTATACTTACACGCTAAATTTATTATGAATACTTGCTTGTTTGCTGCAGGGTTGTGGTGGTGGACCTACCCGGGAATCACAGGGTATGAGAGAGTGTCCATCCCAGGGCCACCACACACTCATTCACGATCACATACGCACGCTCTGGGCAACTGGAAGTCACCGACTCAGACACCACCAGCTACGAGGCACTGCCACTTCCCAGTGCGCCACCATGCCACCCCTATCCGTCTACGATAAGTAAGACAGCGATGCCGAAACCTGAAGGCGAACATGGCTGCGCGTCGCTGCGATTTTTTGAAAAAGAGGGCAACCTTACGGTGAGCTGAAGACTGCAACGTGATCTTAGGGTGAATCTCAACTGTGTACATCTGTGTGTTTGCAGACACTACGGGGAGATGAAAAGGTGAACGAGGGCAGGCGCCTATCGGCAGCCCCTGTTCTGTTTCCAGCCAGGTGGCTCTGTGGATTACTGCCAGTGCTTCACAAAAATTAGCTGCACTCTTTACAGCAAAGTCAATAACCGTCCAAGCAAGTGAGCTTATGGCAAATCCCTGGATGCTACAGGCAGGCAAAATGCTTTTTTCACCTTTCATGTTCTACACCAAGGTCATTGACATTATCTGAAATCGTGGGGAAAAAAGGAATACATTGTGAGTTGTGTCGGAGAAGATCATTTTACTGGGGAAGATGGGGGGGGGGGGGATTAAACGCAAGTGAGAAGTTAACCCTGTGTGATCTTGGCCTGCTGCCACGCGTCATTCCAACTGCTCACGTTCCACCTTAGAGCGGGCAGTAGAACTTACAACCTCAACATGTGTCTATCAGTGCTGTTACTTACAAGGTGAGCCCATTCATAAGGTGGATATGTTAGTTATGATTCAATTTCACCACTCAAGGCCCCTAAAGCTACTTAAGTCTCACCTAGAATCGAAACCAGCAACCTTCAAGCCACAAGGTCAAGTTCTTATACGCAATGCTCTCTCCTGCCCAATATATAGGTCTTTAATGATACAACACCTTCAGCTATTGACTGACTGTGATTCCCCAATGCTTTGTGGGTTTGTCGCCATAAAGACACGTTTAGATCCGGTCTCGTTTGTGGTCTCTGCCTCTGTGAAAGTACAAGGGCCCAGATGAAACAACAACATTTGCCGGCAAGCAACCATAAGCTTTGGAGACACGCTCCTAAGGTGTGCGCTTTCATCTTTTGTCAGCCACACATAATGACACATCCTCAGGAGATATAATGGAAATCTAATTGTCATTTGAAAAAAGGACAGCTAGCGGAGGAAGGAAGGAGCAGATTTAGCAGGCTGCGTGTTTACCCGGAGAACATCTCTGGCACCGTGGTGACATTGCCCTGTATAATGAAGAGATTGATGCCGTTTACCCGGCGCGAGTCCACATTAGGCGGCAGGCCCGTGGAGAGAATAAGCCTGCGGTGATGTTTTAATCCCCTTCGCCAGGCTTAGTCACACCACCGGATTCTCGAGCGCCTGCCAATTTACACTTCTTCATTATACATTTCCCTCTATTAATTAATTTATCTGTTTCAGTAGCGGACCAAACCTGGGGTTTGTTTATGACTGCGATGGGGACTGCTTGACTTTCATCCGCATGTGCAAAGAACAGAATGCAGAGGAGGCGTTCTGTACACTGTGCTCTAACCTTCTTCATAGACAGTGGACACATTCGCAGTCTCACCGATCTACATCTACGCCTTAAGCTACTTGGGCTTGGGTAGGGGCTGGGCTGTTTCAGGCCACTATTTCTGTGTTTAAGCTCTTTTTAATACCTGGCAGACTACCAGTCAATCGCCTCATTCTATTTTCTTCCGACATGCCAGCATTTTGTGCCTTCTGGACAGATGCCAGCATCACCTTCCTTTATGGGTTTAAGAGGTACCTTTCCCCTGCAAGTCACACTGTAAAGTCAAAAGTATGCAGACCACAGCAAGATCTTCCTCCAAATACTGGCACGCAGTACAAAACGGACACAGCAATGACCCCACAGTACCGTCCTATGCACCACTCACCTAGAGTATATAAATATCATCAACTACGTGCAATATGTGAGCTGGCATAAAAAACACATTCTATTAGCTCATATTTCCTTGGCCATGCAGATTTAAAAGGCTGTGGCAAGTGGACTTTGGTTAAATCTAATACTCCACATGTGGTTCAAGGAAAAAATGAAATTCAATTTTTTTTTTCTCCAGTCGGGCGCCATGTAGCAGGGCGTATGCTTCGCTTGTGCTGAGAACGCGGTTCTCCTTAGTAATGGCCATCTTAGCCTTGAGTTACTGCTGAGTATACAACCTGCGTTCTGTACGTATTTGGAGACCAGACTACATCTGTAAGACCCCATTTATTATGTAACCACATAGAGCAAAACAATAATTAAAAGTTCTTTTGAAGATGTTATAATCATTTTATAGTACACTTTGGCATGCAGCCATACACGTCTATTATATTCACTGTAATACAGAGCCATTTACCTGCTGTAAACCACCTTAGATGTCCATCATGATATGCAGTAAGTTACGTCTAAAGATAAAATAACTGAACCTGAAAAATGTACTCGTGCAGATGACGGAGGACATTTATTGGTTACATGTTGTGGGTACTAGCCATGCAAACGATACGTGCTATGGTGCCGTGTCAATAATTCAATATAGAGCATTGGAAAACAGATGGCAATTTACCACCCTGGGCGAAGGGAAGACTGAAGCACTCTGGGGCGGGTAAGTCACGCGAAGTGTTGGGATTAACGTCCGGCACATTGTACTAATGCGCTTCATATGAAATTATGTTGCAGAACTCCATATCTGTGCAAAGTTTTCTCCTGCTTCAAACTATCCAGAATCATACGGGTCCCCAAAATATCATCTATCATCATCTACAGGGTTAAATGACTACAGGCCTGTTGCTTTAACATCTGTGGTCATAAAGACCTTTGAAAGACTGATCCTGGCCCATCTAAAGGACATCACAGGCCCCCTAAGGGATCCCCTTCAATTTGCCTATCGACCAAACAGTTCAGAGGATGACACAGTCCCCATGAGTCTCCACCATGTCCTGCAGCACCTGGATGATCCAGGAAGTTATGCGAGGGTCCAGTTTGTAGATTTCAGCTTAGCATTCAACACCATCATCTCAGAACTCCTCCATGGTAAACTTGCCCAGCTCACTGTGCCTGCCTCCGCCTGTCAGTGGATCACCAGCTTCCTGACAAATAGGAGGTAGCAAGTGAGACTGGGGAAGTTCACGTCCAGCTCCTATACCATCAGCACTGGTGCTCCCCAGGGATGTGTGCTCTCCCCACTGCCCTTCTCCTTCTACACCAACAACTGCACTTCAAAGGAGCCCTGTCTCAAGCTCCTTAAAGATGCAGACAACACAAGTCTAATGGGACTCATCAGAAATGGTGAGGAGTCTGCATATAGATGTGATGTGGAACAGCTGGCTCAATGGTGCGGTCAGAGCAATCTGGAGCTGAATACACTAAAAACTGTGGAGATGACAGTGGATTTCAGGACGAACCCCCCCCCCCCCCAAAAAAAAAAAAAAAAAACTGCCCCCCGCTTCATTCTCAACAACGTCGTGTGGACACCTTTCAGCTCCTGGGATCTACAATTTCTCGGGACCTAAAGTGGAAAACCAACACAGTGTCCATCATAAAAAGGCCCAGCAGAGGATGCGCTTCCTGTCCAAGCTGAGGAAACTCAAGCTGCCACAGGAGCTGCCGATCCAGTTCTACGCAGCAGTCACTCAGTCTGTTCTCAGCTCCTCCATCACAGTCTGCCTTGGATCAGCCACCAAACCAGAAAACTACAAGCTGCACCGCATAGTAAGGTCTGCAGAAAAGATCACCGGTGCCAGACTGCCCTGCTTCGAGGACCTGTAGTCCTCCCGAACTAGGAGACAGGCAGGGAAAATCGTGACAGACCCTTCTCACCCGGGCCAGAGCTTTTTTGAACTTCTCCCCTTTAGCGGGAGTTAAAGATCACTGCGCGCCGAATAAACCAGATACGAAAACAGTTTCTTTTCCCACGCCATTACGTCCATGAACAGCTCATTTGTTTGTCAGTCTGTCCAATATTCCCTCCCTCATTATTTATTCTTATTCTCCAGCACTGTCATGCATCTTTCACTTGTATGTATGTTGTGTTTGTATAATGAACACTGAGCCACTGGGAACCAAAGCCAAATTTCCTGTATGTGCATGTGTACTGCCAAATAAATCTGATTCTTTTCAATTAATTTTCAATCAATTTAAAAAGGTATAGAGGTACCTCATAGCCCTTTGAAAAATGTATTTATTTTGTACATTTTTGAGCTGTCAGGCAGATAAACATGCTAAATACATAACCAATTTCCTGAATGAACATCAATCTCACGTCACTTAATAGCCCATCTCATTGACTTATGTAATAATGGCAGCTTATATGACTTTAAATGATCTCCACTGGGGAGCCAGTGATAAATAATTAAAACTCTATTGGTGTCAATAACATCCTGCCTTCCAACTGCGCCCCCACTAAAATTACATGTTACGCAGATTCTAGTTCCTGTCATAAATTTTCCCTTAACTGCGATGTTGCTTGTGCTCGGTGCCGGAAACGCAAGCGGCACATGAACTCTCAAGCTGAGCATAAATGCTGCAAAAGTGACGTGTGATGCCCGGCACTATAAACTGTCACGATATCGTGTGGCTATAGGGAAGACGGACCATAAGCTGCCCTCCTCCGCGCGCTGAGCAACGCGAGCTTGGCAGAGCTGGCTTTTGAATAAGCAAATGCTGAAATGGTTCTGAGGAGGTCTCCCTTGTAAATGGTATTGATTTTTCTTCAATAAAAATCAGGGAAACCGAGGACAGACAAATTCATCCTTCAGTTAAAACACTTGGCCTTGAAGGCGTGTGAGCGAGACGTGGAGTGCTTATTAAAGAGGCCGGCCTCCGCTGCGCTGTAACACAGACTGTTCTTTGTTAGGAATCTCCGTCATCAGAGAGCTTCTCTCTCCTCCTGAGACTCGCCGCACAACACCAATTGGAAACACCGTCCGGCACCGGAGGTGGGAAGTGGATGGGGGACAAGAGGTGGTCGGCCCTCTCCAGCGCTATTAGACAGTTGGAAAGTTTTGTGGAGGAGGCTGCTGCACAGGACCGGAGCGAGGCTGTGTGTGGTGCGTGTTTGTCCACAGCCGGTGTTGGGGAACCCATTACTCAGTGCCCACAGGGAGGGCAAACAGCACACAGACTCATAAGGCAGAACTTACCAGGGAATTGGTAGCTGTAGCTTGGGGCAAATCCAGTGTATCCACGACCATACGTTGCGACAATGTTTGGGTAACCTTGGAGAAAGACAGGGAAAAACAGCATTTGAGCAAAATCCTACCAGGTCCACATCACGCAAACCCCCCCCCCCAACCCACCAACTGTTCGCCAAACAGACTTTCTGCTACTAGATAGCGGATTAGTCACAAGGTGTGCATTATTACCATTACAATCCTCCTCCAGCCCGCGGTGTGATTCATTCCCTGGCAGTGACGGCGGACGTGTCTGCAAGTGCCGTTTTTACTGTCATTGATCGATAACCTCTCTTTTTTAGCCTGGGCTAATCGATCATGAAGGACACGACAGCGTGAGACAATGACTGAACAGGACTGCCACCAGGACGCGGCAGATCAGAACCACGCAATGACATTCTTGGGAACGACACTCGATCTGCACCAACAACGCTAAATGTCCACAGCGAAGGCATTTAAAAACGGTTAATAAAAAAAAAAATAAAAAATAAAAAAACAGCAACTTCTTATTTGGGAATTTGCTTACAATCTGTTAAGATTTTGTGATCTTTGCTGATGCAGAAACTTTTAATGATGACTGGAGCCAACAAGCACCCCCAAACAGTCCTGCATTCTGCGACTCATCATACAGTGCGTCCTCATGTATGAAAAGGGCTTGAATCAGCAGTGCGCTGTGTCTGCCAGAGCACATCATGGCCACGCTGGAGATACCGACTGGAACCCAGCACACATGCTCAGCTTGTTCTGCTGCCAACCCTGGGGAACTATGGGGGAACGGAAAGCACCAAAATCTGGATAGGCTGTAAGGAGCAGGTGGGCTGATGCTCCATTCCTGTCACAGTGGCTCATTACACACGTGCACGAGTCTTGGAGTTCAATTATGGGGTCTGCTTTCCAAGAACAGTAACAGAAGCTAATGAGAATGAGCATATTGATGGAGCATGTGTATGTGGGTGTGTGCGCGCGCGCGCGTGCACACACGTGTGTCTCTGTAAGTGTGTTTGCATGCATCATACAGATTCAGACTGCTGCTGGCAACAGGAACAACACGCAGTTAAACATGGACGGCATGTCTAGGCATCTGTCTGTTTCCATTCCGCGTATCAATCTTTATGCAGAACCCTAGCGCTCATTTTCATAGCCTTCTCTGCCCGATCAAACTAAACTCTGCTGTGCACTTTCTCCTCCGCTGCTTGACTTTCTCTTCTATGGCTCCACCTTCCATTTTGTGTTAAATAACAGGATAACAAGATGAAGTCTGAGGGAAATCGAGGGGGGAAGAAAGGCCTCGGAAACGTTTGGGCACACAGGAGAATTCTCTCAGTGTATATATTTATTTTGACGTCACCCGGGCGGTTCTGAAAGATGTGTTCAGCCTGCAGAAATTGCTCTCTTAAGGCTTCTTCTCTGTTTGATGACATTGAACATCATTTGCTAAGTCGTTATCAAGCGGGGCTTTAAATGAATGAGCCCGTTTTATAGGCGTTCCAGAGCCTGGATGCACTTCACTAGAGTCCAGAGTAATATCGTGACTCTCCGTCTTCAAGCCACCTTCAGTACAGAACACATTTATTTTTAAGGAGCGCTTTAGGAGGAGGAAATCGCTTTGTGCAGACGGAGACAATGAGTCAGACTTGTATCTGTAACAGCCAAGGCACTCTTCAGAAAGAGAGCTTAAATGAGAAATGCCCTGGCTGCACTAAATATTTATCCGGGAAACATGCTGTTAACCCCCCGATTTCCCTCCGGATGCGAACGGCAAAGAGACGGCGAGAGAGTCTACTTTCTGGAAACTTCCGACAGGTTGGCCGAACGAACAGGAGACCGCTTTTGGCGGTATTCGGCACAGCCGCAGCCGGGGAAGGGGGTTTAACTCTCTAACTCGCTCAATTCCAGTTCGAGCTCCAATTACCACCCCTTGACCCTACGAGCGAACTCACCGTTTGCCGCCCATGCAGAATTTCGAGTTCAATGTTTAAAACATGGAACAGGGCACAAGGGAACTGTTTTTACTTGCAGCACCAAAACAGCTTTGTAGTCAGAGCAGCTTGCGGGACATGTGAAGAAGACCCGCTCGCGGTCTCCCTGGCTCCACGGTATCAGCTCTGAGGATGCGTACATTGCTCTGTGGAATAAGCCCAGAGGGCATTCCCTTCGGCATCGTCTTTACTACGGTAAATGAGACATGGAATGTGGGTATGGGTTCACTTCCCTACCGGAGACCTCACCGCTGAATTTGGAGATTCACGGCGCAGACTACTTCACGCCTGCTTCTGAGGGCTCTGTGCTTGCCAAATAGTGACAGGACTTTGCCCATGGTACCTTGCGCTGTTAAATGAAGAGAGTAATTTATCTCGCCCTGACACTGTTCCATGCCCCTGGCCAGAAAGTAAAGTGCATGGAGTATCGCTGGCCTTTGTAACCCCCTCCCCCAGCCAAAGAGGAGTAAATGCCAGGCGATGAAGCTAAATATACACGACATGGAGTTTTCCTTTGACATTTAAAGAGCTTACCACGAATCTACTTTGGTGTGGTTCTACTGACAGCAGGTGGGGGTGGGCGGGGGTTAAGGTACCACC
This sequence comes from Heterotis niloticus, assembly GCA_018136845.1. Lineage (NCBI taxonomy): Eukaryota > Metazoa > Chordata > Actinopteri > Osteoglossiformes > Osteoglossidae > Heterotis > Heterotis niloticus. The sequence continues at coordinate 28,388,733 of CM030893.1, forward strand.
GAGCGAGGACCTCGACCGGAGGGCAGTCTCATCCGCATTTGTTCCATCTAAAGAGAGTATCTGCTCGTAGGCCGGTGGGGTGTTGTCCACAGCACCTGCAGCACGGGGCGCCCCCGAAACACACCCTGCCACCCGACATTTGGGACGCAGCGATGCTAGCAGGCTCGGAGGTGAGGGCTACGCATTAATTGCCCCCCAGGTCTGGAAACGGGAAGAGTGGGAGTGCCCGAAGTTGGAGGTTTCAAGGCGGACGGGAGAGGAAGATCATTAAGCACCGCCACGCCGACAGTGCCACCCACCCCCCGGCAACAGGATAAATAAAACCTGTCCCTTTATCTGGCCCGGTGGCAGCGTCCTCGCCTGCGTATCTGCGTTATTAATATGCATGCTAATGCACCTATTTTATGGCTCAACAGTTCAGATTCACTTTAAAATCAATTATCCATCTGGTAAACCCATATTTCGCACAGGCTTAAATGTGTATTAATTTCAGCAAACATACATGCGGCATAACACAATAAAGATAAATGGCCCGATTAGGTGCAGTAAACAAAGGAACGGAGAGGGTTTTAATGAGATTTCGGCACGTAAGAAATTACAGTTCCTTTAAATAATGAGTCTTGTTGATTTTTTATGCAAATTATTAAAAGGAATGTTTCGCTGTCCTGCTTTTCCAATTTCATTTAGATAAGAGTGCCTCTAAATAACTCCGCAATTAATATTCTCACCAACCATCCACTCCACTGCCTCTTCAACCCGCACTCTCACCCTGTTCGCTTTTTTAACTCGTCGGGCGAGCCGGGCATCGATCCGCGATAAATCGTAATAAGTTCAAGGCTCGCCTTCGAGTTTTTACTTCGCCTCGGCCGCGCATCTCTTTAACGCCTTCTCTGGTACAATCGCTCCCGTTAGAATTTTCCTCCTCCTCCTCGCCACCGGAACTTTGTCCACGTCCCCCGGATCAAATACGACGCGGCCGGCGGGTGAAAGCCGGCTCAAATCGGCCGCAGCGGGCCTACGGTTTGACCCCGGCGCGGAAACGGAGTAACGGCCGGGTCCCCTCTAAATGAAGCTCTCCTGCGATATCCGTATCCTATTATTCAGCACTCCTGAGGTCAGGCAGATGAAATCATAAATTTATAATTTAACATTACTTCAATTTTCCTCTTCATTTAGCTCTGTAATGCATAGCCGTGCTCCGGTGAATTTGGGCCAGGGAATGGGCGCACCGGCAACAGGGCTGGCTGAATATCAATAGCATATTTCACGCAAGCCCTGCGAGGATGCTTCATCAAGCCAAATTACAGGCGGGACGACCTATCCTGCAGCTTCCATTAGCCGCCATTCAGATTCCACACCCGGCATCAAACGATTTATTTGCTTCAGTTACTTTCAGCAGACGATCAATCTCACAGTAATTATCTCTTGTCACTAAAGCTGAGGAGAAGATGGCTGAGAAACGGGGGGCAGGGGTTTAAAAAAATAATAACGTGAGAGGACCCCTTTTTGACGTTTGTTTTGGTTGTCTTTTTCTTGTCAAATCTATGGGAAACGCCACAACCGGTTTAACGGCTGGAAGTAGAGTAGGACGACGAGCCGGTGGTCCCCCCCCCCCCCCCCCCCACTGTCACGACCACCCCTGATCTCAGTTGTCACTAGAACAGAAGAGTCATAGAGCATCGCACTAACTGTGATAAAGCAATATCAAGGTACAAGGGGGGAAAACCCCTTCCAGGATGATTTCACTGAAATGAGTGTTGCTGAATAACAGATAGGAAGCACACCGGTCCCTTCCTTCCTTCCTTCCTTCCTTTCTCCCTCCCGCAACACGGAGCCACCGTGGGCACTGACCCCTGTACTCACTCAGCATGCCCATCCCCAGCATGAAGGCGTCCATGGTGTAGGGAAGACCCCTGGCACGACCCCGTGTCCCCGGGGGGAACATCACCTCCTTCGGCTGGGCTTTCTTACATTCCACCTGGGGAGAGTACACACACAGCACACACTAGTCAATACACACCGCACGTGCACGCATTCATTGTACCTAAACTATGTCAGCCTGTTGCTTTTAGAGGCCTAAAGTCACTTAAGCCACATGGCCAGAACTGTACTTTTTCAACTGGTAACCTTTATTTTTGCCAACTGCACTTGGAAGGCAAAAAAAAGATCTAATGTAGATGCACACGATACTTAGTAAGGAGTCACAAACAACACCATATGGTGGTCCTGTGCCACCAGGGACCCCAAACAGAAAGTGCTATTGAGTTCCCCACTACATGCTTATGAGGCTTCCGGGCAATTACTGCCGAGTCCACTCGGTCTTCCGAACAGCCCCATGCACCAACACCCTGCCCCATCTTGCCCGAATGTGTACGATAAGCACGGTTCCATAATGACATATCTGAACAGATGCCGGAGAGATACAAATGCATGTCTGTGGCCTCGTGTGTCTCACACGCCCCCCCATTCAAACAGAACCTGTCACCGAGCAGAAGAGCGATCCGTGCTCTCGACAGAGCGACAGCAAGTTTTCACACGCCACACTCATGCCGGGTTCTTCTGGGAACTTTGTCAAACATACGCAGTGCCTCCTCTGCTCGCCTCAGCCGAGGCCCCGTGCCCCTCCTCGCCCCCGGCCATCAAACAGCTACAAGTTTCGCGCTCTCCGCAGCGATCCCATTCGCGGGTTGTCGTTGGCCGCACGCAGGATGGACAGACCCTCGCGGGTTCGTGCAGGTGTGGAAAAGGTGAGAAGAGCGGCGCCGTGCTGCTGAGCTCACAGCGCGCGCACCAATCCGCACGGCTCGATACAGCAAGTCGATACGGCGACGGCAACAGGCTAAATGGTGTGATGCCAACTAATTATTTCCTTGCCATTAGAACGTTTGCAAGGACGTTTGGAGGGAAGGGACAGAGGGTTGACGTTCGCGAGCGAACGGTTACCGACTGCTAAGAGCAATGCGGCATTTCGTCAGTAGGCGGCCAGCAAATACCCAGCCCGGAATTCCGCATCACTACTTAACAAATTACATGGACGGCTCAGGTTTGCCGCTGATGAGGCCCTTCAGCTCTTAATGGGAATATGAAGGGGGTTGCTAATGGCTGACTGCCGGGGGAGGAGAGCGGAGGGGAGCCGGGGGAGAGCGGGGGAAGGAGAAAAGGAAGGGGAAGTAGACGCTGCCCTTTTGAGAAGCAAGGCCGCTCGACGGCTGCTGACCCGCGGTTCAAGGTCGAGCGGCTTTATTGCCACGAGCTGCGTTTCCGCACGTCCGGCCGGCGGTGAAAAGAAAGGCGGCTACCGTGCGCGGAGACAGAACAAGAGAAACGATCATGTAGCCTTTACGCAGAACAAAGAGAACCCAAGAAGTGTCAGGACACTCATCCCCAACTGCAGCGATAAGGGAGAAGCATTGGCAAACTAATTAAAATAAATGAATTGAACAATTCAAATACAATAAAATAAAATACACTTCTGCTGGCAAGACAAGAGCGGTCGACATTTCCCTGCTAAGCAGCTCTTGACAGGAGTCTCGAAAACAAAAGCTTCAAAACGGAACGATCGCATAGCCGAAGAACACGCGGAGAACGCAGGTGAAAGCAGAGGAACGTTTTTTTTTATCATCAACCGCGTATGAACCACGCAGAAGGTGAGGCCGCAGGGTGTGGCTGCGGGTCGGGGGCTCGGCGGCCCGCCGGGCTCCGTCGGCGTGCGGCCGCGGTGGCTGTGCTCGGCTCCAACTGGAAGGCAATTAGAAACACCCAGGTAGGACAGGCAGATTAAACCGGCTAATCGCCACGCTTAAACACACGCAGCCCCCGCGGCTGACCTTTCCGCCGAATTACAGATACTGCTGAATTCACTTATTTCCTCTTGTTGCTGTTGCTGCTCTCCTCTCCTGTCTCCTAGCGCCCGTTTCATGAAAGCAACAATTTCAGGCTTTCTATCTGTTTTTAATTAAGGCAATGAGAGGTTAAATGCTTGTGACAGGAAGGGCAACAGCTGCAGTTCTGGGTCTGCAGTGCCAGTCCAATTACGGGGCAATTACCCAACACCTCGCCAACAGGTAGGAACAAATGTGCCCGGAGAAGACCCGTCATCGCTTACGTCGGAGGAACCGTTCGTTTTGGAGCGCGGAAGCGAAGGAGACGGGCGTCGATCGGGCCGAGGGCCGGACAGACGGCTCATCGATCGCGTCGGTGCCACGCTGCCGAGGATGGGACGAGCGCGCCACGCGAAGAAACCCTCACTGTCCGCGACGGAAGTTTCGCTCCGGGCGCTCGAGCGGAAGGTCGCCAACCCTCGTGGCAAGTCCGAACCGAACGCTTGGGCGGCACCCGAGATCAAACTTAGCAAACGAGCCAGCACGCGGCCGCCGATGTTTGCGCGCCCGGCTTGTTGTGCACGCGGGCGCCGAAAAGGAATGCTCGGACACACCTGCAATCAAAGAAACGCAGGGACGTCTGCGCGCCTCCTCGAAACGAACCGTGTTGCTAGCGCCTTTCCCGAATGTCATCCCGAAGGAGCGGCATTAATGGAACTGCTGATCTTTCTCATTTAGGAAGATCCGTCCAGAAAACATCCCTCCCTCATACTAGGGACAGAAGTCCTTTGGAAGTAAATGTGCACTGTTAAGCAAATTCCCACTCCTCCGGGGCAGGGGAACCATTGACTAGAGGCGATAAAGCCCACAAAGAATTTTGGTCGCCAAGGCTGCAATCGCTCAGCCTTCTACCTGCCCTGCCGCAGGCTGCTTATAAATAAAAAAATAAAAAAATAAGTAAATGTGTAAATAAATATATAAATAAAAATACTGCAGAGTGAGTCACTTCTGAATACTAGCATCACATAATACAGAACATGAAAGGCACTTAACCAGACAAAATAAATAAATATGCATTCTGAAAAGGCAACCTGCAAACAGAGACAAAATTTCCACCACTGCCGAGAGGAGATTGTCACAATGACTGAGTTAACATTCCCGGCAGAACGGCGATATCAAAGGGCCCGTCTCTGAAATCTGCCTTATTTTCTATCTCAGCAGTGCTAGGGACCATTTAATAAGGCAGACAGACGCAAATCGGGCGGATAGAAGGAGCGGAAGGAGAGAGACGGGGAAAAAAGGCACCTCTGAAGGTCGGTTCTGGAACAGGAAGCAGCGGCGGAGATGGCGCGAGCTACACCGAACGGCTCGGATGTTTATTCAGCTGATCCCAGTCAGACTTTAACATCAACTGGGTAAACAGCATAATCCAATTATTTTCTTTTCCTTGTTAGTCCCGAGATTATGATTTCAAATCTTAAAACTTTGCACATGCATACAATTAGGAGCCCATCATATGTTACTAGGGCATGTAGACAAGATTAGAGCAGACAGCCATTTTAAGTGGAAAATCATTTTATCTATTAGACACCCAACGTTGGTAAACGTTTAACAAGCCCTTATTTTAAATTGCCACTCGTGTTTGGCAATGCCACAATGAACTGCGAGCATTTGCATCCAAACATGCGGTTTCCGTGTAAAAAACAAAGCGACGTAATCCGCAGTGACAGCTATGAAAACGCTTGTCTGTTTTCTGCTGAACAAGTATGTAGCTTGACAACCGTACTACTAAAATGTTCATACTTTCCGCCTCTGAACTCTAATATTTTAAGATCTGTGACAGAAAAAAGCTGTTCTCCAGTTTTCCCCTTCCGTTGTTAATATTTAATCACGAAATCCTAGACCCAATTTACTTTCTTATTTGGTAGTAGACACAATGTCTAAATCATGGATAACAGCTCCTCCTGTTTTTCATTCATTCTTTCATGTGTTTTCAAATGATTCATTTTCAAATGCATTTAACATATGCAGTAAAAGCATAATGTGAAATGCACTGTATCTGATGGCACTGAAATCTTGTGGAATGGATTTGTTAATAAATTTTAATCAGTCATATATCTTCCATTCTTTTCAAACAGTATATTATCAATCTCAGAGCCCCGCCAGTTCTCCTATATTAACCGTTTCTACTTTGCTATTCAAATGCACTGCTTGCATATTAAGAAGAGTAATCAGCCAGTCGAATTCGGCCGGCCCGCTTTCTAAAGGGCCCTGCTGCTATCTGTCTAATCCACTGGACAAGTTTAAACAAAGCAGAACAAGAGACGTAAGAAAGACCGGACGCGACGAATCTGCTCTAAAAACCGAGAAAGGGTCGCGTTAATATAAAACCAGAAATTCAAACTTTCTGGATCTGACTCTGAGGTTCGCTGGAAATGGATGAAGATGTAGAGTATGTCCATGTGGACTCTTCTCGCTGCCCTTCCTCTACCTCAGTTCTTAATCGCAATGTAGGTCTTCCTCATTGTGATAAAGAACGTATTTGTTCCTTGTCATCGGAAAGTGCCATCGAGCCTCGTCTTGACTTCTGGGCAACCACCGGCACGGGAAGGAGGAACGGAAGTGGTTTGCCATTGCCTTCTTCTGGCATACTTTTTCCTTAGACGGGTAAAAACACAGAGAGAAACACGCAAACCCCACACACACACACACACACACACACCTGAGCCAGACTCGAACCCCACATCAGGCAAGCAGCCTAGGAGCTGCGAGGCACCAACTTACCCTGCTGCGCTACTGCATCCACGGTCAAAACAGCCACATTAGAATGACAATAAATAAAATCACAAAGCTATAAATGACTGGACCGTCTCGTTTCTGAGCGTCGAGTTCCTGGTATTGAGTGAAGAGCGTCTGTATCCAGAGTCTTCAATCTAACACACATAGTCTGATTACCTGGCGCCATTTGGTGAGAATGAGACAGTCAGAGGTTGCAGTCATCTCACTGAATGCATGGAAAGGGTGTGATCGTATTGAACGGAAGTCCTTAGTATGTTTTTTTTTTCTTATCGAAAAGATTTTACAGACTGGGTACAATGCTTGGTATTAATACATCTGAGCGCTAACAGCAGTTTATGGTTTGACATCAGACCAGGTACCTTGGATTTTTAAAACAACACAGGGCGACATTAAAACAAATTGGGACCAACAACGGTTTGCCAAAAGTTCACTGCGTTGCAAGAACATTTGGATTTATACAACTTTTAGTGCTATCTGTGGTCTTCGGTGGTGAAAAGCAAGATATTTCAGCACATTTTACAACACGCAGGCACAGCAGCATCATGATCTGTTCCACCAAACCTGATCAAATTTACTAACAGTAAGGACATTTTTATAAGCATTTTACATGTCAATTCTACATATACAATGAGAATAAAGCAATGAAGGTCAGTGTTCAAAATGTTTTGTGCAGTTTTAATACCACTGTTTCTATACTTCCTTTTTCCTCTTAATCTGCAACAATTCTAATCATTCTGTAGGTGCACTGGCTTTACTCAGTGTGAATCCTCAGGTCTCAAACTAAATGGCATGCACGACATATCAGTTAAAAGCTCCTTTCAGTAACTTGACCCTATTTTTGCAACATCTGCTCTCGTTCTCTTTTTCAGAGATGGTTTGCAGCACAACGGTCTTCCGGTCCTCCCAGCTGCAAAACCAAGCTTGCCCGAAACATCCAAGTCTAGAGCGCTACAGCCGCATCTCCCGAGCCTCACTTGAGCCTTATAGTAAGACGGCGGTGTCGGGGTGCTGGAAAGCCCAGAAGCTGTTTTTCGGGCAAAAAAAAAAAGGTTCATAAAACAAGAAAAGCTCATTTTTTTTCCTAATAACTGCATGCTGTTCAGATTAGCATTTTAGTGAGCTGTAGCTTTCCTCCAGTTACATGTGTATGTTAGAGGACATAATTGCATATTTGACTAGAAGCCCCTGAAGGTGAATATAATCGCTAATACACCACATGATTAGGAGCATTATGCTTAAGTTTTTAAAAAAATCCATAAGTATAGATTTCCTGGGTCCTCCACCAAACCAGCCAGACCGGGCGGATTACATGCTTGGGATATTACCAGCCCTTTGCGCAGTGATTCATCCTGCCAGTGTACCGTTAAAAAGGGAATCTGTGCCTGCAGGTCAGTATAAGCCACACATTTTGCACCTGCAACCCAGACTCCTGCCCTGGGACCCCACTAGCACGGGAGACAGTCTTCTGTCTTGTTTGTATTCTCCTACAAAAGCTCAATAATACAAACGCACAAAAGCACACATTTATAAATATTTTTTGGCTATACAAAAAAAATCCTAAATAAACAAGTGGTCAGCATTGCCCAGAGCCAGCAGATCCCTCAACTTAACAGCGAGGTATAATTCATGGCAACTTGAATTAAATTACATCCGAGACCAGGGGCCGCTTACATTATTGATACACTTACAGCTATTCTGGCTGACACAGAAATCTATATTCACTGACGAAAAGAGAGGGGAAAAAATGCTGTCAGAAGCTATTTATGCTTTACCAAACAGAACGTCTATTTCACGGCAGTATAGAGACAAATTTGAGAAAAGCACGCAAGGATTGTGAAACGCGAGTTATTTCATAACGGCTGTGCGTCCGTCGGAGATGGTGAGCTGATCTGTCTACATGGACGGTGACGCCGCTTCCTTCTGTGCTGGTATTTCCAATCGCTTTATTGCCTCCCCTTCTTTATGTGTTACATAAACTGCTGTTAGGAGGCTGTGAAACAGGGCCCGCTTTACAATGCCATTTCCAGCCGAGTGTTTTGCACTTTTGGCAAGGTCAATTACATGTAGGACATTGTGCGCTCTCCTTTTTAACACCCCCAACCCCACCACCACTCACCGCCTTTTCTTCTTTCAGAAAGAATATGCAGTGAATTTTCTTTCTTCTATATTTTGACATTTCTGGTCTCGGAGAGCACTTTTGGCAATAGCATGCTCCATTACAACCAGCTGAATTACTGTAATCTTTTCAAATATCACAATTCACTTCCATTAGCTTAACCTACTCTTCAAATGCTGTGAGGGAGTGCCTAAGTATGTCCACGGCTACGGAAAGGGGCTACAGCCATATCATTGTGATTAGTTTAACAGCAAAACAAATTCGGCGTGAGATGAAGAAAAACAATTCATCCATTTCTTAGTGGATTAAACCTAGTCACTGATATTAACTGGCACAGCCACCAAATCCCAGTCTAAGAGCGGTCCATCTAATGTGGCCGTTCCGCTGTTTGCTTCGTGCTCTCCATAAGGAAAAAAGCAAAAAAAAAAAAAAGGAAGAAAAATAAGAGTCATTTCCACAAACCCTGAACTGCCAGTTTTCTCCTCACAGCGGTAGATTATCTGGAAATGATAGTGCGGCAGGAGCCTCAGCATGGTGAGGCGGGCGCTAAATTGGCCCGCCGACACACACCCTCCTGACTTACCATACATGCTAATGGCCAGGCCGCTTGGCAGGCCAGAACCGGGCCCCTGGCTGTCCAACGCCAGCAGAGCAGAGCTGGCTGGGCTCCAAATGGACCAGAACCCCTGACTATGCTGAAAAAGAGGATTGCTGGGAGCACAGCGGTCTAAACCTTCAAGCAAGATTTAGTTGTGCGGGGGGAAGATGACATCTCCTTTTCTTAAAGACACCCGGAAAGAATATCTATTGCTGAGGCTGAGATTTGTTGTTGCAAACCTACTCAAAATCACGTGGATGCGAGTTCAATCTGTAGGTCCGAGCAGCACGTTACCGTACCCGTTTCTGTTTCATTAAAACATCCCACAAACAGCATGAACATTTTTGGATGGTCATTTCTACCAAAAATCTGCCAACGTTTCACGCTTTCAAGAAAAGTCGAGTTTATGACAGCAAAGTTGGACAACAATTGACACAAAATTCTTTTTTAAATTCATGCTTGTGACGAATGAAAGAAATTTACTTTGAGGAAATCCAATCAACATGCATTACGCTGATGTGTTTGTATACGATGGCCTGCCCACTCAGACAAATGAGATGAATATCCTTTAAGGAGATGAGATTCCTTTTGTTAACGACGGCCACCAGGGGGCAGTATTACATATTCACTGTTAAGAACAAAGCAAGAAGCTTGAGCATCCATTGCCAGGCCAGTTATTTTCATCCATGGCCATTTGCATCTTCAATGAAAGTGGGGAGAACTGAGGACTGGGAGATCACTGATGAGTCTTTCTGTCAATCAGGTTGCTCCTTGCATACGATTCCTTCCGGGAGGTTCTGCAAGCGCTGGTGGATAGCCGCGATGGGGGAGAGGTTGTTCCCTGAGCTCCTCGGAAGGGAAGGGAAGGGAAGGGAAGGGAAGGGAAGGGAAAAGCAGGGTGGGTTGCATAGATCAGGCTGGTGTGCAGTCAGGCATACGATGGAGAGCGGGAGAGAGAAGCGCGAGGCAGAGAGAGACGGAATGGAGAGAATGTGGGCGAATGAGGGGTATTAAGGAGGCGGCTACGCTGTGTCATCCTGCTGCCACCGGACTCCCCCAGGGGCCATTCTAGCGCGAGGTCACTACGTGTTCACTTCTTCCATCATGTCAAACAGCCACAGCCTATAAACAGCAGCCCAGAGTGGCCGAGGCTAGCGCTAAAATTAGACTGGGTAATGGAGACGGCAGCGCTCCAGAGCATGGGCAAAACAGAGGCACTCTGTGGTCCAGACACAAGCGTGAAACCCTCCTTTCGCAAGTTGAGCCTGACACCATGAGCTGTTACTCCAAAGGGCTCTGGGCGGACACTTGGGTCCAGTGCATTTCTGCGGGGCTGGGACCAGACTCCCGTCTGTGGGCAGAGAAAGAATGAAGCACAGCTGGGACAAGGGTCACAGCGCAGCTCAATGAACAGCAATCTTCTTAATGTAGCACGCTGCTCATTGCTATAAAAGAAAAACTTCTGGATAGCTGAAAGTGAGACGATGGCATGAGGTGGGGTTCACAGTCAGGCATCATTGTTTGCAATGAGGTAAGTGGAAGGGCAAAAAATGGGTGAATCAAAGGAGGCTGATTCACATTCACATTGCACTCGTGTAATTCCAAATTCTTTTACCAAGAAGCTGTCCCCTCTATGCTCATGAGAAAAACCAACAGCCAAAACCTCTCCTCCTCCTGTCTCTTACTGCCCATCTCGCCTAGTCAGATGTAGGCACTCCCTCGCTCTGGCAGGAGTGGAAGAGGAGGCATTGGAGGAGAAAGCAGCCTTAGGTAGAAGGGGCTGACGAAGACAGGGGACACAGCCCTGCTGAATCTGGAGACATCTGTAAGAGTTTGCTGCTTATTCAAATTCTGGCAATGGCAACACTGTGCAGCAAAGGGAGTGCCTGTGGGTAAAGGCTGAAGCTACCTGTTCATCTGAGAAAACGGAGGAATGAGGGCCACAGATGGGCCTTTTCGAAACGGGTGCACACGATGAGGTTATGTGTAGCAGCATGCACGTCTCAGAATGTTGGCCATCATTACTGGATTGGCAAAATATAATAATAATAATAATAATAATAATAATAATAATAATAATAATACCATTAATTAGAAATTTGCAATTCAAATATCTGTGCAGACCGCAAGCAGATGATGCCTTCCGAGGTGACTTTGATCTTTTTGGCACATCACTATCCGGCGTACAGTTTGGAAGGAAAAGCGGGAAGATGTTTGGGAGAAAATCATTCTTCGACACTCATCACTACTATCTCCCAGTCCTGTACGAATGCCGCTCACAGTGGCCGTTGGATGCCTGCAATCTCCGAGCCATGAATCCACAACACAGATGTCACATACAAGAGAAAATAAGTCCGTAATGAATGCAGTGTTTTTTTTCCCCCCTTTTTCTCACCACCAAATGCCCCCTCTCCACATTTTCCCTACCTATTCTAACGACGCGTGCTATTCCCCTGTAGCCCAATTTAATCCAAGCAGTCGATGACCGGCACGAACGCCGCTCAGAAAAGATCGAAAAATAAAGAAATTACAGTTCTCACATGGCACTCCGCGAACAATGAGACCATTTGATGCAATATCATTTAAAAATCAATAGCTTTGTGGCCTGAGCAAAGATCGGCAGCTGGTCGCTGTGGTTGGGGCTTTCAAAGTTTAGGGGGGTGGGCTCAGTGGGTGTTGTGGACCTGATTCTCCTGCCCCTATCACCGGCTCCCAGACCCCCTGCCCACCCTCGTCTGATGAAAAAAAGGGACTCTGAATGGTCCCTGATTGGCTTGGGGGGGGGTGGGGGGTGGCAGACTTCTGAAACAGTGAAAGAGGTGCATCCTGGTCCAAACCTCAGGAAACTTCGGAGACGTTCCCCAGTCACAAATGGTTCAGCTGTGGCCTCTTGTGGGGGCAGGGAAGGAATGCCGGGGCTCAAACGAGTCCATGCCAAAAGAAGGATGCTTCACTGCCATATCGAACCCTTCGTGATGGAGTACCCCCGCCCCCCCCTTCCCCAAAGTGGCCTCTTCTCAAATTCCCTCATGCGTTTGTTTGCCATTGTCTAGCTAGCCTGTCACTGTAATGTGAGAGTAATGTTAACATGCACATTTTCACTTGTCAGCTGTTACCTACCAGGCTGCAGTGGAGCCTAAAACAAATGGAAGCCTTAACACAGAATGTGTAAGAAAAACACAAACTTCCATTTTGGCTGTGCTGCAGGTGTCACATTCGAGTTAATGGTTCGCATCGGATCACTTCTGTCTTTCCAAAACAGACCAAAAACCCCACTCCACCGTACTGAAATGTACGCCTGCACTAGTTGCTTCCTGTCCTTCTCGGTCCCTTTTTGTGGAGGGAATTATAGCTGAGGTGAGAGACCCCCCCCACCCACCCCTCCGGCAGATGGGACTCACAGACACAATTTCATGGTTTGTAGCTGGTACACACCACTGCCTTCTCATCCTTACATCCTGGGCAGCAGGAAGAACCCCAATCACCCCCCCACCCACCAAATGCCATCCCCTCCAACCCCAAGCACACATGTAGCCCATCCACTTCAACCAACTATTGCTTTCTGCTAAAGAGAAGCTAAAATATTAATCCTTGCAGATGGAATATCTTGGAGTGTGAAACTTACCATTTTGTTATTGATTTCATGAAAATGAATTTCACAGACTTTCTCCACGACGTCCTCGTTCTCGAAAGTTACAAAGCCAAAACCTGCATGAGAGGGAGGGACAGACAGAGACAGACACAGAGGAAGACAAAAAGAAAGTGTCATTAAAGTGAGCTGAAGGAAAAGGTACTACGTTCAACAAAGCAGCCACACCGTCTGTTGGTGGCGGTCCTCTCGTGTGTCGCGGACCGCCTATTGAGTGCGATGCCTCACCCTTTTCTCCAGGTTATAACTTAGTGGGATTAATGACATGCGTATACAGTACAGTACAGCACATTTCCACCACGAAATGATGAAATCCTAGATATTATTAGATGAATATACGCCAACTCCTGGGAGGGGGAGACTGCACAAAGCCCATTTAATGAGATTCATGGAGCTGGTCCTTGCATCTGAATTTCATTAAATGCATTTTGTGTTCCTTCATTGATATTTCACTGTATAACGTACTCTTATTTTTATATTAATGCAAAGCTTGGATATCTGTTATTTCATAGGCCACGTGACATTTAAATTTATGAAATGGGACTTTTAACCCATTGATTCCACATGGCTTTAAACGCACGCCCACAAAAAAGAAACGAACAAATAAATAAATCTTTCCTCGCTCCTATTTACTGAGGCAACTGACCGTATTGCTTCAATGTACACACACACACACACACACACACACACAGACAAAAAATGTGAACAAGCACCTTTTATTACCAGATTCAATAAAGCCTACAGCAAAGCCCATTTGCTGCAAGCGAACGGGAAACACCGAAGTCGGAATCTGACAGGACAGAGCGCGGTTGCTGGCGCGGCGCACGCCTTTCGAAAGGCCTAATTGAAACGCGCTTTCAACGAACGCGCCTTGTCCAAAAGCGGCCTGGGCTCCCCAGCAAAGTTAGACAAGGCTCTGCCTTTTAAGAAAGTGAAAGATAAGCAGAGGTTAGGAGGTCAATGGGGCCAACTGAAAGCCAGATGCAGGAAGCCACAGACCCTTCTACACACTTGTGGAGATAAGAGAAGATAAAGAGGCAGGAGGGTTGATAAGAGGGGCTCGGATAAACAATCCGGCACCCTCGCAGCGCCCCCCCCCCGCCACCTCGCTCATTATACAGTATGGTGCACTTCAGTCCCGGAGAAAACCATCCTCTTTTCATGGACACCTGAATAAGTGCTACGGTTTACAGGCTGAGCAAAAATGACTCCACCCTGCCAGCGAGTTGAGAGCTTGCAAGTAGTGTCCCTGGCACCGCATCACCTCTGATCACAACTGGACGAACCGAACGCCTGCCTGCAGAAGGTAGACCAGTGCTTCAAGAGCAGGGGTCAAAGAGAGTCCTCGGCAGCCACGTGCATCTCGTATTAAAGGTAATGTTACTATTGTGACGCAAGCTATCAGACCGGCGGGCCTCAGCGGCGGGGGATTAATGCAGGATCTAAAGCCAATTACCCGTCGACCTTGCCTCCCTCTATGGTTTCCTCTACGACCTCATCAGGACATCCTGGAGAAGCTGGCCAGCTCTCAGCCCAGCCGCACGGTTTTCCGGCTGATCCCTAAACCTCCGACCTTAAATAACGCCGCGGCCCTGCCCTTCCTCGTCCTCTTCCTCCTGCCTTCGCCGCCCCCCTCCCTCCTCCGCTGCTCCGTTCAAAGGTTGGACGGAGGCCAGCGCGAGTGAGGCGCTTGCTGCCCGCTGCCTGCGGCCCTGCCTGACAGATCTGCCTGTCGTCTGGAGTGAACTCGGCCCCAGCCCAGGCAGCCCCAGGCCTTCTCATATCCACCGCTTTCATATCGCTAAACACCGCCGAGCTGGCCTGCTGCGTCAGCTAATCAAAAAAGATGTCACTGTTTCCAGTCTGGCCCGGTGATTATTTTTCCCCCTGCTTATTCTTCGGGGAGTCTTTTGTTTTTTCGGGATTCTGATAAGGAGCAGCGATACTAAGAGAAGTGGCCCTTGCGAACGTTTACGGCGGGACAGAGGCAACAAAAACGTACCTCTTATCGGTTCTTACTTTTAAATAAAAACACATTTTTAAATACTTTCACCAAGGCTCTCTTTAAACCAGGGAGTATTCCACAAGGATGTGAATAATTGGAAAAACAGTCTCACCTGCAGAGGACAAGAAAAAAAACAGAAAAACAGCTGAAAGCAGAATGGAGCAGCGGCTGCGTAGGGAACAATTGTGTATGTGGCAATTTTCCCGGTGATTTCTGGAGAGAGACATCTACATGTGTCTCCTGGCTGAGGCGCCATGGTCTGCATTTGAAATCATGAGATGCTGCTCCTTTTCCATCTCGGCCCACCTCGCTCTTATCAGCACTGCGCCGACCACTTCTGACAACCAACAAATCAGCTGTCAGGCGCAATTTCTCACCGCCACAGAGAGAGGAGCCGGCGCTGCGGGGTGGCGGCGAGGGGGAGCTGCGGGCCGCAACAGGGGGTCAGCGCCCCTCTCCCCAACCTTAGCCCCTGGCCCCCCTCGCGACACCAAGCAGACCCAACTCTTCATTAACTGGCGTATCCCCAACCTCGCAACTGAAGGGACGTTTGGAAAACAGCAAAGAGCTGTTCCTTCAATGACCCCGAGGTGGCAGCGTTGGGGTCCGGGCAAACCCACGTGGCCGCGCCTGGACTAATGACAACTTTATGAAGCAAGACGTTATTGCGGATCGCTCGCACGCGTATACGCTCGGCGAAAACGCCACTGAAGACAACCCGGCCGCTCACCCGTAGATGGTGCTTCATTCAGAGCACGCCGGGTGTTTGCCCTCGCTGCCGCGATTGCTTACGCTGTTGTACCTCTCCCGAGCGCACCCTCCCCTCACTAGCGCTCGCAAACCCAATAAAACAAAAGATCGGAGGGGAGACCAAATAAAGTAACGAAGGAGCCGAGCATTTCTGTCAGAGTTCAACACGGTATTGACAAAGTGAGCTCATGTCTGAGCATCAGCAGGAACAGCAAATCAAACTGGCAGAGGCTGTTTAAAGTCGATGTCCGATCTCCCCAGGCTCCGACCGAGGGCTCAGAAGCAACAATTTGCAGGAGCGAGGGGCCTGCTTGCAGACCGGGTTCGGGGAAGAGGGCAGGAAAGCCGTAATTCTGCACAGACGCCAGTGACGTAGGGTCTCCCATCCATGCTCTCGACAGCATTAGCCCACTCATTAGCAGCCTAACTGCACTGAACAAATGATCTCCATCGCTCTAAAACCCCAATCGCCTGGCCGCTTCGGACAACCACACCTGCCGAACAGCGGCTTTTAAAGCCCGGGACGAAGATACGGCGACGGCAGCACGGCATTACGCGAGTAAATCGAAGCGGGTATAAAAGTGGCAGAAACTACAACCGCGGACAAGGATATGGCGCCGTAACCCGGAGGCCGCCGGTTCGTGTCCCGCGCCGGGTCCTGCGGCAGAACGCCCAAAGGGCCGCCTAGTCCGATCTGCTGGAGCAGAAATATTCAACCGCGCAAATATGTTACATGCTCACAGCGATTAAAGAAAGGAATTATCAAGGACCACGCTAAAGACCCAAATGAGGTGAATAGCTGTACGACAGCATGGACAGTGGCTGTCTTGTGTCTTTTCTTCCTCGAAAGACTTTCCTTGAGCCTAAAAATCACCTCAATGACAACACATAGATTTCCAATCTCTGGCACAGTAATAAGTGTTAGTGGCTATTACCAAGGCGTCGGGGGCTGTCTGGGCTGGATCTCACACTTATTAGTGAGGCACTCGCTGGCTGTGTCTCCGCAGACTCCCAGACATTCACAGCCTCTTACAAAACAAAGAGCTTTAACGTGCTTAATGCCAGTCCCCTTCGGAGCGGCACACAAATAAAATTAAAATGCTAAATCAATGAGTCTTCCAGTGACCTTTGCTTAAAAAGCTGATTTGCCTCAGGCAGTTCAATGTGTTTAAAAGGAAAGAGGTACATGACCGAAACCTGATATTATTACATGCGCTTTCTTCCATTCGAAAAAGAGGCAGCAAATAAATTGCACCTTGAATAATAAATACGAAAAGGCGTCTGCTCAAATTATAGGGCTCGAGAGCACATCGATGTCTCCAAGACACGCACCTTTACAATCTACCTTAAATGACCTACCGCGTTTCAGACCGGAACTTTCTATACATCCAGACACCTTCCGTATAAGCTACATAAAACACGCACGCACGCACGCTCCTAGAAAACGCGCACAGGCGAGCGCGCAAACACCGAATCGCTTGTGTCGGTGCAGTCGGTGGGGTACCTACGTGGGGCAGAAGGCCGTGCGACACCACAGGTCATGCCACCCTGTCTGTTCCTGAACACCAAAGGGGTGGGAGGAACGTTCAGGAGACACAGATCTCTGAAAAACCATTAGCCGAGGAGACAATGCAAATGGAATCCAATTTCGCCCCTCCATCAGCAAAAGAGGCAAACAGAGAGCCCGGAGTGTCCGGCCCAGTGCTTGGGTTCTGAAGTATTGAACGTTAAGTGGACTGGGGATTTGAACATAGAGATGGCTATAAATCAGAACCACAATATGGCCTGTAATAGTGGCATCGTAAGCATGACAGCTCCACATGGACAGCTGTCTCCTCGGGGGGTGGGCAGAGGGCTCTGCTTTTGAGCTTCTTGGTTTCCATGGTTTTGTGCGTGCGTGTGCGCACGCAAGCATTCGAATGGAATTTGTGTTTATGTTTATGCCCCAGCGCAGCCCCTCTGTTTGAAATGGTCATCTAACACCTTTCGGTGGTGCTGACGCTCGTGACGTTTGGTGGGGGGAAGGGGGGTATCAGATGGGCAAAAACAAGAAGCAACACAATAAAATCAAAGCCCGTGTCAATTAATTTCTCCTCTGGTTGATAAATGGACCCACCGCCCCATCCATTAATAATGAGAGGAGCACCGCCACGAGAGGACTTGTCATTGGGCTTCATTTTTTACCGTCCTGCCAACTTGCCGGGCCTCTAGCTGCCGCTCGTTGTTGGGAGGAAAAGCTGTTTTCTTATCCTTGGAGAGGCCACAAGGGAAAAGCGAGATGGATCCCTCAGAGTCAATAAATAGATCGTCCAGATTCGATGGGAGTTTGCGGCCTTATTTACACATCCTCTTAATCAAAAAGCTGGAAAAAAACCCTCACTTGCTAAGCTCCTAGGAACTTGGAACCCCTTGTAAAATAAATGGGATTGGACAGTGTAATCGATTGTAGTAGCAGCCATCCCACTACATTATAATGATTTGGGTGAAATACATTTAGCTGTGCAAAAAAAAGGGAAAAGGCAGCTAAAAAATACGAGAACGTATAAGTCTGTGCGGCGTAGCCGAAGAACACGCTACAAATGTCATCCGACTTCTCCGCAGGGTTCCGGCCAATCATCTTCGCCGTGTGCTGTGCTGCTGGCAAATTTCAAGGGGGTAAGCGGTAAAGCAGATTGCTTGTTGATACATCACCCACACACAAAAACAACTTAAGAAGGCACGCACTTTTTTTTGCCTTGAAGACTTTATGCTAGACACAGGTTGTGTTTTCCTGCACACGCTATTTACCAGTTAAGCGGAGAGATTTCCATGCTAGCGTGAGCTCGTGAGCGCGCGTGCGACGCCTGCGTGTGTCTGAAGACGTGCGATCCTCTCTCGCAGTTCCAGCTGTCTACATCCGTTCCAGACAGACAGAGCATGAGACACCCCGAGTCTTTCCACACTCATGTTGCATCATGCCCACAGGCCACCGACGTACACGAGCGGAAACACACAGCAACACGGCATGCCCTCGCACAGAAGGGAGGAATAAACTGTGAGTAAAACGGTATAAAAAAAGATCCATTATACAGGCTTGAATACAGAATGCGTTAGGACAAGACCGTAGAAATTAAGCAGGGAAAAAAATAAATTCAGTACAAACATTGCAAAACAAGTTGCCAGAACCAGTTTGGAAGAGCTTTTGACTCTCGGGAAGAACAGAAGCCTGAGGAAGGAGTCACACAAAGAGGCCTCTGTGGAGGAGGTTCATGGCTGCAGTGTGTGGAGGGTGAGTTTGGGGGGGGGGGGGGGCTGATTGAGACCACACAGCAGAGCGGTGGTCTTCTTACAGGTAGCAGTAACAGTAAAAGGACACCCCTGGGACCCCCAGGACTCCTCCACAGAGTCGAGAAACAAAGTCAGTCATGCAAAGCGCTGTGACAGAGCTCCTGGAGTGCATCCATGAGTGAGTACAACGCTGGCTCCTGTTACCTCCATCAAACGGCCTTCCCCAACGCACTCCCACTACCATGTCTGTAACCCCCCCCCCCGGTCGGGATCGGCTCATTTACTCCTCCCTTCCGTCCACGAACACGAGTCCCCGACATGATGCTTGTCACGGTTCCACAGAACTGGGTCCCCGGGCAATGGTGTGTCCCTAAAATGGGCGACTCTCTTAAAAACACGCAACGCATCAAAGTTCCACGGGGATGGCCGCACTACCGGAGTAACCTGGCTCGCCGACAGTCACCTCAGACAAACATTTAAAAAATGGACGTGGGCTCATTATGTCAAATGTACAAAATCAAGACGAGAAATTAAAGTTCTGAAATGTGAATGTGTGACTGTGAACGGAAACTGTACCGATGATGAAATCTCATTCAGCAATATGTTAGAGGCAAAAGGCCCCTTTTCCCAGCTCATTACCCAAAAAGCGGACAGGAAAAAGCAAGTTCCTTTTTCTGTAACAGCGATCAAATCAAGCGTGCAGAAAACTCACTACACGAATTGCTAAACAGCAAGAATGATTCATGAAAAACATACAAGATTAAATATATTGTAGAATTAATATTTGAAATTGCTATTTCCGCTATGATTTTTCAAAACTCGCCAACGTTTAGTTAAGTAAAAAAAAAAAAAAAAGAGCAAACAGTCCATCAATACTGCTTGGACAGATGGGCCAGACATACAAATGTTTAACTAAAACAATGTTCACCTCGTGCCAAAATGAATCTCTCGAAACACTGCCATTAAAAAAAAAAAAAAAAAAAAAAAAAAATTGCTCCCCTGAATGACTCCAGCAAACCATCAGCGCTGTAATTTTTAAAAACAAACTCACAAATTCACTTCACCGTAATAAAAATGCATTAAACCGACTTTAAATGCTGGTTCAGATACGCTGTTGTCCTGGATTTACAGTTATTATCTTGGCACTGGTTTTTAAAACATTTTTTGTCAAGGGCTACTTATTAATTTAGCTTTTATGGGGGGGACAAAAAAACAGAAGAAAAACAATATGCCACTCCGAGAGCTTACTGATAAACAGCTATGAGTAAAACACTTCAGCCTGCAATTGAACCACAAACTACAAATTAGACGGTTCATCATCCATAATCCACCATATGTTCATTTCCTCTTTAGCCGAGCTTTTCTTAAAGCAGCTGCGAAACAGAAGAGCGGCGAACAAGCCCGTGCAGGAAAACATCAATAATACTTCCTTTCACCCGAGCGGGCGACCGCAAGCTGCCCCTTGGAGGCGCCGCTCGAGCCGCTCCGTCACCTTCCGCCCGGGCATTTATCTTATTCCGTCCCTTAACACTTTGCGTTAATGTTTTATTACGGCCGTCGATCTCCGACTTCCTCTGACGGCTCGCGTAATCGAAGGCCGTACGCGACGGCCCTTTGAAGGCGATGCTTCGTGACAGTTCTTTGTTCGTCTCGCGCAACTTGGTGCGGCAGCCGCTGGAGCAACAAGTCCAATTTCACCCCTCTTCGGTGCAAACAGATTAATGCGATTACGCTCGCATCAAAACAATTTGGGCTTTAATTACACAGGACACATGGAGCCAAGAGGCTCGGCCGAAAAGGCGCCGGTTGGCACGACGAATTAAGGCGAAAGCGTTATTAAATAATCCGATCGCGCGTTGGTGGCCGTGGCTCTTTGCGTTACGGTGGGTCTCGGTCGCCTACGGATCCCTCCGAGTCTGAACGAATGAAAATGGAAGGAAAGGGGAGCAACCCTGAAGAAATCTTTGAAACCCTGCGGTGAATATTTGTTTTCCATTAAGGCCCGTTTTAATGTATTCTCTTTGCCCGGCAACGGGACTGAAAGATAAAAAAAAAAAAAAAAAAAATCCTTGAGAAGGATGTGGAATTAAGGGAGAAAATAAAAGTATTAAGTTGCCCCTTCGCGGTGGATATTTCTCAGACGGGGGCAGGGCCGAAGCGCCGGTTCTGTACACGGCACTTACGGCCCATATGGACCCCGCCTTTATTGGACCGATCGTTCGCCGGACTCGCCGTGCTGCGTCGTGTTCGGGCGCACACGGGAGACGGTCTGCGTGGCCGGAGTCCTTCTGCCCTCCGTGACCCTGCTTCCCTACAGGAGAGGAGAGAAAAAAACGGCAGCTCTCCGTAGCAGGCCAAACTGCCCTCGCCGATGCTCTCTAGGGAAGTGCGCGTCTGGTGGAGCTCGGTGCTGCCCACTTCGATGCCCCGTCTCTAAAGAGTGAGCAGCCGCTAACTTTCTTTGAGCAAAGCCTTAATGTCTTTATCGCCATTGACTAAGAGCTAATCGGCTTGTTTGCAGGAGCCGGTGTCCTGATTGTGCGGGGGGGTTTCTGATAGATCGGGGGTGGCCAGCGGGGGGCCAGCGTGGCCTTGGGCTTGTTAGAGACAGCTGTGGATGTCACCCTGGGTCTGTGCGTGCGTGTGTGTCTGAGACAGTCAAATGCTTTATTAATGCACATGTGCACCACCTACTCAACTCTGTGTTTAAATCCCTGTGTGCTTTTCTGTACTCGTATTCTGTCTGTAATTATTTTCCGTGTATTTGTGTGCATTCCACCTGCGTGTGTCTCTGCACCTTTGCCTCTCTCAGCGTTTCTCAGCGGACATGCATGCCAGCGTGGGCCCTGCTCACTTCCCCAGCTCCTATTAGTATATATGACTGTGTGTGTCGAGAGATCTATTTTGTCCACGTGTGTGTATGTAGGTCAGCTAGCAGCTATGTGCCATCAATTTCACTGTCCTACTTAGAGAGAGACAGAGTACACTGCAGAAAGTGGGATTTTTCATTCGCCTCCCCCATTTTTCCAACCTCAGACGGTCCCACACGTGCCACCGAAGGCATCACACACCCTCATAAATGGTAAGGAAACACAAGAACGCAGAATGGGCTTTCTGCGATAAGAGGAACACACAGACACACAAAAACCATTAAACGAGTTACCATGAAACACACAGCGGCACTGTGATCTTATCGGCTAGCGGCAGGAAAGTTTGGGTTTTACGTGTTCTCGCTGACTTTGTCCTCAGCCCGAACTAATCGGGAATGTGCAAAGACGGTCACGCAGATGGCCCCCTGCGGACGGCGATGCTGATACAGCCCTTGCTAGGCCGGCTGGACAACTTTAAAGAACTCGTGAGACAATCAATGCAAAGACCTGACCGACATCAACAAAGTCACAACACCTCATGGTGTGTTGAAGCGCATGCTATGGCAGCCTGCGGGGACTGCCATTGAACTCTGCTGGTCTGCAATGCATAAACAAGAAGGAAATGTTTTTAAGGACATCAGTGACACATTTTGCCCTCTGGTTCGAGGTACCCGTGGTGAAGTGAAAAAGGTAGCCGCGGCACCTGGCTGCTTCGCTCATAAGACACCACGGAGCTAGACAAATACAGACGCGTTTTTGCTTAAATTCAAACTTTGAATTCACCAAAAACGTAACGAATGAATAGGGATATATTTCTTCAGATAACTACCCATTAGCAGAACACTTTCTAAATGCTGAAACATTAAAATAACTCTCTCGACACAATTAAAACATTCCAAAATCTCGGGTCAAACAGAAATGGCTCTACATTTCCTCAGTGTCAGAAAATGTGCTATGAATTATGATTGTTTTTGTTAATGCTTCAAACTGTCAGCAAAGACAATGACAAATATTCTCGCAGCTGAAAATACTTGGCTCTTTCCAAGTTGCCTTTAAAATTCTTTACCGACATCAAAGCTTCACTGTTGGGATCCAAAGAATAAGAGAAACCTTCCCCAACCCGAAACCGCACAAAATGCTGAATTAAAACTCCGCTCATGGGTAAACCTGCTTCTAAAATGAGCAGTGCTAGACTGATGCTCCAAAGCGCGCCCACACACACACACACACACACACACACACAAACGCACTAATGCTATGACACCTCAGAAAGCTTTTGCAAATAGCCAAACATGACTATTGATTAAGCAAGCAAACACGGGAGTTTAGCACAAAACAGCTGAAAACAGTATAAAAAAAGAAAAAAGAAACGTACCCCGTGTGTTCACAAATACTCTAACCAGACAGACCAGACAGCAATTTGTGTGCACATGGAAGATTTAAAAAAGTGGGACAGCAGATCAATTCATCTGTAATTAAAGCCATTCGGGAAAGCAACACTGGGTGATCCCTTTCTAAACTTGCTTCAGCGCCTGCATGTTATTTTTTTTTGGCATCTCCCACATAATATACTGCCATTATAAGAACCGCCGGGGGTGGGGGGACCTGAATTAAAATTACAGACCGGACAAAAAGCAGCGGGACACGCACGGACGTCGACGAAGCGTGATCTGCGGCGGCCGCTCTTCCCGAGCAACAATGAGCATCGGGTTATGAAGATGCACGCGCACAGTGACAGCGGGCGATGGGCTGGGAGCAGCCCTGTGGTGTGGCATGGGGGGCACGAGGTATTTGCATACCTGGCGCATTCTGCTCCCCGCTTCCTGGGCTCATTTGAAATTTTATTAAGTGCGACATAATTGGTTGTATAATCAAATGTGAAAATGTACATTACGGCGCTATTTCAACACTTCGCAAGTCTTTTAATCGCTGGATTTGGGGCAGTGCCAGGGTGAATTAGCAAAAATGAAAAGCCGCGTTGCTTGCCTCCCGTTTGTTTGCTCCTTTTGTGCACCGCGTTCGTTTTACTCTCCTGCCGCCTCAGCTCGCCGTGGCAGTCCCTACGCGGAGATAAGGCCCGCATTCATCCTGGTCAAGACTGGGCAACGTTGCGATAATCGGCGCGTCCGCCTCGGAGATGAGCCCGCGGAGCCGGGTCCAGAATCCAGCATTAGACAGACGCTAAAAGACTGTGAAAAAGCCATCTTTCAGAAACATTCAGGGAAGGGGCGGCAATTTGTGTTTCGGCCGGTAATGCGGATGGGATCTGCATAATTTAAAAAAAAAAAACCCCAAAAAAATTGTGGCAAAGCAACTAGCAGTGTATGAGTAGACATAGTGGAATACAGCTGTCTAGCCATCAGCTCATTTCACAGACACGCACGTGCAAATCACACATAAAAATACATATCATATATGGGTCACCTCTTTTCTGTCGCCCATACACTTTACAGCAAACTGATGTGCCATCTTGAGAGTCTGTTTGTTATGGCATGGAGAGCGGGGGGTGCCATCCTCTACTCTTTGGGGCGATTCTTCGACAGTTAGGCTAGCGGAAGAGAAACGCAGAGGCCTGCACCACCATACTGCCTCTCGTTGACTGCTGGGGGGGGGCGTGTTGCGCTCCACGACACCCCATTCAAACGGAACCGTTCCCTGTTCTCCGGAGCTCTTCAAGGATTTTAAATTTTTTTTCTTGCTGTTCCCCCAGCCTTCCCTCCTGTCCCCTGCTTCTTTTTAATTCGCTCACTTTGTGCAGGAGAGCTCATTTCAATCTCAAAGCCGACATCTGTGGAAGCAAAGCAAGCTGTAAACGAGTGCAGTTAATCCCGTACCACGAGGGAGACCCCGCTTGGGGCTGGGGAGGGGGAGCTGAGAGTGAGACGCAGCCCACCTTTCATGATCAGGGCCCGACTAAAATCCGGCACGTCGGTAGAGGAAAGGACGGAGGCGCGTGGATGCAATCTGGAAGCATAAGCAGCACGTGTAAATCCAGCGCATCATGCGGTGACGGACATGGGGACAAAACCGTGTGGGAAAAACACTGCACCTGCACGCCGCTGTACTGCGCCAGCTTGGTGTTTAATGAAGCAGTGTTTCCAGTAGCTGGGAGCAGCAGAAAATGAGCAGGTACTTCTGTTTCTTCTGTGCATCCAGCAGGTGAGCTTTAAAATGGAATGAACTTGAACAAAGCCAAGTGCCACTCAAAATAGTAAAAATAAAGCGCGACTTCTACGGTCTGGGGACACTCGGCATTTAATGCGACTCCGTTAACTTTACAAGGTAGCAACAGCGAAAGGTTTACAGCTACAGCTCCGCGTCTGGCTGTGCCAAGCAGCAAAAGGAATGAAGAAAAGTGTTTACTTTTTACTTGCCGGTACCTTAAGGGATTGTTCATTTTTTATCTCTCCATAACTGCCCTCTGAGACAGGTCTCATCAGCTCAGCGAAAGGCCTCCCATCGCCTCTGTGCCGCAGCTTTAGGGGTGGCTGCGCAGGCTCACCTCTTTCCTCCAATTCATTTAAATGCTATTCAGATAGGTGGCTGCCATAAATGCTTCCAACCGATACACCAAATAAAGTTGCCCAAAAGGATGTCACCGTCATACATCACAAAAGGACAGTTAAACCTGATAAAATAATGTCCTAAATGGCAGTGTCTTTTGATGGCCTGCTGCAAAGGCTGACAAAGTCCCAGGAAGAAGACCAGCTGTCAAGAGTAACATGAAAATGTGTATGTGAGGTCAGGTTTCAGCCCCTGTCCTGGGGAACAAAACAGCGGCAATAAACACCCTTAAGGACAAACCTCGGCAAGTAAGCAGGGGATCATCTGCATATGCATTAAATCCCCAAACCCCTGACTTAACTCTTCCAACACCCATGAGCCCACAAGGAAAGTGGCAGCTTTATCCTTTCTCCTCCAGAAAAAGGAAGCTGTGGAGGCTGTGCCTGCTCGACGCTACAGCGCTGCAAAACTCATTGATTCTGCTGTCCAGAAAAAAAATCGATAAAGTAAAATAGTGCTCAATATCTATCAGAAATGCTCACAGTGAGGCAGACTTAAAGCTATTTAAAGGTATCGCATTTGAGCACTTTTGTTCATCCATTTAGCAGGATATTCTATTTAAATGTACGCATGTAGCTTGCTTATTTAACATTTATAAGGCAGAGACTTCTTAGCTTGTACCTGGAACTTTTTGCTCTAGTTACATAAGCTTTTTGTCCCCACTGTACTTTTCAATCTTGCTTTTACTTTACCTTCTAATGGAAAAATATTTCTTTTTGCCATTGCATCAACTGATGTTTGGCACAAAACTGTAGAGAATTTCTTCACAGACCATACTAAAAACCTGCACTTCATACCCAATATTGTTGACTTAGATACCCATGAAAAAAGAAAGCAATAATGACCATAAAGAGCAGAGAAATTGGCCTCTTTGCTGCTGCAATACACCGAGGACTTTCTTCTGTGCGTGCGCGTGTTTTCAGCTGCAATGACGGCATAAGTATCTCGGCATAAACACAGCCACCCCCCGAGTCTGCAGTAGTGGTGCTGTAAGTGCCCCTTTACGTGATGCTCTCGGAGACCAAGATGGGCTCCTACTCTCCTCAACAAGTGTCCTGGAGACGGGCCTGAAGTGCACCAAAAGCAAATTACACCTTCATTACCGAATGACCCCTTCATCTGCCTCGCTGTCATTGTTATCATGTCCTTGTAATCCTGCAAACGAAGGTGCTTTTAATAAGGTTTAATGTGGCTGAAAGCCGATGCTTAATAACCTATCAGAGATAGCGGGGTGGCCGGTGTAATAGAATGCCGGCGGGACATAATAACGGGCACTGCTCTGATTCATTCTGGTTCATGGCAAAATTGCCCGCCAGCGATACGGCTGGAGGTGGTGTGTGCGAGTAGACGATACCTCGGACCCCCTGACCCGCCGTCAAAGCTCCCCTGCTCACACCTCTCACGCCCTGGCTGACACCCCCAACCACCCCCCACCAGCCCCGCAGCAGTCCTGACTGCACCTCGCACCTGTGTGCGTTGGGGAGAGCGAGGGGGAGAAATGGGCTCGGTGTCCCCTCCCGTTGCTGTGCGCATCTCGAATCAGGCAGGATGTTCTACGCTGTGCTGGTGGCTCTGTTGACGTGCCCAGCTACAGGAGAATACATCATTTGTGCATATGCAAGCTTTGACAATGAAATACTGCGTGCATGTGTTCGTGTTCTGGGCAATAAACCACCGTTTTTCGCAATGTATAAAGCACGTTCAAGTGTGCAAAACGGAAAAAAAAAGGCTCGGAGGTTGGTGGCTGTTCCGTGTCTGAGGTTAAAACAAGACCCGGCCCAGGAGGCCATCATCTCATCTCTCTCCGGTAAGCTGACCAGCAGAAAACAATGAAATAAATAAATCAAGCCGTTTAAAACTGCTCCCAAGTCATCCCCCTCCTCCCCTCTTGTGCGGGTCGTTCAGTGGAAATGTCACTGCCTGTCATTTTTATAATTTGATTTATACCTTGTCAGAAATCTACTTACGCCTCGCAGACTGCCAGAGCCAAAAGCCATCCAGGAGTCGCTGGAGGTTAAACAGATCATTGTACATATTCTCCCTACAATTTCCTTTAATAACCCTTTAGAAGTACAAGGAGTGTGAAAATGGAATTTTAATGACCAGTCCCCCTCTTCCAGTCTGCCTTTTCACACGACAATTTTTTTTCAACCTTCAAGCAACACTTGTGAAAAGAACAGTTCATTCTCCCTTCCATTTCATTCCGTTTTATGTCGGTCCGTGTATATATTTCCATCATCACACTCTTCCATAACCACTTGACACAGTTGCCAGGAGCTGTGTTGTTTGAAGCTGCTGTGCTGGAAGAGCAGCGCTACTCTATGGGCTGAAAAGTAGCTCTAATGTAAGAACACCTAGTGTTTCAAGAACAAAAAAACCCCTTTGTTCTGATGATGAAATGCATTGTACATCATATACACACACACACACACACACACACTTTGCACATTTGTTTATTTAAACAAATAAATGGCGAAATGCAGGTGAAGCGTGTGTAATGAAACATCCCTTTGAATACACCCCTTCTAAAATGAAAATAAATTAACTTGAGATGTGTGTAAAAACCACGCAGTTAGAAAAGGGACTAAGCGACGAATTGAAAAGAGACTCTAAAAGCACAAGCGGATTTTTTTTTATTCCTAAGAAATTTCCATTCTGTGAATGGAAGGTCTTTCCATTACAAGCGGGCTCTTCGAAACCCGTCCACCTCAACAGCATCCAGGAAGGCGGTGTCCCAGGGACAACTGTCCGCGTGCATTTACGCTTTCGCATTCTCTAACAGCCATTTTCGGGAGCTTATAACTTGGAATGCGCTTTGTGCAAAAGCAGCGCTGCATATTTAGTTATACTGCAAAAATGAAAAATTAACCGAAAAAGGAAGCGCAATAAAAGTCCTTCTAACAAAACTCTTGAAAGCCCATGTTCTCCATTTGATCGGAAGATTACAGCAACTTCCATCCCTTTATGTTTTATATTTACAAGAGCATCACACAAGTGCAGTATCATAATCCCTCTTCATCACAACACCGTAATCCACTGAAAGTAAGAGGCTTATGTTAATGCATACTTTACAAAATTGGATCAGTTGCTCCTTTAATGGGACGCCTCCTTTGCTAGGACACAAGAATGTGGTGTTTTCGGGGTGCTCCTTGCGCGTAGTCTGGGGACCGCTGACACAGAGTACACCGGTCAGACCTGACATCTGCCTCGGTTGGCCTTCATCTTCTGAATTATCAACAGCACGTTGCCCGAAGACGCAGAAGTGCGCTCTCCACGATTGCGACTTGGGCTGTGGGAGGTTCTGCCTGAATTCTAATACACAAGGTCCACCACATCCCCATTCACACTCCCCATATACATATAACACATCTGGACTGGAAGTGGCGACCCAAACTGCGGTGGCAGGTGTCAGAGAGAGATGTGAGATGACGCCTGTGTTGTTGCTGCCTGTGCTTTCATCTCTCCCCGCTGATTCAGACCCACGTTCTGGAGCCCATAACAGGCTCCCCCATTCCCTGACAGACCCCGTCATTTCTGCCAGACTTCAGGGAACAAAGACACAGCATAGGTATCAGCGCTTGGGAGCAAACCGATCTTGTAAAGAACAACCAATGAGCTTCTGATCCAGCCATATAGCCTTCTGGGAAGCTTTTTCAAATAAGAGTCTCAACAGAAGGGTTTGGTTATAATCGGGAAAGGAGATGGCAGGGTTTGTTCAAGTTACTGATATAACATCCTTCTTTTTTGCCAATCTGGTCCGGCTTTCTCACATGACACCCTTGATCTCGGCAAAGGGGTCGCCGTACTAAGAGGGTCAAGCTGGTTCAGAAACACTTGCTCCAATGAAGTCCTCCCTAAGAGGTTCTAGCCATTACCCTGCATGACATCATACCCGGCCGCTGCCTGACTCTCCATGCCAGAGATAAGGGTATCAGAAGCTGCCCCGGTGCCCTTGTGTCCCATCCCGCTCGCTCCTCACACACACAAACAAACACACAAATACACACACAGACAATGTACTCCACAGTGCTCGCGCAGATAAGAAGGGTATTTTTAAAAACATAAACAGCTACACGGGAGGGATTTCTTTCGTGCTTTTAGTCTGCCAGCTCCAACTCCAAAGCAGGATGGCACGGACCTCGGAAAACACTCTTAGCGCTGATGGGCGCCGAAGTGCTTCGGTGTGGATGCGGACCCTAATTTCTGGCCAGCTCGCACTCGGACGAGCAGAAGTAACCGAAACGCAGCCGGCGTCGAGGGCGCTCGGCCGAACGTTTCTTCATCGGGACGGGATTGGCTAGCGTCGCACGACGGCCTGGCGTGTTCGGGGGGCCGCCCTCGAGCAAACGGCTAAGGTGAACGGGGCCGATGCCGGGTTAGGGGGATGTCCTGGCGGGCTGGTGAATCGCTGCCTTTTGTCTCCTGCTTGTCACGGCCGAACCTTTCAGGCTTCCAAGAGAAACCCTTATCTCCACTCCCGCTAACGAGGCCCTTCATTAGAAGCGCTTGTTGCCATTCAGATTGCCTCCGTTGCCATGGCGGCGGCGGAGCATTGTCACTCAGCCCAGGACATGTTTATCAGGGCAAAAGTGACAACAAGCGGCTCGGTGAGTCCTCCACTCTTTCCCCAACAAAAGAACGGCAAACTGTTAAGGTAAGAAGTCGCCGGCGCTTGCTGGTGACGGAGTTCTTCACATCAGCCCGCGCGCAAATGCCCTTTTGCTACGAAGATCTGGCGTCGAGCTCTCAATTTCAAGGGAGAAAGAAGTCGTAATTTCACAAAACACTTTAAATACATATACTGCATATAGTTGCAAAGCAACAGTGATAAAACGCATTTGACACGGATTATGATGAACAGATATGCGCAGATACCCCTGCTATCTCAAATATACAGCCTTTCCAGTAAGGCCTTCATTAAGCGTGTTTGTTTTCATCTGCGAGATGTAAGAGGACTTTTTCAGCGCAAACATATTCGGTAATCCTACATAAATATCCGCAAGATCTCATTAAGCTGACATCTTAAAACTTCTGTACAAAGACACCTTTTTAAATTTTTTTTTATTTTTCCTACATACACCTGGATATTAAAGGGATACTATTGTCAGCGCTTTAACATAAAAAGAGTCTATATGAAAAAATATCAATTGCAATATTTACAGAAACATTTTCTGTTATATGCAGTGAGTCTTCATTAATCTTTCTCAGAATTGAATATCAGCATTCCTGTCTAAAAGGTAGATCTTGGTTATTACAGGGAGGGAAAAAAAGGCAAAAATCTGAATCTGAGATGTATCCAAGACTGAATAGTTTATTTTCCCCCTCATTGAAAGTGACAGCAAGAGAGGTGGCACAATAAATACAATGGAGACAATTTCATATATACAGAGCGAGTGATTATTCACCCAGACCATGAGCCAGGCAGACATAAACAAACAAACGAAAAGGGGGAAAACGTGATGGACCTGCCTGCGCTCCCCTCCATCCAACCCTCATGAGAGAATCAGTCACAGAGCCATTAAGAAGACTCGAGATTACTTTCTGCAGCTGAGCAAATGGTGAACGTGTGAAGCCTTTGCTTCCAGAGGTCAGAAATGTGGACATCTCATTCAGATTGACCCCTCGCACACGTATAATTAAATCCTCCTGCTTTAACAGTCATGGTCTCAAATCACTTTTAGTCAAATTCAGCAGCCAAAGACGCATTACAGAAAGCCCTGCTATAGGCAGGCACCTTGCTGTAGCAGCCCGTGAAGACAATGCTTACCTTGAATTACTCATCAAACTGTATAAATGGACAAACTCTAGGTTGCTTAGGGTAAAAGCATTTGCTAAGCAACAACGGAGCACTAGTCAATGCGAGCGATTCGCTTTACTGCCGTTCACAAAGTTCTGTTGGGGACAGCATGAGTCACTTCTGCTGGGTCCTTCACCCCAATGACCTCTCCGTAACAGTGGCATCATCCAGTGTCAACCGTGATGAACGTCAATAAACGGCAACGCGAGCCCTCGAAATCAGCGTGTCTTCAATCTGCCTTTTCCACATTTTGATTTGTGGCGATAAGAGCATCCCTAAACAATAACAAAAACATACCAGCCATTTGGTGCCCTTCTCACAGAGGAGAACTGGGCAGGCAGGAGCCGTTTCCTTAGTTCCACCACACACAAGTGCAAAGGAGGATACGAGGACAGTCTGCGTTGCTGGCTGTGCCCACCTTTATAATAATACATATAAATGTAGGTGTGACAGCCGCGGGCAGCGGAATCGGCACGGAGTGGCCCCAGCCCACGAGTGCCTCACACTTGCCCCGATAAGGCCCTTTCCATCTGCATTGTTCTCTGGAGATAAAGCCAGCTGAAATGGAATCTGAAGTCTGAAAGAACCCATTTTCCCAACCCCCCCACGGGCTTATCTGTCAGGAGGACAGGAGAAAATGGGCAGGCGGTGGAAAAAGGCCAGGTGCGTCACCGTGGCCTCTCTGCGCGTTCTCCCTGCTCTTTTCAACCGGACCATTGTGGGGAGAGTCTTTATAAAGGGCTACGAGGCAACAGATCACACCCCCCCCCCCCCATTACACCCCATCAAACACAGAAGTACAAGGACTTTTTTTTTTTTTGCTTCAAAAAATAACAATTATGTCTGAACGGTGTGACAGAAAAATTTGTATACTTGAGAAGAAACTTCCGTTTCCACAAAAACGCTAACAAAAAAGCTGAAAAGTGCGAGAAGGATGAGTTACATCAACGGCTGTTTTATTTTTTCCGACTTTCTCTACAGGCCCTTCTCCCTTTCTCTTTTTCGCACTCTTACTTCCCTCCAGCAACCGCCACCTGGGAGACGTGTTCTCATTAACCTTGTGCACCTGCACTCAACGGCGTTTAAAGGCAAAAAATTCACCCTGTGTCAAATCGATTCTTTCATGTGCTTATGTTGCTTACTGCTGATTTCCAACCTACTGAGTCCATTTTTTATTTCCGCCTTCTTTCCTCCGCTAAAGGAAATTCCTTGCAGATTTCAACTTTGCTTTCAAAATTTCTTTCTCAGATTGCCGCTCCTCTATCTTACTCAATAGCAATGGATAAAAAACATTTCAATAGATCTTTGGAAGCAGCTCAGCAGGTAATGGTGATGCAAGTTGCCCAAGAGACACACACACACACACACAATCATATGTACACACAGAACCAAGAGAACCAGAGGCAATACAGACACGGGCCTAAGGGCCCAGTCAATCTGAAACACATATTCTTATAAATATAGATTATTTATTTTGCCAAAAGCACTGCATGACCCACTGTACCTTTTCAATGGCCATGTTAACCTCCTGCCAACGGTGGAGGAGACATACAGGGAGTTTGTGCGTCCGCCATGAAACACTCAGCTGTGCTCAGACCCATTTTTACGCACCACTACACTGTATGCACACATTTGTGGCAGACTATCAAATATTACAGAGTACTTATTTTTTTCTCGTTTTAAGAAATCATATCCATTCCTGACTTTGACAAATATGCCACATGTATCCTCTAAGTACATTAACCATAACATTCAAGGTACATATCGAGGACTGAAGCGTTCCATTATTCCAGTGTTGGAAAGTCTATTTTAATGTTTTGGCATCAGCCATTGCTGATGTGCTTAACAGATGCTCTTACGCCTGATAATCTGCATGATTTGCAGTGTTACACTAATTATTAAAGCACTTCAACTGAAGCACTGGGCTCAAGGGCAGAGCAGTACTGAAACACAGAGCCAACAACAGGGTCAAGCTTCTCAACCACTGTGCCACCTGCCCGCCTTTCTCTTCTCGGAAAGCTAAACGACAGTGGAAGAGATTTCGTTTTGGCGAGAAGGAAAACCCTGCCTATACAAACAGCACCAGATTCAAGTTTGAGCACACTTGCTGGAAAATGTCCATCCATCCATCCATTTGTCAAAAACCAGTTAACTAATGCAGAGTTGCAACGGTTTGGAGCCCTGTATGGAAGGAGGGTACATTGTGAAGAGGAGGGTACATTGCCAATCCATCACAGGCCAGTCTCTCTCTCTCTCTCTCTCACACACACACACACACACACACACACACACACACACACACACACACAGAATGACAGCTATTTCGAGCTACCAATCCACCAACTCATCCGCTGCACCACTGTGCTGCCTGGTGGAAACAATTTTTTTCTCATTATTGACGGTATAGATTTTTGTGCTAATAAACTTCTGACTGGTATTATACAACATGAGAAAATTATAACAGCTCTGGCAACATTGAAACAATACTCTTAAAACACTTAAGACAGGCCAGAATGACACCCTGTGTACAGGAAAGGGGGTGTCTATCCATTCAGCAAACATTTTACAAGCTTCATGGCTGATAACAGAGCCTCCATTCAGACTGCAGATAGGAAGTGGTCCCAAAAAGCTCCCCTACAAAAGCCATCCATTCCCGAACCAGCAGTGAATGTGTAAACGCCCAGCTGGCCCTTGTACGAGCAAGCAGCGTGGCCCTTGGCTCGGCCCTCAGCTCCACCTCAGCCCTGCTTGCTCCTGGCTGGTCCCATCCAGAGAAAAGCAGCCTCTTTTGGACGAGTTAATAAGACGGAGGTGTCCCCTGCGGCTTCGGCCCGTGAACACTATCACTCTGAAAGCAGACAGAAACACTGACAGATCGGAAATAACCTCAAGCCTATTAATTACCCTCTCTTGCCGCTCACAGCTTTGATAGGTCTTTGACAAAGTGGAAGACAGAAGAGTTCTTTTACTCTTGCCTGTTGCCCATCCTCCAAGGCCAAAATCTATAGCTGCATGTGTTGAGCGGGATTTATCAAATGACAGTGAGATGGGTCCCAAAGTGCTGCATGAACTGCCCCCTTTCTTCTGATGACGTACATGGATTGTCAGTGCTCAACAGGTCTATACCAGCAACAGCTACGTTTTCACTGCAGTGACAGTTTGTTCAAGCAAAAGGAAAATCACACGCACATCTAGGTCGCGCAGAAGAATTAAAGGTATCGCTACGTCCGATAGACTTTGTCTGTGATGAGACTCAGCACTTAGTTACAAGGTACATAGACGGGAAGCCTTTCGTCAGTTCAATGACTTTTCTTGCTTTTCTAGCATCTTCACAGGAACATCTGACTGTAACAGTGCACCCAGGGTTATAATGCAAGTTGTTCTTTTCGCCCCCCCCCCCCCACCTTTCTACAGAGAACCTCCATCAACAGAATGATAAATAGCCAGAGTCAGATTTCTGGACAGCTCACTCTCAATGCTGCTATAATATCTTTCCCACACGTCTGTACTGTAATACAGCGTAAACTTATTTCAACTTTCGTAGCTGTAGTTGGGCATAATGAAACAGGCAGGAATACAGGACACTGGACAGATTCGTATTACATTTCCGCTCATGGGACAAATTGAGCACAGCATGATTTCTGAAGACAGCCATAAGAAAAGCAGGTGCAGCTACGACAGGGTTCTCTGTATGCAAAATACACCGTACCGCATCTCACAATATGGTTTTTCCTGGGCAAAGCGAAAAAAAAAAAAAAAAAATGACTGTCTTGCGAACACACGGAAATCCACCATCCTAAAACGCACAGAGCAGACTGGTGCCAGGGACAGAGATCATTACAGCCAATTTTCACGATAACAAAGAAAGACTTAGATGCACTGCGGATAAGTACATGAGAAATGTATGGCTATAATAAAAATGGAGAAGCATCAGCAAACTGTTGCGGGAGACACAGTCATCAAGCAATTTGTTCCCTTTTATTACCGCTGTTGTAATTAAAAAGAACCGACTGTGAGCTGGGCAGACGGCGTAAGCTGGCGATATCAGCACTTCCATCTTCGTCTTCCTTTCAATTAGCGTTACAATAATATCGCTCCCATGTTGCAGGAGCTATTAGCATTTTGATTGAACATCTGAAACACAAAGTGCTGTAGTGTTTAATGCCAGAAGATTGTCTTCCAGCGTGATGTTTCTTCATTCATTTCCATCGGGACCTGTCAGTCTCGTCTGACATGGAGACAGAGACCAAGACAGTGAGAGGAGAAATGGCGGGAGGGAGGGACTGGGAGCGGTGGAGGGATGGCGTGAAGCACAAGGTGGGGAAAAAGTTCAAAGGAGTACGAACGGCATCGAGCCATGCAACTTGGATTAGACAGTGGCCTCACTAAAGTGGGAGAAATTGTAAAATATGTGTCCTTAAGACAAACAAGAAGCTAAACAAGCTTTTTTTATGACTCTTAAAAGGAAATCAGAGCCAGCTATAATGGTTAATTGACTACAGTCAGCAGGTCAAGACCACATCGATCCTGGGAACAAAAAAGATCTCAAAGCAAAAACAAATAAATAAATAAATACTGAAAGATGTATCAAGCTCTGCACAGACTCGCGCAACCGTGGCTTTCAAAAGAAAGGCAAAGTGAAAGTGTGGAAAAATAGGAGGTAAAAAAAGAACTTGGGGTTGAGAGACAAAGATCTGATGCAGCTTCACTTCTCGTGCCACGGCGCTTTGTGTGGGTGTGCATATTTACCACAGTTGTGTGAACGTGAAAGACTGACGTCCTACACAACGAGCCCAAAGCCTATTATTTGATCTGTGCATTAAAGCGCATACTCTGTACGACTCGTCCTGGGGAATGACAGATGTAGCTTAACCACTGCAGTGGAGCAGCTCTGCCGAAATGCTCGTTCTTCTTCGTTGCATTGGTGGGCCTTGGACTGACACTCGGCTCTTCAACCCCCCCATCCCCCACGCAACCCGCCCCAGAGGAAAGGAAATCTAGGCAGCACAAATGCGACTGTTTTCCGACGTGAAGCGGATCCTTGCCACAAGCTACGCTCCCCGATTAACTGACAGCCATAGCAGCACGGAGGCACCGAGCAGAGGAGCACAGGGCTTTAAAAAAGGAAGCCTCACGGTAACACTCTCCCTCTCACTTTTCCCTTATTCAACATGCTGACACACACGCACAAAAAAAAAAATCAAAATCAAAGTGGCTTTCTGTTATTGTCTGGGCTATGTGAGGTGTATCAAGCTCTGCACAGACTCTCACTCTTGTCGTGAATAAAGAAACACAGTTGGGATGGAGAATATCCGTCCTTAAAAAAAACGAACGCGGTGGGGTTTTTGTATGTGGACAGGAAGAACTAAACAGGAACGACTGCAGAAAACGTGTGCTCCTGCTAGCGTCTCCACCTCGCACTTATGATTACACCTTTCCTTCATCTTGGAACAGAGCGGGCTTGATGATATGAGAATCCCCACATTGCCCCACTGACAAACCCTTTTGACCTTACTTAATAACTGCACCTCATAAACTATTGATATGTATTGACAGAATTCTAGAAACTGTGTTGTGTCCGCCAGGACTGCCTGTAAAAAACCTCCTTTAACTGCATGGTAATAAAAAGGTAAGGCTGGTCTTGAACAGTGTAAAAATAATGTATAAATTGACCTGAATGTCAAAAATACAAACTGAGTTTTGAACATAAATTGCTTTTCTTGTGTAGATACGTGCAGACAAACAACCACTAACAATCAAACTTGGTAGTTGGCGCTATGCCCATCACGTTAGGCCGCCAGGTATGAAGATTTTTGCCGAGCCTGACCGATCTTACGCTTCTTTCTGAAATGGCCCCGCCAACAGGAGGTAGAAAAAAAGTCCGTTAAAACGTTCCCACCAGATTCCCGGTGTAGTTGGTATCACGGCTAGAACCGGAGCACACGGAAAATGATAACTGCAACCTAAAATATGGCAAGGACAAGCGTTCCTTCCTTAAAGAATATTAACAGGGTCAATAAAAAGATCAAAAGTGATCAGAGAAATCTCCAGTGGAAAGAAACAAGGAAAGCACGGAAGTCAGGGAGGCAGCCGAAAAGGCCATTTCCCAGCTCGCACCGCTCGTACACCAACCTGGCCAGCTGCCTAATGAGCCGTTTGTCGGCACTCCCCAACAGACGCCTGCGACTGGCTGGACACACCTCATTACTAACTATGGCCAGTGTCCTTGGCGGGCACGCACATCTCTCGACTGGCAGGCTCACGTAATGGCCGACAAAGACACAAAAGCGCCATCGGTGGACAGATGAGAGCAGTCCGAACGGGAAGAAAGACACAAATCATCCTGCTGGGGTCTCTTCTCTGGCCTGTGTACTATGTCGAGCCAATCTTAAAGTTGTACACGGCTTGAGACTTTCTGGCCTTGAACAACACTGCGCCCCAGTTCATGTGACACCACGTAAGCCTGTCCCCAATAATGAGCACCAAACACCGTCCTACCAGCACTCTCAGTAAAGTAAAGAAAAACGTACGGAAAGGGAAAAGGAGGAAGTTGATAGATGCCTGATATTTTGGGGGGGTCAAGGGTTAGGGGATCTATGTGAAGACACCTGTGGCTATAGGGCCAAGGGAAGAAAACCGAGGGGTGGGGCTTATTTTATAATGCATGAGGCAATCACAGTCCTGTTCAGTTATTATCTATGTGGACGTGGTGCTGGAGAGGCACGGGGATGGGGGGGGGGGGGTCACGTGCCCTGGAAAGCAGCTGGTTATTACCACCGTTTTATTATTTATCAAAACAATTTCCACATCAAGTGGATGATCCCGGGGCTGCAGCTGCTCCCTGTGCCCACACACAGCTGGGGAGTAGCCACCTGCCAATCAGCCTAAGCTGTCAAAGGCAACCAATAAGCTCAGGCCTCCCCCCCCACCCCCAACAAGGCCCCAAACACAAATAAAAAACGGGTTCTCGGGAACCTATTGCACGTAGCGAGTGAGACATACGGCCACGAAAAAGACCCGGTGACAGTTTCAGGAATTCTCTGCGTTTCAGGTGAGCTGTTTCTTGGCAGCTTTAAAAAACTGTTAGGGAAATCTCACCTGAAATGACACTACAGCCTGCGCTTAGAAAAGGTCTGTGCTCCCCTTCCATAGATCGATGTGGTTCCAGCAGCTTTAGCATCTGGGTGCACTGCGTGGCCCTACTGGTGTACAAGCCGTGGCCCCTCCCAACATGCTTTGTGTAAACTGAAGAAGAGTTCAGCGGTATGGAGCGCTCCTTTACAAACGAAAGCCATAGGAAATCATAACACCTCACTTCCAGGGCGCTTCATAATCATTTGCTCCCGGACCTCCCTGCTCTTAACCGTGTACGAGCTGCTAATGACATTCGCCGCATTATATATTTATCAGGCTCGCAGTGGCTGTCGCTGGGCTGAATCCGCTGGTACTTGTTAGGCAGGAAAATGGGTCTCTGCTGAATAAACCCACATTTCCAAGTCTAATGTTTGCCTTTTTTTCTCCCAAAAAACGGAGGAATTTACCCTGGGATCTTGGGATGGGATATGGTTTTAGACAGCGATGTTTGCCCAGTGGCAAAGGAACACCAAAACACTTGATTTTCTCCAACCTCCCGCTCTAACCCCCTCGTTCCCTGGAAGATGCCATTAGTACTGGTGGAAGTGAACTTTGATCTGATGCAAATGTGAACAACAGGGCTACGGTAAAACACAGAGCTACCTTTAAATTATTAACACTTAATACAACATTTACTACATTATTTAGCTGTGGCAATTCAAAATAAAATATTTACATTCATAATAAATTACAAAACCTGTTAAAGCTCACAATAAAGGCTTAACTGCCTGTTAGTTAGTTGTTCCCAACTTCTAACTGTATTTAACCGATTTGATAAACTGCTTATGTACGATAAAAAGAGGTCGAAAAACTGGGGCCGGCAGGTAGCAACAGAGCCGTCACTCTGTGCTCCAAGGAGACCGGAGGCTCAAATACCACTGCTCTCAATAGCACCCTTGAGCAACGTACTTGCCCTCAAATGACACTATTAAAATTTACTCGGTTCCTTCCACTTTTTTTGTTTAGCTGCTCTCCAATATGAAGACAGAATACAAACAAAAAACAATGGCCTTTAAAACATCATCAAAAATCTATGTACTCCTTCCAATTTTATGATTAACTATCAAAGAAGGCAGCAGCAGAGTGGCGAACAGTGCAGACCCCCTGGGCTTTCGGTTGGTTGTAAGTTTCATCCCTATTCAGTCTCTATGGTGTTCCTTTTGCACAATGTTTATATAGGTTTTGTATCACAGTCCAAACATATTTGTTTCAGGTGGACTGATCACTCTAGTGCCCACAGTGTGTGCATGTGTGAGCGAATTGGTACGTGGGACTGGTACTTCATCCAGGGTACACCTTGCCTCACACACTGCTTCTAGGATAGGGTCTGTACCACTGGAACACAGTAATGAATAAGCAGTTAAGGATAATGGATGGATGGAAGAACAGATAGATGTATGGACAGATAATGGATGCATATACAAACTATTGCAAGGTAAAGAAACGATGGGAGCCCGAATGAAGACCACAGCATAGTCTGGGACCCTGAGATAATGTGTTGCACTACGTACTGTGCACAACTGGTCCCGCTTCCCGAGAACCCTGTTTTAGCACGTTGCCGCCAGAGAGATCTACGCATTGAAAGGTCAGAGCTTGTGTAACTCTCAATATGACGATAATTCGGAGTCAGCATTCTCATTTTCTGAGGAGACCCCACCACGGTAGCACGGGATCTGCACTTGTTTATTTTCTTTTAAATAAGTCAGTCTGTTTTTAACGGAAGGTGTAGACAGACCTGAAGCAGAGCGGAAGGTTGAGCTCTGCGCAGTGGAAGGATGGGAGAGAAGGGGGAAGGAGAAAGGACAATCCCGGAGGGGGAAAATATTACAGAATAGAGAGTTACATAACCAAATGGGTTCATTATTTTGTTGTATAGCAGATGACTTCATCCAGAACGACTGACAATTTTTACCCATTTGCACAGCTGGCTATTTTACCGGGGCAGTTCGAGTACCTTGCTCAAGGGTACTAAAACATGATGATTATCCATTATTATTACTAAGATGCTTAGCAAACCCTTATCAAAAGTAACTTCCACATTTCTCCCCTACTTAACGTCAGCTGCTAGATATTGCTACTTCAAGAAATCCAGGTATAGCTATAAATCTCCGAAGGGTACAAAAGCATTTCCTCTGAAACTATCCTATCAGAAGCCCAAGTGCTCCCACCGCCACTTTTCATTTATTGAGTATTTCAGCCCTTTGCCGCATTCAACAAAGTTCAGTTTATTATGCTTTTTATTACTTTTCCGGATTTTATTTGTTGCTAAGGTGGAATGTAGAACATAGGAAATGATTTAGCTCTGTCTGCTTCCTAACTTTCCTTTCAGACAGACATTATGAATCACATTCCAGAAATGCTTCCAAAGGGTTCGCGTGCAACTGTGGGGTGAGAGCATTGTGTCTGCTTATCCAGCCATCTGGTCTGGTTAAGTCTGACACAACAGTAATAAAAGGTCGAGCACGGAACTGTACCGCAGAATAAACCCCCTCCACCCTCCCTTTCACTGTCTTATGAACACCAGCACACCTGCTGCAAGCAAAGCAAAAGTTCAACAATTCTGGAGGACTCAGCACTTATAGGACGGAGGGGCCAAGGAGATTAAGGCCGCCGGGCGGCCCTGCTGTTTGTCTTTGTGGGAGCACTGTCCGGAGGGGGGGGGGCTTAGGGCATGACCCTGTAGGCCCGTGCTGGACAGGCGGCTAAATCACCCAGGGGCCTAGGTCACAGGTCTGAAGGGCAATGCCTGCTATGCAGTAGAGGCGGGAGCCTCCCTTTGGCGGGGCGAC
The DNA here is from genome assembly GCA_018136845.1 of Heterotis niloticus. Lineage (NCBI taxonomy): Eukaryota > Metazoa > Chordata > Actinopteri > Osteoglossiformes > Osteoglossidae > Heterotis > Heterotis niloticus. The sequence goes on from CM030893.1 coordinate 28,429,892, forward strand.
TGAACGTGCGATACGTGATCGGGCCAGGAAAACACTCCCAATCGACGAGGAAGGGGAAACACATCCGATTTGATATGATATTTAAATGACATTCCCCACTGAATGCTAATTTCTGGAAAATCTGAAAAGCGCCAAAAGAGGATATTAAAAGCTAATGCAGACAGTCGCAGAGGCCTTGTAAACGATGCCAGAAAAGGTTAAGGTGTACTGTATCTAATTACATTTGCTCAGGGATCTTGTCAGCTGAACGTTCCTAGTGGTTTTTGAGAAAATTATTGCCACTGGGTCTCATCCTGTTAGTGCAGAGGCTCCAGCAACCGACTAGAACAGCTGTCACTTGCTTATAAAAAACCTCTACAGAACCTCCACGGATTCTACCTTTTCAGCCAACCAGAACCGTATTGCTGTAATTAGTATTTTCTACTTGTGAACGCTGCCCTGTGCACCAAATGGGTGTAAGTAACATCTGAGAACTAGAGTGTTTTTTTTGGGTAAGACAATGGATAAGTTCAAATATTTTCATTATGATTACAAAATGTGTTTCAGTTTCCAGCTTGGGTGTACGTACGCCATCATTCTGCTGCACAGGTGAAACCCTTTGAGCTGTGCAGAAAACTACACCTTGGTCAGGTACAGCAGTCAGACGCATTCTTAGCCTTTGCATTCCAGGGTCATAATCGCAGGCCATTCCCAGGGATTTGAAGGCAGAGAGTCAAGCAGTGCCAGGAGGCTTCTCCTGGACGAGCCTTCAGTCGGTGGAAGAAAAGCCCTGACTGCATGGCGCCCTTCAGGAGCCAGACGCTCCCGACTCTGCTCCAAGCAGAAGAAAGAAAGCAGCCGAAAAAGTTTCGCACGGCGCCCTTCTGCTCCGCCTGCCAGAACTGCAATCACTCTCCAGCTGACAGTTTTCCGAATTAGACGTATTTAATTGCGATTAGCTGGTCCTAGGGTATTAACTGCATTGAACTTGAAAGTTTTTCCCTTTTAATGTTCAATTATAAGTTTAACCCCTGTATTTAACATTAGGGAATCCACCCTACTGATTTAGTCTCTATGTAGCAAAAAATAATATTCAAAAATCAGTGCAGAAAATATGTTGTGACTCTTGAGGTCTACATGTCTGTTGTGTAAACACCCCCAGTCATGTTTGTATACACACACACACACACACACACACACACACACACACACACACACACACAGCTATGACATTGACTCAGTCCTTGCTAGCGATGGGAACTGTCGTCTGGCTGTGGGCTGGAGATCCAGGTAAGCAGATTACAGGCACACAATGCCGGCTTCTGTTCCTCGCCCAGGAACAAGCCTATTCTATTCTGCCTTTAAATACTGGCCCTATACAAAACCACTCTGTGCACAAAGCCAAGATCTGCTTGCTTTCACCAACACCTGTGTGCAGTCCTCAGTTTCCGTTAAGATTTGCTGTTCCTTTTATGTGAAAAGAATTGGTCACAAAACAAAACACTAGAAAAAAATTGTTTAATATAGTGATGGGACTATTCCATCCGGCCTGAAATCTGTAAACATTCTCTTTATAAGAAACGGCTGAAATGTGTAACCTGTCCACCTCCGAGAAAACACAAGACTTTTATAGCAGCAACTTGTAAAAAAAAAAAAAAAAATTTACTTGCAGTAAAACAACCATCCTTCAACTTCCTTTCATTACTCCCTACACATAAAACCCCAAAGATTAACCCCCAAGCTCTCTCTCCATAGGTGGTCTTTGAGAATAGGGGGTTACCAACAGATATAACTTCCATTTGTCAAACAAAATAAATGTGCCATTCAACCAAAGTTCAATAAAATATCTATCAATATTTATTAAAAATTAACAAACACAAAGCCTCTGAACCTTTTCTTTAGTGGAATAAGAATTTATTTAATCTTCTGATTATTTTGTTTTGGATGTAATCTTTTTTTTTTTTTTTTGTAAATATGCTTCTAAAGGTATTTTATAATTCCATTATCAGCAGCAACAACTGAAGGACAGGTAATTAAAATAAATTTATATTTAAAAGCTGTTTAAGAAACGGCTTTGCCAGTGTCGTGCATCTTCTTCCGGGAGCTGTTTATTGTTCGGTCCCATCATTGGACATAAATTATCCAACGCAGAGAAGACAAATACACAAGAAAGCGCGTTACAAAACTAAAGCAAGCGCTGTAGATGCTGCAGCAGACACCACACAGGTGAGTGCGAGACTCCTTCACTGCTGGCTCTGTTCCACTAGAGGACAACGCCTGTGGCTAACCACTTCCCTGAGGATTAGCACTGACACACATGCTGTTTTGATTGTGAAATGTGTTGCACATGGTTGGCGCTGTCATGTTTAAAATAAGGTTTGGGTGTAGGCTTGCCTGAATCTCAGCAGAGAACAAAAGAGATTACTGTATTTACAGTAGCGTACTGCTGATGCCACACTGGGACAATGTCTTGAATTAGACACCGAGACTGTTTGTATTCTATCACTTTATGAGAAATCAGAAAAAGAGTCAAAAAGGTTTTTTAAAAAAAAAAAAAACACATCCAAAACATGCTTGTGTCAGCAGCGACACAAGCTTGCCTTGAACACAAAGCTGTTTTGTCATTTTGTCTGTGGAGGGGCCAGATTCCCTTTCACCCAGCTGGGGAGGTGAAGGCAGGATGAAAAGAGGAGGCCTGTGAGAAAGAGCGAGGATGGCCGGGTGGCCGGGGGAGACGCCGTCTCCGCAGCCAGAACAATGGACCCCCCTCCGGCAGGAACTTCCAGCTGCCAGCCGGCTTCTCGCCTGGCGCGCCTTTAACCCACAATGCACAGGGGCTTTTTTCGGAGAGCTCCATTTCAAACACAATCATCCTTATTTTACTTCTCTAAATGCCAAGGAAGATGGTGCGCGGCGTCCGCCTTTGTGCAAAATTCCAATGTAGCGAGTGCTCGCTGACAGGAGGGGAGAGGATAAAGAAAATGTCTTTTAGCAGTCGTTTCATCAGTCACCTCAGGGGTGCAGTCTGAAGGACACTGCTGAATACTCCAAATTACTGTGAAGAGCAGCGATAGAGACTGCAGCGGATTAGAGCTGTGCGGCTGCACCACAGCTATGTCATTTTGCCGGGTACACCTGCGCAAGGCAGTCATAAATAATAACAGTCATCATCATAAAGGAAAGGTGCAAAATAAGGAGCAACAGTGATAATGAAATCACGGACTGTCGCCAAGGATCGCTGCCTCTCTATGGAGAGGCTGGTGGCGGAAGAGAGGTTTGGTGTGTTTACCTTTGCAAGATAACCAATACAATGCCTTGCCAGGGGAAACAACGTTAGAAGCTTTGTTTTTAAAGTCACCTTGTCGTAGCGCAAGGGTCTGTGGATCACTGGAGGCTGAAATTATTACTGCTGGGCTACTGTAAGATTAACAGCAAGCCTAATGGGGAAAACTTCTAAAAACGGTTACAGGCAACAAAACTTGTTGATGTTCTCAAATTGCTGAACAGAAAATCTAATATCGGCAAAGAACAGCGCAACTGCGACTTTGCAACACCACGAAGGCGCGTTGCTCAAATCACACGGTGTGTTCGGCGAAAAGCCCTCGGATCTGTGTCGATTGCCGGGCCGATCGTCCCACGCGCCTTTATTCCTAATTGCAGCGGCTGCCCCCGCAGGTGACCTCCTTACAAAGGCAGCGTAAAGTAATAGCAAAGCCATCAGCTGAGGTGGACTGGGATGCAGAGCTGCTCAAGAAAGTGGAACATCTCCTGCCCTAACCTGACTCCACTCCCCCCACACCCCACACCCCCACCTCCGCTCCCCAACAGCAGCTCAGTCACTAGAGAGCCGAGTTTCCTGGAAATCCCGACGCAGTTCCCATAGATACAGACCCAGCCGCCTCAGAGGGCATTTACAACATATTCACACAACAACCGCAGCTAAAGGAAGGAGGCAACTTTTCACCATGTTCATCCAATCTGTGAATAAATCTTTGGCTTCATGACGCATCTGGTGTGAATAATCTGCCGTGATTCAGAAGTTTTATGTTTCGTCAAGGTTGCCTATTCAATGAAATGTAACAAATGCTTTCTACTAACACTTTATATAAATGGGGAAAAACACATGCATAAAATGTCCTTTACATCTGCTCTAAAGACTATAAATGCAATAAATTCAATTAAACGCACAGCGTACTGGCCGCAAGAATAAAAAGGAAAAAGCAGCTTCTGTAACACCAAGAGATCGGCCTTGCGTGAAGACTGTCTTTATCAGACTGTACTGTGCTTGTCATAAACACTGATACTGGCTGACACCACTGCGGACAGCTGGAGGCAGGTGGGGAGAAAGGGGAGGAGATCCATGTACTACGTGTAAGGGGAAGGGGAGAGTGGGTCCTGTGAGAAAGAAGCTTGTTAGTTTGGCTCTCTGAGGCTGGGCTGTAGTGGTGTGTGTGTGTGTGTGTGTGTGTGTGTGTGTGTGTGTGTGTGTGTTCGTGGGGGTGGGGTTCACCTTTGGTGCCCTCACAGGGCCTCCTGTGTGATGTTACCAGTGTGCTGCCAACACCCCAGGTCCACAATGAGGAACTTGTGTATGCTGGCTTAAGTGAAGGACGCTGCTTCCGGGTGTAATGTGCATGAGTTCAGGTGATAGCTACAGCTAATCTGCTCCATTGCAAACACAGACCCTGTTCTGTATCGAACACTGCCCCTTTCACGAGTCCATTGACAAGAAAAAATATTCTGTGGAGAGAATTTAGCCTCTGAGGCTCAGAAATGGATGAAAATACTGGAGGTGGCAAACTGGCACAGGTGGGGGGCCCAATTTGTCAAGAACTGGTGAAGGTTAGCAGCTCCACTGGAGTGCTTTGTACAGGGCCATGCTGTGTCTTTGGAAAGTCCTCTGCTTAGAGAAAAGCTGCCCCCCTAAACCCAGATAAGGACCAGATAAGAAAGAGATAAAGACCCGCTTCTCCAGGACCTTATCGCTGCTGTTATCGGGCCACACGCCACCCTCTGCTCCCTCAGCTTTCCCACTGAAAGGGAACGCGCATGGCCAGATTGACGTTGCCTCTTGACAAAGAAAAAAGCAAGAAGAATTTCCACCCCTTTTACAACTATTTGTAACTATTAGTAGCTGTCTGGTTGGTGGGGGGCCGGCTGGTTGCATCATGTCTAACCTCTGCTGGGGAGCACGTGAAGACATTCCAGACGACCTGCGGGAGCGCCATCCTTTGCGAAGAGATGACTGCTGACTTGCTATTGCCGACTGCTACTGTTATGCCGCACTTTGCGGCCATGAAGGCCTGGGAAGGAGCTAAAGCCTGTTCTCGGTTTAATTTCATCTCAAAAACCAGACATCACGGCACTGGCATTCTAGTAAACGAGATATGAAACAGAGTTTTCAGAGCCTTCCAGAACATGTTAAGGAATTGAGGACTTACCTCTATGCCTGTTGGTGGTTTTGTCAAACATAAGCATGGCATCTTCTACCTGCAAGACACAAGGTAGCACAGCAGCTGTTAATCATGGACACAGTAGGCTGGGTGGTTCTGCAGTGTCTGGGCTCAAGCCCTTACTTATCGGTGCTCACTTGTCGAAAGGTTTCCACTCACCGAATGACCAGGGAGGAGAGAGACCCATTGGGAAACCACATACCCACAAAGGAGAGTGCTGGCTAATGCAACTCTGTAGCAATGAGACTCAAGGAAGCACTCACATCGGCCAAAACCCCTAACATAACATCGCCGCCACAAATCCTCCTGGCCCAACCTTTACTCCTCTAAATCGCCCCTAAGGCAAGGAAACGCACATCCCCAGCCCTTACCAATCTCCAGGTGGGTCCCTGTTCAACATCAATAAGGGTAAACCCTTGTGAAAAATAAACAAGATGAACACCCTTCCCAGACAAAAAGACACATCTATCTCCTCTGTGATGAACAATATTACTATGAGCTCTAATGATATTCATAAGTTTCAATCATGCTCAATAAGGATCACTTTGACTGTCTCACAGATGAAGATAGACGGTAAGTGCTTATCTAGAATAGCATGGGGAACAGTAAAGGCTGGCTGCCAAACATATATCTCAACCAGTGCACAATTTTTCATTTTTAGTGCTGTTTACCAAGAGCGTACGGCTGCATGGCCCTAAAGATGTGGGCAATCTGACTGCAGTTGTGGAATACAGAGTTTTGGAGACAATGGGGATGAACAGGTAAGGGCTTTAAATGTCGCTCTTCAGTATGCGAACTAGCCAGGGCTGAGCTCCTCAGTTACGGTCGCTAGGTAACGGGGATTCGCTGGCACCGTCCGTAGCTTCGCTGTCCAGTGAAGAGAAGGAGGGAGCTGTCTCGCTTGCGGAGAGATTCGCTGGTAGAGCGCGCCGGCAGGGCGATGGGAAGCGACAGGAGCGAAGCTTGCCTCGTATGTATCTGTCTGCCCGCATAAAAGACACAACGGCCCCAAAGCCTCCCTGCTCACATTACCCCCATACCAGAGAGCTGTCGGCCGCCCACTGCCATCTGTCACCTTATCGCCATGCGAGATGAAGCTATACCATTACTCTCTGCGTGCTGGCGGAACACCGCTGCTCGTCTGTGACGTCACTGTGGGAGACAGAGCCTGACCCCATTTGTACGGCCTACACCTCTGCCACCCCAAAGGTTAATTATGAATGGTGAATAGTTGGTTGGGGGGTGCATGCATATATGAATGTCATATTTGAGAGCCCTCAGCTAGTATGGTAGAACACCTCCAGACAGGGCTTTGAATAAAGCCATTCATTCGAAGCAGAATTCACCCTCTATACCCTCATCAGACTGTGGGATAAGGATCTCTTAACCACATACAAAACTCCTCACAAAGGTGAACTGAATCTTACTGCTGGATGCGGTAGAGCGAGATCGCTAGCTTTCTGCCCGACCCCTCTCACTGTTGTCGGAGAAAGTAAGGCACCTCAGGATAATGGGAGCCTTCTGAGCACAGAAAGGGGACAGGAGCCCACCGAGTGCTAACGGTACATTCCACAGAGGTGGCAAACAGGATGGTGGTGATGATTCACGACACGAGTGAAGGGGCCCCTCGGAGAGGCAAACTGTGGACCTCCAGCAGACCTGGGCCATGTCTGGTCAAATCTCAAATACAAACAAGGGCCACCAGATGCAGACATAGGGCACAGTGGCCTGCTTAGCATATGATATGGGCTTGACCTTTTACTTCAAACCTTCTGCATGCACCCACCAGCGTGGGATGGGTGGGAAGGGGGCCGCTGGGGCAGCGAAGCCTTGGCCCAGAGAGCACACGTGGTGCAGATCAATGCGAGGCGCCACTACATTCGGCATTTACACAACCCCCGTGCCCCTCCCCCCGGAGAGGGTACCTCATGCACTTGGATGTGACAGAGAATTAATTGGTCATCTGGAGTCTGGTGCATCACTCACTTGGATGACATGCGGCTGCTAAACCACTCTGAAGTGTCTCTGTCCCGCCTTTGGGTTTGCACCAGGAGCCAAATGTTAGTCCCAGGTTGGTCACTGTACAACCAACATGAAATGGCATTATTGCCCATTAGAAAAAGAAACCACAGCATTCACCACTGTTCCTCGCCTGGGCCAACCCTCGCACGACCACAACTGGCAGAATGACTAATGTCGTAATAATGTGTGCTTTATGGCTAGCACGTACTGGTCGGCTACTGCCTGTGCCCCAATAAAACTGCTTTTAAATGTAGTTTGTGAACCTCAAAACCTTGCACTGTAGAACCAGAGGCTGAGATTTACGTTTCTTATTAGCAAGGGGCTGTATTTCCCCAACCGATGGCCATGGCAGCTCTTTACAGCCTTTTAGAGCAGAGGTTTTATTGAGCTCAGATTGCCGACGCGAAAGTGATCCAGACAAACTGGAGATACAGACGTGGACAGAAATGGTGAGGTCAAGGGCCACTGGGCTGAGCTTTCAAAGATGAAACTGAGAAGTCCTAGGGGCCTACTTCTTATTTATTTTTTGAATACTCACTCAGTCCTGAACCAGAACCAAAGTAACGTACAAAGCATACAGTTTTACACTTTTGTACCCATTTACACAGCTGGGTAGCAACTCAAATTAAGTATCTTCTCGGGATACGCCAGCAGGGTCCCGTCCTATGACTTCATGTGGTGGTCTTGTGGTCCCTGAGAAGATTACACCACCTGCTGTCTTGTTTCTGAGGGGTAAAGCAGCTACAGCGGCGCAAAACCTATGCAGCCACAGTGTAATTCAACGCCCCTGAAGCCTGTTTCATTCAAATGGCCATAAATAACCAAATTATGAGTCTGCATACACATATGTCTTAAATGCTGTTGACAGGAAGGACCCCTCAGTTGTTTAGCAAACAATTACATGGCAGCTGCTGGCAATCCCTCAGCCAAATGAGTCTACACTTGCAGGTGACACACTTCACACCAATTCCTTCCCCTTAGTCAGGGGGAAGTAGATGACAGCTTGTTTTATTTAGCTTCAAAATATAACTGGAACTCTAGAGCAGATTCTTTTATAAACTGCAAAATGTATAACTTGTGGACAGGAGGGAATACAAGCCTGCGAAGGCAGATGCAGATAGATTGTGCTTAGGACCAGAGAGGTGGAGGAAAAAAAAGAAAATATTTGTATAAATCATGCAGGACTCTAGAGAGTTACGTCTTGCTTCTATCAGTGTGTGCAAAGCTAAATCCGGTCCCCTGGAAAACCCACCTAACCTGCACCGTGCATCAAAATGAATGCATAGAGTAGCCATATAAGCAAACAAGCAAATAAATAAATAAATAAATAAATGATAAATTAAGTCAAATTTTAATCAACCACCCTGAATTATTTATCAGAGGACAAAAGCATCAACATGCAGGAGGAATCCCTACTTTTCAGAGAGCACTGGCGTTAGCAGAGATTTAAGAGCCGGCGTAACGCATAATGACAGCGGTTTAGACGAACTGCAGTTTTGGATTATTTACATTCACCACACATGTGCAAGAATCCAGGAGTGCCCTACAAGGGATAAACACAGGCACAGATAAACACTGGCACAAATCAAATTCTTAAAACATATAAGGGACAACAGCAGGATTTAGTGAGCAGTCGTAATAGAAGTGCATATTTTTCCCAAGAATAAATTCCCACACACATTCCCTTGTCTGGCTATGCAGGTTTGAGAAAAATAAAAGAGAGGGAACATTTAAATATGTGTAAAGTCGTTTCTATCGTGTCTTGACTCATGAGAACTGTTACTGATCACATCTACATGAAATGGCAGGATACTTCCAGGGTCAAATGTGTCAAAGTGTGCATCACAGGAAAAACATGTTGACAGCAGCAGAGATGTGATGGATCTTCATGAGCAAGTCTCATTCTGCAGAGTTAACTGCCTGTTAGACGCTTAACAGACTTGGGCATTGCAGCACATGTCTAAAGCTCAGTCCTCTGCCTCGAATCGCTTTCCCTGCCTCTAGCAGATAACCTGTAAGGTGGCATTCCAGCAGCTGACAATCAATAGCCGGATACACCGGTGCACTGTTTTTCAAGGACGGTGAGTGGAAGTTATCATTTTAGAACACACCAACTCCAAGCTTATGCTCAATGTTCCTTACAGGAAACACTGAATATGAGCGCGCAGGAAACAGGCTTACTCTTTTAAGATGTTAAGTTTTTGCCTGGTCTTACTGTAAAACCAGAAGAGTGACAACCGCCTCACACGATGGCATATGACTCACGCTGTAGCAGAAATCATTAGAGCTGATCCGCACTTCATTTTTCACAGTAAATTTGGACCGTGCGGCGCTGAAATCAGCTTGAGATGGAGCTGAATTTTGCTAGGCGACTGTTGACCCCTTTCCTACTTTTCTAAAGAAAGGTGGTAGTGGCAGTTTACGGCAAAGGCCAATTGTCTGGTTGTCCCTGTGGGCATTTTCCTCATTTAATATAACACAGGGACCGGGTAGCGGTGTCCGGAGACCAACCCCTTCCCCGATTGGCTTAACAGGCCCGAGTTCAGGGTCCGGAGGTGAACAACACCACACAGTGCGAAAAGTTCCCTTAGAGAAGGAGTGAAGCCTGGGGTCAAGGGGGTGAAGTGAGAGTTACTCATATTATCCTGCAGAAGCAGGAAAACCAATAAAAAAAAGCTACAACTTGGTTTTCAAATGCCTATGTAGTTATTACTTGCAACATTCAGAGAAGATGAAAAAGCCATTTGAGTGAGAATATATAAATTATTCCTGAGGTCAGCATAGGTCACTGGGCTCCTGCCCTCTGGGCCTGTTTCATGAGGCACTTCTCAGCCCATCCACCCAAACGGTACGAGGGAATGGTTGGCAGCTGCAGTTCATGGTCCTCTTTCGCAAGGGCTTAATACCTGGTCTTTAGGAAAAAAAGAACGGCCCGGCCTCTGCTCATCCAGAAAATCTGTATTCGGTGTCATTCAACACAGCCATGGACCCCATGAAAGAGGGGGAAAAAGGAAGCACGGACCTGACAGACAACTACACCTGCAATATGGAGCCGGGAGCAGCCTCTTAACCTCAGTCCTCAGCCGTGGTCGACTAAGCCGGGACATCTTGAAAACAAAGCACAGTAGGGGATTATTTCTGCGTTTGTTTGAGTCTGATAGCAGTCTTGCCATTACTCAAACTTGGCATGGTGAAATACAGGGATGTAAATGTATGTAAAGCTGCACACATTAAACTGACAGCTGATAGATGGCAAGCAGATGAGATTAGGGCTGGGCAAGTTTTTTTTTTTTCCTTGGACTGTCTGTCCCTAGAAAAGCTTGTAATGCAATAAAAGATTTGAATTATCACTACACTGGATGAGTATAGATGAGCGCTATATAAGCAGATTTCCACTGCTGAATCTTCTCTAGGAGAGCCTGTTTCTTGCAGCAGGTTGCGGAGGTAGGATATTACACACACGCTAACTATGCTAAGGACTTTAACTGTGCTTGGCATAGTGTTTAAATGTGTGTTCAAATACTCTGTGTAGGCTTGGAGGAACGGGTGGTGCCAAGACTTCTCTTTCCACTTAGTTCCACTTAATTTAGTTTTTAGAAGTAGCAGGATCTTGTTCCACTCTCAGTTTCGGGTCTACAAGCGTGCTAATCCGAGGCTTTAAACACTTACTGAAATGTTGCTGGATGCACAACACTGTATTAAGGTATAGTTTTGCGTTTTTCCAAAATTTAACAAAAAAAAAAAAAAAAACCTTATTAAAACAAAATGCAGTCATTGACTTTGTAAACCACTGTAATAAAATAATACAACTGCAATGGAAATTCAGCTATGTGCAAATCACTACAGCATTTATATGGAAAATTCTTTTCTTTTGATTTTCGGTGGAATCGGGGACACACACATAAACTCACAGAAGAAGCCTAAATGACTTAGTGGCACAGAAGCAAAAGTGGAACCCTAGACGTCGTGTGTAACATAATCCCTTCATTTCCTGGTCTTACATTTGTGGCCTGAAGTTCTTATGGTGAAAAACACAACACAATTGTGTGGCCAGAACTCCCTCTGGCAGGTGTCTTGAGAGAAATGTCCAACGCACAATTTAACATTATGATTTTCCAATTTTTAAGTTAAAGCCTCCATCTCGCACTTTGGTATTTGTAGTGTCTCCTCTTCCACAAATAATTTAATGAGAATCGTGTCATTCAAAAGTGTACTTTACGCACTAGAATGACGTATATTTCGGGTTATTGGGGAGAGGGCTATGTACCACAAAAGGTTAATGGAAAACAGTAGACATTTTTCAGCAAAGTGAATAAGCTAGGAACTAAAAATGCAAAGGGCACAGCCAGACATCGTGGTGCCAATAGGCTATTCAGACATTGCTTATCAACATGAACACAGCCCATCAGCTCTGACTGAGAGAAAAGAATTCCCCGAGTTGAAATAAATCCCTTCGTTACCACTCCTGCCGTGTGGGCTGCAGTTTTCATTAAGATGGGGGAAGGCCATTCTGAGAGAAAGTGCAGCTGAAAAAAGCATCTTGGTCACCTAGTTCTATTTTCCCTCCAATGAAAGAGCTCCCTTTCAGAGAAAACCTCTATAGAGTTCAAGTTCTCTCCACCAGTGATGCAGTCACTACTAAAAGGCTACAACTGTGTGTCATTGTTCCCACACTTTCTAAAATAAGGGGCCAGAGCTGAACTTGATCTTGAAACACAACCCCCCCCCCCCCCATCCCTTATTTACCCCAGTAAACAGAGAAATTGATGCATATTTTTTTCTATGTACCCACTTGTTTTCTTACAAGGCCGGAGATCAGAGGCAAAAACAGACCCATCTCTCATCCAGATGAATGGGGTAGCCTTCGGATTCATACATTTACATACTGTTTAGGAGAGGTGCACTTTCACATACTGGGGCACAAGGAAAACTGGGCGTTTAGGATACCTTAAGAACCAAATTCCCCATGAATTATGATTTGTTTATTTACTGGTCGGTTTTACAAAACCCAGATGCTATTTTGTTACCAAATAAATCAAAATTGAAAAACTTCCTCATGATGGCATGGCGTTGCAGCAGGTAGGACCTGAGCTGTTTGGGTTTGGATCTGACTTAGTGGAGTCTGCATGCTTGCCCCATGTCTGAGCCGATTTCTTGCCACAGTAGAAAGACCAGTTTCAGATTAATTTGTGACAACTATAACTGCCAGCTAACTGCCCTTAGTTGGTGTGACTAGAACCCCATTCTGGGTGTACTTCCACTAGCATGGAGATTCCGGGATAGGCTCTGCACTGCCACAACCCTGACAAGAACACTAAATAAATAAATAAATAAATAAATAAATAAATAAGTGAGTGAGTGAGTGAGTGAGAGTGAAAATTTCTTCGAAATGTAAAGAGCTTCCCTGCTGCTTGCTTTTGCACAGAAAGTGAGCATATTTATGAGAAAGTTTAATGGGGTGTTTGATTGAATGAAAAGAAGGCATCCAAAACGTAAAAAAAGACTACTTACCTACATAGAAGCATCTCCTAAATAAACTGATACCCCTCCTGTACAGCACTCCCTTTAGCCATTCAAACTGCAAAAAAGAAATAACTCCACACACTCATCCTAACCTCTGTTTCCAAAGTCATGTACATACCACCAGTTTCATTTTTTGGGCTACACACCCCGCTGCCTGATGTGTATCCCTCATGTTTATTTAGAGGCATCCCCACAATCTCTCAAGGTTGCTGTCTTGGTCATTCCGGACAAGGACAAGGTGAAACTTGCCGTATTTTGAAAATGACTTTTCAGGTGTATAATCAGCAGGGGGGATTCGGAGCTAATCTCCACCCTGATTTGCAGTGTCACCTCGGCTAAACCCTTAAGAGAGATTCTGTAATAAAAAGCCACTGTTGCTCATACAAGTTAATCGAACCATGACACATTGAATGAGCGGCATTACGAGAACCGCTCCACCGGCCCCACCATGGAGAAATAAGCAAGGTGGAAAAAAACAATAGAGAAATAGAAAACGGTTCAATCTCTGCAACATTCACGGTTTGTTACTCAATTTCTGAAATAAAATGTAGATAATACAGAGCTACACAATATAGCCCCCCTCCCACGGAGCAAAGGAGGGGGAAAAAAAAAAGGAAGAAAGAAAGAAAGAAAGAGAAAAAAAACACAGGACAAAATACAAATTTCCTGCTGGAAACTTCTGAAAGCAAAGCTAACAGAAAACATTTCTGTGCGTCTGTCTGGCTCGCACGCTGCGTGGAAGAGCTGTGGGGTCCGCAAGCCGAGCAGATGTACATTCCACCAGAGGGGCTTCGCTAAGTTACCAAATGGCTACGAGTGTCATAATAATGGTTACTGCACGTCTCCAGACGACACTAAAACAATCGTTAGTGGGGGAATCGGCAATTAGATGAGGAGCGCATTAAAGCGAGGAGGAGAAAAAGAAGGAGAGGGAGCTGACGTCTCGGGTTGCCGTTGTCAGTTCAGCGATACGGAATCTCGAGCGGAGCAGAGCTCGGTAACCGGGCACAACTTGGCTCCTTGATTCCACGGTAACGGCAGAGATCAGGTTTATCCATATAACAGAGGTTGTATTGACCACTAGGCCCCTGGTGATTAATTCCCCTCCATTTATATTGCGAGCTGCAGGCGACCGCTGGGCCACAATGGCGTTTTATTTATGTGACTGCGGCACGCCAAGCCAGACCGCGCCGTGGTACTTGAACAAAACGCATCCCCTTTCCATCAGGAGAAAGTGTGCCTCCCAGTGACATCAGCGCAGGGGCCATCCCCATCTCCAAAGACAATGAAGACAGACATTGGAAAACATTGCCGTTGCGCTCAAAACGGTAATGGGGGCGAACGAGATCCCTCCAGCCTCAAGCTACAAATTTAACATGGACTATTTACTTAGTGATGCCTTTTTTTTCCCCGGCAAAGCTGTGTGTTTTATCAAGACATCTATTTCTCCCACTGTCTTGTTCACCACCAACTGCTCCCCCAACTCCTCTCTCCCTTCCCAATGCTCACTTATATATATGGCAATTATATTAATCGGTAGAAAATGCAGTTATTAAATCCACTAATTGCCACGTAAATAAGATCCTTCTGACACTGGCAGACCCACAATTCCTTTCATTTAAAAATAAATATAAATCTGTCAGTTTTCATCTTGGCGGCAGCTACGGGCAACCGGCGGCGTGTGCAGGAAATTACCGCAAGGGTTGCTTCTTCTTGAATTAAAGGAGTTTCGGGCGCGGCAAGGCCTACCGCAGCAGGCCCGCACAAATCTGGAAGCCAACCGCTGATATGTTGGCCTAACCTCATTTTTATTTCTTCTGCCTGGATCGATGGCTAACCACCGCGATAGTGGACCAGGAGCACAAGAATCCAAGTCGTTTTTTGGAGAGAGCAATGTAATTTTCTATATAATGAAAAAAGCAATAACATTTTTGCTGTTCTTTTTCAACAGGTGAAACAAGGCAAGAGTAAAACAGCTGAGAGCTTGTCTTCCAACACTCCCCTTTGTTATCATCTGAACGAAAGGTTCCCCGAGATAAGTCTGGGAACATCTTTTG
The DNA here is from genome assembly GCA_018136845.1 of Heterotis niloticus. Lineage (NCBI taxonomy): Eukaryota > Metazoa > Chordata > Actinopteri > Osteoglossiformes > Osteoglossidae > Heterotis > Heterotis niloticus. Next base: position 28,444,926 of record CM030893.1, read on the forward strand.
TAACCTACAGTATCACACAATAAAGCAAACAAAACTCTCAGTTTGAAATCCCTGTGTAAACCCTTTAATATTTTCAAAAAATATTGGATCTGTCACAGGCAGGGAGGAAGAGGAAGACTGATAGCATGATTTGATGAGCCCTATTCTGAAAGTGCATAGTGAGTCTAAAGGAAAATACCTGGAATTTAATAACCAAAATCTCTATCTTCCAAACCATGGCAGGTTTGATGTACACCCTATTAGCTACAGATGTACAATATAGATAAAGTGCATTACAGCCTTATATCAAAGGGTGCTCGTTTCAATTACGGCTGCAGCCCCCCCAAGTTCTTTATTTAGATTAGCCATTTATGGTATTTCTATGGCAGATTCAATAATATGACATTTTTCACCACAATAGGAATGAAAGCTGGCCAATCTAATACTTCTCTTTAATGTAAAATGCTGTCATCTGTGTCGTTTTTGATAGCTCGCCCTTTTTTGTATGCAGAAATATGGGCTGCAATTTGAATACAGTTATATATCCTACTATTTATTAAAGCTTGGATTAACATGACAGGGAGTTTTGTCTGGGGAGCCTTTACCAGGGCTCAGGGAACGGATCTCCACGACAGTAATAGGCTACAGTTAATATACTTGAGTGATGCTGGTTTCTCAGCGTTACAAAGCAGAACAAAAGAGGTTTATTTGAAGCGTGAATACAAAGGTAGGATTGTAGCGTGTGAAGAAAAGGAAAGAGAAAGGCCACTGGAGATGTGAGGAGAATGATTTCAGATAGCATTGGGAGCGCATTAAAACAAAGACGGCAGGGGGATAGAGTTGGACTTGTTGACAGGAGAAAGATGAGGCGCACTTATGGAAGATTCCTGAAGGACTCCAGAAAAATCCACCATTATATCAACAAAATATCTACACTATTTGCTTTTTTCCCACCCCCACCCCCAAATGGGTTATATACTTAATCCTGCATGCCGGTAAAGTTTTATAGGGCCTTCGGGAGGTGAGCTTGCTGTCGGGACCCAAAATTAGTGAACCGTTAGTAAGCCTAACCTTGACTAACAAGCCCAGCATCCATCTCGGCAGAAACGTGGATTGGCAGCACCACTGTGCCAACAGCAGGTTGCTGAACAAACACACATCCGCAGGCACCGCTGATAGCACCAACTGGGGCAGAGCAACAAATTGGCATGAACGTTGCTTGCTGTTAATGCAGGTATTTACTTACATTTTCAAATAGTGCTTTATACTTAAAGTGCATCAGCCAGATGCATGGCAGAATAGTTGTTAAGAAAACCAGACAAAAAGACTCAAAGAGCGCAAGTTAAAGTTCAAAGGACAGCAAATGTTTCCCTTAAACAGAAAAGTTCACTAAATCTGAAAAGCTGCATAAATGGGTAAAACTGTAAGCTTCGGCAGGTTAGCCACATTGGATAAAGATGTAATAAATAACGAAAGACACTTTTATCCGCCTAGAGAATGAAAACAAAGACTGAAAATCTGTGGTGGAGGAGCATCTGGTCTTTTGCCTGCCTTGGTTCTCTCTCATAGCAATTCGGAATCTGAATTTCCTTTCCATCAGAGGCAAACGGTCCAGAAATATGCTGCCATTTCCTGTGTTGCTGAAGAGGAAGAGCAGGCCCCTGGCCGTGGCTGTGATGGGACTGGGCAGGGGGCTGGAACCACTGGGTAAAAGGGCTGTCTGTGGGACGATCAGGTGCACATCTGTCGCTGAGACTTGGGGAGACCGGAACCACTTCCAAACCCCTGGGTGCTGATTACACCGCCTGCGATAACAGCCCCCACTTCACGGTCAATTAGCAACAACACCTCTGACAGTGGGGCTGGTGGGCGGCGAGGCCAGGTACGGGCCAGAACTGCATTGAACAAAGATTAATAATAAAGAGAGTCTTGGGTTTGCAGGCGTGCTGAGCACAGCCCAGCCGAACGCTTCTCCTCTCAGTCAAGTGTGACTAGCTTTGTACTCGCCATAGACCACACACGCCTGAGGGCCCGGGCAATTAGTACTCATTATTGGGGTATTGAAACAGAAATTACTACACCAAGGGTAAAATCAGTTTAAAAAAAATAAAATAATAAAAGGTGGGTTCCTGTAGTCTGGATTAAAAGGCAGGCTGATTCCAAACGTGGCATCCTGGAGCACCTGGTATCCTTACAGTAAGTCAGATCCTCCTGTAAGGTGTGTGTACAGTATGTATGTCCACCGCCAGATAAAAACACAAGCTCTGAATTTGAAATCCAGGAGTGTCTCATCTTGTGAGAAATCTCCCTCCTTCAGATCACTGACTGATCTCTGGCTTTCGGAGATCATTGCGGGGCTCTGCTGCGATGCGGCCTTTCAAGACTCTGGGAGTAAAGGATATAGTATATAAACACGTCATCACACCTTCACGGAGCAGACGGGAAGAAGGAGGAAAAGGCTATGGAAGGATTGATGGTGGGGAACAAGGGGCATGAGAGAGGAAAAGGAATGGTGAAAATTCTCTGTTGGGGTTTACGGAGCCACATGGGGCAGTAAGTCAGATGTGGGCAAACGGATGACTAAATGCCATTTCGAGGCATAACCTCGCCTACCCTGTAGGACGTGGCCCCAAGAACAAAGGGATGGACTACAGAAATGAAAGACCTTACACCTCGAGGTCCCGAGCAAACAACTGCCAGACACCAGGGGACCCAGATGAGGTGGAAGAATACAAAGGCTGGCAACAAGTTGGGAAGGTGAGACAAACCACTCTCCAATCTCATTACTTATCAGATTCTGCATGACCACTTGAGACAAAGTGCTTTCCAAAGTGGACAGCAGAAACATATACGTATCCCTTAATGAAACACTACACAAAAACAGAGGGAGGGCATTAAAACAAATGATTTGTCTGAGTGGCCTGAGGGAGACCGGGAACTCACCAGGTTTTTCTGTGTGCGGCCCTCTTGCGTACGGATTCATTTACAACACTCGGATATTAATATTTTTCATGATGTGAATAATTTAGAACTCTGAATGTTTGTCTTTTTCACTCTTGCACATCCTTTTCCTTAAGTAGCTATAAACATGTTATAGGGATTGCTTTTGGAAAAGTGACTGTTCAGAACGCTACTCTCGTGATAATAATAAGCAGAAATAAATCATTAATTGCCTGTTTACCTGTGAGGATCTGAAGTAAAATAATATAGAGATGCCACTTCTGATGGTATCCAACGCCCAATGTATTGCACACAAAATAATCACCTAACACCTACAGTCCACCCCAGAACTTTGGAACACTGACTACCAATCAAAATTATGTAAAAGGACCCCCATGGCAGCATTAAAAGCAACAGGGAAGCTGTTCCTGGTCAGGGAGCTTTTACTGGTGCCCCCATCATGGACTCCTGTCCCCATCTTAGTCATGATGCCAACTGGCAGCTCCAAGTTGACCGAAAGGCAGTAAAGAAGGAAAATCAAAACTAGGAGACGGTAGCAAAGGTATGCAGGTAGGCAATGCTAACCCAACTAAAAGCATTGCTATGATTCTTTCGTGCTGAAGCGGGAATTCCTTTTTCAAAACTCAAGACTAAAGACGTCTAGAAAGTAATACATTGGAATAAACTTTATTTGACCTGTTCCGGTCCACTCGTTTTGTGACACCAACCCATTACTATGGGAAAATGTACTCCCGCTGCTCTGCTAGGTTTTGTTTTGTGTAGGAGCCAATCACACCACCTACTTGCAGAGGAGGTGTCAGAGCTAAACAAGAAGCCCAAACAAATCGATGAAGATCCAGACAGTTTGATTAACAGATGCATCTATATTAGCGCTGCTGCATGCCAGAGCGTGATTTTGTGCGTCATGCGTGTGTTACACAGATGTGTGTGATTGTTGCCTAAACGTGTGCATCATGGCTGCTGTTTCTGCCATCTCTCTCTCTCTCTCTCTCTCTCTCTCTCTCTCTCTCTCTGACGGTCTCAGTCTCGCGCTGTCCTGCACGCCTCTCTGGGTTGAGTCAGATAAGAAGGTAATTTATCATTGCGCTGAAGGCTACACACAACGCCTTATCAGGCTTTCACAAGGATTCGGCCTCCCTGAGCAAGGTCTCTGTTTGGAAAGTGACCCACGGTGTCCCAGCTCCAAATTACCATGACAACATTAGAATTATCCAGGCGAATGACAAGAACTGAATTAATATATTTCAGCCATCTTTCGTGCTGAGGTCCAGTCTCAATTTATGATTTGATTATTGTGAGAAAAATAATGGTTAACTAAACACCGCATGAACAGGAGCGTGCGTGAATGGAAATTAGCCTGAATCCTGATTCCTATTGATGGGAAAGAATGAGAATTGGGGCTACGAATGTTAAGTCACATTTTTCCCTCTCTCGCTCTAATTTCTTAAATGCATTTTATATTGCCAGGTATAAAGTGGAAAATAATAAATAAATAATCCTCAATCCAAGCCCACAGCAATCAAACACACAATCCCGCTGAAATTTTACGACATCTTTGTATTTTATGACATATTTATATGAGGAATGCACCCTTAAGAATGAGTTATTTAGTTATCATTAAAATTCATTTTCACTCTCAATATGCACACAGCATTTAAAAATAAATTAGAAATGAAAATGGAAACAAGAGGAAAAAAGAAAACATTCAATATGTCTACAACTGAGTGCAGAGTACGGCAATAATAGAATTTCCCTCCATTATTTTGGCCTTTTGTTAGAATGAAAAAATAATCAGAATGAGAATATTAGGACAGAATATTACCCGTTGAAGTGGCGATATGAAATGTTTAACTATTGTCTGGTGGTCCACCTCCTTTCGACATGAGGGCAAAGTCAAAACAAAAGGAAGAAGCAGTAAAGAAAATGGTCTTCCGTTGTATCTTATTCTCCCCCTTTGCCATAAAGTGCTACGACCTGCTCAGTTTTCTTATTGCAGAATGAATCCTAGTAAGGAGTAACTTCAGTGGCTCAGCAGGGGGTTTGCCTTGCTGACGGTCTGCAATCCCACTGGGAGGTCTCGACCGTGCACAACAAACACACACTCGGTTACTGCACTGACCTAATCTCCTATTCCATCCTCCTCAAACACATAAAATCTTCATCACAGGAAATGAGGAAATAAACCGAGGGAACCTTCAAACCCTGTATCTTAAAGTGACGAATTGGACAAATGCAGAGTGCTGCTTCCAGAGGCAATAAACGGTGAAAAGGCAGGAAAGTGGGCATATTTAATTTAAAACTAATATACTGCATAATATACATCCGACAATGCTTTTCTTAATGTTTCTCGCATTTACATTTTATTGCCCGTGTAATTTAATCAAAAAACCCAAATAAGCCAGGAGAAAAACTTAACATTGCCATTTACGGTTACTGGGGGAAAAAACTCTCATGTTGATTATCCCACCAAAGATATGTTTTTCAAAAGCACGCTGCAGGAGTGTGCAGAACTAACAATGCCTGCATATTTTATCCTGTTCAAAGGGGCGATGGAATCATCTGGAATGCACATGTCCTCCGTACAGAAATACTGTTTGCACACATTTCACAGACACACTTCCCTTTACGAGCACAACAAAGCATTAAATCGGTGCCATAAATCAAAATGGATCCTGGAGACGTTTTTTAAACACAGATTTATTTCCGATGCGACTGACTATTAATGTTTGTTTAAAAGAATGGCTGAATTTTGCATCAAAAAAGGAAAAATATAACGTGTGCTTTGTTAACAAGTAACTCTGGCACAGTTTCCCAGCGAGAGTGCGACTGACCCTAGTGTCCATCACAGACGGTCACTCACTGTGACCCGAATGTCTGGTCAGTGGTGCACAAAGCGGGTGTCCAGCCCAGCACCGCACTCATTGGGACAGGGAGGGGCTGTGGATTGAGGACCTTCAGGGATTACAGTTCTACCTACTGGATTGTCATCAGTCCGGATTAACTTTCCCCACACCGCCCCCCCCCCCCAAACTATCACTGCTTATTAGAGACCAAGTAGCAAATCCAATACGAACGCAGACCACCCCAAACCGTACATGGAAAGCCTCTCCACACAAGACGATGCAAACAATATTTAAAAAACCCTTAGAAAGCTCAGAGTTGTTCTGTTCCTCTCATTGATACAGCTGCGAAGTTTTAAAGGAGCATCTCAGGTGAAGAACCTGACTCAAGGGTGCTGAAGCAGGAGGCATGCATGGAATCAAGCTGGCCACTTTTAAGGTTTCAAGGGACGGATTTAGCCAGAACACAACTTAATACCGTACAAAGTCCAAAGACAATAAACTCCAGCTTAAGCAAATAACATCAGCTGTGTGGTCAGACCTGTTGTAGGTACCTCATTTCCCTGGTGTGGTCAGTTTTGCTTTTCTGTTCAATATTTGCAAGGGAAATTTACACATTGAAGGTATGAATGCAGCAACGGAGGAATCATTACACAATCAACAGACCCATCAGTTTTCCATGACAGCCATAACTAAATGAATAGTATCATGGAATGAAAATTGCGTTTGTATTGATTCTACCATTCTTTTACAAATTGAATTTGAAAAACGTGTAAATGAGCTTCAGCACCTTCTGGGAATTGCCTAAGTGCACCCACTGACACCGGTCCTTATCAGAAAGGAGGAGAAACTGGCACGAACGAAGCAGCTGATTTCTAAGGCTCGATGTGTTCGCTGCTAACAGATTCCATTATTTAGTCCGATTCCAGAAGTGATTCCGAGCGAATCTCCCGTGCAGGAACTTTGGGTGGAGCGGGGGCGCCGCCGATGCCATGGTCACAGGGCGAGCCTCTGCTGTGCCCAGTTACAACATCAGCTCGTTTATTACTGCGGTCAACAGGTTTTTTTTTCTTATTTAGAAAACGCTTCCCCGGAACAGAGAGGAGCCTCTAATAACTCCCTCAGAAAAAAGCAGAGAAGTGCGTTCGATAGCCCAGTGTCAACAAGGTCCATTTACCATTCTGCTGAGGGAGAAATTACTTTGCCCAAGATTCGGACAAATGAGCCCAGGGAGGTGGGACTGAAAGCAGAAAGCTATCCGGCCCAGTTTTCGCCACGGCCACAACCACGCCTAGTGAGCGTGGACGTTTTGAAAACGCTCTAGTTTACACCATTTCCCACAGCTCTAGTGACACGCGCATTTTATCACATTCTGCTGCATTAAAACGTTGAAGCAAAAACATCTCAGACAGGATGCATTTTCATTGTTTAAAAACCGAAGGCTGTTTCTTTTGTTGCCAGGGCTACAAAACAACTCCCCGGTCGGTGATACGGCTCCAACGGTGGTGGTAATTAAAGCGCTTGTGCGGTCCCCCAATCACGACCGCCGATTAGAGGCTGCTGTGCCGTCCCTGCATTTGCTTCGCACCAGGTATCAGAGACCGGTCCTCCCTCTGAGGCCGTCACCCGGCAAGCGTATTGTCCATGCCTCGGAGCCCATATGGCAAGCGCGGTTCTGAAGAGAGCAACATGTACCAATGAGCCCCCTGCTGAATTGTGCTTTGAAAGACTGTATTTGGCAGTCCAGCCTGACATCAGCTGGCAGGCAACACAGCATTCTACAAAATCATCTGTTGATCATTTAATTACAGTATGCTTTTCCATTAAACACTGTGGAAAGCCTTATCGGTGTGAATAAAGTGAAAGAAAATGCTAAAAAAGTGTACATTACAATACAAATGAATCAAGTCGAGACAATACATATGGATGCTGCCATGGCTGAATGCTCACATTGGCTCAAGTAATTCTTTTGTCTACTCAGATCAGGCAGGAGGGCCGCTAATCCTAAATCATTCTCGAACCCAGTGAGAGGCCCACTGTAATCAGCCTTGAATTCTGAACACCGTTTTATCATATTTTCATATCATCTACAACTTATAATAAAACATTTTATTGTATGATTTAATAGCTTTACGCAGAGTTTATTAAGTAAGTTCAGGTGCTAACAGTTAGTCAACTCTACGCCCCTTAGGGCTGCGGAGCAAAAGACTCCCTCAGGATGTGTGACACGTAAGATACGAGTTGCATCTTTTGTTCCTTTACAACTGCACTACCTGCTGGAAAAAATATTCTGTCTTAAGACAGTGGCTATTTTCTTGAGCGTCCTGCATCATGGTCCCTGGTGGAACAGGCGACCTTCAGGTTCGCACCAGTCTTATATTAAAGCCACACAAAACATTCACGTTACAGTCTGGCAGGCATTTTTTTCAGAAGGGAAAGAGCACAGCGCCTCGCCTCGCCTTCATATCAAATATCATATATGTATACATATTCACTGTTCTCATATGCACGTTTAAATACATATATACTGATACATTTTTACACACATGCCAATACACACGCAATCACAAACACACATATCTTAATAGCTGTAATGGTGTATATCAATCAATTAAAAAACAGCAGCCCAGTGCATTATGGTCAATTTGCTATAACCAACACATTAAAGTGACAGATTGCCCATTCTGAGCAGCTCTGTCATTGAAACTTCTTCATAAAGTTAATGCATTTTGTATTGTGAGGTGATGATAAAATATAGGGACCATAAATGAAAATATGCTCTGATAACAAAGGCAGCCTCTTCACTGACTGTTTGATTAAACACACACACACACACACAGAGAGAGAGAGAGAGAGAGAGAGATGTGCAAACGGGAGAAAAGAATATAAAAGAATAAAAATAGCAGACAGTAAAAAAAATGACCTTGACTTTCAGCAAGAATATTCTCTCTCCTCCTAGATTTAATTGAGTGTTTTACAACTCCAGGTAATCTACCACAATTGTTTCCTCTTTTATTTTACATTCTAGGTCATCGTGCAACTAAAACTCTCAAGAGCATAATCAAAACACCCAATGTGTTAAAAAAATAAAACCATAAAAACAGCAAGCACTTGATGGGATGGGATGTAAATTCCTGAACATGTCAGTGTTGCACAATTCACAGTCCCTGTTGCAATGACCAGGCCATCGCCGCACGATCACAGTTTTGTACCTAAGCTACAGGGTCCGACACAAACATCCCAATGAGTTAAACAACTCAAAAGCATGGATTTCCCCTTCTCGGTGTGGTTACACCTAACTTCAGTTTCATTCGGTTCAATTAAACCTGCCTGAAAGCCAAGGAATTAGTACAGAAGACCACAACTCCTTGCTCGTACTGGAGCTCCTGTCCCTGCACACAGAATTTTACTGACCTGATTTCAATAGAAGCTGTCAGGCATTCTGCTCAGCATATTTTTATTTACTTTTTCCTTTCAAGGTGACTCAGTTGATAAGTTGTTCTTGTTTTGTCCCTCCTCACACCATGAGAAAAATGAAAAATTCCACCTATTGGATGAATGCGTCCAAAGCAGGTAATGGCAAATTTTTCAGTTGCCAAGACAGACTTGGAGTTGTGGCTCAGGACCATGTTTGGTTTCTTACAAGGACTCTCCTCCGAACACCAGATCTCCCATAAAGATACCAAGCAACAGTTTGTACTCTTTTATTGTAAATTCCGATTATTAGGGAGTTGAAGTCATCAGCTTAATGTTTACCCTTGAGTTTTCCTTCAGTGAACAATGATTTTTTTAAAAAAAAAAAAAAAAACAAAGATGATGGCCAAAGGGGTCAGCGTCTACTGAGTCATGTTTTCCTGTTTTGTCCGGCTGGAGCGCCGACGCACACCTGGGGCATCATGGGAAGCCTGCCACAGTGACAGCGGGAGCAGGCGGCCTCGCACGGTCGCCACAAAGAGCCAAGGTCAACGCTGGCCAGTGCAGCTACACGCCAGAGGCCACGAGATGGCAGCTTCAAGATAAACAAACATGAATAAATGAAGTAGGATAAAAATCAGCTCAACTTTGTGGGCATTTTTGTATTTTGGCTCAGTAGAAATTTCTTGCTGGTAGTGGGATGTTCCAAGGACCAAAAGGCTGTCAGATCACACACCAGGTTGTTGTTAAAGCAAAACAAAAATCGATACACTATAGTAAAGTACTTAAATTATTGCATGTTATACAATGAGCGGTTTAAGAAAAAATCGCAAGCCATAAACAAAAGCACCGGGCAAGCAAAAACCTAAAGAATAGCACTGTTTTAATCACCGCCCTGAGATTCGCATCTTTTCAGTGACGCACAGGGCGTAGAGAGTACATCCTACCCCCACCCTCGGGAAACTGGGCTGTTTTTTCATTTCCTCTGCTGCCCATGCCTGTGGCAGCAGTTTGAATCTGGAGCCTGGGCACATGGGAGCGCTTTCTGTCAGGCGGGACGAGAGGGGGAAGCAATGGGCAGACCTCCAGGGAGGTGTCATGCTCATCCTCTCCACCTACTACATCCTAACTCAGTCACAATGGAGCAGTTGAAAAACAAGAAGAAACGAGAAACCCTAGAAAACCATTTAACATGACCAAAAACCTTACCTGGTCACAGAACAAAGCCAGACAGACCAGACAATAAAGACCGAAGGGCCGGGGTACAAGCAGGAGGTAAAAATAGAGCAGACATTATTCTGCACCGTCTTTCCCTCCTCCCTGTCAAGCTCTTGCATTCTTTCTGCATCCAGTTATATGGTCTCTTTGTATACATTGTGAAGCGGGCTGTGAATGTAAGTGCCGTGGGCTGCCACTGACAAGCAAATGATTCTCTAAACACAGGGAGTTTTGTCCTTGTGACGATGGTCCTTGACTTAAGCAGGCAGATGAACTCCCAGCCATCCTTTGCAAGCGTGCTGAGGTGGGAGGGGGGAGTGTTTTGTTCATCGCTCTGAATGACACTTGCACCGTTCACTTGCACCGCACTCCAGCAGGAGTATCTGATGACAAGCAGTAAACAGGCGGGCCTCCGTAAACAGGCTGCCCAGAGCGGCAAGGCGGCGGCACAAAATAATGCATCCCTATGGATCTTTTAATGGATCTAAATCTTCCTTGTTATTTAAAATGAAATTTACATGCACCTGAGACGCAAACAGAGTAAATCCACACTCCTGCCAGGTGGGAGGGGTTGGAGGAGGGGTTCAAAAGAATGACCGTTTCTATTTCAGCTCAACCTTTGTCTTTGGAAAATTTATTTATTAATGAATGCAGAGTGTTTTTTTTTTTTTTGTCCTTCACGATACCACATTTTATGGAAGTGTAAATGATCTACTCAGATGCACAATGAAAGTGTCTTTGATCTGCTTTTTCACAAACAGCGCTTGGGCTGAAAGGACAGCAGCAATCCTGAGCTCAGTGAAACCGCAGCACCTAACAAGGCCCGTCTCTGATCCGTCCCTTCCTGCCTCCAGCACCAGGGCAAACGCTGCCGCCACACTGCAGCCATGGTGACATTCTGTCTGAGAAACAGAGTCCCAGTGCCGGGTACGACCAGCAGCGTAACAAAGACAGATAGAGGCAGAAAACGTGAAATGGTACAGGCTGTCTGAGCGTCTGGACGGTAACCTTCCACGCAGGCGGTAGCTGCCACCTCGCTGTATGGTACACGGTGTGTCTGCTGTGTGGATCAAAATCTCGACAAATTGCAGCCGGCTGCTGTTTCTGAACTGTCACCGATGTTGTAATGCTCACCAAAGCAGCTGAAAGAAAGAGAACAAAGCCTGGGTTTATACACTCCACTCGGTGGCCCTCTGAGCCCACTAAGGTGTGCTTGGAGGCTGCCCGGCAAGTTGCGTGTAAATTGTTCAGCCACTTTTTATTATTTGCGGCTGAATGTAATGGAAAGAATTGACTCTGTTTGCAGGGCGCAACAGGGCATGACTTGGTTTACACAAAAATAATGGATTCTTAATCTCCATTACTGGGCATGATTTGAGAGAGAAAAAAATAATTGACTTTTTCTCAGAGGTAAGAGTATTAGGTACAAATACTCTGTGCTTATGTGGGCAATCTTTTGTCTCCACCAGCACAGCACCAACATATCCTGGCGATTAGAACTTTTAATAAGATGAGCAATCTGGTGATAAAAATCCATTAGCCTGTTTTTGTGGAAACATGGCACACGTGCACTAAGTGCCCTGGATTTAAAGGGTTCGAGAAAGCTAGCTTATCCATGACCTCGAAATCCAAGCAAGCCTCTCCCTTTCAAAGACCCAGATTAGACCGCTGAAACAGTGGGCAAGCACAGCTGATGGGCAAGAAATACGGCACCTACACAAACAGGGGAAGGCACTGACCGATAGATAAGGATAGACATATAAATACTGCAGTGATTGAAACAGTAACAGCAATTGGCAAGTCCTTTCATTTTGGTCGGTGTCGTCTGGCAGCTACGCCTACGTCCATGTCCACAATGAGGCCCGCAAAGGCGTGTGCCACGTGCGGTGGCCGGCTGTGGGCCGCGCGAACGTGCCAAATCTGCCACGCTCCTGTTTTTCACAGGTCCACGGTAAACAACGCCGGGCCCGTCTGTTGGGGTTTCGCGGCAGATTGCAAGGACGGCAGCCTGACCGAACCCTGCAAGCATTCAATCAACCCTTGCTGCCGATCACACTTCACAGGATCAGCAGGCCAGCAAAGATTGGTGGGGGGTGAGGGGGAGGAGGGCGCTTCATCTGATGATGCTGGCTGAATCCTCTGCATCCATGTTGCAGGCAGAGGCGGGGCAGAGTTTTTCTCAAAAATCCTGGTCGCACTGGTGGATTTACAGCGTGACCCACTACAGTATCTCAATTAAACAGAGGATGATAAGAGGCAGGACTATAGTATGTTATCTCCAAAGGAAGTGGGGGCAGACACAGACATCTTAAACAAAAGACAGGAGTTGGGAGATGGGGAGTAGCAGTGGATGGGGTCTCTGAGGGTGCCTTGGTAAATTAATTAGGTGAAGAACAGGAAAATGTGTCTCAGATCAAGGATCATGCTGTGAAAAATACCTTTCCTGCTGAGATTGGTGGCCTTTATTGATCGATGCTAAACCCTCCAGCTGGCGCAACATGAAATATTCATACTTTAATTTTGACAGCTTTTAGAAATTCTAAATATTTCGGTTTTAATAATTGCTTACCTAAACATAACAACAAATCAACACCCAACACAGACAAACAGGAATTACACCTCATCCGCAGCCTGCCCCCTCCCTTGGACACCCCAACCAACGCTCTGTCTGTGTTCTAAAAAACAGACAAACGGCCCCTTGCTGCTGAATGAGGAATCTTGCCATTGAAAAGAAGGGAAACATGCATTTGTCTCAGTTGTGGAGGGGGGGGGGGGGGGGGGTCAGGTGCAGAGTAGGTGTGGGGTTTCACTTCAACATCCAGGCACCCCCCCGACTGCACGCTGCGTCTTGCTTGCTCTCCACTGCTATCGCCCTGCGCAGTCTGGGTGATGGGGGGGCACTGGCATCCGCCCAAGGAGGACCCCGGTCATCTTGTAATCTCAGGCGATGGCGAGATAAGAGATTGCAATCCAGATCAAGGGGGTTAACATGCACCTGAGACACAGGGCCATTTGCAGACTCGCTTCTGTAAGAGGTGCTGTAGGCAGCTGCCCTCTGAGCACAGCATCGTTAGTACGGCGATAACAGTGTGACAAGACAGTAAATATTAGGATATTCATAAAGTAACCTTGGGATTTCAGAATTTGCATAAAACGGCAATTATATTTTACAATTTTCCTCAACCTTGGTAATCACTTGTCTCCAACAGTTTAATTACAGCTCTGCGATGACAACCTAATGTAATTAAATGTTATACCTTATTGTTGCTTATCATGGCTATTACGGAAATTACATTAGAATAATTTTTCACCAAGCACTTTCTGCCCATGGTGTGTATCTCTCAACTAGGATGGAGCAGAGAAGACTTGCACAAGTCTCACCCTAAATGGAGCCATGAAGCAAAAATAAGCCACATCCAAAACTTCACAATACCAGGCAACGACACTTCACGTTCTGCCATTGTGTTCCATAATTGCAATAAGAAGCTGCTCCGCCCTGACTGATTGAGTTCAGCCGAACTCGGCGGCAGACGGCGTAAACAACACTGTCATCCGTCACAGCGTCTCCAGCTCCCCGTCTTTTGGTTTCCGTGCCGCTCGTGAGCCTCCGTACGGGCGCGTGATGAAAATAATTACAGGGTGTGCGTTACCTGCGGTCTCCTCTCCTCTCCTCCCCGCTTGCCCACCTCGCCCAGCCTGTCACTCAATCAGAGCCGCCTTAACAGGCCTGAGAGCCCTCCATCGGACTCATCAGCTCTGCCGGCTGCCAGGCTCCAGTCAATCTCTCCCTGCGTCTCCTATTAATGACATTGAAAATGCCGACTTCCACTTCCAAGACATCAAATCAAGTAGCCCTTTCACGAAAATAAATAAACAAAGCAAAACCCTACAAAACCGAGACAAAAACAAATAACTCATCGGGTTTTTCTCTGTCCCCTCACATCACTAGAGATAATGATGACAGGAACTGAGCAAGTACTGTGACCTATATCCTATGGAAACGGTTAAAGATTTGGGCACGATGGACGTTCTTAAGGAAAAATATGCCGCATATTTACATCTATTTAGCTAATACAACTTATAGTGTTCCCATAGCACGCTTGCAACTGCTATGACCTGGGTGTTCACGGTACAATTCAGGGTACCACGAAGGTAGCAAATAGTACAGCGGGAGGTGGGATTCGAACGTTTGTCCTTTGAGTGCAAGGTGGCGGCACTACCCTCTCCTCTCTCCGGTGCCCCACTACTGTTGTGACGAACTGAGCCTTGGGAAATAACCTTTGCTAGTATATTGCATTTGTTAAAAAAGTGCAGCTTTTTGGTTTAGCCGGTTAAAAGCAGCATTCAGCGAAAGGTTGTGAGAAGGTGTGTGTGTGTTACTCCTGGCTGCCGTGACAGCTATTCGAGCCAGTCCACCCCCTTCTCCTCCCAGGGTCGCTCGCTTACCGCTAGCCACTACCATGGATGCTCCCTCAGCCTCTGGCACGGACTCACTCTTCATTAAGTCCTGCACTCATTGCACAGGGGCCAAGATTTTTCTATTCGTCATCTATCTGAGCCCCTCAGAGGGTTCTGGCGAGGGGCCAGAGTCAGACATGACTTTGGACCCCATTCATCTCATCAGCAGAGTAAACTGTTTTAAAGATGTTAAATGACTCTGGGTGTTGATCCACTACAGCCATTACATGGTAATCTAATAATAAACCTGGTTTTATCGCTGTCGCTTCCTATAAAAGATTAACTTCCAACATTTATACTATGCATATATAGATTGTGTGTATATTGTACGCAATCCAAGTTGCTGCGGAATGACTGGGTTTTTTGCCAAGTATTAAAAAACATTTCATATTAGTTGTTTCTCTGTTTTTCTTTTTCTTTCTCCGCAGAGGGTACCGTGAATTTGACTTTCAGCTGCCGTGCAAAGCCTGATCTCTCCGTGGGTTTACAAAACCGTCTGACTGCAAACGGCGGAAGTAAAAGGCTCCAGCTCCTCCGAGTTGACAGATGCTACCCAGATTCTACTCCGCAGCAAAGCTTTTTAACTGAAAATAATTCTTCAAAAGAAAAAAGAAAACGTTTAATTTTCCCATTCAGTAGGTCCAAAGTCGAAATGCAACCCCTGGGTGCGTGCATAACAGTAATGTTGTTTCACATGCCTTTGAAAACAAAAAAGTGGTGCAAATCTCTGCATATTCACTTGATCTACGGGTTATCTCTAAAATCGTACAGTTGTTTAAAAACAGCTCTTGTCGTAAGAGCCCAACCCATTTGCGCAGGAAATAATTGACACGACTGCCCTAAAGACTGTTTTGAAGAAGCGAAGCTGTAACATTGATGTTACTTTGTGTTTGGCAGTCTTTCAGAGACCACTGTAGTCATTGTACCCCGAGTAAACACACAGGGCTTCAGTGAAGCATTAACCCATCCCAGTGAGGGTGGCCAGACACTATTAATGGAGCATGTGGCCTATGCATGAAAAAAAACAGACATTATTATTTATTTATTTTATTTTTTAAAGGACAACATACATATGTATCTGTAGGGTCCATGGTCGTCAAACAACAGTATGTTGCACTTCTACCCCAGCGAATTCACTTTTTTGGCCATCAGCTATTTATTCATTAAATCAATAATGTATCTAGTTTTTAAATTATGTTTAAAATGATGAGTGAACCGTTTAAAGTAAATACTTCACAACTGAGGCGGTTATGCCAATGTACTTGTGCTTTGGCGAATTACCGGCTGTCACTATGGTTACCCCTCCCAGCACCCTTGCTTGTGACAGTTCCGGAAGAGGGCTTACACACAGATGAAAGGGGAAATCTGCTCCACTGTCACTGCAGCTAGCCTGTCTTGAAAGCCCACTGAGCTACACTTTTAAGTGAAAGAAAAAAAGAATGTAACACTTTTGGAGATCAAAGCCAAAGACAACACCGGATTAAATGTAATTCACCCATAATATATGTTGTATTTTTATCACCACCCCCCCCCCCCCCCAGGTGAATACAACCACACTCCATCACATTTTATTTAAACTGTTGACCTTGAAAAGGCAACTTTCATTACCCAGTGTGGACACACGTTCCCTCCACCTGCAGTTTTTTGACATGGTTGGCTGTTTGCAGCGGGTGGGGGGGGGGGGGGGGTGAAAGGATACACAGTGGTGTGCTGCGTTGCCCACCCTGGTTGACAGTTCACACACGCTACAGCAAAAGGTGCAATTACCACAGCTCTGCCTGCTGCACAGCGTCTGCAAAGACACCCCTCCTGAGTGCGGCCGGCCTCCGTAGTTTGGTGCCCCTCTAAACTCGTACGGTGTTATCTTTCGCCATCTCTGCCTTTTCCCTGCCAACAAGTTGCGCACCCTGCTCCTCTACCTCCTCAGCATAAACAAGCAACCCATCGTGTAAGCTCCACATTCAGCTCCCGAGTGGCTTCAAATGTTCTGCTAACTTTCCTTGAGTACTTCCACTAAGCTGGAGAGGCCAATCAAATCTGATCCCTGCTTTAATTATGAAAATTGAACAAATGGCAAAAAATACACACGACTACAGCGGAAAAATACTGTCACTTCACACGCAATTTGTGCTTTTTTCATAGATATGTGTCACGAATGGCTGGGCAAACCCTGTGGCCAAAACAGCAGGTTAAACTTGGGGCTGCACTGATTCATTGATACAGTATTTTTCAACAGAAGACTGTGATTGCACCAAAGTAGCAGTACTTCTTAGTAAGGACACATCAATTAAGAAGAGCAGACAATCCATGGCGACTCAAGAGCCCTTCTTCCCAGCAGATGTCTTTAACGCTCTGATGTACCTTCGCAGAATCAAAGCGTCCGCTGTGCTTTGCTGTGCTGTCAGTCAGTCGCCCTTACTCTAATATAACATGAACAGAGTGTCAGCCAGGCGAACAAGAGTTTGCTCAACTTTCATCCATGGCAATGTGCAGATGTGCCAAACAGCGATAAAATACGACGATAAAAGATAATTTGCCCCCCTGGTGTCAGAAAGTCATAATATGCATATGATAAATGCACTGGTCTACAGTGCATTGCCCGTGGCTACGAACATGAAAGCTGCTAAGTGACAGTCCCTGAGAATCTCCTGTTTGGGAGGCTGACTGCGGCTGGAGGTCAGCTGCTCGGAACGTGGTGGCAATGGGCCCGGGTGCGAGATGGTGGCTTTGGGGATCGTGCTGTTGTGCAAGGAAAATGTACTGCTCTGCTGCAAATCCTCCAGTGTCTTTCTCTACCTGCGTCCTTGAAAACCTCCGAGGGTTAAAAACACAATGCCTAAATCCAGCCGGTTATTACCGAGCAAGAAAAACTTTTCAAAGTTCAGTCTGTAAATGAAATATAATCTACACTGACTTTCAGAGTTGAGAAAGTCAAAAGTCTTTGCTGAATAGACTGAAGACATAAACTTGCACTGTACACTAAATTAAAACCTTATTCCAGACTGTAATGGTGAGGTCAGAGTTATTCATGCAGGAGAATGGTTGGCCCATCATGCAAATGACTTGCACAAAGAGCCGACCATTTACATAAAAAGACACTTTTCTGCTTTTTCTGCTCAGAGTCTTACCTCGGGATCGTAAGCCCTGAAAAGGAGACGCACACCCTGAAGTACCCAAAATCAGGTTGCCAAATAAAGTTTTGTCAAAGTTTGAGGTGGGGTGTGGTGGCTTTTGTATCCTGCCATGGTGTCCCTCTCTCACAACAACATGGCTGACATTACAGGAGAAGTACAGGTATAACCCTATACACAGCAACTGCTGTGGGGTTGGGAGCAAAGACCGACAGCTTGACAAACACGATGCATCCACCCATTCATTTTCAGAAAACATTTATCTGGTTCAGGATCACGGTGCTCTGAAGTCAAACCCAGGAAGCATGAGGGAGGGAACACCCTATATGAGATGCTAGACCATCACAGTCACTCATATTAGCAAACACCAAAGAACATTTAAAATTACAGTGAAAAGTTAAAATTTTCGACTGAGAGAAAACTGGAGCACCTGGAGCAATCCCCTGTGAAATCGAGGAGGACATGCAAACTTGAAGCATGGATACGCAACTAAAACACCAACGGCTGTGAGGCATTACAGGTTGACCCCTTGCCAAACATAAATTAAAAGCAAATATAAATTCAAGGCATATTTCTTTTTTAAAATCATACTTTTGGAGGGCTAAAGAGGGCAATATGTCAGTGCTGATGCTGACTTCTTTACATTTCCCCCAACCACACCATCCTTATTGCTGTTCCTCGGAGGGAAATGAACGCGCACAGCAACGCTTTTTGAATATCTGCTTCCTTGTCATCCATCAAACGCTTAAAACAAGTGCGCGACTGTTTGCATATATTTACATGGGGTAATTCACAAAAAGGGAAAAAATGAAACCCTTAACTCAGCTTCTCCGATACAGACCTCCCAAGTGCTGTTAGGTCCTCCGAGGGACAGTGCAGAGCGCCACTATGACGGCTCCCAGTGGTATTTTAATGACAGATATAGTGAGGCACTCGAGTGGACCATTAATCCGACCCATCCTCCCTTCCTAGAAAAAAAAACTAATTGGCCTTTTATTCACTTTGCTGCAGCGTCATGGCCATAGCGGAGGCCAGTTGGGCCGTAACAAGTGAAAGATAATCCACTCTAGAGAGAAGTGTGAGGAAAATGGGGGAGTGGGGCAACTTTCACCTGCTGACATTCAGCTACTGAGACTCATGGGGGTCGGAGAAACTATTTGCCATGACAAACACGCTTCATGCCTGTGCAGACTTCATAATCACACACTGAAGTGCACAACACCAACAGTCTCGATAGGTTTGAAGCGTGGCTCACGCACAGGGTGCGAGAATATGGCAATGAATAAATACTAGAGAAGATGCACAGATTATGTTTTCAAATAAATATACACGTAACAAACTTTTCCTCACTTTCCATTCTGCTCTGGGCACACAATCTGCCATCATCTGGAAACTGCCCCTGGCTCCACTGAATGCTCTTATGGGTTGTGAGTCTCTGGTTGTCCAGTGACCTTTTGATGGCAGCAACTTGCATATGGCAAAGTGCTCCAGCTGGGAGATAATAGCTCAGATCAATGACCCTAAATGGCTCATGGGTGCAGGCCTGACACGCAGCCGGTTCCCCGGGGGGTCTCGCGTGGCACCCCTAAACTCCCATTACCACCCTCTTCACTGTGGTTTTCATCCAGCCCAGATGGCGGACAGCAGGGCCCCCCATGAATGCCCCCCAGGACCACTAAGCACTGCCCTGTGGCTGCATCTCCACAGCAGTCCGTAGCTGTGTACCCAGCTGCCAGTCTGCCCTGGCCGGCTGAGCGACTGGACCAAGAGACTGACACTGGCTCTCGGCGGGAGCAGCAGTGAGTAACCTTCTCTGAGCAGATGGTGTCACGATTAGAACTGGGGGGTAGCCCCAGTGCTGCGTTCTGCCTGAGGGCATCTCCTCAGCCGCTCTGCTGGTGGTCCGGATCCATGTTTGTGTGGGGGGTTGCCAGACACCAGCGGTGCCACCCAGCTGGGTGCGGGAGAAATGCTGACAAGAGAACCAGAGCCACACTGGAACAGAGGGGCGCCCACCCGGGACTGAGCAAAGAGCACGAGAGCCGCTTGTAAACACAATCGCTGGTATTTAAAAAGCTGTCGGATCTAAATATAAAACCGGGCCGTGGCAGGAAGTCAGACACTGCTCTGGGGGCGGGGGTAAAGTTTGGAGCTTCGGGAACACGAAGGACGTCAGGCTGTCAAACCCGAGCTGCTCCGCAGTTCTAGTCCCACAGAACCTCGCTTAATCGCGCAGCAACTTGTTCGCTCGGCTCACGGGAGCTTAATTCGGAGGAAAAAGAACACTGCAAGGGAGCACTTTTTATGACAACCCTTCCACGAAGCCTTCATTACGCCTCCATATGCACCACATAACACCAGTCATGATTGAATAGCTAAGCGTTCATGCCAATTGACAGCCTGTCAGGGTTATGTTTAGGGCTTGAGTTAATTACACTCTGACAGTTCTGCGTCAGTTGTCATAAGTTGTTATAAAGGGCCTCGGAGGGAGATGTGCTGGTCACGTGGACGGTGCACGTGGAGGGAAGAGGCTGGGAGGAGGCCACATGCATATAACAGCGAGGACTGAGGGCATGTTGAGACGTATGCCGCTGAAAATTATACAAAAATTATGCAGCTGGACACAAAGGATAGATACAAAGGGAGCTATCACAGAATTTTAATTAGCCACTTGAAGAATGGAAGATTATGTTCCCAGTTGTTCTGGCATTTTCAATAAAAAGGGGGAAAAATAATAAAAAGGGGGGGGGAACTTTGAACACTGTTCACAGGCCGTCTGCCAAAGCGCACTCCTTCCTCTCTCTCCCTGCCCACTTCCATATCTCCCACACCCTCTCTGCCTACATTTCCACCAAAACCTCAGCTTTTTAATTCATCTCTGCCACTCATTATGTACATTTTATTATTATACCCTGACTGCAGTCTATAGGTGGAGGGTTCAGAGAGTCTGCGGTTCTCAACTGTCACAAATAAAGAAATCCAATGTACTATTATCCTGTGCAGCCCCAGCCATTGACTGATTCCCGCAATTTGCCATGAGTCACAATCTCTCCCATTCTAAGAAACGCGGCTCACAAGCGTCTCTGAAAGATGACACAACAGCAGTTTTACATTTTAGCTGTTTTTTTTACTGCTTTAACAGACTCATTATCTATTATGATACCAAACTCACAGCAGGCCAAAGATAACCCCCTATCTGTTCATTTTCTAACTGACATTCGGTCTCTCAGTGAGCATAATAACGCCCTGAAATTCAATCAATTTCAATTGCATTTCATGTGTCACACTGACAATGTTTAAAATGTTATGACTCCAGAAATGAAGCATGAAAGAAAGCAAAAATGGACAAAATTTGCACTGCATATATAAGGGGGGGGGGGGGGGGATAACGTAATGGAGACAA
Organism: Heterotis niloticus; assembly: GCA_018136845.1. NCBI lineage: Eukaryota > Metazoa > Chordata > Actinopteri > Osteoglossiformes > Osteoglossidae > Heterotis > Heterotis niloticus. The sequence goes on from CM030893.1 coordinate 28,466,330, forward strand.
ATATTTCAAGTTGTCAATTTGGGAAAAGGGGGTCTGGTCTCAAGAGGGAATCACCTCCCACTGAGTGTGGACTCTTTAAGAACAGGTGTGATGTAGCCCACCGGTTCGGGCTGGGACAGGCAAAAATTTCACAGCTTAACCACAGCCACCAGGTTCTCGTCTATGCCTTCCACAGTAGTTGACATTTAAGCTTAGATTTTCGGGTGCAGTACCGCATAGAAAACCATTTGCCAGAAGCTTTCTGTATTCACACAGCTTAAGAAGCGCTCTTTAAAAAGAGAACAGGAAATGCAGCTGCCTTTTCAAAAGGTTTTATTTCATTATTAGTTTGTAAAACCCCAGAAAGTCCCTGTCGCAGCTGCCTGTGACCCTGTCTTGTAGATAGAGATGGGAAAATGGTACTTCGCATTTAGTTTCAGCTCCTCAAAAAAATCCAAACCAAGACGCCAAGAACTCAAATCTGCGCAGTATAAAAAAGGAGTAAAATTAATTCAATTACAAAAATGTTGCCCTAATGAGTCATTATAGACTTTTAGAATATAGATTAATCCATTCAACCATTTCTATATTAGTTACAGTTATTTGTGGTAGCTGGCCTGGTTCACAAGGAATCAACCCCTGACGTACATTACGCATACTTGGAGTAGCAGGTGGCAAAATTTAGCCATGCATCTGACTCATAGAGACGAACAGTTAGACACAGTACCGAGGAAAATTACCGTTCAAGCAAATCACATTCATTACAGTGAGCAAAAATGACATAACACAATCAAACATTGTCTTTTAGATTCAGGGCATCTATTCAATACTTAAATTGCCCCCTAAGCGATTACTGTCTGTGCACATTTGCTCCGGGTGATTGACTGACGTACACCTTCGCTGAGATAGAGCCTGGTCCATGGGGGCCTGCACAGGAAGCGAGCACAAGAGGCGCACACACACACACACAGTACAGATGTACATGTACTGGATCCGTGTTACACATTCCCTAAGAATCTTGTGTTTACAAGCCTCCCCCAAAAGCCTTGTTTACCTCCTATTTCCAGCACCATAAACGTGTAGCCGATTCTTTAATAAATCTTTATTAGCGGATTTTAACTGAATTAGCACTCTCTAAATTGCTGTGACCCCGAAGTCTCAGGCAACAGAAATTAAACTGCTTGAGTCTATCAGAACTTTACTATCACTGTGATTACATCCCAGTGCCCTGGATGCCTGGTATCCTCTTAAATGCAATAATTTGTTTGTTTGTTTGTTTTTTCAGAAGAGACAGAAAATCAGGAAGCGCACGTCAGTGAGAATTACGCCGTAGGAGCCCAACCCTGGCGGTATCCCATCAGCCCCTCTGATACCATGACAAGTTCTTCCTCTCCTCAACCCCCCTACAACCCAGTACAGGGACAGCCCTGGGCTTTGCATCAAGTAGGCTGGAAAATCAGCCCCCTGAGAATCATCAGCTTTGCCAACCAAACTTTGTTTTTCTGTGAACACTGAAGCAGAAAAGAAGAAGGGGTGCAGAATAAGGTGCTTACACATCACCACTACCAATGAATGAGCGCTGGTAACCCACACTCTGATTTACACACGGATTAGATGGTGCAGTCTCCTGAAGGGAGGGAAGGCCACATATAGGTGTCATTACTTTTGCCTGTTTTTATTACTTTGAGAATGGACCTATGGACACTGTCCTATAGCTGTCCATAAACTGACAATGCGTACATGTATGCATACCCCATATTATCTCTCCTAAGAAAAGACTCAGGGAATAAATCCAAAATGATCAAAAGAACAACTCATGAAATGCAGTCCCTTTGTGTTCTTGGGGAAATCGGTGCCAGCCTCTGACTGCAACAACAGCAGAAAACGCTCTTACGGAGTGCTGTAAAACCGTCCAATGCAAGAAAACATGACCAGTCAGTAGGTCGAGACATCACTTCAGCAGTTGTCTGCACCACCTGCCCACCTCTTCAGGACAGAATTACTATATCCCTGAAGGGCGACTTGAAGTGGCTTGCTGACAGAAACGACACAGTAATAACTGGGGATGGATTAATTTAGCCTTATTAGCTCTAAGTAAATTTAACAAGAAAGCATTAATACAAAGGAAATTTGATATCCTGAATCATTAAGCAGTAGTTAGGGTTTTAATCAAACCACTTGCGAACTTAAAATCTGTAGCCCTTGCTTGGAATTCCTAATGGCTTCTGAAATAAAGGATATACAGATTCTCAGCAAATTAGAATTTTTTCACACACACACACACACACACACACACACACACACACACACACACACAAATCACTCTTTATATAGACATTCATTCGGCAGATATTCACGTGTCACACAGTCAGGCATAGATGCTGTGCCCGGTACTTTTTGGTCTGTTAGTGCACCAAATCCAAGGTTAAACATCTTCAACCATACAAACAAAGTGAACCACCCACTCAGATCAGTAAGTGGTCCCAGCAGATGCACAGACAAACAGCTGCTACAGGCTGACCATGCCAGTGCCATTTCAGTCCATGTGTACAAGGAACATGATATTGTGTTCTCCTCTGCACATCCTTATTTTCAGTGTTGAAGAGTAACAACAGAAACAAGGTTGTGATGATTGTCTGTACACTGCTGTGAAACCCATTTTTTCAAATTATTTTTACATAATATTATATTGTAGCCAAGGTCCTAATACCAGCCATTTATAAACTGTGCCTACCTTTAAAGTCTGATATTCCAGTTGAACTGCCTCCTGCACACACACAAACTAAAATAGTAGCCATCCAAAATTATTCCTGTGGAACTGTTTTCATATAATTGTAAAAACTGTCAAAAAACTTGGATTCTACTAGTGTATCTATAACGCGGTCTCATAAAACTACCCTGAAATGCGATAAAAGGGCCCACCAAGATGTTCCTTACAATTAAAAAAAACAGAGAATAACAACATAATAAAATAAGCGAAGAACAATTTTATTAAAGGTGGTGTATGTTTGGGTCAATTTAATATCAGCTTATGTCAGTCTGGGAAACAATAAAAAAAAAGCTAAAGAAATAATAGCAACAGCTTCTGCAGTATCTGGACCCACAACTAGCAGATAAATTTTCAAAAAATCAGGTTTGGGTAGCGGGACATGCAGGCATGTTATAATCTGTGTTAAATCGCCATTCCTTCCACTTTGTGGCATCAAAATGGTCTAGTACCATCCAATGGTACCAGGTTCTCAACAGCGATTATTCGATACACTCGCCAGCCACTAGTAGGTATATCTGACTAGAACCGTATGGTGGTGGTGGTATAATGGGGTGGGGGATAATTTCTTGGGACCCAACAAGTTTTATAGGTTTTTTTTTTTTAAAAAGGTTGTTTAGTACTACAGGAGCATCACTGGAATGCCACACAGTACCAAGATACCACTGACACTAACCAGGTGCGTCCATCCCTTCTGGTCTTTCTAAAAGCGATATTTTCAGGAGTACAATGTCCCTGGTCCCAAAACACACATCTCAGAATGGTTTCACAAACCCAGCGGTGCCTTTCTTTTACCTCAGTAGCCTGTACAGTTTCCACCTCTCAACTCAAAAGATCATCACTGGGATGAGGATGGGATGTTGATAAAGTGAATGTGCTCCCAAAAAAAAATCTGAAGAAAAGTGTCAGCATGTACAGTGTCTTTACTTAAAGAACTAAAGTTCCCAAAATTCTGCTTTTGCTACTTTGACCATTAGCTTCCATTTTACCCAAGGTAAAGCAAGTGTTTGTTCCTTCCTGTAAAACAGTACATTTCCATATACAGTACATTCACAGTTACAATACAGATACTATGCAACATAACCACGTTACATTTGCCATCGCATTCTCTTTCACTTTAATATGTTCTTAGCAACATGATCTTTCATCTGTGTGTGGAGCAACTGCTCCATCGGATCCCTACAAAACCTATAGATGTCACTTTTAACGCTATTAATCTTCTGCTCGCTTTCCTCAGCTCTGCCACAGTGATGATGGCAAACAGGAATGTCTGAAGCATTACTACAGTCAAGTGGGAGAAAAACAGAAAATGGAAATGAAGAGATTGACTTTTTGATTATTATCCTTCCGAAAATGATACTTCTTCATTTCTAGCCAAGTCATGCAAGCGGGGATTACAGCACCTCCATGTCGAGCATCACACAAAGGCTCAACTTTGCGCTTGAGCTGAGGATGGGGAGAAGACACAAGGTTAAAGAGAACATTCTAGCTGTGATTCAAGGCTGTCATCTGTTTCGGAGTGTGGTCCCAGCAAGGTAGCACTGCAACCAGTTTCGCCCGGAGGGGGAGGAAAAAAAAAAAAACCTTTAAAGCATCAAGCTGTTGGTGGTGCCCTGCACAAAAAGGGGGTTAAACTGTTAATCAAATGGCAGATCGAGACACCTTCTCTGCTGCCAGACAGGTGAGTGCATTTAAGAAATAATTTCTAAAACAAACAAAGTAAAATAAATAAAACAATCTGATCATTCATAACACCGGTAATCAAGTTTCCAAGAGAACAAGCGATGCTCCAGCAAAGGAGTGATTGAATTAGGCACATCAGATGAAGAGAATGTCTCTCTGTGTTCATTGAGGAGCACTAATGGTTTCTTGGCAAACCATTTACATTTCCCTTACTCCCAGCTTTAGCCGTTTGTCACTGAAGGTCACAAACTCACAGCCAAAGGCAGAACTGCAGCTGTGCTCGAGCAGGAGAGACAGTTTCAGGGTGGTGTTGAGTAACCGGCGCAGCTGAGCGACCCTCCAAGGTCATTAAAGGAGACGCTTTGTCTTTAGGGTGCTGTGGCTCGGTTTCGACTTGCTCTTTTTTTTATTTCTGTTTTCGTTTGCTGCAGAGGCAGGCAGCAGCTCTGAGGTTCACCCAGTGTTATCCCAGCAAAATTCAGACCTTTCACCTCAAGACTTCCTGTCACTTCTGAAGTCACTATGGCAACGCTTCCTCTGATCAACAAATTGCATGTTTCCAATGAGCCCTGCCAAAATGCGTCCTTCTGCTGTATGAATGTTAATAGCAGGTGTCAGGAGCTATGCAGCCTGTCTCCAGCTGCTACCGATCACCTGGAGTTGACATGACCACTGGTACAGGGTCGCAGGTCACCAAAGATGAAGGATGACATCACTAAACTTCCCGAATCTGAGATTTGCCCTGCCTGACTCTAGGATTGGAGAAGTCATTACAAAAATGTTTAATGCAAATGAGACCAAACAGATTCATTGAAAGGCTGCCTTTTCACACTTGACACAGAAACGGGCAGGGATAAGTGTCGGACTGTTTTGTATTTTGAGGGGGTGCGATTGACACTGTTGAGATTATTGCCAAGCTTCACCACCTACTGTTCTCACGAGTGCCAATTTGGTTTTAATGCAATGGAGTGGAGCGACGGGGGCACAGTACCATTTTCTGAAACAGTACTTCACCCAACGTTGATCTTTGAGCAGATTTTTTTAATGATACCTGGGTGCCTCTGAAATCGCAGTTTTCCAACATGCTCACACATGAAAGAACAGGACTTGTAGGCTGTGACAGGAGACAGTAGGCCCGGTAAAAATTTTTTTTACACTGATCGATAATTTATTGTGGCAGGCCCCCCCTTTGCTGGTGGACTTTTTCAGAAGTACGGCTAAACCGAGGTCAGTCCATACAATCAACGCTGCTCAAAAAGATGCTCAGTCCAATATGACGACTAATCTTTTCACTGGCCTTGTGAACACGTGCTGTTTTCTCCTACGACGGCCTATTTATATATAAAGAAAATCATTTGCATTATGTCAAAAGCACAGGATTTTTTTTTAATGCTATCAAATATTAATTTCATTATTTATTCATTGAAGGTAATGGTTAGTAGAAAGTTAATAGAAAAGCCAACAAAGAGCATGTTTTATGACATCAGGAGCACTGTACACTGACAGGCATTCAGGACCTCAGGAACAAGAATATTAACCTGATTCGTAAATCTTGCACATAACCACACGAATGTGAACGTTTTCCTCAATTAACTAAAAAAACAACCTCAGTGACACTGCTGTACAGACCAGCTATCGAAGCAACACGACCAAAAACTTCACACACTACTTGACCAGTGGCTGATGATCAACACAAACTGCCACTCCCGGTAAACCCCAGAAGGCTGCGGTGGTTCTGCTGGACATATGGCTGCCCTTTGGTAGCGTGTATCAAGTTTTGCACACCATGTGGAGGGGCAAGAAGGAGGGAACAGTGGCTCGTGGAACCTAATAAAGTCAAAGGAGGTAGGGGGGCAGGTGGGTGACTCGACTTTGAGCCGTCACCACGGTAATTACAAAACGCTGCACCTGACAATCAGCCCGCGTTCCTTGGATGGGAACCAGTTCTTCTGCTCTCCTGGCTTCCCTGAAGCTTTTCAAAGGCACTTTTGCAGACTTGGCTTAATAACCAGGCAGCAGCGAAATGCCACCGAGGTCAGGGAGCGTAATGAAGCATTCTGTTAGTCTGAATGGTTATTAACTTCGAGGAGAACACACACTCACTTTTCTTAGCTGGCCCTATAAATAAATAAATAAATAAATAAATAAATAAATAAGGAATGTTGCCGCTTCAACCTCAGAAGAAGGAAGCATCAAAACTGAAGGACGCGCCGTTTTAGCTAATAAAACCAGGATCACGGGTCAATAGTCTCTCTATGGCTGAGTATGAAAAAATGTCTGTAGTTCTTTTTCACTTCATTTTCCTCAACACTAAAAGAGATGTTCAGATTAGCCCCTGGTCACAGTTTGGTGACAGCCCGCGGCCCCAGATGTTTTTTGCGAGCGTGCCCTCTCCGCCATCCCTTGTTCTAGCACCTAACAGACGCGAGCTCCCAAGCTGCTGCAAGCTGAAAAGGTTAGCGCTGACGTTGGGCTCCTGGCGCAGGAACACAGCCAGCTCTCTGGGGCTTTCATTAGGGTTTTGAGTAATTCGTTACGGAGTAGTTTTCCAAGTGCTGACACAAAAAATTAAAACACTTCTGAGCAAACGTGTCACAAATACAGCGAAGGAACAGATGCGGCAGATGGGCTTCAGGATTTAGTCTTTGGTTGCTTTCGATAGACACTGAAATATTGAGCCATTAGGGGCTTTTGTCAAATGGAATCAGGTGTGATAGGGGAGAAAGAGAAGGGAAAAAGGCGCACTGGAATTCAGCTCCGAAACCACAGGCAGAATTTCGCCTCCCTTGCCGGATGGGCTCTGACCTTCCGACTACCGCGACACTAAATGGGTACATTTCCCACTGAACCCAGTGATAAAAGTCAAAGAATAAAAATAAATAAAGAGGCACAAAAATTGCTTCACACCATGCATGCTGGTGCAAAAAATAAAGAGGACTATTCAAATTAAATATATCCAACGCCGCACATGTGCATGCATTGTGTTTTTTTAAAGGTCACATTCAGCCTTCACGCTCTCCACGATGCACAATTATCCCTCAGACAGAGGAGCGGAAATGTCATAATGTTTATTACATGCACTGAGCTCTCAGTTTAGGCATTGTTTTATATACCATGTAATTCTCATTGTTTATTATAAATAGTGTCTCATTTTTATTTCTTTTTTTTTTTTTATGTGGATTAACTGGAATTCCAGGCACACACTGGCACGCACGCAAACAAGCATGCGCACATACAGCAAGGTCAGAGAAACAAAAAACACAAAATATCACACTGTCAGGTTTCTGAGAACGGCACACTTAACACAGGGCTTGTCATTTGGTGTATTTTTAGAGCCAAGCTCCCTCAGGCTCATGATGGACAATGAAGGTCACTGGGGTCTGACGGACCCAGGGTGGAGTCAGGGCAATGTGCAGCTGGAGGTGGACATGGAGGTCCAGTCGGGGTGGGGCTGGAGCTGGCATGAGCACACCCCCCCCCCAAAGCCACCGCAGTTCAGCCACTCTACTTCCACAACAAATGGAGTGTGGCGCTCATGGGAGTAGCATGCAGCTGCAAAAGCAGGGATGTTGACCGTGGTGCTCGAGGACGAACGTTGTACTGGGCTGAACCCAACATCTATGAGTCGGCAACACAAAACCAGCAAGGCAAAGCTATCTTGAGCTCTGAGTCCTCAATGTTTCTAAAAGGCAATGGAAACACCTCAATGTATATATTTCCTATGTCAGAGCCAGATTTCATTGTTTCACTGACTTCGCTTTCCTTAACCACTTGTCCTTGTCAGGAGTTTGTCCCAGCAGGCTTTGAAGGCACATCCCAGACAGTGCACCATACAAGAGCCACATATGTACACATTCTACACGTGATCCCTATAGCAATTCAGTTTAACCAGATAACCCGAAACACAAGCCTTTGAACTGCGGGAGGAAATCAGTGCTCAGAGGAGGCCAACACACATGTGGGAGGAACATGAAAACACTACACAGGGTAAGCTGAATGCATACCAATGTCCAAACAAACAAACAACGCACTATGAAGCAACAGCTTGTGCTGTTTCTTTCACAGCTAAACTAATAACAAGCCAATAAAAAGGACAACAAATGATAAATATCTATGAACCACATGGAAAAAAACAATACGAGCGATGAAGTTTCAGAAGCACAAGTCCGAACTACTAGTGGAGATGCTGCCTGGGCTGCAAGGTTGCATCCCATTCTAGAGCCGGTCCCCTGGATCCCCAGGGCAGGACTCTAAGGGTTCGAAACATCCCCTGGTGACGGCTTACCAGATGCAGAAGCACAGCAAAAACACATGCACAAATCTGAGCAACTTCTAACAAACAACCGTCAACACAATAACCTCTGCGGCTGGTCAGCTGAAACCAAAGGGAAGGCTGAAAATTACTGCATACAAGTTGCTCGACTGAAAGAAGATCTGAAGCTTGCTCTATGAAAAAAACGAATGTTAAAACACCTACATTTTCAGCAAGACAGCTGACATAAATGCAGAGTCATGTACTCACTTTATTAAAATAATGCAAAGTTTTTTTATTACTGCGACTGTTTTCAATATCCCGAAGTAATGTACAGTAACAACATTCGTAAATTTCAGTCAACACTTAAACTCCCTGAACCTAATTTCTCCCTCTGAGCTGTTCTTAAACAGCATGATTTTAAGATGTTAAAATGGTCTGGCAATTAGGGATGGCCGATTAGCTCCATTTTATGTGCACATACTGTATACACGATCGCGCAAAGAACGGAGCAGAATGGAGGAGGGGGTGACGGCTGTTGCCGATGAGTCGAAATCGCAACAAACTGGTAAAGTGAAATGGCTTTGTGATGGCGTGAAACTTAGAGCCAGGCAGGCGGCGGAGGCCTTGGGGCCAAACGATTAAAGTGATGCTCCTGGGTAATCAGACGCGTTGAGTCCACAGGAGAACCCACCATCTCTATGAAAATATTTTCCTCAGGAGCTCTGCAGAATCTAACTCAAACACGGAGGGAAATTACGGTTGCGGGATCCGGGCCTGTTAAACGGGGGAGTTGGTAGGCAAGTCGGTCTGTGCTTGGGCGCGAGGTGAAGGCGAGCAGGCGGTGAAATATTTCCGTAGACTGGGTGAGAAGGGAGGGACAGCCTGTGCCATGTTTTGGGAACTGGGTCAATTTTCCCAGAGGCTTCAGGCCAGGGGAACAGAGCAGAAAATGTAAAAACCTGTTGGTGGCCATGTATGTCAATGTGGACAAGAGCATCAACTGAGAGAACAAATAATGAAAAAACTGCCAACCAACAACCAGAACAGTGGGTGTGTGTGTGTGTGTGTGTGTGTGTGCATGCGTGAGTGTTTTAAATTAAATAAGCTTGCTTTATTGTATAAACAATGCGGTAAAAAAACAAAAGTTTTTGGACATTACATTATCGTAAATATGCAACAGGTACCACGATGGTTAAGGACAATGTCTTACAACCATACGGGTGCTGGCTGTAGCCCCGATCCGAATTCTTCCCGCAAAATACCCTGCAATATAAACTGGGGAAAAGTCGCTTTGGATAAAAGAGTTGGCTGGACAACAAAGTAAAAGAAGAGTAATCCTACCAAACGTGGGGAGGCTACTGAGGAGGCCTCACTGTGAACTCAGATCAGATCGGCTCACTTATTTGCAGTAGAGGCCTTGGCCCGTCCACACCATGGTAGCCCATAAATTTTCTGCTGGGGGTCCTGGCAGCACCAGTGTTTGGCACAGTGTGTCACCAGCTTCCTGGGCAGACTGGTTGGCTAGCATTAGGCCAGCTGGAAGGACTGATGGACCCAGCAGGGGTCATACGGGGAACCATCTGAAGGCTCCATCTAGTGCTTGTACTTTAGAGAAGGAGGGAGAGAAATCCATCCTTCCGGCTGACTCCCGTTCCAAAATAATTACCCTTGATGGGATTTCTGAACCACATAGAGGGTTTCGAAAGGGCGCAATTTAGCACTTGAGCAGTTGTGGTCACTGCAGAGATGAAGAGATGTTTGAACCCAATGTTCAGTATGGAATTAAATTTTGGTTTGCGAAGAATTGAGCAGCTAACATGACTGGAAAGACATGTGAAAAACACTTTCTGAGGAAGCCTTTCCAATGACAGAGTAACTCTGGTGGTACAAACCAAAATGAGGATATTGAAATACAGAATAAACAGGGAAATATTTTCTAAAAGAGCGGTATAATTTCCTCGTTTTGCATATGTAAAAAATCGCATGCAAACAAGCAGACATTATTGCATCTAATGGACGGCAAGGTCAGAAGTGGCTGGTAGCTGTCAAGTATCATCAACACCCAGCTGGATAGACCTCGACACAGGATGACCACACTGCCATGTAGGCCTTACATTTGTGCTCCAGGAAAACATTCACTCCAACAGGCAAAATATTATAGATCTTTTTTTTAACCATAATATCCAATATTATCAAATCAACTGTGCCTTATTGTCAATATAGAGGTGTGAATAATAACTGAATTTTCAAAAATGTCACATGGGATATGGATTTGTAGCAATGTTGATGGGGGATGAGAGGTCTACTGGCCAAAAGGTCTCAGTGGTTAAAGTCTAATATAGCAGTCCTCCCTCCCAAAAAAGCCAATTAATTATGCAGTGTCACGTGTCTCAGTGTTTCTCAAGATAACTGCAGCGTAAGGAGACATCTTCTTTGGCTGGAGCTCCTCGCTCGGAGACTTTTCTTTGGTGAGATTTTCTCTCTGTTCGATGCTGCATAAAAGGCTGAACATCTGCACACGGCCCTCATCTCAGAGGGCACAGCAGCAGCAGCTTGTCATCGTTAAGGAGGCCGACAGTGGCTTTTGGGCCGCGACCCTGCCCCCCCCCCGAACCTCTGTGGGCTCTGCGCAGTGGCAACCACACCAGATGTCTGCAACAGCTCTCAGACGGATGGCAAGCACCTGCCGTCGGGGGAAATTAGAGAGCTCATCTGCCTTTTCTTCTCCCGGTCGCGTCACTTTAATTATTTACTCTTCCATTGTAGTTTGTTTCCAAGGAACAGCAGACAGTTGATCAACTGTTTAGAATCGTGCAACGTGAAATTCACAATCTGTCTTTTATGTAATAAAATGAACTGTAATTATAGCATAACAAAAGAGTTCAATATTTCACCATTCAAATCACTAGTGAGCCATTCTTATGTTATTGTTTATAGTCACAAATATTTTGTATGGCTATGGATCAAAGTCATAAAGAAACTTGGTCTGAATAGAGAAATAAGAACATTCTCTGATAGCAAGGTTTGCTTTCAGAAAATAAATGGAAAATAAAAGAACAGTAAATCTTTATTCACATTTGAAATCTAAGGGGGGGGGGGGGGCATATCTGGGAGATGATCCAGCCGCTGGGTTGCAGACCACTTCTCATCTCTGCAACAGCAGTAACCAAGAATGAAGCAAGAATGAAGCTCCTTTGACAGCAATGCATGGATACACAACTGCAGTTCCCTCTGGTTTTACCCACATAACAGCTTATGAGTAACCTTACTGTCACAAAAATCCAGTGTTAGAGTGAGTTGAAAAACATTTTGTTGCTTCCGTAATTAAAATATAAGACCTTTGGAAGCCTTGGGATTTTGTGGCTAGTTGTAAGTCTGGTTCCAAACCTGTTAGAGCTGAAAGGCAGCTCAGTGCACGTCTCACTGGAGCACCAGGGGGTGCAGGCCAGGGACCAGGGACCCAGGCAGGGATGTAATAATGTGCTCCTGTCCTTTACAAGTAACCTCTTACACGCCACAGGTCTGCGTGCTGACTGCTTTGCAATGCTCTAAATATGGCTATACTGCATACTTACAAAGTTATCATCATATTAACCAATTAACCAAATTCTTTAATTGGTTTAACCAAAGTTTGCAAAGCCGTGATTTTATAGAGGCAACGGTAAAGAGCTGATTCAGCAATCCGGAAAAAAGAGAAATAATTCCTTAAGGACTACCTGAAAATCTTGACAAAAACATACACCATACACCTTAAAACCTGAAAGTCCTTAAAATAAATTGCCTACATCTGCAGTTTAGCAGCATAAACCTTTCCTATCCATACTAGTAAGTCTGTCACAATGAAACTATTTAGTCGAGACATATAATAGTGTAAATTTCCATTGTCCAAGTAATGATATTTTAGTGTTCGGAATGCTTTATCTTGCAACTTGTTGATTTAGAGACAATGACTATATAAGTCACTGACTGTGTAAAGTATCTATGCTAAGACTTTTAAAAAAAAAAGAAGTTATATTCACACATCCGAATGGTCAAAAACCCGACTTTTTTTTTTTTTTTTTTAAACCGGTTAAAGAATTCTTTCAGGCAATTATTTGGATTTAGTTTTAGGAAAGTGAAAACTACCTCAACTGGACAGAAACTGGTTTTGCGGGAGACTGGCTTCAAAATGTCACAAAAGAATCTTTAGTATTAAAATTTAGAACAGAAAAAAAAATAGTGCTGATAGATAGAGCAGGTGCCTCATTTCTGCCTCCTCCGAGTGCCCCAGTTTCCTGCCACTTCTGGTGATCTGGTAACACTAAATTACCTGTGCTGTGTGAGTATGAGAGTAAGTGTGTGTGTTATTGACTTGCAGTGGACTGGTGTCCAGTTCCAGGCATGCACTGCCTCGTGACCAACATTTCCAGGATAGGTTCCTGACCACTGAAATGCTGCACTGGACAAGTGGTAACAGCGTGGATAAATAAATGAATAAAATGAATAAAAATGAAACATTACCACTGTATGAAATCATCCACTTAAGCTGAAAACTGCATTTTTTAGTCACATTAATCTGAAAATCTTTTCTGAAAATAGAAAACGGAAAACAGCACAATACAGGATGGAAAAAGGAACCAACAAAAAGGGTGGCAATGCAAGTGTGTACTTGGAATTTTGTCAGTAAATATGGTTTGGCTTGAGGGTTCATTAAAAATTAGACATAGCAATGGCATCTCAGCTAATTAGTGTACCTGTCTTAAAGTCCTCCACTGTTTCCTTGAACACTTAACCATGATAAAGAAGAGACAGCACACAAACTCCAGGCGCACACATCAGACATTAGAAACCCACTAAATGCCAATCGCGCTTTTCAAACAGGCTCTGGAGGCCTGCAAATGCTAACAAAGATGACTTTTTGAGGCACATGCAAAGGCAAATCAACAGTGCTGGCATCCTTACCTACCCAAATACACCCCCCATCCCGCTGTACACAGACGTGCCTTGTTTGAACTTCCGGTCCTCCAAGGCTGAAGGCAACTGCAATGTATTTATTCCTCTGTGCTTGACGCTTCAATGCTGGTGTGGCTCGCTGGGACTTCCTGAAGCACCGGCAGTAGCTGTGTTATACAGCCATTCTCCGCTGTGTAAGCACAGTAATTGTACATGATTTTCAATACCTGAGAGGCTTCATTAGTCCTTTGCATTAAACTATAGACAAAAACAACCTCTCCAATCCCAAGGAGGAGGGGGGCAAGGCCATTTACCCAGCAATTTTGTGTGGGAGGAAGGTACTCCTATGGGACAATGCTGTTATATTCTTTTAAAACCAAACTGTGTCACAGAATTACTGCATGAAGTTAAACTGATGGCAGCTTAGTTAGGATCTGCAATGCCAACAGCCAAGATTTTTTTTCCTTGTCAATCCTAGGCAAAATTACCTGTGGTTGCCATTTTTCTTCCACCCTCCCTCTTACTTTGCTTTTCATTAAATGTTGATTGCTTGCTGAGAACCGCAAGCGTGGATATCATGTCCGCACTCTCAGGGTCTGGAGAAAGGCTTCCTGACACACATCTTTTTCAGAAAAAGGCAAGGAATGCGATTTGAAATGTGACACCGTAATTTTGTTTTTCATTTTGCGGCACCCCCTCCCCTTCTTCCTTCTGCTGCAGCAGTGTGATGTCTGGGAGGAACCTGTCACTCAGCCCCACATTTTCTCCATGGCCAATGCTGCCTTTGCAAACAAACAAACAAACAAACAAATAAATAAATAAATAAATAAATAAAAAACCGTCCATTACCTGCCATCTTTTTAGAAACACGCATCGCGTTTCAGCTGATGAAAGAAGCCTTTGCGGGGAAAAATTCGTTTTAAGCATGATCTTGTGCTGTTGAAATACTTAAAAGAAAGAGATTTCCCCAACAAGCCCCACCCCTTACCCCCTGAGAAAAAAGTTATTAGAACTCTAAAACCATCTCCACAGGTAAATTCACTGTGTTTATGGATAAGGGGATCCACGTGTCTTAAGAAATGTGTTTTTTTTTTTTTTAAATCCAAACCCTGCTCTTTGTCTAGATTAATTGGTGCAATTTGTCGCCCTGAAACGGCAGAGCCGATTTCAATCTGGCCGCTCATTCAGGGGCCTGGTGTAGAAGCAAAAGCTGATTGTCTGCCTGGGAGATGCCTGGCAGCAGATGGGCTCTGACAGGTCCCTTTGACATTTTGACATTATCTTCAAATGTGGGAAATCTGAAAGGGTGCTTTACCTGACACTTCATACAATCACCAGCACCCCCCAAACCCCAACCCTAAACCAGAGCAAAGATTCCCACTTACTATCTTCACAAGATTTACCTTTTTTGAGCTGGTGCCCGGAAATCTTATTCAATCACGTTCAATCTTCTTTAAACATTTCACTCTTTACGCGGCACCTCTGGGGCTGGACCACACTTTAACCAATGACACAATGGCTCACTCTAAAGGCAATCAAGGGAATCTCAGCTTACTTGGGTTGGGTGAGGTTGGAGTTAAAGAGTTCAGGAGAAGGCCACGAGGCTCATTGTCTAACACATGCCATTTGTGGGGCACACTGTTGGGATGAGAACTTTTCATAAAGCACTTGACACCTGTCAAAATCTGGTCAGCCAAAAACTAACCAGAGCGACATTTGGGAAAATCAGTTTTAGACTGCACAATTCTTCACTGAACACATATACAGTACATACAAAAGTTCATGTGACCTAGTCAACATTTCCACTAGTACAGGTGGTCCTTGAGTTACAAAATATGCAACTTACAACAATCGTCCCATTAACACCATTTATATTATTTTGAGTCACAACAATTGGTCGTAACATCTAATGACCCCTTCATCTGCTGTACAATAACGCTGGCAGCCATACTTACAATTTTCTGGTTGTCTAGCAGCAGTTGCATTTTCTTTATCATTTGTGATGCCCTTTTTTATTTTAAATTGGTTAGCAAGCAAAAAAGCAGCTGTTCTGTTGGTGCTGACAAGAAGAGGCTAAGGACAAGGTTTAAAAATAAAAGTGAAAATAATGGAAATGCTGCTCTGCATTAGTATAATTATTTTTCTGTTAGCATTATTTTAACACAAATGTGTGAAATTACTGAGCAAATATAATAAATCCCTGTTATACAACATAGTGTTTATACATATTAACTATTTACGTATACTTATGGTTCAGTTAATAGCACAGCATGGTTTATATAATACACGTAAGGGTACTTTTGCTTTATAATGAAGCTGACTGAGTTGGTTGGAATAGAAAACCTTCTTAGGGCAAGAAACACATGTAGTAAAAACATCCAGCCATGTTTCAGATACAGACATTATGACAGAACCAACTCCAGGGCCACGAAGCAAATCATCAGTGTACAGAGACTACTGAAGAAGAAAAACAACAAGCATTGACAGCAATAAGAATTTCAGATTAAAATTCAGGAAGATGGAGGGAATTGTTAATGTTAGCAGTATATACTTAAATAAATAGCATCATAAGAATTCAGTTAGCTCATTTCCTCTAGTAGGACAGGCATCATTCAAGAAATTTATCCTTCTCAGGTGTCACATTTTAATATAAATACGTACACGGATGGCACAATGCGTACGCTTTCTGACCTTGCGCGCAGGTAATCTAGCAAGGCCACTGCAACTACTGGCTAAGTGTAGTTAAAGGTACAGAAATACAGAAGACGGCACAGATACTGAAGACTGTTTTGGTTCCAAGGATGTAGAGCCCTTCATCTTAAGGAAATATATATATATATATATATATATATATATATATATATATATAAAAACATACAAAAAAAAAAACCACCAGGCTGATACAAGTGAGAGACCTGCCAAGAGGCAGTAAAACTTCCTATTCTCAAGTGGGTGTTTTAACATCGTCCCCCCTGACTCACAGAGACGCTGCCAATACTCAGAGCAAACAAAGGTCAGGGGGAATATTAAATCATCTGTCTGAGTCTCTCTTCCCCTCCTCTTTTTGAGGCAGCAGATTTACAACAGGCTGGGTTAGTTTTCATTCGTTTCCTTTAGAGCCTGTAACAGCGTGTGATTGTGCTCGAATTAAACCGTCAGAGTGTTCCTGCGAGCGGCAGAAAATTGTATGGGTTCTTGCATTTGTTTCTACAAAAGTGCTTTAAGAATGATTTACACAGTGACTTAGAAAATTGCAGTTTTTTTTTTTTAACTATTTATCTGGTTTTCTATCCCAGCAGAACTATACAGGAGTTTTAACTTTTCCTTATTCAAAAAAAAAAACAATTTGTTATACCAAACAAGTTCTCCAACAGGGTAAGAAAATCCAAAGCAAACAAAATGAAGATGGGAGTTTTACAAGGTTCTCAAGGGGAGAGGAAAGAGCAAAAGTCTGTGAACTAAAACCCAGCAGGGGAGGGGTGGGTGTCCCAGAGTGAAAAATCGCAGAGCGGCAAAGTGGGATTTGTGTCCATTAATTCTCACCCAGGGTAACGCCACTTCCTCTCAGGCTTGGGAAGCAGGGGACGGAAACAGCAGCTTGATCCTCCACTCATCTGTCCTTTACTTTGAAGTCTCTTGCTACCCCCTAGCCGTACTCCACCCAGGAGGAAGGCATGATGCAGACCCCCGCAGCAGGGTCCTATTCCAGGAGGTCCCTGTTTTCAGTGTTTGCCCTTTAAGTGTGCACATAACTCTCCATGTGCAGTGGGTCCTGATGGATTTCAGCGTAAAATATCATGCAGGCAGCTACATGAGGTAGCTATGGTGTCTGCCAATATGCACTCCA
The DNA here is from genome assembly GCA_018136845.1 of Heterotis niloticus. Lineage (NCBI taxonomy): Eukaryota > Metazoa > Chordata > Actinopteri > Osteoglossiformes > Osteoglossidae > Heterotis > Heterotis niloticus. Next base: position 28,483,793 of record CM030893.1, read on the forward strand.
CCTTCCACCATAACACTAATGCGTTCCACCGTTTTACCTCTGCGAGCACAGAGACAACGATGTCTAATATTTTAAATGAAGTTTGTCTTAGATAAGCTATGACTCAGAACTACAGTCAGCATCGCATTACATCAAAGGTAAAGAAGAACCCACCATCTGTGAAAACTCTTACAAACATGTACTTCTGCCTTTGTGCCCTTCCGCATTCTTCCTTGGAACAACGCAGCAGTAAAATGCAGAGCAATCTTAGCTACCATGAGGCTGCTGATACCGAGACAGCCGGATACAGCTTTACCAAGACCAAATCAATCGTATTTTCCATCTTTACAAGTGACTACTTTTCACTCACTGGCATGGTAGCAGAACAAACCATTTGGAAATGTTATTCAGAGTCCCACTGAAACCAGTGCCAGCTTTCCCTTTGCTTTTGGGTGGGGAGAAAATACATTATCGTACAGCTAATCCTGTAGACTCAATACATACAGACCAGGTTCTCACTTTCCTTTTTCATCCTTCAGTGACTCTCGATTTCTCCCTCAAAAAGCAGCACTGGAAAAGAACACTCACAGCCTGGGTATTTTCACCTACTTCAGAAGTCAACCTTTTGTTAGCTATTCACCTGGCATCCCCCGGATAAGTACTTGTGGAGTCCGGAAACGATAAAGCAAACTTTTCAACGAAAGCCAAGGCCGCTTGCTTTACAAGTGGTTGATCAGTTTTACATGGGTACAAAGAATGCATCATCTGTGAAACTGAATAAAACGAGTCAAATAATACTCTCCCGTAAAGGAGAGGGTTGCAATATAACTTTTATTTTCCCTACATATAATATGCTAGAAGCACTATCTAGAAATAGGCATAAAATTTGAGTTTTATTCAGCTTGCTTCTGGCAAAAAAAACAAACAAACAGAAACAGTTACAGAAAGACTAATATTGTTTCTAGCATTTAACAATTTAAATGAGATTTCCAAATCTGTTCACCAGTGCAGGGAGACTTGTGTGAAATGCTAATGGCCCCCAGAACTGTTTTTATTTACAACAGATACAATAGGAGGCTGTTATTAAATGTTAGAGGTCCGCCAGGTGTGCTAAATTAACTTATACACAGGCTTCAACATAGCCATTACTGACAGTCACACACTTCTTATTTTCTGCTGTCAACAAATTCTCAAGAAACAAAAAAAAAATGCACATTAAATTACTAGAACGGCAGAACAATTGCCCTGTCACTGTGCAATGCATTCAATTTTTGTCTCCCTCTTGGGCTGTGTGACTGCAGAGGGTGTGTGAGTCATGGCTAGATGAGCTGGCAAGTGGTATTTAAAAAACCAAATTTTCAGGTAAAAGTGAAGATACAAATTCTTTTTTAACACTCAAAACATCTCACAGCAAAAGCCGTATGGTAGGAGGTCAGAGACAAGAACTAGCTGCCACGAGCAGTCCAAATTTCTGTCTGCCAGGGCTCCAAGTCTACTCAGTCCCTGACATCAGCCTTCCCTTGATGGGACAGAAAAGGTTAAAAAGTCCCTCCAGAAGCAACAGTGGCTGGCCACCGTCCAGAAGGACATGGGAACCAGGGCAGAAGAAGTACAAAGGGCTGATTGTAGTTACCCATTGGCTTGGAAATGACTTGCAGGCCTAATGAAACTAAACCCGGGCCACAGCGGCAGAGTAAAGTCCCGGGTTCTGATGAAAGAAAAGGTTGGACGGGGGAACGAACCAAGCAGGAGTTATTCCAGCTTAGCCAAATAAGAGCACTTTGTTTTGAGACACACTCAAAGCCGATTACAAAAAAAAACCAATGACTAAGCAAAAGCCGTCCTTACTAATTAGACAGTTCGCCATGTTCATAGGAGAGCAGAACGGGGTCATATATTTCTTCTTGGAGGTTATTCTACAAATTAGGCACAGAGGTTAAAGCTTTCTACTGTACGCAATTACAATGGCAGATCATGAAAGCACCGGTGCCCACATTGTTGGTTCAGTCCGCTGCAGTAATATGCATACAGACATTGCACAGAATAAAAGCCTTCAGTAAGACCTGTGGTGGTGGGTCTAATGTTAAGATATTTGCACGGTGAAAACTCTTTTCTTCCTGCGAAGGATGGAGTGCCCAGCAGCACATATGAAGCAGTAAGTAGTTAACCTGCTGTCTGGCCCTCTGACAATTTATTGCTCATCGGTTATAACATTTATGGATAAAATATATCTCCCTTGTTAACAGCAGTCAATAATAAACCATTTTGAGTTAAAATTTTAAGTTCAACATTACTTCATATTTACACCACTCAAATATGGGGCGCAATAGTGTCAGAGGTCTCAAAGAACCAACTGTACGTTCATCAGACAAGAATCGTAGATGTTCTAGATGTGACCTAACAAATATCTAATTAAAATATATAGGAAGAGCAGTTTCCTTCTACAAAGCTGTGCATCTTCTCATCCTTGTGCTCTCCTTCTGCAGGGAACAGGGAATGTCTCCGTCCTGGAGTGTTCCCTGTCATAGCAAGAGTCAAGGCCTGTGTCCCCCTGCCTGCCCAGCCCCGCGGATCTTCGAGAGAGACAGATCCTGTGACCCCGGGCAACCCACCACCTGTTTCTTCCTATTCTGGGCCGCTCCCCACGCTGAGAGCACCCTGCTAATTGGCCCTTATACGAGCAGCCTGTAGCGCCCATAGGGGAGCGGGAGTTGCGGGGTGGCTGCCCTGCCGAGTCATGTGAAGCAAATTTTAAGCCTGTAGCATTTCAGACATCTCACTGACTGACAGCGACTGCCCCTGCCCACCTCAATGCCATTATTCTGCTTTGGACTGTTCCCCCCCCCAGAAGAGAGCTGCTGTTGTTCGAGCAGTCTGTTTTAATTTTATCTGGGAGAAAGTAAATTAATTAGTTCATCCTCCTGGACTGACTGCTCACAGAAACAAACAGAGAGCAGCCTGTGGCAGCCCATATTGGATGACCGACCAGGCTATTTTGATAAATTACCCCAGTGAGTGCAGCGGAGGGGTATAGAGACACATAGGCAGACAGAAAGCCCGCCGCTTTACACCCAATCCAGTGACCTCAAACACAGCGCTGATCAAACTGAACGCGGCCCCCAGGAAACACACTCAATCAGGCTGATTTGTTTTGTCTTCCCAGAATGCCTCTGGGAGGGAAAAATAGTGAGGAAAAATAAACCTTCACATAATCAAGTCGCTCAATCAGGCTAAAAATTTCAGTTTAATCCCATTCAGTTTTGATGACTGTGTGTGAAATTTTCACTACCGAAGAAGTGTACGTTTACCCAGAACGATGCTCTTAAAATTTACCTTGTATTCACTCAATAATATGGATCACAGTGTCTTTAACTAACTTGGTTTCAAAGTCACTCAAATTTTATAGATACTAGTTCATATATTTTCAGCGTTTAAGTCAATGGGGCTTACTTAAGGTCAAATAAATTGTCAATTTATAGCTGTGCACTGCAGTTTCCATGGGCTGTATTCTCCCCATGAGAGAAACCCCTCCTGTACCTGAGCACACAAATCGGCAGTGTCCTCTGCGGAGGGCAAGAGCACTTCTCTCATCAGCAGGATTGCACCTGCATGGCTACGCTGTCACCTTAACGCTACACCAGGGAGCCCCGTCTCAAAGTGACGGCCAATGGCAAGCAAAGGGGAGGAGCCTCAGGGCGACAGCAACCAATCCAAGTGTTCCGTGCCCTCTAAGGGAGCCCGGCAAAGTCACCAAAAAGAACTGCTTACCTTGCCAAACTGTTCAAAATACTGCTTGACGTCTTCCACTACCGTGTTAGCCGATAATCCGCCTACAAATATTTTCTTTGTTCTTGTGACCATCTGGAAAGACAGAAAAAAAAATGGAAAAGAGCTTTGAGTTAAGCACACAAAAAAGATACTGTGTTTGAGCGTAACACAAGTACAGCAGACCATTTGAAGCTTAAACTGTGACACCAGGGAAACTTGCCGGAAAAGCCCATGAAGAGAACAGCTTGGGAATACTCGTGTGTTAACAGCACGGGGAGACAGAGAGACGCGTCCCCCTACACTAAACTTCATTCTTGCTACTCCAAGCTGTTTCTTTGCCCGTGTCTTTTCCAGCCAGAGACTACTGAGAGCATCTGTACATAAATTACACATTACCAATTATGTACATGAATTTATTAATTATAATTATATTTATTAATGCATAAAATAAAACCCAACGCAGTCACAAGCATGTGATTTTTAAACGCAACTTAGATACAAGTTTTCGCATTTATGACTGAAATGAATACCATTTACTGAGTTACGACCGGGCACGAGGCTGATTTTTCGCATTTATGAGAAACGAGAGTTGAGGAATTTTTAAAGGCCGTGCTGTTTGTGTCCAATTTAGTCTCCAATGTACAAGATTTCAGCTTACGAGCCAATTTCAAGGGATGCATTACGCTTGTAAGTGGGATGATGCCTGCATTGTACAATAATATCACAGTGCTGATTGCTGCTTCTACATATTTTCCTCAGCTTATTTCACTCATGTCATAATAATTCATAAATTATCACCATATACAAAGCGCACTGGAGATAAGGAAACATCTATAATCATAGATATTTAGCTTTGCCATAATTAATTTTATTTCGACAAGTAAATTCTTCAAAAACACGATAATGAAACCAGCGAGCTACCAGAGATTGGGGGGGGGGGGCCGTTTGCATGGACTGTGAAGGTATTTGTATTGCATGCAGTCACCATGCAAACAAACAGCATCCACAAGAGCATGCAGGCAAATGGGGGGAGTGCTGGGCTTCAGAAGGAACTGTGCAGCTGCCCTCCCCTCAAACCCCGTGTCTACAGGCCTGCCCCTGAGACAGGTCCAGGGTAACATCCCACGTCAGCTGCTGTACCACAGTCACGAAAATGAATGGTTAAAGGCAGTGGTGTGTGTGCTTGTGTGGGGGTAGGGTGGGATTTATCAACATCACTCACATTTATCTCAGGCAATCTCTGTAACAGAAACACAGGCCAAGGCCACTTCAGTCTTCATCTCTGCTTGCCCTCCTACATCTTTTACAGCTGTTTCATCTGCTTCCCTTGATAGATAATCTGCCTGTCTTTTCCAAGTCATTTTCTACACCCATGCTCCTCAGCTTGTCGGCTGTGAGTTAAGTTTTTAACGCTGTCTTTATGCTTCCTGACAGCGCGGCCCATAGCTGATGGGATTTCTTGGGGCCCTGGAACAGCGCAATTACTTTCTCCCCCCCCTCTCTCTGCTGTGACAACAGTCAACAGGCCTTCCCTGCTCCTCTCCAGCCCAGTGCACCTCCCTTGGGAACGGGCAGCAGCTTTTTCAAGAGAGCGGCCAGGCTGGCGTTCTCTGCCATCTCTGGAATTTGCATACGGCCACCGGTACTTGAGGATGTGCTCTCCTGAACGAGATGGACGCATATGTAGGAAGGGATTGAATCTGTCATAGGCCGGCAAAAACGCAGGGTGCAGAGATTATACCATGACAGAAGATGGACCGTATCCGTGGAAACGACTAACGACCTTTCACCCTTGCCGGTCTCTAAGGCGCTAAGAGGAGGAAGCTGCATCGACAGTGTTTGTCCCTTGACTTAATGCTGCAGAGCAGAAGGATTCACGTTCGGCACAGTCCCATCTTTCACACAGAGGCCACGTTACTCCACTTTTTTAAGGTGTGACATTTTGCCCTCCAAAAATGCACATAAGATGACACACAGCGCAGGTTCCTAGCATCCCCAATCACTGCGAGAACTGCATTGCCACAAAGCATCACGCATCACCTCCTAACAGTGTGAGTCAGGCCTGTGATTGAGAGGTCAGAGTAATGGATGGAGTTGCCACATCTTGTAATAACATGCTTGAACAGAAAAAATATCTCCCGTTCTTATTGCGCAGGGATTTGCAGATTCAGCGCCCGCAGTTAAGATACCGGCTACTCATTATTTGTGCAAATTTGAAAAGCTCTATCGGTAGAATGACGAGAGAGCCCCACGCACAGCAGCAATGAGGAATAGTTGTTAAAAACAAATTAAGCAAGCATCCAGGAGGGGCTCTTTACCTTACACTGTGACGAGGAGGGCCTTATTAAAAAGTGGAAAACTACGTAAAAGGTAATGCAAGGTCTGGAACCTAGGCAATCTAAAATATATAAAGTCTGAGGTACAGTACAATACATGAATATGAAAAAGTACCTTTCAAGAAGAGCTGAGAAATCAGAATGACACCACATGCAGCAATGTGAACGCGATGTGCATGTGTTTATTCATACACATTTTTATATAAATAAGTGTGTGTGTGTGTGTGTGTGTATATATATGGCAGCTGAGTTTGTGAGTTTGAGTTCTCTGTTGCTGATGTTGCCGTTTTGGCCCTGTCATCTTTCATGGACAGAGCTTGATCATTCTCTGCGTGTCTAGTAATTTCTTGCCGTATTTTCTCTCCCTGCACAGTGAGAATGTCAGCTGTCAGACTGCTGGTGAAAGATACTATTATGCGGCCCCCTGTAATGGGCCAAGTTCTCCTCACTTTGGCTGCAAGGTGCTGATAAAACAGAAACCGCAATGGAAGTAGACAGGTGCATTCTGGGGAAAGAGGGGGAAAAACTACTGCCCCTGAGAGAAGCAGCCACTTACTGAACATGAGAAAACTCGGTGGTCCAGTATGAGGCAGAAGTTACCCTTTTCTTGTATCCTCCCAAAGTTTACATGCAGCACACTTGATACCAATACTCGACCAGACATTTGTAAGCTGCGGCTGGCTGACAGGGCATTCTCCTGATTTAACCATGATTTAGCTTCTAGTAGTCAAGTTTGGATATCTGCAATGTTGGGCTTAATATGAATTAAACATTTACGACCTCACGACTTTACTGACCAGTGTCAACAGACTCAGCAAAAGCTTTCCCACTGCTTCCTAAGATTAAAAGAACGAGATGTGGATATAAACAATGAAGAAAATTACTCTAACCATTCGGGGCATAACAGCAAAAAATCATTAATATTTTACTAAATGAGAACTCATAGAATATAGCCTCCCCTAGAAATGATCAGCGAAGAGGGCTATTAAAATAAGGGAGACAAAAAGAGAGGTCGTTTCTCATCCCAAAAGACGGAGGGGCTAAAGTAAACTGTTCGCTCCTGGATCGATAACAGGAAATGGGGGTCAAAAGATGTCTGTAAGCACGAACGCGACGGGCCAGAGGTCTATGACACACGAGTACACGCTTTCTTCCAATGGGTCACTGCCGATAAACTTACCCGTGGCGAGCGGACACCCCCGTGGCCGCGTTTTATTTGCTTATTTGGGTGCCTTGATTAGCCGCAACGCAGACTTTCGTCGCTGATTACGGATGACTGACACGGAGTTTTTTAATAAAGAAATAAGCTAAAGGCAAGACGCTCTTGTGTTACAACAAGCAGGCATTTTAATCAGAGGGTCCTCTTCAGCTCCCATTTACATAGCTGGATCACCCTGATTAAAGTGAGATAATGCAACTCGCAATATCCCACCCGCTACCCCACCATCATCTCAAATAGCACATCTTGCTCTGATTGCAGGGTACTTGTACCTTCCGCCATGGCACACCCCTGCCACAAGCCTGCTGCTAATAGATTCCCAGAGAGCAGACGCCACGAGAGAAGCCCCATTTCACCTCAGCTAACGCTGGGCAAGCAACATATCACCCCGCCTCACGGGAGCATTTGCCACATTCTATTCCGTGGCTAAATTTAGCTCCGGGTGTACCAATTTGTACATATTTGCAAAGTGGAATTTTAATGCAGCCAGTCAAATGTGCCCAGCAAACAACGCCTCAGTAGCTGCCGCTAACCCTGATTGACAGCCGTGGAAATGTTTGACGGGGAGCGCCGATGAGCTGATTAGCTACATTTGCCAGACAATGTGAACTCGTGGGTCCCCACCCTCGGCTACCCTCCATCCGCTCATCCCTGTGGGCCAAGAAGGCTCCAGTCATCGGACGCAGCGCTAGAGGATGAGAGTAAGAATCGGTCACCATGGCACAATAACCTGGGCAACTGCTGAACATCATCACATTAGTCATTCATTTATCTCATTTGCCTTTCCAGAGTGGCAGCGAACGACAATGTGATTAATCTGAAAAGCAGAACAGCTCCTTGTGTGTCCTTACGTATCTGTAGACTCTTATGTGACAAGGTCAAATGTCACACCTAAGTGTCTTTTGGACTTAACTAAGTGAATTAGCTGCTGTCTATCTGTCACTATGAGTATTAACCATATATATCTGTTGTTCTTCCCTTTGACTTCCCCATGCAACAGGACACCTCAGGTGAAATTTCACCAGAATGAGACCTATAAGCTCTCACTGTTTGAACAGCCTCGCCCACTGAAGATCATGTGAGAACCGGGTAAAGTCAGTACAGACGACACTCAACCGCTCCAGAACCTGCTTACTGCATACTGATGTTGTAAGTACCTGTAGTCTTCTTGCAGGTTTAGAGGGCCAGTCAGTTGGATGGCCGGTTGGTTCACCAGAACAAACTATATGGACTTTGATCATCTCCCTGAATGCTACGTTGGCTTTCATGACCATGCTTACTGTTCATTGTAACTACTGATGCTACTTGTGCATCTATTTGTATTTTTGCACACTCTTATATGATGCGCTCCAAAGCTGCACGGTGAAAAGGGCGTGATGAGAAAACTGCTGAATGTTAGCATATAGAAGAAGCTGAAGACTGACTTTTTAATATTTTCTAAATCTCACTCGCTGTGTATAGAGATTCATTTCTCAGTAAAAGACATCACCCTATGCTGAAGTCATACCACAGCGTTTGAAGCATGGAGCACACCCATACATGTAGATGCTCAAATGTGGAAAAAAAAAAAAAGCTGAATGTACCACAAACTGTCCAAATCAGTATCTTAAAAATGGTTTGAGAGATGAGAAGGGGCACAGAAGGAGATCCACTAGTTCCATCTCTTTTAAGAAGTGGTCCAATCTCAGCTCATGATGTACATAAATAGAAACCTAATTGTTAACCACAATACAATTAGACTGAGAAGATGAGGGAGGAGAAAGACGCTTAACACAAATGCTGAGTGGCAGGCAAAAGCACTGTGGCTCCAGATGACACAAGCCTCCAGCACAAGGACAGCAGACCTTGGCTGTTGTTGTTACAGGAGGCCCCATGAGTATGCAGCCATATGAAAACAAAACTCCAACTCAGAATGCAAAACCCTAGCTCGCACAGTGGAGAGGATGCAGACACCACCTTGCCAAGCAAGCCAATCCAACATCACCTCCAGGCTGTATCCATATCTGCCAGTCAAACTAGGCAGACCACTGTGTCTTTAACACACTCATCTTCTTTTGTAAGTTTAAAGCCAGTCAACAGAAATTGCACACAAATAAGCAAGGAGATGAATAGTTTCAATAATACTGCAGAGAGTGTAGCCAGAAATTTGTGCTGCTAACACTTCTGTAGATGCAACTCAAATAGCTAATAGCCATGAACCTTCCTAAGCATGGGTGTTCTTCTTCAGCAGAATCTCGGACCCACTGCCGCACCTTGTCACCAGCCTTGAATTTCCATCTCCGAGACCCTAGTGAAGCCACGGCCCACCACGTGGCCAGCATTGATCAGTGCCATATAGCTTTTCAAGCCCACCACCAGATTTATTTGCAACCCCTGCTCTTTGCCACTGTTCTTTGTGCCTCCAAATTAGATCACGTTCTGCTGGTGCATTCAGGTTGCGCTGAGGTAGACCAAAGGATGACCCCCAGTGCACTTAGCAGTCAATAATCCCTGGGGTCACTCAGGGGTCAACTCCTCTTGCATTAAATACCCAAGCTACGGCCATTATAAAGAATATGCTTACCGATGTGTTGCATGCTTCATAGTATTGCTAATCTTCAGGTGGAACCCAGAACAACTCATCACCTTGAAGGTGTTCTGTAACAATTCTTAAATACAAATGAACCCGGTTTTCTGTCAAATGCAAAGCATTAAACGTTATTTATAAAGGGGACTGTGGCAAGCCGCCTTAAAAGGAGCAATGTACAAAACTGCTGCCAAGCACTGAGCAGTGTCCACAATACTTTATTTAATCAGATGTTCTGTTAATCCAACAATCCTAGTTATAGTCATTACACAGCTTGGGATCTGAAATATTACAAAACTTAGTCCCAATATGAACAATAGTTGAACAACAAACATATGGCATGTTCCATAAAAAGAAGGCTAAAAAAAAACACTGCTCTTTTCCCCATGTCTTAATGACCAGGTACACTTTACACGTCAAGTCATAGTCATGGTCAATAGATTATTGCTGTTATGAAGATTGACAGGAGTGACTTGTGAAACGCAGGACTTGGAAGAGATGTGGACTCCCACAGCTAAGATCCCTGCTCACACTGCATTCAAATGAAGCAAACAGAGCCAGGTCCTCATAAACACTCTGCAAATGTAAAAATATTTTCATATTAAGGGGCAACAAAAAAGAAGAAATATTGAAAAGCTCTCCTCAAAGCCATTCTGAAAAATTAATATGCTAATTAAGTGCTTGCTTCAGGCAAAATCTTGGAAACTTTAGCAAGGGAGTTATAAGCACTTAACAAATTACTTACACTATTACGCTGGAAGCAGTATACATTTTTAAAGTGAATGGGCCCCCCCTTATTTTATTACAATAGATCTTGCCATTTCTGAAATACATTTTCCCTTGTTGCCAGTGAAGGAAATAAAATAGGAATGTTTGACTTAATGTGGTTTCTTGAACTATTAGATCTACAGCAGACAGGCAGAATTCATCAATGCTTCCGATACACATTTTTCTCTTCTTGCCTGACGTTCCTCTTCAGTAGAGAAGTAAATCAGATTTTTCCCCCGAATGGGAGTATAAACAACTCAACACATAGCAGGGAACTGGAAAACAAACACAAGACTGCCGTTTATGACATGCTTAACGTCAAGTTCTGTTTCGTTTTTCCAGTTCAGCCCCTCCCAGATCGTGCCTTGAGTTAAGGCGAGACGGCATCTCATAACCATGTTTATACACAATAGGCTCCACAGATAATGCCTAGAGAAAATATGTTTGCCCCCACCAATATACTTCAATCTCCAAACAGGCATATTTAATAAAAAGAGTATAAACAAAAACCTCAGTCAACTTACCACATGCCCTCCCCCCAGGTCTATGGAACAACAACGAGACATACAACCATGCAGCGGCAATAATGTAAAGCTTAACCATGCTCTCATTTCAGTCCCCTGTGACAATATGTTTTTAGGCCTCCAATCCCACCTGGGGAAGAACATCTCCAAGAAGATCTGTGCACAGGAATGCACATTCTACTGCATTATTCTGCCTGTCCTCATGTACTGTTCTGTAGTGACAAGCGCTGTGTCCTACTGCTAGAGAAAAATAATCATAATCCAGCAGTGCAGCTATCCATCAGGCACTTTATTCAAGGTGAGACCGGTAAACTCTAAAAAGCTTTCTGCAATATGTGGGGGGGGGGGTGTCTGTAGAAAACAGACAAAACCCAGCACCCTTCCTCAGATTGGACAAAAATATACTCAGTGAACAGTAAAAGAGAAAAGCAGGAGGACAGGGGGAAAAACAATCTAGTGTCAATAAGAGAGTGACTCTCGCATGAAGTGCTAGTGACCCCCCCCTCCACCCCCAAATCCATAACTTAGGGCACAGCTGGTCTGTGGGAACCAGAGTCTGACACAGACCCATCAGACACAGATGCAGGGCCACCAGCAGCAGGACCACAGGGCAGGTTAAAGGCAAGGTCATCGCAAGCAGAGACGGACACTACAGCATCGCCATGCCAACAAAAAGCACGCTATGGAATGCTCAGATTGCATTCGAACAATCCTTAACACCTCAAAAGAAAAACAGTACTTATAAACACTTAAATCGCGGTTGGGTGAGAGCTGTTGAGCAAAAATCAACTCGTGGTACTCACTTGTGCTATACACAGTAAGGGAGCTTACAGAAATGGTTGCCTTGCCTACTTCTGCGCCTGTTTTTGGAGTGTGGGAAGAAACCCATGCAACATCAACAGGCAAGCTCACTACAAACTGAGCTGGATTCAAATCTACATCCAAACACACAGCCCAGGAGCTATCTGCTGTGCCAACCTGCCGCTAATCCAAATCATTTAATATTGCATAACAATTACTAATAACAATAACATATTAAGTTTACATTTATTTATGTGTGTGTAAAACACAGGCAACATACTTGCAGTTGCAAACAACACAATGTTTACAATTTAATTCCCACTGTACATAGAAGAGGCGTCATTTTGCAACTGAAGCCTCTGTCAGTTGTCTCCAATCGAGTCCAGGTGAATGAATGCACCTGACAGAAAGCTTCGTGCCCGGAACAGCACACAAAGAGCAACAGCCCTTCCTGCAGACACATCCTAGCCCTGGAGGGCAGAGGCTTGGCCTGGGTCCACTTTAATTGGGGTGCCCTTCTGTTTTCTTCCACTAACAGGCCTGCTGTGTCAATCTGAGCACTACATCCCAAGCCCAGCCGTCCATGCTGGCACCAGGGGAACCCCAAACCCAAACTGCCTGTGTGTTGGCAGAACGCTGCAGCTGTTTGTTCCTGGCTTATCACAGACAATCATCCTCATGCATGCTACTTTGGTTAGGACACCAATACTGGGAGCCTTTTTTTTTTAATTTTATTTGCAGAAGACCTTTAACACTTCACTGTGACAGGCTGCCAGCTGCTTAGCTCACTCAGACCACATCTGCCAAGTAAGGAGGGAGCGGGTGACACCGTCATTCCCATAAAGATGCCGTATGATTCAAACCTTGTGAAACAGTTGGTAAAGTGGCCAATTATCAACTAAGGATCTGTAACATATTTATAGAGGCTCCTTTCATACATTAGGCTTGAATGATGTCGACATTTCTTAACTAGAGCGGACTCGAAAAATACCCTAATATATAATTTTTAATGCTTTTCTTTTCTTTTAATGCTCTTACAGTGATGCTAAAAGATTTCACTACTGGAGGGCTGAACTAAAGGATGTGATTTATACATCTCAGAACAGCCGACTGCATTACTTTAGCCTGATGGTTTTCTGCACTAACAAGAAGAGAGCGGAGCCGCACTAAAATATTAACTGGCAACAGCAGCAAACAGGCTAGCATAACAGCAGTGTAATTAGTATATGAAAAACTAATTAAAAATATACAAGGCTACAAATGTTCTGGAGCTTTCAAAATCTATCACTTTCATTATGTTTATGCATCATTGTTATGCACGTGTTATTAACATTTTCTAGCCAAAATCGGGTAAAAGTTCAAACTTACTCCTTGTATACCTGTTTTTTAACATACAAACGGAATTTTCCAAAAAAAAAAAAAAACAACCTTCTATGCTGATAAGAATGGACAAGGTTTCGTATATGAATACATTGAGGCAATTTTCATATTTTTTATTTGTTTAAGAATTTATCTATTCACGTGCATTTATTTCACATTCGTTCAGCATTTGTCTATTTTGTGCTATTTTTGACATTGCCGGTTATTGTGAGCCGGGGCAGATTTTATTTTTCTTGTATCAAAAAGCAACTGCTAGTAATTAGGGGGAATCATGTGCGGTAAACCGATGAACTGGTTAGAGTCATCTCTCCAGCTCCTTTGTTTAATTTTGTCATTAACCAAGCATTAACAGGGGAAAAAAAAAACTCTCTGGTTGCACCCCGTCTCCACGGAATTTTTAAACATTATGGCAACAAACAGAGGCATTATAGTGCACAGCAGAGAAACAGGAAGTACTGACCTACATTATTATTATTATTATTATTATTATTGACAAAGATATCAAAGTGCATTAAAAAAATACTGCTAGTGTTTGATAACAAGCATGTTAAGCTGCACTTTTGGTGTGTAAACCAGACCGTGTTTCAATCAAGTCTCAAAGAAATTCAAGCCCTGGTTCGATCTGACTGGGTGCTTCTTCAGTCTTCAGGGTTTATACAGTACACATATATAAAATATATATGAATGCAACAGCATATATTGGTCAGGGCTGGTAATTCTGAGTAGCTGTGCAAATAAGTGCAGTAATAGTGCATATTAAGCATCCACAAGACAGCATTTCAAATTTAAAATTTAGTCAAGCTTCACAGTCCATAATGGCAAGACTGGAAAGGTAAAATGACGGAAAATTAGTATAAAATAAGCAGGTTTTAATACAGTCTTGAGGCCCAGTGCAAAGTAATGAAGAAACCATCCTCACTTCACTCAACAGCACCTCACTTTTCCTCCAGTTTTGAATGTATTCCTCAGATGGTGCCGCTGAGTTTGCAGATTGAATCAGTTTAACATAAACCAACTCTTCTTACATGTGTGATTAAAAAATAGCACAGCTGGGGGAAAACATAACAGGAAAAAGAAAAAGATGCTGTAGTTGTAGCATCAATGCTTGTGATGTGCTCCCCCACAGGATGGGGCTGTGCAGTTAGGCAGCAGAGGGCCCAGCTGGTTCGACTGTGTGGACGGCTGATGGGGGAAGGAGTGCATCCACAGTGCCCCCACTACTTACACCTCACTGGCAGCTGACTGTCACTGTGAGCAGTTTGCTTCTCCTATCACTATCACCTAACCTTACTCACTGCTTTTTGTAACTGTCTATTGGTACTGAAGCACATGCAAAGAGTCTCCGCACCTTTCTACCAAAACTAAAGTGGTTTGGCTGTCGGATCCCTCGCACACAGTTGTTTTGAAATGATAGGAACTACGGGGAAGAAAAGGGACAGAAGAGAAAAGCCAATGATTGATGACAACGGAGAGGAACAGTGCCATGGGAAAGGTGACGTGTTAAGTATGTATCACTTAAATGCCATCACAATGAACGGTGCACTTATATAACCGTGCAGAGACATGCACAAAAACCCTGACGTCTGGCTTCTCTCTGATATAGCAAGACTGTCTTTTTACAGCATCAATATTTTAAACTGGAAAGTCCCTTTTCTTCACAGGGCTTTATCTTGTCATTATCCTGCACTTATTGTAGAAGTCTTGTATGTCACCCTGGATAGGGGCATAAGCTAAGCAAATTCATATCATCAATAATAATGATGATTTGCACATATTAAATAACCGAGCCACATAATTCCCTCATCTTTTCAGGATTTTCAATGTGACCAAATGCAGCTGTTCCCTTCCGCTGAACATTTCAGGTGAATAAAATTCGTCAGGTGAATAATAAAGTGGTAACAACAGAGATAAAGGCGTGTTCTGGAGCATTTCCCGAACCTCTGTGGGACCGCAGATGGGAATTCCTGTCGTGATAACAGGGATGAGTATTTGAAGGATCGGCCAGGCTATTCAGCCCAAGTAGCAGTGCGCAGAGCACACTCTGAGGTGGAATATCTTGTTTAACCGGTGTACTACTTATTTTCCCCTTATGATTCGGAACTGTGCTGCTGAGCAGGTGGAGAATAACACCTCTGAATGAAATGGCCTTGTAGTCAAGTTATGTGTATTGAGGACATATTTGAGAGGAAAATGGCAGCAGCCTGCCGCTGTTGATGATCCGTCTGAACAACTTAAAACCTTATGAGAGGATTCCATCGGTGAACTTAATACTTGTCCTGCCCCCAGAAATTCAATAAAATCTGAAATAACGTGACAAGGAGCCACAAGGTTTCGTCTTGTTTTGAACAGGAGAATAAAGCCACTTCCCTGTGACAGAAAGAGAGAGAGAGAATGAGGAACAGGAAAAACCCCACTTTTATATCCTCGAAGATCTTTTCTGTTCTCTCATCTTTGAAATTAGAAAAACAGCTTGTGGCTAGTGCCATTTTCACCAGTTCTGTTCTCAAGAAAAGCAACTGGAAAAGAACAATATCAAAAAAGAAAAATACAAAGCCCTCATGCTCTTTACAGTTTGATATTCACCTTTGTAGACACAATTTTTTTCCCCCAGAAAGCCATTGACAAAATTTATCCATTCACTGCACAACCATATTCATTATGCTCCATCCATGAATTTGGTGTTTACCAAGAAAGCCCGAGGGGTTGCTTTCTATCACCAATACACAGTACAGACATCAGCAAAACATGAGCTCTGAACTCAATAACCAGAAAATGGATGGTGTTCTCAGATAGTCTAACCTAGCAGCTCTAATGGGTCAGCAAATGTTTTGCACAGACCCCAATCCCAGGGCAGGAGTGCATACTTTCAACACTTTGTGCTCCGGCACAGTGTCGTGGTACTGTGGTAAGACTTTATTTTTCTGTAAACTGACCTCGGACTGCACGGCCTTTTTTTTTTTTTTTTTACAGTCCTCTGTGCAAAAGCATTCATTTACCTTCAGCTCATAATAACAGACTCAAGCGAGTCAGTTCCTGACGTCAGTTGTGGCTTTTTTTTTTCCACCATGGTCCAAATAAAACCCAGTGTTGTGTCACATAGGCCTCACCTTTTGGGTGTCAGCAGTCCAGACATAACTTCTTCAGACTGGGACCAATGCAGACGTTCTCTTCTGTGCTTGTTTGCAAAGAGACAACTTTTTAAAAATTTTTTTTATATAAAGGGTGACGTATATATCTTTTAAAAACTATTTAGACCAATAGTGATAATGAGTTAGTATTTTTAAATGGAAGAGTCTATTTCCAAATGTCATTTTCAGCTGGCATGCAATTTTTTTGACTGCAATCTGGACGCAATTTAATCTTTCATTCTGTAAAATTAGGATATGTTAGTAAAAGCAACAGGTATTAGATACTGAGAGAAAAGGAGATAATTCATGCATTCAATTTACTATTAGCCTAGGCTAACAAAGAAAATGTACTGAATAAACAAATTATGAGCAATTTCATGCTTCAGTCCTAGTGTTCCAAGTATTCGGAAAGCTCCAAATAGTAAAAATGTTCACAAAGTACAAAACAACTTCAAAATGTCATACACGGATTACGAAATGTACAAATTGGAAGAGAACTCAATTTATATTAGTGTGAAATTCTAAGCTTTCAATATAATGTAAATAAGATTTGAGAAAATTAAATGTTTTGCATGAACCTGTTTTCTTCAGCAGGGCCTGTCTGCGCTTAATTTTGGCACCCAGTGCTGAGAAAAAGGTACAGCACTGTTGGAAAACAGACAAGTTTGACATACAACAACCCAAAGAATCAGTAAACCAAAAAGCATTTTTGGACTGACTGCTTGGAGCTGTACAACAGACCGCCTAAACATAATCCCAGGTTTAATTTCTAAATTCATGTCAAGCGCATATTACTTCCATGAATGGCATTTAATAATTATTTTTTGGAGAAAAGGAATTAACTAAAATGTCTCAAATAATCCCAACAATAAATCAAAATTAAATTGAACCAGGATAATATATAAACTAATGCTAGACAAAATTAGAATTAGGTGTTAATAAAACATAAACATACCATTTATTTGTTTGTTTGTTTCCCTTCTCTCCTCTGTAAAGTCAAATTTAACAGACAAACAGGTCATGTAGACAGAAAATCTGGGAAAAATAAACTCACTGAAAGTTAAAGTTCTCTGTGTGTTTTGACACTTTGTGGTGTACAACTCGTGTCATCTGTTGACCTAACACACAAAGTGCAAGTAAGGCAGATAAAAGGAGGATCTGCTGTAGCTAGTTGGCTACAGTAATCGATTTGTGAATCAATGGGAAAACAACTTAGCCAGCATGCCCTTGCCTTTGTAGAGGAAATAAATAGCCTTGAGACAAGTCTCTTATGAAGGATTGAGGAGAACTGAAAGGTCCTAGAAACTGAAGGCTTTACTTGACAGCTCCTTCCTCCGTTTAACAAAAAGACGCCTTCCAAGGTGCCACCCTGCTGCCCCTCAAAGACCCAGGAAAAAAGCGATTCACACCCTCTCATGTCCCCCGCACAAGTGCATCCATTAGCATTAGCGCAAAGGCAAACCAACCAACATTTCCACAGCAAACTACCCAGTAATAGAGGCCAGATGGGTACATTCGCAGTGTTTCAGCTTCAAATGATTGTTTTCTGCTTATTACATTTACTGTTAATACAAGAAATTAGCTCAAACAGCGAGAAGGGAAGAACGCAAGTCAGCGTACGCTCAGGTCGTAGGTTCGATGGTTACAAACAAATTCTTCAACATCTAGCTCACGTTCACACCCCCTGTCGCCCGCTCCCCCGCCTCCACCAACAAGCGCTATTGAAAAACACTGTTCAAACGTTCTGTTGCGCTGGCAAAACATCTGTTCTGACAGAGATATCAGCTGAAAAAATAAATCGGGCTCCAGAAATATTTGCACTCAAACGCGGCACGTGGCCTAATTAATAAAACTCCAAAGCACGGGGCGCACCGCCCGATAGGTTTACACTGTAAACAGCGGGCAGTTCTGCCATTGTAAGATAAGACTTGTTCAAACCCATTTCAAGTGCAGCTCTGAGTGTGAAACCGTCACCCTCAGCTCCCTCTCTGAGGCAAAAACCAACATGGCTAATAACACCTATTATAGAGCAGCAAGGTCCTTTTTCCTTCTTGGATTACCATTCTGCATAATTAGACGAGGAGAACACGTTAAAAACCAGAACTCTAAAACAGTGCCGCGGTGGGACACAGACGTTTGACTTCCGCAAGGTTGCCACCATTTCTGGAAGCATCTTTCGGTTACAAGGTGTGTGTTTCTTTAAGAGAAGATACCTCGTACTCATAACGCATTTTACCCCTACAGCGATGGCAGCTACGATACAGAAAAAAGAAGGGCGTCCTCCTGCCTAGGCGCCTCGCTGAGGAGTCCACCTCCCCCTCTACCTCCTCCTGCACACACCAGGACCAGCTTCCCATCTTCCCCAAGCATGTGTGCACAGGGACAAGCCGAAGACATGCATCTGCTTCTATTTGAAAGCCTTCATTTAGTTTTTATTCGTTTATTTATTTATTTTTTTTCCAGGAGCGGATCCTCTTTGTTCTGCATAAATGCCAATTACCTAATTCTCTCTAGCATGCAAATCAGATGAAACGAGGGCACGGCGGATTGCCCATGCAGCTCTGTGCAGCACTGCTTCCAAAGCGACAAGGGTACCTTTTGGGACAATTCTCTACTTAACATTTTAATCAAGCTCTATTTAAAAAAAATTTAATAGAATTTTTTTATTCCCAAAACACCATAATAATAATAATCACTTAGCCTCCAAATCGAAAGTACATCGTTCGCCACCGAGTGCTAAACCGGTGCAAATAACGCAGGTCGGGGACTACGGTATTGATAGCGGTTATTAGGAAAAGTTGTTTAAAAAGCTAGAGCCACCTACGTTTTTGAGCCGTGCGTGTGTTTTGTTTGCATACAATGACATCTATGCGGGTTCTGAGCTGTGGTCCAGATTCAGGCAGCATGAAACCGGAGGACAAGCCTCTCCCCTCCCGAGAGTCCACATCTCAGAAATGAGGGAGGGAGACGGGCCTGGAAGGAGGAGTAAAAGCAGAAGTTCTTTTCCAGCCACAATAGGGTGTCTCCACCTGAGGGGCATGAATGCCTGACTACACCGAAACACAGCAGCGCGGTGGATTAATTAACCCTCCCAGACGAGCGCTGCCAAAACCTCTTAACTTGCTTGAGCTGTTTTTGCTTTCCGAGGAGGGAAACAATGCTGATAGCTGATAGGGGGAAGAGGAGCTCTGCATGGAGCCACTGCTAAAAGGGCAAGTTGAGCACAAACAGGGAAGGGATGGGAGGTAAAGGGAAGAAGCACATCAGAGACCCAGGCCTCCCACTGCAATACCCGCCCCCCTCCCAAAAAAAAAAAAAAAAACCATGTCTCTCTCTGCCTCTCTAACTGAGCAGGATAAAGCCTGGGGTGAGAATAGGTATGCTGCACGAGAACAGTAACACTACACTCAGTAGTTGACAAGCACTTGTGCCTGCTACAGTTGAAGATAGGCACACACAGACACACGCCTAAGGACGCGATACGCTGTGGACGGAAGTGAGCACGGGCAGAGCAGCGCAGGCTTTTCAATTCCCCAGCGCCAGACTGTTCTTAGGCTGAAAATGCTGAAAAATAAATGTTACCTTTAACCTAATAGAGGAAGGTAACAGAGCACAGCCTACGAGCTCTTGGTAGAAAGGTAAGTTCCAACATATTGTAAGTGAACGCTTGAAATGCCCATTTTTACGCAATCATCCCTTGGTAACAGCACTGCAGCAACTAATCAAAGCTAAAACCAAATAAAAACGTAAATCGACAGAGCTCGCAGGAGGATGCATGTGGGCTCAATAGCATCGGAAGGAAGCGCACAGAGCATTTGCGGTGTAAATGCGGCTTGGTAAAACCCTGGAGCGATGGCTCAGCCCTTTCTATGTGCCACACACAGCCTCCCTGCCTCTGTGCATCCTGGCCAGGTAAACAGCCATTAGTGGGGGAGGGGCAGCTCTTAGCTATTATCTCCACTGCGACAGATGACAACAGAACAATCTGATCCCTCTGATGTATAGTTTCCGCCCTTTCTGCTGCCCCCACTGCCACCTCAACACACAGTGACGCCCTCGCGAGTCAGTGGTTCTGAAGCCCAGGGTGTATCCATGCGGGGCGCGACTGACCCCCTGCTAATGAAGGGTAGGGGTAATGGTGAGCGGAGGGGCACGGAACAACAGTGTATGGGAGAATTTTAATTACATCTCAGATGGGGAAGCTGGACTCTACAGCGAGACAACCGCAGCAAGCGAGGCCACGGGATGTCAACCAGCATTCTGTGCCACACACAGAAAGTACCTGAACATAAAACATGCTGCTGAGATTAATAGCACGTTCATTCACAATCCTTCAGCACTTTTTCCTTCCAAGAAATATTTATACCAGTTTTCGTATCTCGCTTTAAAGCTGCTGGAAGCTAGGCTCAGTCAGAGAAAAGGGAGGGGGTCTGTTGTGTTGCCTTTAATTGCTATTGACAAGGCTGTTATTTACTGTCAAGGTACCGCTCTTTAAGTATTGCCTGAGTGTCTCAAAACAGCAGAGGAGCGGGAAACGTACCCGAAACAGAACCACCTAAAACATTTGCCAAATTTGCGGAATGGCTGTAATTTAATTCCAACAAACATACATTAGAAAACATTCTGAGTGACATCAGTGAGCAAAGAGACCAAAGGAGAATGATGGCCCCAGTCTCTGGGTAAGGAGAAGCTGTAAAAAGCATTTGCTGATTCTTCCTGACACCTTCGGGAACAGCAAGTCTTTGACAGGCTCAGTACCTGAAGACAGAAAGGATGAGAAAAAGAAAAAAAAAAATCACGAGATTTGAGCGTGTTAAAGGTGTTAAAACAAGCCCAGGGGAAAAGAGTGCACTTGACATTACGTGTGACCAGCCACGAGTGCTCAAACCACCGGTTTCTGCAACCCCAGGTGAGGTCAGTTTAGTCAAAGTCCAAATAACCCCGTTTTCATGGCCACTGCACGCACATTTCACAAAAAAATGCACCGCAGCAGAACGAAGCACTTGGATCCTTCTTCCTCTATACAGACACATTTCTTCATCCCATTTTAAAGAAACCCAAGTAATTCAAAATTAAAATTCGTACAGTCATATGACTGTGGCTCCGCTGCACAGACTGGCAAATGCTGACAGCGCAGTAAAAAGTAAAAGGCAGGAAGGGTACAGCGAATGTAAAAATAAATATACATGAATGGAAACAGCAGTCAGGGGCCTCCTCTCATTCTACGTGCAGCAGCCTCCCCGCCTCCACTGCGAGAGGGACTTCCAACACCTTCAGCTGTAATATAAATGATAATTGAGCTGAGGGAAGGAAAGGCAGCACAAACTAACAAAATGTGGTATTCCACGCTTGGGGCACCAGCCAAGCGCTCCATGCACAGTACCCACAGTACAAGAGGGCAAGGGGAGGGGCAGGGTGAGATGAAATAAGAACGTGATGGCTGCAGGAGATAGTAAACTGCAGAAGAGCTGGTGTATAGGTACGGATAACTTAGATGCTGGTCATTCTAATGGACATCAATGACAGAAGGGCAGGGCAACACAAGGCAGCTGCACTGTCTTTGCACGCATGACGCTGCCTCTGGCTTCGGTGTCCGGACAATTCGCTTCTGCAGTAGTAGTTGCTGGGCCTTTTACGCCTGGCAGAGATAAAATGCTGTTTTGCATTCTCAATCATTCAGCAGCTTACTTAATCATTTTTTACAGCAGACAGGCCTTTACCCATTTTTCTCCCTTCTCTAACTGAGTGTTTCAAGCAAGGAAGAGAAATGTTTTAAGGCACTGAGAGACAGAACTGAAGATTAAACATGTAGATCTATACCCAACGCCTAGAGACAAGCAGGGCAGTTAAGTCCCAACTTGTTCAAAGTTTCTGCAGCCTTCGCACCAACCCAACATCAGGGAAACCTACAGAGCTGTCTGCTGCTCTCTCATTTAAAAGGTTCCCCATGCATTTTTAATAAGGTATAATTTAAGGATTCGCATAAGGATCAAATTCTTCCTGTTAGATCCCAAAGGAAAAGACAACCTTGTTTTACACAGAGAGGCTTGGATTTGTTTGTTTTATTGTTTCGTTTCCTTGTTTTTTCCGTTACTGCTTCTGTCTAAACTGTACATTTAAATGTTTTTTTCCTGCTTGCTCTCAACTGACCTCTCCGTATTTTATCCTGGGTAGCCGGCATTAATTGCCAGCAGTAATTAACACCCTGCTGAAGGTTTCGAAATCCTTGGAAGGTTGACTTCCGTCAGCGACCGCGGTACAAACCTGCCGAACTTTCGCTGAAAGCAGTGGGGTGTATGGGAGTGCGTGGGGTCCAGGAACCAAGTGAATCACCCCCAAGGGATGATCTGCTTTCATCCCAAAATTGCCTCAAGCATACCTTAACAAAGTCAACCACATGAAACATTAAGAATTTTCAGGGTCAAATAAATGTGCAAAACAAAACAAGAAAAAAATTAATAGCCATGTCACTATTCATAATTTTTCAACCCCCCCTGTCTCACTTCAAAACTGCCAAGTTCAAAAAGAGCCCGCAGTCTTCGCACCTGGTGGCACCGCACTCACACTGCTCACTTAATTCTTCTGATTCAAGGTTCACCACTCTTCCCCTTTAAATCGCTTTCTGCCCATTCAGAGTCAACTGCGCCAAACTGGTTCGTACAAAATCCTGTATCTCAAACTCAGAGTTTGGTCCCAAACAGAATGGATTTTCAAGAGATCTTGGGAACAGAAGATCCACATCTTATCAACATTAAGCAAGTATTTATTTGTAACCGTGTAGGAAAAACAATGTGGTTACACCTCACTGGTGTTCCCTCAGCAATAACTAACGTGTGAATATATGTATTTAGGACATCCTTTCCCAAAATATCTCCCAGGAAGCTCATTCCGTTGAGTGATTTTTGTAAAATTTATATACATGTAAGTGCCAAAACCTAACAGGCGCCCAGTATGTTTGGACTTACAGTATCAGGAAAACTTATTCCTATATAGAACACAACAGCTTTACCAAACTATCTGTTTTACATATGTAATAAACACAGAAATCTACATAGAACATACACATACAAAAATACATACATTTTAACCTGTATAAATATATTGTTCTTTTAAACACAAGGTTAATGCAATAATTACAACTACAAATGTGTGAAATGTCCAAAGTCACTGTGTAAGTACATACATGCATATTTGTCATGCAATGCATGAAATACTCAAGCATAAGTCTACCTTGCATTAGAAATCCAGAGAAAAGCTGTGCATGAAAAATAATCAGCAAATACTGAACAGGGAAATATACTTTTTTTTTTATTTGAGGCAAGACCAGAAAATTAATTTCAGTGAAGTTTTTTTTTACCATTTGTATTCACTTTGAACAAAATATGATGTAAATCTAGGGCATTACAACCAGCATGGACATAAATTAGCCACGTATGGTCCACTATAAAATGGTTCATTGTTGTAACTTTAGCTTTCAAATGAAAGTAACGTAAAGGTAGGGATTTTCTTTTTCACCTCAGTTTCTGACTGCTGAGTCCACAGATGTTTCCAAATTCATGAAACAAGCACAAAAGTTAAGTGTCTGCAATATAAAAGACATAAATTGACAACAAATGGCATGTATTCACATTCATACACTGCACACTGAGAAGCCGACATCATATAATGATTCATTACTACCTATGTTTGAATCTTTTCAGATATGGAACATTCCTTGAGTGTGTTGTGTCACAAAAACTTGGATATTAGATATTGACTGGGTACACAAATCCTTCTCTATGACATCTATGAAACTCGCATTAAGTTTCTGGAAAGCTCAGAACACATTTAGAAGACCTCTATGTTTTGACTTTAAAAAAAAAAAAAAAAAAAATCAACCCTTATTTATTTCACAACAGTAGACATTAAGACCTTAGCAACAGTTCTTAATCCTGGCCTCATCTCACTTCAGAACAAAATCATATCAAAGTTTGAGGACACAAGCCATTTTCTTTCACACAGTCTACAGCTGCCAGAAACAATTTCATAAATACTTCCTAATAAAATAAAATGTGTCTCGGTGGAAACTGTACAACAGAAAATAAGGTTTTTTTTTTTTGTTTTTTTTTTTTATCTGAATGACCAAATACATATGACAGTTTTTATGCATGTTCAGTTTATAGCCATTTTCTCAAGAGACATCCTGGGCACTGCCCTGTGGAAGACAAGACAATTGTGACATTTCGAGCAGTAGGAAGGGCTAAACCTCAACATGCGAGTCTCATGCTGTACTATTTTTTCCTACAGCTCCACAATTTCTGCTTCACTCAGCACAAAGTGGAGTATGTTGTTGTAAAACAATATCTGTGAGGAGGCAGAGGAGCCTGAAGGGCAAGAAAGAGCACCGCAGACATTAAACAGGTAAACGTATTATTAATGACCCCCAAGACCTCACCTCTTTTCAAATGCAAGATAGACTAAACCCCAAACAAGAAAACAACCAACCATTCCCACTTCCGTTAGGCGCAGTCTTCATCTAGGAGTATCATCTTCACCTCTGAGGGATCCTTCTTTAAACAAAACCCCCACAGAGAATAAAATTAAGCCCTTTGCACCATACATTTGGCCCCATGTTCTCATGGAGAGAAAAAAAAACCTGACTATGGCCATTTACACTGCCAATCCAAATTACACCTCACTGGTTAGAGCAGCAGCACCACAGCAAAGTTGCACCCTAAATTGTTGGTATCCAAACTCTGCAAGGTAAACCCCGACAAACACTCTGTACAGCAGTAGTACAGACACAAGCTACCCAACGGTCAGGTTACTGTTCAAGTGGTTCGGTGAGAAAGCCCCTTTGGGCCATCCTGAGCATATCCATTGTACAGTATCACAATCCAGCCCTATCATGAGTACACTTTAGCTTTGAGGATGCAGTTCTGTCAGGCTCCCCATGATTCTGTTAATAACCTCACATTTTCCTCCAGAGCAATGCCTGTGAAAAACCACTATCGGAGGATAATGAAAACAAAAAATGGTGGCAATTTGGACTCTTGTGCAAATTACAATAAGTATCATCAAAGAGGCATCTTAGCCAACCAACAAGGGACCATTAATGTGATGGAAAGGACTGCACCAGGAGTTAAAGGAAGTAGATGTCTGCTGTCTTTTTAGATCACCTGCAGGAGAACTTTGGCAGCTTTCAGAGCTACTCTGTCCTCCCTCTCTCTCCTTATATAGACAAAACTCACATTCTCTTGAAGGCCCGCTTGTGTCCTTTGGGCCATGTCGGAGTTATTTTGAGCAGATTGCCCAGCTAACTATTGTCCATAGTTGGCAAAAGACAAAGGAGATCTACCAGTTCCTACCAATGCCTCCTGTGCAATTACCACCCAACACCAACTTGCACCCATGCAACACGAGAGGAAAAAGCAGAGGAGAGTAAATAGCAAAATATTACTTTCCACAAACTTAAAAGACAGCGTGTGGGTTTTACCTCCATTACAAAAATCAGGTCTACGCGGTTACATTAAGAATTTGGCAGAATGCTGACGGAAAATACTTTCTCATCTCATCAAAGAAACTGTGTCTTGAAACACACGGATTCACGCTCTGTGCTCATCATTAATATGTATGGAACTGCTGTATTAACAGTCTGAGGTCTAAATGTCAACCTTGCTGTGACAGATCTTATTTTATAACACGGCCAGCAGAAAGTTGGTCGACATTCAGACTCTTTCCTGGAAAGGCCCTCTCTTATTGCTAAACACAAATCCTATTTATCATTTGTAACTTATTCGCTAAATATCACTGAGAAGAGCTTTTCCCTCTTTAGTAATTTGAACATTATGCATTCATTTGCCAGATGCTACTATAACCGACTGACTGGCAAAGCTGTTCTTCCGCAGAGGACATTTACCTGAAATGGATTCAGGGAAGGATATCGTCTCGCATTTGGAAAAAAGCATCATTGGATTTTGAATAATGTAGCAAAGTTTCCCTTGTTCATAAGCCAATATCACCTTAAACTGCCTGAATTGATCTACATTTAAAAAGAGCCAAAAACTTGTCAAGTGTCTGGGGCATCCTGATATTGGAGGACACCCATTTTTGTGAGAGCAAGATCAAAAAAATAAATAAATAAACATAAAATATAAACAATCCAAAAACCTGCTTATTTATACTGAAATTTGACTTTGTGCATATTTTTAAAACACTGAGCATGTTTCTGATGTGCTCCAAGGTAGCAAGCATGCTCCTTTCAAGCTATTTTGTTGACAGGTTGTCTGCTAAACCAAAACCTATTTCTCCTGATAGTGGGCAGAAAAAAAGAATTTAGTGCAGCCTCAACAGGAAAGCACCACAAAGCCTGAACGTTTCCCGTGAACAGCGTGTAAGGAGCTGGAGCAGGATTCTGACAGAACATGGAGAGGCCTGCAATGAGTAAGGAAAATATGAATCATCCAATAACTAATTTAGGGGGTATATAAAGCTTCACTGAAATTAAAAAGGCAGAAGCCAGAAGACAGAGGTGTGACTACACCTGAAGGTGGATCTTCTGTTTGGTGAGGTGCCTTCCTCATTGTATTGCCTATGTATACAGCAGTTTGAATCATTAACATTGAAGTGGTTTTCACATATAAATACACCACAGAGCTGCTGGCACATCGACAACGCTGTGGCTAAAATTAGAACTTTTTCCATGCGGCACCCAGCCGAGGCGCCTCAGGATGCATTTCAGCAGAGGTGGAGGACAAGTACAGCTGGACCCCCAAATAACTGGACCGGGCAGGGACCATCCTAAAGACTGCCTTTACACAGTATGTGATGGAACAAAAGCACAAAAGACAACCACACTTTTGAAGAACAGATCAGTGGACTTTATTTATGAGTACAGTCTCATGTGATTTAAATGGATAGTGGATGAATTTTAAAGTTTTTATACTAAAGGTCAGATACTTTGATACGGAAGGACTGTAACAAAGATTGATTAGCTAAAGAAGAATACTTGATGAGGCGAGAGGCCTGTCATGAATCAGCCGAACCTCTGGATTCAGTTCATTCAGCTGCACATCAGTGCTGGATTTTACTGCTTTTCTTCTCTTTTTCCAGAGCTTAAAACAAAAAAAGGAACAGATTAGGCCAGAGTGTGAAAGGCTGCGCACAATTCATACAGCGGTTACTAGAAATTATTTTGCGCACATTTTAAAGAGAGATCACAGTCATAATCTCAAATAGGTCTCAACGGGGACCTTTGCGTGAAAGATCCCCTTTTACGGCACCACTCCAAAGAGGTTCCGGCTGGCACTGGACGCAGCCGTTGATCAATTGTAATGACATTTATCTCCTATAAGCCCCAAACTGCCCCTCCAACACAAATCCCCTGTAACCCCGAGGTAAACCGACGAGGACAAAGCTCACAAACGGCAACAGAAAAAGGCTGTTTCCTAAAATAATAATTAACTGGGCAATTTAAAAACATCACCCTGCCCACACACTCAATTATTTCAATCCACTTTGCACTTTTCCCCCATTCAGTCTGAAAATAGCACGGTGTTCATATTCTAAACCCGGCGAGCAGTGGAAATAATTACGTCACACAGAGAATTGCAATTTTCTCGGCTGCTGCTGCATTTGTCTGCACCTCTTACAGAAAACTGAACAGCTTCAGATACCATGTGTCAAATAACCTTTTTCAAACAAGGGACAAGGTATCTTTAGAATATATTTTTAATTAATCTCTGCTCTTCATTCCATCAGAAACAGAACGTCTGAGTAAATTTCCTTCACATGCAGAGTTCCAGTAACCACAATTTAAAGGAAAACAATAACTGAACAACTAAGGACACTGGCTTTTGTTTTAAACATATCATCTACTCGTGACATATAAACAGATTTCAAAGAAAAATCTTAAAATTATTTGAAATCAATATCAACCTTCAAATTTTAAATTTGTGTCGAAATTTTTCAAAGATTGCGTTTTATAATGTCATGTTATTCAATTCATTTAAACTATTTAAAATAGCTACTTTGATTTTTTTTTTTTTTAAGTCTATAGTCAATTTCCACATTCACACATTTTAATTACACATTCAAAACAATATAAATGCAGCAAATAATACAAAGTGTGCAGCTCAGCACTGGTGAAAGTGCCTTACGCAAGTCAGAAACAAATAATGCAAACTAAAGCAACGCTAACTTCCTGAAATCATCATTTGCACTGGTGTATGAAAAATATGAACGCAGATGTTCACACATGAACAAAACAAATAACTGAACAGTATGAAAGAAACTGGAATATGGTTTGACATGAAAATTAAGTTCAAGGATCTAGACTGTACAAAACTTAGTTAATCCACCACATCGCTTTCAACGGCTCCGATACTGTGCTAATCAGGAATAGGCTGGGACAATATTTCTTTCACGCTGATCCCAGAACCAATGAAAGGTGCCAGGTTATGGTTACACCCACAACATGGAGCCTGTCTGCAGCAATACAACATGGACTTGTGCTGTCAAGGGTCTTGTAAAGGTTTACTGGTGGAGGGGGCCTTGAGCTAGCCCACTTGTGTAACCACCAAGGTTAGTACTCATCAATATCTTCTGGCGCATCTTTCTTTCTCTCCCCACAGGCAGGAAGGGCTGCGGTAACCAAACCCAGGGAATTAAGCGAATGGTTACACTTTGTTTAAGGCTCGCAAATTAGACTCAGATCTAGTTTCTGGAGTCTGACACTGAGCAGACCTGGAGAGTGGCATGTTGTTGCATTGTGCGGATTTGACTGGTTCCAGTGGACCGAGGAGAGAGGGGAAGACAGAGGGAAACAGAGAGTGTGGGGGGGGGGGGGGGGGGCTGGCCTTAGCAAAAATCTATCCACATACTCCTGGGGAAACTGAAAGACAACTACATCCGAAAATAATATTTGTGGTTGCTTAGCTAAAAGTTATATACAAAGGGATAGAACCATTCTATTAATTTATAAAGCTGGACATTTTTACACTGCTTAAGGATACCAGAGATGTCAGAGAAGCGCTCTTTCCAGCAGGCTGGAATCCTCTTTTCAGGTTACTATAGTCTGTGTCCTGATGTGATTTGGTACTGCCATTTATAAGATGCTGTATTCTTGATATTCAGAAACAAATTACTAACTATTTGACTGAAACAAAATGGTAATGGTACTCTATAGAAAAATGTCAATGTTTAAAAAAGCTTGGGAACACAAAGGCAAAGACGAGATATTAGCTTGGACTGTAATGTGTCAGTGCAGAGATATGTTCATCTGTGTGGTCTAGGTCCAGCTTCACAAAGCTCATCATCCCAACGTGTCACAGAGAACAGCTGGAGCTCTCGGCGCAAACAATCGAAACCTGCTTTAATCTTCCTGCTGCCTTCTGATTTTGGGGGGGGGGGGGACTTTAGACGCACCTGCTTTGAAGCGGGGAGCTCCATTAGCTTTTATTGCTTCAACTGAACCTGTGGAGAAAGCCATGCACCCTTTTGAACAGGCGCAATTTCCAGAAAACATAACTTTAAAAAAGATAAATAAATAAAATAAAGAGTAGCATGGAGGTTTTCTTCGCTCTCCCGCCTGGAGCTGTTCAATGTCAAGCAACTTCAAGGGACCAATTTCACTTTGATGCGGTAAAATATGACAGCTGACAGCGATAAAAACACAGGCCTTCCTACCTAAACAACAAAAAACAAACCAGTAAGTACAGCCTGTTGTCTGTACCTGTGAATCAGTGTGTCTGCATCCATGTCCTCCTCCCTGACAGCTGGCGGCTGGATCCAAACCTATTCAAAACGCACCTCCCTAAAACAGAGCAAGCTTTGGAGGAACCGGACATTGGTATTGTCAGCAGGACTTTTTGTGTGTTTTTGTTTTATCAGGACCAGGCTGAAGAAAAAACAAGCAGGCAGATAAAAATAACAGCTGTAACAACAGTAAGATACAACTGAATTGCTTTCTGAAGTTTAAAAGCTGTTCATCGTACATGTTGGTCGACAAGCCATTTTCCTCACTTCCAATTTTAAGCAAAAAACATCAAAAGTACAGGAAGCCTACCAACTACCTTGCACATTTGTTTGGAGGTTGTCTCTGACCCAACGAAAACCCTTCAGGGCGTTAAAAAAAGTTCTTAATTACAACGTAAAACCACAAGGAAGACCAAAAATTCGGGTCATTGCATAATGGCATCCTGCCAAAACAGTCATATAGCTCTCAAACAAGACTTTAACTTCTATACTGTAATCACAACACCAAGAACAACTGAACTGTTTTTTTAAACAATAAAGCCATCAAATCAGCAATCCAAATATCCAGGTATTGGGTATCTGAATAAAAGACATTTTCAATATAATAATGCTATATGGTAATTAGTTATTGTGAGGTCAGGAAATGATGTAGACTGAGCTGCAGGGGGTGGGGATGACGGGCTGTCTGAACAGATATGGGAAGAATTTAATGTGATTTGAGTACAGAAGAATCTATGGGTATTCAAAAAAAAAATCTAGGACACATGTCACTTACCTGGGAGGTGTGGTAAAAAGACTACTAATACATTATAAGAATCAATTTATACACGGTGAAAAGGTCAACACTACTTCTCTAGGATATTTTTTTTGTTTCATCAAAATACTAAAAGCTTGACCAATGTAACCCACTGACCTCCCCGTCCCTTTCTCCACCTCCAATTTTTTTTTTTTTTTTAAAATCTGAACACCAAAAATCTGTTTCCAATTACCTCTGTGGCAAATTTCCTGTTAAGTCTCTCTGCAGAACATCTTTCTGAGGTTAACCACTGGGAAGAGCACGCAAAAGAGGCCTTAGACGAGCTAGCAGTCTCCTCAAAAGGCAACTTGCTGCTGAATGGAAAATTTAACTTTTCATGCTGCAGAGGTCTTCTGTTCCTTCACAGATTAAAACCCTTAAAGATCAAAGCATATGCATTTGTACAGTGTCTCTTTGGCTGAAAGCCAGATTTGTTTCTTTTTCTTTAAAAATGGATAGCATTCATAGTTTCTGAAACTTGCAATGAACCAGTTATCGCCAAAAAATGTAGACTATTTTAGAAGGTAGTGCTATTTATTTTCAAAAACATCAACCATTTGTGGAAAACTGTTCTGATAAACATAGGTCAGGCATAAGGCAGCTCAATTTCACATCAAGTGAATACTTTTATAGAATGAGGAGCACTCAACGCATTAAGCTCTCATCGCCTCAAACCGTCTGGGTCGAAAATATTGAATGTTTGTTGAATAATAATAGTAACCATCACTCAAGCTTTCCTACATGTGCCATCAAAACGTTACAAACGCAAGCAGGCAAGACTGCCTTCTGAATCAATCAACAGGCAATGAACAGCCTTACGCACATATGAAGACTACACTGAAAACACACCTCAATTTAACAGAAGGCAGCTTTCTTTTTTAAGGGGCTTAAAAGTAACCTGAACAAAAAGCCTGAATGCTTCCAGAAGACTAGATTTTATTAAATCAGCCTGGGACTGAGACAGTAGCCACTTCTGACTTGGGGAAGGAAAACCCTTTGGTTGTGTACACAGAGCCCTTAATATCTGTTTAAGCCTTCCCAGTGGCAGCTGCCTATGACCTTCTGTAACCAGACAGGCATGTTTGTTCTGCTTCTGCTGCAAAGCTTAAAACACGCTGAACATCCCTGGCTTCCTTCACTGTTCACCTGGGCCCCCAAATCCACTACCCCTGGTCACAAACGAGCAAAAACTTAAAATCAGGAAGACCATTTCTGTGCTCAGGCCATACAAAATCTAGTAAGTTTACGAGGGAGAAATCTGTTTTTTTTGGTGCTCCAGTTTTCTCTAATAGCATAGCATGGTGGTGCAGTTGTAACAATGATACCTTGGTGTGTTAGGGTTTAGGGTCAAAGTATGTAGAGTCTACATGTTCTCCCCATGTTTCCAAACAAAAGTCATGTGCAGAAAAGTAAAGGTAACATAGATTTCATATGACCAATCCTTACTGCAAAAACAACACAGGTGGCTACTGTTAGTTGGAATTCGACTCAACAGCACTTAGCCTAACCATACCCTCTCCAGCAATTTGTGGTACATTTTCAAAGAATGGCAGCAAGGAAGCAAGCAGTAAATCAATGGAGATAGCAAATATAAGCTTTAAAAAATCTTCAGTAGTAAAAACAAACAGAATAAGTTCTTCACTTGTTACACTCAATCAGTTATGAGTTTCAGTTTTTCCTAGTGGCATAGTGGAATGCAGAAAGAGTCAAAGGTTAACAATAACAACAGGAACCGCCAGACACGAAAGGAGGTCTGATGTCATTATTCAACTTTCAGAAACATGCAAAGAAAGAAAAGAAAACTATCAACCACAACACCAGAAAACAGGAGGATGGATATGATGTTACAGTGCTTTCTGGAAGTTACGTGTTAAAGGATTACGTCGTACTCTACCATTGTCGGCGGACCTTCTGCCAGGTCACGTTTGAACCAGGGCCTCAGGGGCCCCCTAGAGGGTTATGACCCCCACTGTGCACACTTCCTGAGCCCCAGGAAGCCTGCAATCAGAGGCTGAGCGGGGAGTGCGCCAGGGATGCAGAGCTCTCACTTGCGGCTGTCAGGGACGGCTACTTTTAGCACATCTCCTCCACGGCTACAACTCAGCCCCTGATTCGAGTGACAGCCCTTGGAGAGACCACTTGCAGAGCGCGGGGGGGGGGGAGGGGGGGGGGGGGAAGAAACACTCACTGGCCAAATTACCCACCAGGTGAAAGCAAAAATAATCAAACCTGCAGGAAGGAACTCCACCACCCAGACTTGAATAATCAAAAATCTAGCTGGATAAAATGGCAAATTGATTTTTAGAGCCATTCAACAAGGAATCAGTCCAGTTGGGCCATTTTTTTTTTTTTACAGAACTGGAAATCAGTATATTCCTGGGTGTGGCATGTTTGTTTAAAAGCTCTTGCACTACAATTGTTTGTTTAAGCCATAGATGAGGCAGGAGATAGAGCCCTGCTCTGATTAGAGAGCTGGCTGTGGTCTGTGCACATAATCTACTGCTTTTTTCTCAGACCTAGAAGCACTGGGGTCATCTCAACTAACAGCCGTGTGCCAAGAGCTCCCCATGAATGGCAGGCCCAAAACCATATCACAGCTAGGCCTCATGGGTAATGGTGCTCATGCAGAAGATAGAGGGCAGTGAGCTGAGAATGTGGGACTTCAAAAATGGAGTCCCTCGGAAAAGGCTACTAAATGTCCTTACGGCTGCCCTTGAGCAACGTAACTGGCTTCGGTTGCACCTGAGCTATAAATCATGAAAACTCCTAAAATGTACAAAATGAATATAGCCTTGGCTGCATGCATCTGTTAGGTAAACAATCAGTATCAGCCATAAACCTTGCATCACCTGCAGTATCCAGGAGAACCAGACTTATGCATTTAAATTTTACCAGTCATTTAGGGAATAAAAATAAAATTCAATGGAAAGAATGCATTCTACTACCATGTCTCAATTTCTTTACTAGCTACTAAATATTTACAAAAACACCTTCTACGTGAAAATGGGTTTATCAAAAAAATTGGGGCTCACACCCATCACCTGGGGCACCAGTCTGTCCATTTCCACACCAAAAAAATGCATACCACCAATTTTACAGTTTCAATAAGATATGAATGAGTACCCATTATCAGCATTTTTCCCCTCTAATTTTGCTGAATAGTCTCTCCCCCTCCCATCCTAATAGGAGCCACGGATAGTGAAGAGATGCATGGGGTGCTTCTTAGAACCAGCGCCCTACCCACTGCCCTCCACCACAGGAAAAGGCAGGTGTGCAAAGGCAGATGCACACCTCCATCTGTCTTCCCTTCCCAGTAGAGGCAACAAACACAAAAAAGGGGGGTTAGGATACAAGATTTTGTAGATTACGCAGGTGCCATGACAACAAGTGCTTAAAAAAACAGTAATAAAACTAGTAAAAGATCTGAACTTTTTACATCATTTGGAGAATGAATTCATATCAAATAAATACTATACCATACTTTTTGGACCTGTCAAGAAACCATCTATCCAGTATTATGTAAAGGGTCATTGACCATGCAACGTGTAACTTCCTAACAGAAAGCTGACTGACACTTCCTTTAGTTCAGGTCCAGTGTCGATTTTCTACTTTTTTTTTTTAATTACAGTATTTCTGGGTTTTCAATAAATGGATCATTAAGTCCATTAAACAAGTAAACAGTTAAATATCCACAAAAAAAAAAGTCAGTGGCAGTCATCTTTATTACACAACACTACACCCATCTTTCCCTTTTGACAGAGAGCTAGTAGACAAAACCTAGTTGTGGGCTGGAAGAATTAATATTAGGGTCATTTTTAAACCTGTGGGCTTTTCGTCTTAATCACCTTGTCGAATTTCTGTTCACATATTCATCAGCAGCCTTCTCTGATTGACATAGTGGCATTAAAGCCCCAGTATGTAATTCTATGAGCTGCACAGCAGTGTATAATACAAGCAATAAATCAACTTTAATTTACTGCCCTGCCTCGACTACTAATCTTTGTCATGTTACTCAGAGCACAACACTTAGGATGGATGCTTTCTAGCCTTCAGTAAATAAATAGCATATCTTGGTTTAATTTATACATTTTTTTTACACAGATATTAGCATGTAACACACATACACACACATTTTATTGAATGACAGTGAATATGAAATGTAATTTGCTTTAAATCAGGCCTTTTACTACACTCCCTATCCATTTTCTTTGTGCAAACCACTCTCCAAAGAATTGTAAAAGCACGTTAAGAGAATAACATGTCGTAGACTAATGTCCAAACCAGAGAGAAAAGCTTTTCTTTTCAGGGGGGCTGAGCAAGGGGGTAGGTGAGGTAAGGATGAAGCACTTGGGGGGGGGGGGGGGGGGGGGGAATCAGTAAGCTGAGAAACAAAAGCTGAATGCAACTGCTGAATGTCAATGCCTCCTTTCTGGCAGGAGTAAATCCCAGGCCAGCCGTCACACACGCACAGAGCCAACAGCAGCCCGCCACTTCACAATAACCTTCCCCTTCAGGCCAATTAAAACTCCTCTGTCCACATTTAGACTCTACCCTTCATTAACGAGCTAATAGCCTTTTAATAGGTAGTTTGATCGAGGTTCGGCAAACAGCCCCCATTAAGATCTTCCTGCTGTTTCCCCGAAAAGCAGGTCTGAGTGTGAAACACCTCTCCACAAATCAGGCCACAGAGCACAAGCAGGGTGACGCGTCTCATCCTTCCCTATCAACCCCTTCCTTCAATCAGCGAATCCATAACACTCACAGTTGGACTTCAAAGCAGGATCAGCCAGAGATCATTCAAATGCTCAAGTTTAACAGAACGTGCACCTCTCCATACACAAGCTCTTTACATTTCTGACAGCACAAAAGCTCAAAACTCAGTAGCATGTATTTTCATCCAAAATGCCTTAAAAAATTTGAGAAATTACACAACTATTACAAATTGTTCAAAACAGAACTAATTAATTGAAGAGTACCACTTCGCATCAAGTGATACACTTGAACAATAAAAACATTTTATAACTTTCTTTCCATCAGATACAATTGCAAATGCAAATCATTCAGCTTGATTTAAAAAGGTTGTAATACAGATATTCCCTGCAGCAGAAACTAATGATGCTTTCATTGTGATTTAAAGTTGCGATAAAGTTTTACTTATCCCTCAGTCTGCTCCAAAATTTAAAAACAAAATAAACAGTTTATCAACTTAAAAAATGCTGCAGGGATGACTCTGTGTTATGCCATGCTGTCCATGTGTGAAAATGTATGGAATGGTGTGGTGTTCTCAAGGTCAACTGAAGAACACCCAATCCCCCTGTTCGAACAGCTGTTGAAACAATAGCTTTGTTACCACGACCAATCAACAGGCTAATATTACCAGTGTGCCGCACCCCCACAGCAGTTCCTGTCTCCACACTGTGCTGGGAAAGGTCACAACTTAGACAAGGGCTTCTCTCGGGCAGGAACCCCCTACCAGACACGAAAGGAGGTCTGATGTCAAATCACAATCGATACTCTGCTACTCCCCCACCGATGTGGTCACGCGGACACAGACTGCACACGATGAAATGCTGATGCCCACCGCTATCTGCTTTTGACCTGGTTGCACAGGCTAAAGACAACAACAGAGCACTTGTAACACGTGGAAACCGAGGAGGGGGGTGACAGTCAAGGCTGAGATTATCACTTCCTCACAGATATAGACCTTGTTTTTTGTGCAACGTGCAGGAAGTCTTCAACACACCCCAGTCTCCGACCTTCCTGAGCTTTCAAAGGCTACAATGAAAGAGAATCAAAAGCTTTTTTACTTAACTTGCTTCCAGCTCTGAGCTACATCCTGAATGAGCCTTCTAACAGCAGAGTTCAAGCCCCAGGAACCTATGAGGCCCAGCCTGATTCCCAGGTCTTCCCCACCCCCCTGCCCTGGCCCAGATCGCTGCCTGCCCACCCTCTTTTCCCAATTACCTCGCTGCTGCTACCACCAGCCTATGAGAGATCGCAATGGTAACCCTCCCCCCTGCCATCTCCAGCCCACAGCCAAGGATTTGCTAACTTCACTCCAGGGAGGATACCCGCCACCACTGAGCAGTAGCGTAGCAACCATGCTAAGGCACAGGGTGGCCCAGCACTGTGGGGAGCTGACATTTTCTCCCAAGAGCCCACAGTGCTACATGAATAAAACCCACTTTACTCCCCCACCAGCTTCCCTCATTGCTTATTTTTATTACTTTCACTTTCGTCATGAAAGGTCTTTGGTATAAGGTGCATCTTCCTTATTACAGTGATTCCTGTACTGTGTTCCCAGAGCTGCTGATTATAGTCTTTTAGTGTGATCAGTACCAACCAGCCCCCATAGCCTCAGGTGCTTTCAAAGGCTTTTTTGAAGCATTTAAGTTGCAGCGTAATGATGCATAGTGTAAAAATTTTAAAATAAGGTATTATTTTCCTAGAAAGATGTGCAATTTATAAAAATAAAACTGGAAATCTCAGTGTGAAATGCACCTTGCCCTTCACAGGTGAACATCAATGTTACATACAAAGATTGTGTAGCTAAGAGACGTATCAGATGCAGCTATAGAGTGACTGAAAGGTTGGGGGGAGCACAGCAGAGCATGACACAATGTAGGAGGGCAATAACATAAGAGGCTCACTCTGACAGCAAGTGTCAACAAAAACATTAAACATAGCCTCAAAGAGAAAATGTTAATCATAATTTTAAAAAGTCTTTAAAAGGTATTTATTTGTAAATGCATTACATTTTTGAGGAAAAAAATACAGCTCAGCCATTTTTCATTTCCATTCCTGTCATGGAATTTGGAGATTATTTTACTCAAATGAATATGACTCAAAACACAAACATATCTTAATGGTCATCATCTTTAACAATGTAAATGTGCTGTTCCAATGACTATTTATTTTTAAAAAAAAGTTTTAATATTCAAGACAAGAATCACTGCTGCAAACAGCTGCCAAGTGTGAGCTTTCACAAGGACTTATTGAAAATCTGCAAGATAGGGTTACAATAATTTAGAATGGGGGAAAAACTGAACGCTTGTTTTGTTTCCGGACAGCAACTAAGTAATTTGTTACTAAAAACATGTGCCTCTGCCTTAAAGATTACATAGATGACATTCATGTACTTGTCAACAAATTGCTTAACTGAAGCAACTATTTGAACAGATTCATCTAATCTGGTTTTCCAGGTCAGGTACTAATTATCATTTATTTAGAAACCTCTGGGACCTTGGGTCTCTCTGACCAGTTCAAACCACTGCCAACAAAGTGCCGATAAGACACAGCAGGACATGGGACGCGGGACATGAAGGCCACTCCATGAGGAAATGCCTTCGTCTTACTTCACTGGGTTTTGCAACCTCTGGAGATGAGGATTCCCTGATGAACACAGTCTTATCAGAGACTATGATGGATTAACTAAGACCACAAGAGTTGGTGGCAGGAAAACAACAGTGCAAATTATGGTGAGAGAAAGCTAATAAACAACTCTTTACTACTGATTAGCTTGTGGATTGTGATTTCCAAACGAACATGACAAAGGCACGAGCCCAGTAAGCAGAGTTCAAACACGAAAGCCAACATTAAAAACACACTACTGATGCCCTATCACAAGATCTAATATTCCATTGTTTCCATCCCTAAATCTTTGCAATATTTACTTAAAAGTAACTTAAGTGCTGTAGCACTTTGCAGATAATTGTGCTATTTGTCTTGACAGCCAACTAATTGCACTTTACAACATTTGTTATCCTCAATAAAGTGAGTGTGACTGAGCAGCTTGCTGTCCAAGAGCTTTCTATTGGAGCAGCCACAATGTCCTCTGGAAAAAATAGCTTTTTAAAACAACCATAAAGTCAGTTCATGCATATACATCTTAAAGAGACTGACGCCCTGGCTCCTGGGACCTCTACCCAGCTCCTCGCTCCTGCCATCTTCCCAACATCAGACCCCTCCCATCCTTGAGTGGGCAGCCAGAAAAAAGAATAAATACTCAAACACCTGTGAAAAAAAAAACAACTCTAAAAGTCAATTACTCTAAGCCTTCCATGTTCATGGTTAGGGTGCACAGACATGCAGTTTAAACGCTAAGGGAAAAACCTTTAACAGACAAGGAATAAAACCACAAAGTACTAACCAGAGATAATTGCTTTAGGCTGTGGAAGTGATTAGAGATAAAGTCAAGGCCTTTTATGCCATTTACATAGAAATGGATCATTTACACCATATTTCTTAAAAAAGAAAGAAAAACCTAATAATAATAACCATAATTACCAATCTATAATGTCTGTGGTTGTGCACACTTCACTGCTTGTACCCAACCTGACAAATATCTTCAGGGTTAATGAAGCTCGGAAATGAGAAAAAATTTCAAAGATGACAAAATCATCAGAAAGGTTATACTACATTCTCAAATTAATCTGACTTTGAGTTAACTGTAGTAATGTGTTCTTTTACAGGAAAAATGTTTTTTTTTTTTAAACTCTTTTACTGGTTCGCTGGTACAGACCAACAGCACAGGCTCCACTGAGCTTTAACAGCTGTGCCCCAGCATCCCACCCCACCTTGCCATCCCCAATTGCAATCACATGGATGCTCTCCCTACTTTTATCTGGAACATGAACCCACTTTAAAAAAAAAAAAAAAAAAAAAAAGCCCCAATAAGGGAGCATTTTTGCTTGACCGCCTCCACCATAAAGACTTTCCCAGGAAACAGTAAAGAACAGACAAATCCTGTGAATGGCTGTGTTGCAGTATCATTGAGCAAGGCACTTAACCATTTTTAAACTGCAAGTTTAGTTCAAATAACACCTCAACTGAAAACAGTGAAATCACACAATTCCCAACATAAGAACAAAGGGTTGAATTATTCAATTTGAGAGGCAAAAGTGTACTTCTGTTGGCAAAGGCTCTACAGTATGAAGTCAAGGAATATAAATAAAAGTAGTCTCAAAGCAAAGTCCAATCAATTATTATCTGATATCAAAAGTATTGCACCATGAGACAGGAATTTACCAGGATGAATACACTGCACAACACTCGTAGACCAAATGACATTTATTTTTATAGGGAGGAAACCTAGTTGGAAGAGGGAAGTAAAGGGGGTAGAGAGGCCTGTTGTCTTCTCCTAATGGTGCTGTTGTCAAGAGGAAGGCTGCCAGTCTCCCTACACTCTATGTGCCAGTAATCTCTCCCTGCCCGAGAAAAACTGCCTCTAAATTTAGCATCAGATTTATCAAGCTGTAGGGAAAGCGAGAGCAAAGGGAGGTGGAGGGGGAGGAGGTAGGGGGCGTAGCCAGTGAAGGCATGTCTGTCATGACTCACGTTCAGGCCTAGCGGAAAGGACTCAGCCCAACTCAAAGCGGCACACCATACCGCAGTCCAACCAAGGCCTGCCCCATGGCTAACGATGAAGGGAGGAGATGCACGTCTATATTTAGGATAAAAAGGGGAAAAGGGAAATGGGGACAAGGAGGAAGGAGAGCAGAAATACAAGGGGACAAAAACCAGTGCTCTGAAGCAACAGAGAAATTGGGGGGCTAGGAAAAACATGAAGTCACTTGAGCAAACAAGCATCTTAGTCCTAGATGGGACCATTAAAGCAGGACCATAGGAACAAGCATGGGTCAGGGCTCATAATGAGCTGCTTGTCCTCAATGGGGAAAACAAAACTAAATCGATCCATCCTCATTTAACTCAGGGACCCAGTAAGACAGCTATGGCAAATTTAGCAGTATATAATACAAGCCATAAACATGGAATAATGTAATATCCAAGAAAATAGGTAAGAACACAACCACACAGCTATGAGTATTCTGCATACCAACAGACATTGTTAAGGTGAAGGTCATGGAAAAGAAGGCCCACACATACAAGTGGGAGGGACGGCAAGCCATTGCTAAGTTCAACGTGCTGACACAAGGCTACACGCTACGGCAGCATAATGCATGTGACAGTTGTGGTAGTGGAAGAATCAAAGAGAAAACTCTTGCACACAGTCTGGCTCCAAATGCTGTCTGCTCTTACAAGGCTTTCCTGCAGCTTTGGCAGCCATCCACTCTGGTAGAAACCAGTACGAGAACTTGAGGATGCTCTGCAACAACCGAGGTTTGTCACTACATAACAACCTGTGTGGGAGCTGACTGGTTTTGAAGCTTGACAGTATACCCCTCCAGACAGGTGTGCAGTGAGGTAATACATCAGAAATACTTCCTTTATATATAAACGGAATTAAGCCCATTTATTCACAAATGAATATCCTTGACAAAACAGCCAAGGTCAAAATCAGGTGCAGACCAATATATACACAGTTTTGTCTGTAAACATGTAAAGACTGATTACATACACTGATCAGTCACAACATTAAAACCAATGACAGGTGAAGTGAATAACGTTGATTGTCTTGTTACAGTTGCACCTGTCAAGGGGTG
This sequence comes from Heterotis niloticus, assembly GCA_018136845.1. Lineage (NCBI taxonomy): Eukaryota > Metazoa > Chordata > Actinopteri > Osteoglossiformes > Osteoglossidae > Heterotis > Heterotis niloticus. The sequence goes on from CM030893.1 coordinate 28,525,234, forward strand.
GGGGGATAAATTAGGCAACAAGTAAACAGTCAGTTCTTGAAACTGATGTGCTGGAAGCAGGAAAAATGGGCAAGCGTAAGGATCTGAGCGACTTTGACATGGGCCAAATTGTGATGACTAGATGAGAGCCAGTCAGAGCAAAATGGCATCTCCAAAATGGCAGGTCTTGTGGGGGGTTCCCGGTACGTAGTGGTTAGTACCTACCAAAAGTGTTCCAATGAAGGACCACAAAGGAACTGGGGACAGGGTCATGGGCGCTCAATGGGAAGCGAAGGCTAGCCGGTCTGGTCCGATCCCATGCCAGAGCTACTGTAGCACAAACTGCTGAAAACCTTAATGCTGGCCATGGTAGAAAGGTGTCAGAACACACCGTGCATCACAGCTTGCGGCGTATGGGGCTGTGCTGCCACAGACAGTCAGAGTGGCGATGCTGACATCTGACCACTGCCGAAAGCGCCTACAATGGGCACGTGGGCGTGAGAACTGGACCATGGAGCAATGGAAGAAGGTGGCCCGGTCTCACGAAACATGTTTTCTTTTAGATTATGTGGAAGGGTGCATCATTTAAGAGATGGCAGCAGGATGCACTATGGGAACAAGGCAGTGTGATGCTCTGGGCAATGTTCTGCTGGGAAACTTTGGGTCCTAGCATTCATGTGGATGTTACTTTGACATGTACCACTTACCTAAACATTGTTGCAGAGCACATAAACCCCTTCGTGGCAACAGTATTCCTTGATGGCAGTGGCCCTGGCACAGTACAAAAATTGTTCAGCAATGCTTTAAAGAACATGACAAAAAGTTCAAGGTGTTGTCTTAGCCTCCAAATGCCCCAGATCTCAATCCGATCGAGCATTTGTGAGATATACTGGAAAAACAAGTCCGATCCATGGAAGCCCCACCTCGCAACTTGCAGGACTTAAAGGATCTGCTGCTAATGTCTTGATACCAGATACCACAAGACACCTTCAGAGATCTTGTGGAGTCCATGCCTCGACAGATCAGAGCTGTTTTGGTGGCAAAAGGAGGACCTACACAATGTTAGGCAGGTAGATTTAATGTTGTGGCTGATCGGTGTATACACTATAAACTAAAATATATTTAAAAGAATGTTGAAATGATACAGGACTAAATGCTCAGCATTGTTGGAATATAGATTAGGAAGGTGTTCAGAAATATTTTTAAAGCATACTGATGTGCATCCATTGAAAAAACTGAAAATTAGACAATGATGCAAGTTCCACTTTCAAGCCAGTGCCCAATGCAGAGGTACATGGCTTCTGCAGTGCGCATTTTCAATAACACTCCAGACCTGCAGATCTTGGGCCCAAAGTGGAATGCCACTTTGTTACTTAAAGACTCCTATCCAAGAGCTCATCCTACTAGTCAATATCCTACAGTGCCATGCTTTTCTACTTTTGCTTTAAGCCGGTGTCTCAGAGACCACAATATCATTGAATCCCATATCTATTATGCTCACCAACAGTGCTTTTGTTGACCACTCTATACGTCATGTGGGAGATTAGCAAAGCAAAGATTATAACATCAACAGGCATTTCAACAGACATTTGTGTGTGCTTCTTTCAAGACAACCTGAATTTGAATAAGGAATGAGTGCTGCCAAGATGAGCTTCTCCCATGCACGGGGCTCTGTGAAAGGCTTTGTTAGCGGTCATGTCGAGAAGGGGACCTTGTTTTTCCTCCCGCCTGCCTGGTCTCCTCATTAATGTCACTCAACATCAGTTTTTGCTAGGATAACTCCAGCAGGCCTCTATCCTTTCCTTGCTGCCTGCATACCGCTTGCGACAACATTACCACACAGCCCAGACCCTTTGAGTAACAAATTCAAAGAAAAAAAAAGAAAAAGAGAAACAAGGCCTCAGATTTATAAAGAAAAAAAAAGCCTCCACATGAGAACAAAGCAAGCTGAGGGGTAAAAGTTTCCTGGTCTGAGGAACAAGCTGACCAGTTTCACACACCTCCAAAATTATTTTCGTACAGAAATGAAAACATCTATAATTCTGACACATTAGAGATCAACATAACACAAACAGCACAGTCCCTCCAACAAGGTACATACCTAATTTTCATTTGGAAGTGTACAAAAATACTGCAAAGAAAGCTAACAAGATACAAAACTCTGAATGCTATCACTCACAAGGACTGAAGAGCCCCAAAAAAAAAATTACTGCCATTGTTCCAAAAGGCATAAAAAAATAAAACGACATATACACACAAATTATTAGATGTCAAATTGCTATATTAAATTTCAAAATGTCAAAAGTAAAAGTAAGTACATAGCCAGATATCACACATGACACACATTTAATATTTTGCCTTCCCATCAGTTTCACTCTCCGGAAAAAATAATTTATCGCAGCTTATGCAGGTTACCCAAGATCAGGGTTTTCTGCAAACCAGCAATTTCCCATTATGGCCAAAAATTGCTGTGTTGACAGGAAACATAATGGCACCTATCATGATTTGGACAAGGCAGTGCTTACAGTAAACTGTGATAAACAATACCAAAATCATGTTGGAGGCTTTTCGCTCCCCACTCTCCACAGCCATTCCTGGCTTCACCTTCTGTTGAGTGGCAAAGAATGGGCGTTGAGCAACAGTTCTTCGTAAAGAACAAGAGCCATTTCTTATTTGAGGAACTATTGATATGTATCATTTACTGGTTAGCCACTGTATTCCAGAAATGCTAAATTTCAACATAAATGCTGTGGAGGTGGGGACTTTTTTTTTTTAAATAAATGATACAGTGGATGTTACTGTTGCAAAAGTCAGTAAAGTTTATAGCCATTTAGGAAATCCACTTTCAATCAATGCAGCATTATGAACGAAAGTTACAAAATTCATTTTAAGTACAGTTTCTGCACTGATGCACACAGGAAAATATGTGGCAAAGCACTGCAGATACATACAAGTAAATTATAAAGTTATTTAACAGTACTAGCAAAGCACTTACTCAATTTATCCACAAAAGTTTTGGCACTCCGGGATGGATGGATGGATGGATAAATAAATAAATAAATAAATAAATAAGGTTGTGACACTCTTTTTGCAAGGAAGCCATCCAACACAGGCCATACGAAGAATGTAACAAGTCTCCCAAAAACCTGTTTGGACCATTTTGGCTGGCAGACTTTGTATTCATTGCATGTCTAGTTTGTAAGCAGTCCATGATGAAAAGTGGAAAGAGCAACAGAAAGCAGTAGTCGGAATTGAACAGCGCTTTTGTGGAATGCCTAATTGGTGGTGTCAAGTACTGAGGTGTGGAGTAGGAACAGGGCTCCTGGGCGGCACCCTTTCTCCTGGCAGGAGCTAGGAGGGATGGGGGTTTGGGGCAGTCAGGCCATCACACAGCCTCACCTTTGGGCTTCATTAAAAAAACTTGGCCAGGAGGTTTGTCCAACTCAGCTGCAGAATCACATGACCCAGCAGGGCCGCTCTGCCAGCATGGGGGGTATAACAGCCCTGGGGGCATGGGAGAGGGGAGAAGGGGGCTGACAAGCAGAAGCAAGAGAAATTAAATATACACTTTGAAAAGATAACTCGACAATACATGTGAACTCTAACAGTGAAGGTAAATTTTGGTTTACAGAAATATAGCAATACCAAAAAAAAAACTAAAAACTAAAAAGTTCTAATTAGCAAGTCCAGTACACTAACTTATGTAAATATACATTTAACAACAGACCCCACACTCTGCAATTGGACTAACCGAGTTCCCATCCTCTTTCCACATCTACAGGTCATAATCCAGTTAAAATCGTATGCATGTTTCGGCACTTAAAATATGCTAAACCAGAAAATGGCAAAACAGGCATAATGCTTTCTTTTTTCACACTAAAAATTCGCTGCTTGTCACTGAATTGGACAATGTAATAAGATTATGTGCCATGTCTTAAAAAGGTGTTTGCTATGTAACACAAATGCAGCTTCTAATTCAGAATTAGAAAGTGGGTGACGTATGCCTATGGCAGCATATTACTGGGTACTGTTTTGGCCCTGTAAGCATCCAGAAGGGTGAGCAATTGTTTTCTCTCATAAAATCAGAGCTGAAGATGATACTGTAGGCCAGTAATCTTTACTGTAAGCTAACAAAGCAACCTGTCACAAAGAAAGCCAACTACATGTGACCAAATTAATAAAAAAATTTTTTTTAAAAACCAATAGTTAAAAGCTAAAAGGTCATTCTAGCATCAGTTGTTTAACTTAGTGTTACAATTATGAATAAGATATTTTTGAAAAGTTTATATTTTTATTTTACTTACATTTTAGAAAGTTCTCGAAAAATCTGTTATCCCCTTATCAAATTGCACATGACTTGCGTCATAAAATGTTTAATGACCTGGTGAATTCTGAATAAACAATTGTAAGGTGATCTTTTCCAAAACTCACAAACTATACTAATTTGTTAACATAGATTACATCTGCTTCTGAAATCATACATGCCATTTCTGGCTCATAAGGGCATGAACTGTATGATTTAACCTGTATCACATTTCTCAATCCCCAAAACAGACACCTTAATGACATCATAGTTCAAAGCATTATAATCCATTGGAAAAATGAGAGAACAGATATTGCCTATTTGATATGTAAGAAGCACTCCATTATCTTTACTTTACAGAATTATTGCCTCCTACCCTCAAGAAATACATTGAAATTCAACATATTAAGCCCTCATACAACATATCTAGCTGGTGCAATTGCTCATTTAAAAACAAAATAAGAACCAAAACAAATGTGTTTCTGAGTGCAAAACAACATCCCTAGTAATATGATTGGCCAACAGGCACTGAGGTCAGTTGCCTTGATGGGAGTACCCCTGAAGCCAGTGGAGAAGTTTTTTTCCTTAGAGCACAATAACAACCTTTCAGAATTCATCTCCCACTAAAGTCACCTCAATCCCATTATCAATTAAAATCATGTCTGGACAAGATGTCTGTGAAACACTGTGTGAAACAACAACAGCAGCAGCAGCAACAGCAGCAGCAAAGGCTGAAAACCAATCTCAAGTAATGTCAGCAATAAAGGTCTTGCCAGTCAGGAAAAACATGAATTATCAAATACATCACACAACTCGGTGACAGATAAAGACACGTAACTGAGACCTTACAAAGCCAAACTCTCTGATGTTCTTCCTCAACCCCATATGTTATCCAAATATTGGGAAAGTCAAATACATTATGATATGCCATGCAAAGTGAGAACAACACAGCAACAAAAATCAGCTTATTTTATGCAGTTTTGCCAAACACAAAAAGATGGCTGGAAGGCATCTCACTTGGTGTTTAGACCCAGCAACCAGCAGTAGAAGCCTCTGCTGGCGTAAGCACGTGCTCGATTTGTTCTCCATTCACACACTGCTCTGGACACACATTTTCCCACTTCAATTCAACTGCACCACTGTGGTAATAAACAGTTTCTAACTTCAGTGAAGATGTAGGTGATAACCTTGCACTTTTCTGATTGGAGGGGGGTTATGAGAAACAGCTAGAGAGACAACCTTGAAGGCCAAGAGCCAACTGTCCTCATGTCACTTACTCAAGTGACACTGTGACACAGACCACATGACTGGCAGTGCAACCTGAACTGAACACAGCATGGAGGAGTTTGTGAGGGAGGCAATTCAACCAGCACAATCATAAAACAATGACAAAACATAACCTTCCACATGCATCTCACACCAACATCATTATTTAGGATCTTAAATTCATTTTCTAAGAGGGAAAAATGCATGCAACACTAATCTAACACCATTAATCCTATTGCTGTAAGGAACCACATTCTTGTCTTAAAACAAATAAACCCATTTTCTTAACTAATGAGCTTGCCTTTCCGCTTTAGATGTTACATCAGCTCAAGATAGTTTAACCTAGATAACTGGCTGAAGTGTCACAGGACCTTCTTATTGTGAGGATAATTATATAATTTTATAAGCCAATAACTATTTTCAAAAAACTTAAGGGAACAGACTAGTAGAATGAGCCTCTTTTAAATAAAATTACTTCCTTTAGTATTTACAACTATTTATTTAAACACCATTTTATTCTACAGTGAAAGGAAAAGAACTGGGTGAGACTTAAAAATCAGCAAACAAGGAAAAAAAATGAATAGTTCACACAAAACAGGGCTTCAGTCATTTCTCAATCATATGGCGATACCTCCTAAGAAAGCATGTGCTGAGGCTTTAAAGGGTTTCACTGCCAATTCCCAGTTTGAAACTTGAACTGCTCAGCAACAATACCTCTCTGTATGCCACAAAAGAGGAAAAATTCATTACTGATCAGTCCATTTTGGGCAAAAAACCTTTTCAGGTGGTGAGAATAACTGAACCGAATAAGGCTTGCCTTTCTCCTTTAAACAGCATGGTCCAATTTACTTGTGAGGATGGGTCCAACCAAGCAGGCTGGAAATGTCCAAGTCTATTACACAGACCAGAGGTTTATCAATGCCCACTTATTTGTGTGAAAACAAGAACTGCCATCAGTCACCCGTTCATTGTTGAATATTAACCACTTCAGTTAGCTTTTACTGACTACTGTACAAAACCTCTTTAGTGTCCCTAAAGCATCACTGCACTGTTCCCTATTCTTACCTTCATGGCCTTCCATTTCAGAACCTGACCAGTTCTTTTCATATTTACCACAAAGTCATAAATTGGGAGAAAATAAAACAAAAACAGCTAAATGCTGTATTTTTAAAACCTTAAAAAATCCACATATCAAACACTCTTATACATCCCAACACCACAGGAGTGCTAAGGTCACTGCATCATCCCTTACCTTGGGTTGAGCACGTCGAGGAAAGGCAACTTTAGGGTCAATCTGGAGAAGAGCGAGAAAAAAAAAAAAAGAGACAAAAACAAAAGAAATGTTAGAAAAATAATATTTCAGCTGCATGACCACACTTCTGAAGTTATAAATAATTAAAAAGGGAAGCTGTATAGGGAATGTTACTTCTGTGAAGAAATTAAATGTAGTAAGTTACTGTAACCCATCAGCAGTATATCGGGCCTTCCTATATTAACATGGAGAGAGAAATCGGATAAAATTTTCTGCAACCCATATTTCTCACTGGGCTTATCACTCTTGCTAATTGCATTTTTTTTTGCTAAGAAGACTGCTGGAAGCTCAGTTTCTCAGAATCATCGGCAACTATTTCTGTTAAAACTGTTCATGCACCAGAGTCACGCTTTCGCAGATGAAATCTGTTCAGAGGAACTTCACATAATCTCATTAAAATGATTCAGGAAAAATATATAAACTAGAAATTATTTCATGATCTGTTCTCAAACTATGCTAAAGATGACCTTTTAAGTGTAAAAACCTTTATTGCTAAAAAAGAAAATGTATTAAACATCAAAAGTAATTTCAAAACGAAAAAGCCAACTTCAGTTTTATTATTTGGAACATGTAAATCTACAGGTTAAATGTGATACGATACTGATACCTAAAATGCAAGCAAAGTGCACTTTTAAAAGTTTAAACTGCACTAATAAAATTGTATTCGTGAACTGTTTCTGAAATCCTCAAACTCTAATTTCCTGTGTGACAATTTCTTCACTCCTGTTCTTGATCTTAAAATGAAACTCAAGCTAATCTCTTTTTTCTGAAGTCCATACATAATTGTACTAAAACAAAATTTTGAATCTACTTTTGTTATTCAAGCATATTAAATTTAACATTTAAGCATGCTCTCCTGTCAATAATCAAATTTAACAGAAAAACTGCTCAGCAACATGTGTTTAAGCATGGATTAAACCTTTATGACTGAGTTCATAATAAAGGCTAAGGACCTCAATATGGCTGCTCTATACAGAAGATCCAGAGAAAGGCAAACATATAATATTTTCAGAGGTTAACATGACAAAGTGAAAATGACCCATGTTAATTTCTACTGATTCCAATTAAATGCCACTGTGAAATAAAATGGCTGCATATTTATGTGCTCATTTGCTTACTTTAGAAAGCTAAAAGGAAAAAAAACATTAAATGCAGGAGTCACAGTAAGAGTGACCGCAGCTGAATTTTTTCCTCAAAGGAAGATATCGACTACATTTGAATAAACAATGCAATGTCAGGAGCTACAGGCTGACTTACATGCTGAATCCAAAAAAAGAAGTGCACGATATCTGAGGAACAGCTGTTGTGTGCCGTACACATTCTCTTCCCTACTTCCGTTTGCTATTTTTCCACAAAAAAATAATAAAAATCTAATTTTGTACCAAGTCCATTTTTGTTCTTCATCCAGAATTACAAACAGTGATGCTTTTCCTAATGGCAAACAATAACACCTAAGGCCACTCAAATGAAAAATGCAGTAGAGGTGGCTCTACATTATACTTCACTCTCATCTTGAAAATTCTTATTGTATAATTTAAGCATTTATGAACCATTTGGCAATTACGTGCAAGTCTGAAAGCTATGAATAGTTTGCAGTATCTATAAAGGGACATTTAGAACGTTAACATCTGTTCTTAAAGTAAAAAATGACAACAAGAAAAAAGTCAATTAGTGGAATTCTACACATGAAACTATGAATACAGAAATCATAAATGGAAAACAAAGGATTATTTGTCTCAAAATGGTATAAATCATTAAATACATTTAAATTTTTCATCTGATCCAATGAAAATTGTTCCACATTAAAGTGATATTCTGTACCACATTTACTGTTTACATCCCAATAACTACTGCAATTTACTTGGCACTTATCCACTTACACTGATGGACATCTAAACTAATTTAAACAGTTTAGTAATTATTCATCATACTGCAAGCGGAACAAAAATACTGTAGTCACAAATCTAGGGCCCAAACCATTTAACTGCCACCAATAGCAAAGTTAAAAAAAAAAAAAAAAAACAGGCTAAGAAAAAGTGTACATACAACCTCAGGCAGTACATCATCCTCAAATATGGCTAAGATTACAACTTAAAAGGTACATGGTATTCTTTGTTGCTTAATATCATACTAAATACTCATTTTCTAGACACAAAATACAGCAACGTATTTGTCCTGCATATGGTTTTGCCTTTCTTGACAAATGGCATAAATTTAATAAGTTACAAAAAAACAGAGGTAATATTTAAATTATATATTAAGTGAAGTTAATGATTTTCTAAATATATTCAGAAGTGACTGAGTCCAAAAGACAGGAGGCAGAGCTAGAGGTGGCAGAGTTAAAGATGTTAAGATTCGCATGGGTGTGACGAGGATGGACAGGATTAGAAATGAGTATATATTAGAGGGTCAGCCCAGGTTAGACAGTTTGGGGACAAAGTCAGAGAAGCGGGATTGCGCTGGTTTGGACATGTGCAGAGGAGAGATTCTGGATATATCGGGAGAAGGATGCTAGGGATGGAGCTGCCAGGCAAGAGGAAGAGAGGAAGGCCTAAAAGGAGATTTATGGATGTGGTGAAGAAGGACATGCAGGTGGTGGGTGCGACGGAGAAAGATGCAGAGGACAGGAAGAAGTGGAAACAATTGATCCGCTGTGGCGACCCCTAATGGGAGCAGCCAAAAGAAGAAGAATTCAGAAGTGACTGAGTGCTCAAAAAAGATCTGCTTAAAATACCTGCTAGCTAGGAACCAAAACGGCTGTTTAATAGTCTCTGATGATGTCAAGAGAAATTAATACTTGTGATACACGCAGTGGTTTATTATTGAATAAGATGCAAATTATTCAACAATAAATCTGACAGTAAATCAGTAAAAAGGCATTGTCTTTGAAATATTTGGTAAATTAGCTTGAGATATTTTCACTGAGTGTCAAAATGATCAGATTATTGAAGGAAGCTTTCTGTCTATAGCTCAGCATGTCACCCTGGTGAATGAAGGCCTTCCTAATGACACATCAAAATGTGTGTAGAAATTATGACCAAGAAACAATATTTAGGAAAGAAAAATCTAGAATAAGCCCAAGCTAATTATTTGGGGGGAAAAAATGTGAATGTTATTGGATAATACAGTAAAAAATGTACACTGACCTACAGTGCATACACTGAAAGCATGGTGCATGTGCTGCTGGTATCAAAAAAAAAAAAAAAAATTTTTCAAAATCATACATTCTGCAGCCCTACCTTGGCCTGTTCACTGACTCACAACCACCTTTGTACATTCATCTTTTTGGAGTACAAACTGAAAAACCTTTGAAATACAACGGGAGCAATTAGGTTTTACTAATGTGCAACAATTCACCGCAGCATGATCTTTCAACAACACATTAATCATGCAACACCATCAGTAAAAAGAAAGCACTTTTAAATGTTGCATAAAAAACTCAGATGCTATAGAACAATGGGTACTTTTATACTACCCAATCTACACTGATATATATTTCCAAAAAAAAAAACACAAAAGTCCTCAAGAAAGTGAAAGAGGCACATTCTCAAAATTCCCAGAAGCTACGGTCTGGGTGCCCCCCCCCCACAGGGACACTCGCCACAGAACCTGTGGCCAGCTGTCAGACAGAAGCATCACCAACTCTGGGAGGTTTTTATAAAAATAAAAAAATAATAATAATTAAAAAAAAATATATATATATATATATATATATATATATATATATAATATATATATATATATATATATAAAAAAATGAAAGACAGAAAAAAATGTTTCAGGCCCCTAAACGGGGGGGCGGGGGGGTGCATTTCCAGCCTGCTCTAAGGGCTGGGCTCTCGTTAGTGTCTGTGACGCATCCGCAGGAACAGGCCGTCGATTTGCGTGAGATCCGAGCACCAAGGCTCCTATCAATGGGGTCACGCTTCAGCTCCAGCCATTCAATTACACGAATTAAACAAAGGAGCACGACACCGCACTCCAACAGGAAGTAATCCCAGCATTAATCACTGGCCGCTGTTGCATTCTTATTTTCCTTGTGCCCTCAGCTACCTACAAGCCTCCTCATAAATATCCTCAAAGCAAGATTCAGCATTCAAACTGTCTTGTTAATGAAAATGACAACACACTTTTTAACAAATTAAGAGATGGAGACAATAAATTTCATCTTTTTCGACTTCAAACAATTGGCCCGACTGTACAGTGACCTCACTTTAGACTACAAGAAACCCCAATGACAGCCAGTTCATTAGCAGGAGATTTCTGCAGTTGACCCAAAATGAAAACTACAAGCAACCATCTCCACTAACAAATCCCATAAAATTGAGAGATAAAAATACACAATTACAAGTCAAAGATCAAACAGTAATAAGCAACAATTTAACAATATTTTTAAAGTTCTGGAACAAACCCCATAAGAAGTACAACCATATTGAATTAAAGTATTTTAACATTTTTAACACCAAATGCTTCTGCAGGTAATACTGGTATGTGTCAATGTGACTAGAAGGAGTGGTACGATCCTAAAATGTTTTTGACACAGCATTTCAGGCCTCCGCTTACATATGCTGTGCACCACATAGAACAAAACTAAAACTAAGAAAAAACTGAACATCTATGGAAAGTATCCTTCTGTATTTTGCAAAGCTAAATTTAATCAGTTTAAGATAGCAGCACGTAGGTGCTTACTGTTCTCAATTTAAAATTGTGAGATTTACGAAACTCAAGACATATATAAATGTTAAAAATAAATCATAGTTTAATTCAATTATAACAAAACAATTCAGCAAGACAACAAATATATATGTCGGTCTTCAAAAAAAAAAAAAAAAAGCACAATATTGCTGACCACAATAATCCCGTATCATAAGAATTCAAATAAGCTCCATTTCCACACACATATAACATTTGAAAACATTAATAATGCTAATAATTATAAATCAGTTTAAATAGTGAAGCCTTTATTTAAAATATGCAAAATCTGAAAGTTACAGCATAGATCATAAATTAAAATAGGGATTAACCTAAAACATTGTACATAAGTTGTTTTTTTTTTTTTTAACTCACGAGAATCCATCCATTTTCCTTAGTATGACTGACAACAAGTGGCTAGTCAAATATCCTCTTCTGTGACTAAATAGATACTACCAAGTAATAAATAATGTTAAAATGAATAAATTTGTCAAATATTAGGTGGAGAAAGAAAAAGTTTAATAAATCGTTTAATATTGCCCATGTTGCACCTTATCTATGTTATTATTCTAATATATTATCCTACTAGTAATAAACATCTGAAGTGCTGAAGCTTGCACTATCATACAAATATCAGTTCTATAAAATCAGTTCCTGCCATTTCAGTCCTGTTACACTGCTTTACAGCCACCACATTAAGGCATACCCTAAACTTTGAGGTACAACAAGTACTCAAATAACTCAAGTGCAAAATCTCCGTTCTAATATTAAACAGTTCTAAGTTCAAACAGTTCAAAACAACACTAACAAAAAAACATTTGCAAATACATTTAAAGGTATGCATAACAATTTACTGACAAATTACAAAGCAAAAGGTACTATACTCAGACAAGTCATGGGAATTTTGTGTTAATGTTTTATGTAAAAAAAAAAGTTGCAGCAGTGACACTGCTTTTTTCAATATGGTGTAATTCTACATGTCAATCATTAGTCTAACTAAAAGCCATATATAAAGAGTCAGCCTACACCATCACATTTCTGTTTTTAATAAACAAATGCTACCTTAAATATATTTAACACAATCTCATCTGCTACTTCCATTTTTAAAAAATTAAGGCAATACATGCTGCAATTTGTTTTACAGTGTTTACATAAAAATAACAAAAAAATTACAATATATTAAAAAAGTCTCTGAGGGTTTTCAGCGGTAGTACTGTCGAACATGTGATGGCCTAAGGAGACACTGTGATAGCTTTATACTCAGGGTAAATGGGGCAGCTTTTAGATTACGCTGATCAATGTGCTATGTCGGGGACACACGTTAAAATGTTACAGTACAGTGGTCTGTAAATGCTGGTAATCTGTTCACAAAGAAAATCTACTGTTTCTGCTTCCATCAATTCTGATAAATTAAAATATAAATATGCACTGTGTACATAAACTGATTCCAGGTGTCTCTACTATAAGGTTCCAGCAAATAAAAATTAAAATATGCACAAAGCAGCTTTAAACAAAAATTACACTGCAATACAGTGAATGGGACTATAAGTAAATAGTGGTCTGACTTTGAAAGATGGTTAGGAGTCAAAATATCATTTAGATTAAATGAATATACTGTATGATTACATGTAAATCTATGGCTAGGTTCAGTCCACAGTGTGGTGCAAGACTGAGTAAAAGAAGGGTTAAAAGTGGGACTAAGCAGAAAACCATGAGTTGGAAATTATGACTTATTTGCGTCAACTGCGTGTGCTGCTGTGTTAATGACATTAGTTATGTCACTGTGCAACTCTAGTCCAAACAATGGAATACATAATACAGTTAAATTATACACAAATATAGAAATAAGACATGAATGAAGGCAAACATACCGTCTTTGAGTCTAATTCGTGGTGTGGCTGAGCTAAGACTTTATCTACACTGGCAGCATCCGCAAACGTAACAAACCCAAATCCCCTGGAAAAAAAAAACACATACAGAGAATTAAATTGAGAGCAGTCCACTAAAATTCATATTAAATATATACACATTTGTCTAATTAGAATTTATTTTAAAAAGCCCGCAAACGGGCTTAAAAAATGTGTTCATGGGAAATCAAAACGTCATTAACTAGAATAACCGAAACAGAAAAGGAGAGCGCTTTCAACACTGCACGTCTACATTGTTTACTTTTCAACGTACGGTTACATTTTGTTACAAAAACGTTGAAAGAACGCCTACATACATGGAATTTACAACTCCAAATAAAAAAACCTTGCGAATAGGCAAAGCAGTGGGAGCTCTAGTGTAAAGAGCTAAGTCAATGTCAAACAGCGTTACCTTCGCACCGCTCCTCTCATTCCGAGCAAAAGCACAACTCAGGACGAAAATAAAAATAAGGACAAACAAACGGCTGTCACAAGGTGCACTGAACAAGCACATGCACCGTCGTGTGAGAGGAGAGCGCAGGGAAGGCAAAAAGCCCAAACGTGCCCTCTTTTTTTTTTTTTTTTTTACCTGGAGCGTTTTGTCGTGGGGTCTCGCATCACCATACATTCTCTGATCTCTCCGAATTTGCTGAAATAGTCTCTAAGGCTGTCTGTGGACACAAGAAGCACAAGGGGAAACACCGCTGGTCAGCTTGCACTCATGCGTTTCTCCACTAAGTGCCGTGTGTACGGTACAAAAGGAGCCGCGATGTACGCAGGGGTCGAATAGAGGACTTCAAAGCGCCGGGGATCCGGAATAACCTTGCGTGCTGCCCGCGGAGGCGCACACGACGGATCCCGCACAGCGCGCGCAGCACGAGAACACACAACAACAACAACAACTACACGAACACACAACTCCACAACAACACAAACAAGAACCCGCCGCGGCAAACCCGTTGCACGACCGAGCTCTCACCTGGTGAGGTCTGCCAGCTGAGGCCACCGATAAACATTTTACTGTAAGGAGAGAAGAGAGCAGAAGTGAGTCCAGATGTCAGATCGGCCATTTTGACGTGTAGCTAACTACTCGGCTAGCTACAAACAGCGAGCTGAGGGAGCTGGAGGAAGGCAGGAGGAAGGCTGGAGAAGGCAGGAGGAAGGCAGAGCTAGCCCAGCGAGCTACCCTTCAAAAGGGGGGAGGCCCCGTTCGCTGAAACCAGCAAACAAAGGTATAACTAACTGTATCCGGGAGAAAAAGCCCTTGTTTGTGCAAGGATGAAAGCGCACGGATCATTTAATTATTAATAGATAACAAAATAATGAAAAGGAAAGTGTCGCTATAATTAGCTCTTACCCCGGGTCGTGTTGTGAGTCGTTGGGGCTTCCAGATGTGGCTTGGCTCCCGTCTCCCTCCATAGCTAACCCAACTATAGGCAGAAACTAACAAACACACACAGACACGGCGAAAGCTACGCGAAGCCCCGCTAAGAGAATATTACTGAGCCGGGAATGCAATCGTCACACGTGGGATCAGCTCAGCCTGCTCCCTCCCCCTCCCAGGACCCGACTGGGGCGGAGCCGCGCTCGTCACCTAACCAATGACATTGACGTCATTGCGCTGGCCCCGCCCACGCGGCGCTCTAAACGCCGTCCTTCGAGAGCTTTTCTTTTTTGTGCGAAGTGAAGCAAGGAAACCATGACATCATGGAGGGTATCGACCGAACATGAATCCCTGCCCAGCACCAGTCTCCGAATATCCTCCATAGATTGTTTATAATGTGCAAAATAACTCTGTAGACGTTAGTGTAAACAGCACGACACAATCCAACGAATTTACATAAAAGGAACAGAAAGATAATTGTTTTCCTGTATAGCACACATTATCGTACACATAAAGTACCAAAAACCAAGATCAGAGACAGCATTAACCTAAAGAACGTCATTAATAGTAGCAAAATACCACCTACATCTTATAGGTGGAAAAACAGACATGCTATGGTATGCGATACAATAAATTAAATTCAACCAAAAAAGTCCCTCAGTGACAAAAGGGAACTAAACTACAAATAATGCTAAAAAATTTGTGAGAATTATAGACAATTCATATTTCATCGCAACAGCCATTTCTACCCTGTGTTGTTTTGATGTTTCAGTTGCTCGTTCTGACTTTGGCTAGTGTGTCTGTCAATGTGTGTGTACAGTACAGACAGCTGCTCTGGTCATCTGCAGGGTTTGACCACAGTTGTTATAACCATGACCAACAGAGAAAAACTGCCAAGTGCTGAAGAAAGGTTGCAATGTAAAAAAAGATTAAAATGTGCTCAACACTTGGAAGGGAAGAACCTTTGCCCAGTAAAACACACTGCTCTTTCTCACCGACCAAACTAAAAGAACTTTATAAATAAAATAAAAAAAAAAAATACAACCATATTCTACGTCAGCATATAAGCCTTGGAAATGATCAGTTTCACCATGTTTTCCAGCTCTGAAACAACATCATTAATGGAGCCCTAATACCTAAACAGGTTAATTTCAGGTCATTTCAATGCATACATAAAGTGTTCTTTAACAGGAATGTGAACAAAAAAGAAACACCTTACAATCCTGAACAGGTGTACATGAGGAAAAGTGATCAAGTAAGAAAAATCCTACTGCACACAGTCATTTTGCAAATCTCAGCACCAGTGATTTTATTTCAAGCACTGAGCTTTAGGTACTTGACCTTCTTCTAAATACAAATCCATGGAGAATTTTAAAGCTCAGTATTCTACTGAGTGAACAGATTCTCAGGTGTACACCCCACTAAAATCTTTCTAATAATGCAAATTGTATGCCTACGGACAATTGTTAGTGGGGAATAAAGTCAATATCTACTGCAATATGTCAATCATGTTTTTTAGATGAAATGTTTATTTATGATTTGAAAACCTTACAAATATACTATTTTGTCTGAAAGGATGAGTGGTCAACAGTTTAAGTGGGGACATCCAATGTCTCAATCAGAGTAAACAAATGAATTAGTAATTTGTCCATAAATGTAAACAAAACAAAAAACAGTATTATGGATTTTACTATTAGACATTTTAAAGTACTTTTGAAGTGGTTATCATTTTTATTTACAAGCCAGTCATATTTTTATACTAGCCTGTAAATATACTTATCTTACCAAATATTCTTAGGGAAAACTGTGCCATAGAAATGAAACTTTAATGTTACTATTTAATGTTCAGGCAGGTACCAGTAATTGCATCAATAGAATATCTTCTACAGTCAGACAAAGGGGTAAACTATGATTTGATATGATAATGCAGTTATATAGCAAAATACTAGTAATTTAAATATATGTGTTGAAATACAACTAAACGTTATTGATTGCCAGTGACCTCATGTTTGATTGGAAATCTTCATTCAAATATAGTGATAAAAATTTTCTTACATTTGACTGCTGCAAAGTATCATCTGAACTTCTAGAAGCACACACATTCTGTTTCTTCAATTTTTGCTTATGTTGGTCTTGTATGCTGGTTTTACTCATGACCTTTCACAATTTAGACATCTCTTTAACAATATTTGGTTAAGTCAAGAGTGAAACCTGTGATGTTAGTAGTATATATGCTGTAATAAATATTCAACAGGTTATTTCAACTACATTTTTATTTGGTTAACATTTACAAAACAGAACAAGTATTTATTATGATTGTGATACAGGTAAAACTAATCCATTACCCAACTAATTCACCTGAATATATACATAAAGAACTACAATATTAATAACTTAAGTTTATTCATTTTCTTATATTTTGTTTTTATAAAAAACTGGGTAAAACATATAATATCAGTTATATGTCTTTTTCTTCCTTGGCATAATTTTACACCAATTCAAAGGATCCAATCCATTCAATTATGTTTTTGCCCTAAAACACATATTGAGATAAGGAATTTACCACTTCTATTAATATAATAAAAAAAACTTAACAATTTAACAGTACCATACATGTGCAAGTGTACAATAAATACAAATATATGTACTGTCTATATATGTACATACACACACACACACACATATATATGTGTGTATGTATATGTATATATATATATATATATAGAGAGAGAGAGAGAGAGAGAGAGATAGATTATATTTTCATCTCTATTTTGTAGTCTGATGAGACTTATTTACCTACTAACTAGCATAACCAAATACCTTTTGGCAACATACAGCTGATACAGATCATTTCAAGCATAATGTTACTTTCATTACACAGGATTTTTATCTACAAGTGAACCATCATACCATCTGAGCATATCCATTAATGTACTGGGAATCATATGGCTAGAAGCTTTTCTTTCCTCTCTTTTGAATCTGCTCAGTGATACAGTGAATTATTTGGACTCTGACTGAATTACTTGATCATGACTACCGAAATGGTATTAACTTATACAGATGCCTTAACTGAGAAAGCAAACAACATTAATTTATAACTCAATTTGTGATGATTACATTTAGCAGCTAGCTAAGAGAAAATTTTCTCGCATAACATGCTGGCAACAGCACTTCAACAAACTTGCGTAGTCCACGAGAGCTGTTCCCCATTTCGATATTTCATATTAAAAATAACTAAGAACTTACTCTACTCATGTGAAATGCAAAATTAATTTTTTAGTTTTACACAAAAATTTCATTTTGTAAAGAGACATAAAACTCCATTATAAGAAAAGAAAAGGAAAGGAAAGGAAGATCCTATTATAACCTCTAAATATGCGTGCTCATTACTCAGTAACTGGGAGAAGCGGTCCTGGTTTTCCATTAAATCTGAAAGTGAGAGCTCAATTAAGGCAGGTTGCTCAGTGGATTCTAAGTCATGCTACAGTGATTGCTGTTTATTTCCTCGCTCTCTGTCCGAACGAGACCCATGGCCTGGAGACAGCTTACCAGCCCTTTCTTCTTTCTTCGGCCCCTTATTTGCTTTTTCCTGAAGAGAGCCATCCGACAGCAGCTCAGTAAAAAGTGAAGGGGCCACATAAAGTCGAAGACTAAGCAGTGCTGACGCAAATCCTTTTCACTGACTGACATGTGAATGCAGCTGTCTCACCTCTACACACAGCTTTTTCTAACACTGTCTCTATATGGGTAAACTGAACTGTGAATGGAAGGGACAAAATTCAAAAACCTAATTTTACTATTAACATTTTTATTTTCAATTTACTGCCAAAGTAAATTGAAAATCACCTAGAATGATCAAAATGTGTCGTGTTGTCCTGTCCCTAACCAGGTTGTTTAAGGTTTGAGCAACTGAAACCTAAGGAAATGTAAGCAACAGGGTTACCCTTGCCAAGAACTTTAACCCTAACTTGAAACTTGACGAAGTAATGATATTTGTTGATGAACTTGATATGTTGTTACATACTGTACATTTAACAAAGCATAGGTTTTCTCTAGGTGCTCCCTTTTACCCTCACAGGCCAAATGTGACTCTTAACTTAGCTGTAGTGTGTGAATGCACTGTATTGCATGTGTATTACATCGCTGTAATAGAAATCTGTCCAACCCAGTCACTACAAAAACCTCACTGGAAATATTACAATAAACTTGCACTTAGACAAACATTTATAAAACATAATACTTAAAATATTTAGCAATTACTTTTAATTCTAAAAGAGAAGCTGCAAAATAGCAGTGTCCATTGAGCAAGTATATGCATAAATACACATGCATAAATCCCTCACCCTGACATCTTACTGTGTTCATGTGGGTTTCCTTCCACAGTCCAAAGGCATGTGTTTAAGAATACCTGGTGACGCAAAACACCCCATAATGTTTGTGCATATGTGTGCGTGTGGCACATAACTCTGCCATATATTGGTGTGAATGACTGTAGGGAGCTGTATCCATCACTGTGTCACACTGGATAAAGATATCAGCTAAATACTACATAATAATCATTATAGATCACTTTGTAGTGAAAAGCATCTCCTAAATCAATAAATGTAAATATTGCTGCTCAACTTTTGAAAATACAATCTGGTCCTTGAAAACACAAAGGAATGCCTCTAAGTCAAAATAAGGATACTGAAACTCCTCAAAAAGTCAAATTCTGGTAATGTTAATGAGCGTATCTCAGGGGATGACAATAATAATTGAAAATGTAATACTGACAAGTCACACTTTCAACAAAGACAAGCACCAAAAGAAAATTGAGGAAAAGAACAGTGCTAAAGGGACTTAATCCAAACCAACAATAATGGAGCTGAAAATCCCTTTGCCCTCCATCAAAACTCTTGTTTCTATTAAACTTGAGTTAAACCTCAATAAAGCTTATTTGGACCCCTGACCAACCTTTAAGGTCAGAATTCCTACAAATGGTGCCATGATTTCCTATGTGATATTTGCTCTACACCAACTGCCTTGGATTACAGAGTATTAGAAAAGTAATGGAAAACAAGAAGAGAAAAGGTTGCGATTTTCAAAAAGGATTTTCAGTAATAACACCTTACCAGCCCTCTTTGCCTTTTAATTTTTTTTTTTAACTTTTCTCACCTGCTACACTGTGCAGAGTAAAGAAAACACATGCTATAATGCACAGCTGTCTGCTCTCATTGTGTATGTTATGAATCCAGTAACATTATTTAATTAAAGACAGGGCAGTCTAATATAAATCACATTATGCATAAATTATCAGCATAAAAACAATTGAACGGCAAATAAAACATGCCAAAAATGAATGCTATTTCATACTGATTCTTCTCTTTACTATGATATGTACATCTTTGGGAAAGAAAAGCTAAAGTGATAAATACTGTATGATGTGATTCAAGTCTTCCCAGACTGAATTAACTTCCAAGCTGGCTTTAGTAGCAATCTGAAGTGTAGTGGATTTCACTGTCATTCTGAACACAGGTGGCCTACAAGCACTCAGAGAGGATGACCTTGGATGAGCCTGCAGCAGTACATGCGGCTGCAGGTGGAAAACCAATGTCACTCAGACATAGCCAGAAAACCTCTTGTAAGGTAATAATACAGCTGGCTAAGGTTTAAAAGACAAATGCTGTTATTCCTGCTCAACACAGCATATGCGTGTAATAAACAATCTCCAACTCACATATAAATATACACAAGGGGTGATGCCCTATTTATCTAATGCACTTTAAAATTACATTTCAAATTAAGCTTACAAGAATTATCATTATGAGAAATCTATAGCAAGTCAAATTACTCCAGGTTCTAATATGATTTTCATTAGATACGAAAGGCTCAAGCTCTAGGTTATGATTTTACTAGAAACAGACTAATTTGTTCAAACAAAACCCAGTAAAATCTATTTGCGCTTTGTGGATTTAAAACGCCCACTCAAATTGAGTAGCAGTACTTTATCATACATGAAAAATACATTTCCCACGGCAAATTGCTAACCTTAACAACAGTTCTACGAACATTCTCACACCTTAGCAAACCATTATTTTTATGAGACACACACGGTCCACAGCAGTAATGTGACTAGCCGTTAACCTGTCCTTACAGTGAAGAGGTAAGATTTGTTCCTTACTTGAAGGCAAACTGTGTCAGTCCAGGTCACACAAACATGACACTCTAGTAATGTATGGTGTCCAGTAACAGCCTCATAAGGTCACAGGCATTCCTAATACTGTAAGGGAAAAAAATGAATAGCTGCCACATCTTCTGCAAATAAAAACAAAATATCAAAAGCATATTTTGTTTGCCTTTCATGGGGTGCTGTTTGGTCTGACACAACAGAAGGTCACGTGGTAATTTACATCAGATTCTGTAGTTTTATAAGACCAGTTCAATCACCAGTGGAAACAGTCACAAGCAACATTATGTATGTGAATAATCTGATGTAGCGACATTAAGTGCATAGCCTCAGCATCTCATTTATACGCTCACCGCATCTCTCTACATTCATTCAGTTCAGATTCTCCATTCTTGCTGACAAAAAAAAAAAAAAAAAGACATCTTCCTCAAGTTGAAATCCATATTTAAATATAAATGTTAACTTGACTGTGACAGGGACTCCTCGCGTGTAAATGTGTAAATATATAGGTCAATAAACTGACTGAGAAATTACTGTTGGGCAGAGCTGTAACACACACCACAGAGCAAACCCACATTGGCGCAGATAAATCACTGTAATTGTGACAGCTGTTCTGTTTATTTCAATGAAAACATTTAAATCCACGGTTTATGGAGAGTTTGTTCATTTCCTTTAATCTGTGCAGCTATCAGTGTTAAGTGAGTGTGTCAGAAAAGCTATTAAGCCTTCAAAACAACATAAGAGATGTGCAGCTCTTGCAGCCTGCCAGCTTTTAGCACGGCTGTCTGTAAGTGCACTTTCTTTTACCCATAAAGAATATGAAATACACTTCATAGCATCATATTAATGTTCTGTAATCGTGGACACATTGCATTATTTGCAAAGGGGGGTGGGGGGCTATTCTCAGCTAAACAATTTTAAGTTAATATGTAAGTCGGAGCCTCCTGTTCAGGGAAGCGAGTAGAAATATCTTTTATTAACAAAGCATATTTGCCAATAGTGCCTGTAGCTAAAATGACATTTGTTTCATTATTAACTCAATAAAGTATTAAAAGGAAGAGTTTAAAAGTTAATGTCCTACATTTGTTAAATGTTCTGAAGAGATAAACATGAGAACCCAATGGTTTTAAATGAGTGACAGTGTCCCATGAAAATGTGTACACTTTTAGAATCCCAAAGTGCTGAATTAGAATAGCAAAGTGAGGCCTTCCTGGCATGCACTCATACATTGCTGCGAGCCCTAGAGCCAGAATGCAGGTTTTAGTCCCCAGTCAGCAACACTAACAAGAATGCCCAGAGAATAAAACTGGCCCCCTTGCATTGCTAAGATGCCATATGTTCTCTTGGCCTCATTGCTCACAGCGACACCTACAGCCTAGAGGGCTAAGGCAGCAACTGGACAAGTAATGCTTTCTTCTAAGCTAGTTTATGTTATCTAATGAAGCCTTCAGCCTGGGAAATGAAAAGAAATGAGCGGGGTCACAAAGTGTGCTTTAGAGGAGGTGTGTGCACGTATTCACCCCTCCCAAATAGGTATAGGTGTTGTGCTTTGAAGGAGAGACTTAAAAGAATGGCTAATTGACCATGACTAATTCTAATGTAAAAATAGGTAAACAAAGAATAAATAAATTAAAAGCATACATAAAGGAAATAAAGGAATGAAAGTATAAGAGTCAAGACTTTTAAAGGATTCATGTACTATCTGACATACTGTTACATACTCAGAGATGGCCTGGAAGACCAGAAAGTAAAGCAAGAGTGAGGGAAGGCTGATACAAGAAGACAAACTCCCATAACTTAGCAAAGACCCCAGCAGAAGAATATACTGATGATAACCTGGTAGCGAGACATTTTTCCTTGTGGTTATAGAACCGGTTCTTGGTTAGAGCCTTACAGGCTCTTTTAAGCTAAGCAATAATCAAGTTTCTGGCAAAAGCCATAATTATCTCAGTGTCAAATATAACCTGTTGGGATAATATCTTCCCAAATCCCTGAGATTAAATCATGGGAGAGTGGCACAGGTCTATACCCAACCTCTGTGAAATGAAAAAGGCAGAATAATTGCAGTCTTGAACAGATTCGCTTAATGATCTTATTCAATTAATTTCTTAACGTAGTAACAGTCTTTATAAATAAGAGTAGTTTACAATTTTACATACTCTCATGATACTCTGTTCAGAATAAGATGGTCCCCAAAAAACTACTTTCAGTGAGACCAGCAATGGCCCTGAGACCCGATACAAAACAATTTAATTTAGCAGTCATTTCTGAAAGAACGCAAGGCCACTTAACCATAATCATATAACCTGACTACCTTTTAAAAGCCATAGCGACAAATGTTTCCTTAAGCTCAACTTCCTATCTTCTTTCTTGTTCAGTGATTTTAAAATGTCTAAAAGTTCCTGTTTAGTTTCTACCATTTGACAGTATATACCAGTAAGAAGAGTTCTTTGGATTTTAATTGTCGACCTTCATTATGATAGTCCTTTTCAAAAAGGGGAAATACAAATTAAAAATCCCCAGTTCAAACCCTTAAACCCTAAATTATAACTCACTGAACTATAATGCTCTGATTAGGTTGTCATACCATTGTTGTACTTGTTATAGAGTCCTAGGAAAGTCCATTGACATTGAAAGAACATTAGCCCATAATCTCCTGAATGAAGACTCCTGACACGGCCTGTGTCTCTACATTGAATAAGATTAAAACTAACTCAATACCGCAAAGATGACACCGAGCATAAAGTACATTAGACTTTAAAAATCCTTGTTTTATCAGTACTTTTATCACTGGATAGCTTCCAACTATCATTACATGTCCATTCACAAGTGAATTAGACAAATGACTGCAAGTGTTTTATTGTTTTTATCATGTAATGCATCGGTTAAGAGCATAAACCATCATGCAGGATCATCACTACAACAGAAATAAACTGTGTTAAAGTATCTCAAGGTGGGATTTGTCCTATACTGACTAAGAATGAGTTACTTTTTGTCCAACATTTTTTGTAACAAAGATAAAAATAGAGTTTAACAAAAAGGGACTTCCTCAGAAATTATGTTACATATTTTATGTACTTTTTCTTTTATATTTTCAGTTGTATGGGAAGTACCAACCTAGTAGTCTAGTTTAAAGATAAAACCAAAGGATTCACTGAGAACCCTCAAGTGTATTTTTCTTCTGATGCTGGCTAAAGGAGTCTGTTCTATTATCGGAGCCAAAGATAATGAGAGTGACAAACTGTGACTTAATTAATCAATGGGGGTGTTGGAAGAGACATTTCATTTCACCACACGTTGTGCAGATCTAAGATTCCTTTTCAAGCTACTGTACACATTTCTTCCAGTCACTGGAGACACAATTCACAGTGTGCCATATCAGTTGTGCCTTTTGCGGCTGTTAAGCAACATTACTATTGTTGATAAAGCTGGCTATTGTAGAAGAATAATACAGAACCACATGTTATTTATCATGAGGACATATAGGGTGAAGGGAAAATAGCAGCCATTTACTGCTCTCCTCTGAGGAATGAGACCCCAAGGTACGGACCCATGTTAGCCACTCATCTCAACTCATAAAACAGCCAAGGTGTACATTCACTGAACCAAAAGTGTCTAACATATTTGCTTTCCTGACTTGATTGATGGCAATAAGGGTGCTAATAATTTATTTTCCACTTCTCCAGTTCTTTTTAAGGTAATCTTTTAATCAGTGTTATGGAACTCATTATTCTCCACATTTCACAGCTGAGTAAATAGAATTCCTATTTAACATTCTAACCCACTTAAGGTTATAAATCTAAACTGGAAAAAAGAATCCTTCATATGCCTTCAGAGCATTTAAAAATTGCTAGTTAGTAGGAGGAGGGGCAAAGAGTCTATCGGACAGAATATCCCATTAAAACTGCTGTCTATTATCATGTCGACTAAAGGCCAGGTTTATCCTCCTGAGTTAAATGTAATCACCAGAGGGAATGTTGTCAGAGAAAGTGCCAAAGGAAACAGATCTACAGCTTTCATGGACAACACACAGTCCAGGACATCCTCTAACAGTACAACCAACAGTATCAATTATCACATAGATCTGTTGTAGGCATCACAGAAATGTTTTCAGATTATCATCATATCTGTGTTCTTGTGAACCCAAGTGCATTGTACACCATCAGTTGGTCTGTTACTCAAGACAGATTTACCCAGACCCTTAATCAAGTCTCAAGATTACATATAATGCTTTTTCTTCTCCAGATACATCAATAGCGACTCTATTATTCAAAGTAAAAATGCATTTAGTATGTGTGTTCAATTTGCCATGAATTTTCTCAAAATCTAGTGATACTACAATATTATCCCGACAATATGTTAATATTTTTTCCATTTCAAGGACACAAAACAAAACTTGCTTCAGCAAGAAATAGCATTTGAGATAGAACTAGATCAGCTGTTTTCAAAGAATTTTTATTTGGCTTTATTTTGCATGACCAAAATTGCTATTGTATAATAAATAAACAGCAGCAGCTCAGAAATCCTTTCTGTAGGAAACTGTTTATCATACTGCTAAACACATTACACAGCAAAATATCTTGTTTTATTTTCCTCTTTGGATCTCGAAAAATTTGAAAACAGAACAAAATTACTATCTGTTCTCAGTTCCCTCTAATTAAAACACATTTCATTCCTTAATGAAAAAAATCTCAATGGACCGAACCATATTGCATTACATGCCTTTATCGGCTGGCCATTTGATGTTTTGTTTCAGCTGTGGTGCGATGTGTCATCGCCATGGGATGCCTGTTGCTAATTCCTCAGTGCAAAGAAAGGCATGCTGCCGTATTCGCTGAGCTAAAGCGTAGCCAGTTTTAACATGGGCCCACATCAAGGAAAGCAAGACAAAAGATGTTGTTAGCTTTCATTCTAATGGACTCCCAGAGGACAGTGTACCATACAGCAAGAAGGCAGCAGCTTCACTCATGAGCTGGGGAAAAGTGTCAGAAGCTTCCATTACTTTTTACTTTTGTTGGACCATACCAACAGAAAGAATCCAGACAACAGCATCAAAAAAATGTTGACTGGTACCACTGAACCCTTTTAAATCTTTCCCAATGCTTACGCCAAACAAAGGACAGCCATTCGTTATCATTAACCACTTAATCCTGAGCAGGACCACAGGGGTCTAGAGACAATCCCAAAATCATTGGCTGTGGAACAAACCCTTGGATAGCACCACCCACCCACACATATACACACACACACACACACACCCACATACAAACAAAATGGGCAATTTAGAGTGATCAATTAACCTGAAATACATGACTGTGGAAGGAAACATGAGGACCCAGAAGACCCCCACACAGACAAGGGGAGAACATGCCAACTTCTCATAGAGCTGGATTCCAACCCATGTCCAAACAGCCTAGGTACCGTGAGGCGGCAGCACTACTAGCAACACCACTTCATTGCTATTACTGCCATTATTATTATTTTTGACATATGCCGCAGTGACATGTGCATAAATTCTGTATTTTTAATAGACACGTGTTCCATTATGTTTATACTTTTTTGCCTCCTTCTCCTTATGAACTAAAGAATTTTGGATGACTGATGTTTTTATGATCCTTGAAGACATTATCTTTGATAACTCCTATATAAAACTTGCAAAAGTTCTGGCAATTAGGGAAATTACCAACCATTAGCAAATGTACAATAGCTGTCCTTTAGTCATGTACAATTGAAAAAGAAGAACACCGCTTTAACACATGGAATCTCATTGTTAATGAGCAACTGTAAATTCACTAAGTTCACCAAGTTCAGTTTTGAGGGAATCACACCAGATGCTACCAAGGCTGCTATCAGAATAACTGTTGTCCGTGGCATGGATCTTACAGCACCAATTGCTGAAGGAATTTGTGCAGACGGTTCTATTTCTTTTTTTGGTTTGCGTCACGTCCCCAGTTTTTAAAAAAGTTGTCAACGGCCAAAAAACGTAGCAGTTAACGGGAATGAAACCTCAACTTTGCAAACCTAGATAGTGATGACAAGATGGATGCTGCATATAGACACAGCCATTTAACAGTACTGTACAATATGGCATTTACTGAGGTCGGTCATGTATTTGACGTCATTTAAGCAACGATTTAATGCCACATTTAAATTAACAGTCTCATGCTCCGAGGGCGTTATTTAAAAGGCGATTAGGAAGAAGTTCAATGGGATGAAATGGTTTCTCTAAATGATTTTTTGACCCGAGAGCTGAACTCGTGAGAACAACGGAAACGATGGTCTCAGGCGCCATCTGGCGGATTAATGACAAAATGACCGATAGATTAGTCCATTTTAAATTTGAGTTTTTAACTTACTGTACAATTATCATACGACTTAAAAAGACATGAATAAAAGGGGTTTCATATATGATTGTTATGATTTATCTGCTTACTTAAGCGTCAATAATTATGCAGAAAACAGGATGGCATTTTCCTAAAAATAAAAAAAAATTGAAAATGTAGCTGTAAACTGTCAAATAGTTGCAACTAGTGAGACTAGTTAGTAGAATATGTATGCAGTATTGGAAGTCCGAACTAATTTTTTTTTTTTTTTTACAAAAACAACATTAAGAAAAAAGCAAAGTACCTCAGAACTTGACTCACCACTCACTTTCTCAGGACGCAAATGGCCTGAGCGTCAAACGTGTCGTTTCACCAAGTGTTGACGTCCTGAAATTGACTGACTTCTAATTTCTAACGTCTAACACTGTCAAACCTTCACAGTAGATGAATAAAACGGTGGCAGGTTATACATTTCTAAAATAAAAAGACCGAGAAAACCGTGCCTAAAACGAGAGCTGTCCGCCTACCTGCCGCCCTCATCCTCGTCAGGGCAACGGAGGAGGATTCGGGGGCGCGCGCGGCCAAACCTTGAGTCGTTGCACGCAGACGGTGCGAAAACGAAGAAACTGCGGCACCGATGAAGTCTTTTCCGAACAGTTGCTTGAGGCCCCCTTGCCCTTCGTCCAAAAAGTGTCACAGCAAAGGTTCCCCTGCTGACATTCCCTTCCAGCTGTCAGGAAGGGCCTCAGAACTCACCTCTCTGGGAGTCGCTTCGCTTCCCTTCTCTCCCGAGTCGCCTGTCGGCCCTGTAAGTCAGTCCTCGACCTCCATCTGCTTTCTGCAAACCTATTTTTGTGTCACTTCTGCAGGTGAACGTTTACTCGGAGCGAGCCCTCTTGTCTGTTGCTGCCGGTTATTCCGAGCTGCGTGCCGCTGTGGAGAAAAGCATAAATGTAGTCATAACGAATGCATATGTGAGGATCGTTTTCGGAGGTTTTCTTCCTCTCAACTTTTGTTTCACGATGGTTCATTGTCCTCCTAACACCTCAAATCGCCTCACCTGCCTTTTTGGAGCCGGACTTCAGTAAAAGCCCACTTGCTAGCAACAGGCGGCAGTCTGCACTCGAAAGGGAATAAAGTCTTGCTGCAAGTTTAGCTTTATGTGAGGCTTTACAGAGCCTAAACCCATGACATTATTAAACATTTATCAATTGTGATATTTGTTGGATTTAAGAACAAAGCAAGTTATGTACAGATTTCCAGTCTCAGTTGTGCTTGGGCCCAGTATACATGAACATGGATGTTGTAACGAGCGCCGGTCTGGGTTCGGATGGAGGGAATGAGGACACCACGCCGGTCTCCGTAACACACAACCTTTTATTGAACACTGGCGTCTCAAGGGAAGGCTGTCCCTCTGCACCCACACTGCAGCTGACCAACAACCCCAGCCTCCTTCTCCCTCACACACCACCTCTCAATTCCCGCGCTCAACAGTTTCCCGCCACGGCGCACCCTCCGCCCCATTTCCCAGGGTGCACTTCTGCAGCAACGCGCATACAACGAACAGTTAAATGGTGCTTAGCTGTAGCGCTCGACGCTACAATAATTTTTGGCTTGCACAATTGGCCTTTAACGTAGTGTAGTGACATTCTTAACCCCTACATTCAGTTTAACTCAGCAGGTGAAGTTGTTGCTCCAGTGATAAATGAAGTCTGCTATTTTTTATGTGGTTTACAATCTTCAGTTTTCTTTGCAGGCCCGTGACTGCATTTCCCCCGAAGAAATAATGATAACCTGACCCTGGATAACAGGCCCCCTCCACTCCAAGGTGGGTGAGCATATACTTTTCAAATTTCATGATTTTTAAGCTTTGTATATGCTTAAAAATAAGTGCACAAAATCACCTGAATATTAGAGTGCAAATTGAGATAAGGCAACATTCTAAAGCTAGCCAAAGCCCTTGAGCGCCCCCTACAGGCACCGGGAAAGGTCTGTCTGTGGATCCACTTCGGTCTGGGGATCATGAACTCATTAGTTGACCCTGACGCTCAGGGTTTGAAAAGTCAAATTTTGGAAAATTTAGCTGATTGAAGTTCATCTGATAACCTGATGTGCTGTAATATACCCTCTGAAGATTTAAAAAAAAGAGAAATGGCACCTTCAGAGGCATTGAATTTCTAGATATCGGTGTGTACAAACAAAATGAATACCCCTTGCTGTCAGTAGATCATTTAACACCGTCCTTGCCTGAACACACACTTTGCAAAACTTAAAAAAAAAAAAAAGACAAGTTCAGCAGGTGAACTCTGTGGATGAGGAAGTGCTGAAAAGCTACAGTACGGGATAACCACAAAGCACAACCTGACAAGCATAACGGGTTTCTTTTTTTTTTCCTTTTTTTTTAATTTAAAAAAAAAAAAAGGTGTCGGGATACAGCAACTCAAAACCCCGTTTCCAATATCAGAGGCATTAAAAATGCAGGAGACATTAAAACAAGAGCCACTTAGAGAACATTTCTGCAAGGCTGCTATACAAATATAGCACCTCTTCCCCTCACGCACACAAAGTCAAAAGGCTGAATTATTTTTAACAGTTTTATTTTCTTTTTCAATAGATCTGTACAACCAAGAATCAAATCTTTCATAATTCTAGCAAACTGGCCTGTACATGTATACGATCTGGGCAGGATTACTAACACACTCAGTTTAAATAATCAAACAATCAATTAGCTAGCTAAGCAAATACTTCAAACCAGTCTGACCAGAGGACAATGATTGGACTTGTAAAGGGGCAGGGGTCAAAGTGTGTTCCCTTTGTTTTTCTTTACCTTCTTCAGTGTTATACAAAAGTACAGAGAAATATCTTATTTACAGAGATTTGCACAAGTCAAGAAATCCCATTTGACAAATCAATTCAGTATATTAAGCTGTTAAAATAGGCAGGGGGGCCATTGATTGGGGCACAGCACATTTAGGAAATTTAACCAGTATATTGCAAATCAGCTGATTCAGTTGGGGCAGATATTAGGTTTATAGAAAAAAATATGCATGTTCACAACCCCTGACAGAGCTGATAAAGGAGTGAGAAAAATTACAGGAACCAGAGGGAAAGATGCTGTGTAAAAGTGACAGCGGTGGGGGTAGCACTTCCCCTCAGCACAGAGGGTATGGCCAGATTGTCCCTGCGTTGCTACCAGTGGTGAAAATGTGTACAGTTCCTATGTTGAGCACTTGGAGACAAACAAAATGACACCCTACACTAAAGTTCTTCAATGGGATCAAATCAGGACAACATGCATCGAGTACAGGAGTTTGACCTCCTTTAGACATCAGCTTCACTCTTATGGTAGCAAGTCATAGGGCCTGCAAAATTCAAGTAAAATATAAGGAGGAATCTTCAGATTTGATGCAAACCGTTAAGTGCAACAGTGAGTGGAAGAGAAGCGTAATGGAGGAGGAGGAAGGGCACTGTTTACTCAGTGATGATGGATTCAGAAGATTGATGTCAGCTTTAATGCCACTGAAATCCTACTTGGAAATCAAGTCAGTATTGTCAACGTAAACACGTGGCACCTTAGGAAAGACTTTGCATTATAATAGGTAAAGCAGGGCATCATGGGACAAACTGGAAACTGATAGCTGCAGACGTTTCACATGTGACTGTTGACCAATCACAACCCACCTTTAAACGAAACCAAAGAAAAATAAGTCATCGTTCACAATCAGTAGTGTACAAACTACTTAAACATTTATGGAACAAACTGGACATCTTTGATCCTAACCAAACCTAGACACTGGAGATCAGCTATAGACAAAGTTTTTAAAAAAAAAAAGTTCACAATTTTACAATCAGTATGCAAATTGTCTCCTTTGTGCATCTGATGACTTCTATTCCAAGGAACTAGGGCAAACATGTACATATAACAAAGGACAGCTATGCATGTGGATATTCAGTGTATTTCCCAAGATGCCTTGTGAGCAGCTGCAGCAGATCGTAAAACATCAGGGAGAGCTCAAGATGAAAGCCGAGCAGGTGTACAGCAACACCTTTCACGTTGTGCCCCGTGCCAGACACCGCTCAACAGGCCAGTCGACAAAACAGCCCAGGAGACACGTGGGAAGATTTACAGAATACCAAGCCACAGCGGAGGACCTCTGGCCTTGGGGGGGGGGGGGTCGGTCATCTGAATGGGATTCAGCGCCACGCAAAGGGCACACGGGAATTCGGGGCAAGGAGCTGTCAAAGGCATCACATCCCTGTGTTTAAAAAATGTGATTCTGCCTCCATTCCATAGTATGACTGACTACCTCCTGGTTACACCCATGCGCATGGTGCAGGCAAGGGGACCATCGCGTTGTGCAACTTGGACAGATATTGTAACATTAGACATTGACAACATATCAGCATTTCAATACAGCAGGCAGAGAGCCAAAGTGCAGCTTTTGGGCCCTAGCTGCTCCTCAGCCAGGATGTAGTGGTAGGTGTGTGTGAGTGTAGTGGATGTGGTTTACATTAGGCCAATTCACTGGGAAGGTACCCACAGGTGGAGGTGTGGGAGGAGCACTGGGATATTCCACAAAACATGGAAGCTGCAGAACAGACCAGCGCCCTTTAAGGCCACAGCGTTAAGCAGGAGCCTGGAGAAACTAGGCCAGCTGAGGGCACAGAAAACTCCAGCAGTCTTGTTTTTTTAAAAAAAAAAAAACAACTATAACCTGTTGAAGCTGGAGGGAGGTGCAGGAAACAAAAACTCTGAATTCCCAGTGTCCTTGACAAGTGGAGCTGGAGCTCCGAGTCCCAAAAGTGGCCTCCAGTCCCATTCGCTGTCAGTCATGGTTATCCTTGAGGATTCGGAGTGTCAGCAGCATCCAATGGCAACCTATGCTTCCTTGGGTTGGCTGTGCTAACATGTCCAACAAGCACATGAAGCTCAAAAATGATGAAAATGGAAATTTGGAAAGGGGGGAAAAATGTCTGACTTTATGCCAAAAGATCGTTCTTAGGAGAAACTGCATGGTGTTAAATATACAATTTATACAATGCTTTACTGTTACATACTGTACTAAATCCATCATATACAGTATTTTCCAGCAGCACTATACATCCACAGCATGATATCCACAGGTTGGGTCTGTACAAGGATCTGGAAGGAAACTTCAGGTGGGACGGAATTCTGATCAGCCTTTATTTAGTAGCTATATAGATTTTTTTTTTTTTTTAATTTACAAGAAGCTTAAGTGCTTTTTCTCTCGTCAGGGATGTTGGTGCAAGGAGGGAGTTGGCATTTGGTGAAGTGGAACTTAATTCACTGAAGTCCTATAAGAATAAATCAATTTGTTTTCAAAGGCAAAAAAAAAAAAAAAAAAAAAAAAAAAAAATTAAAATCGCGGTGGAAAAAAAAAAAAAAAAAAAAAAAATCCACCTCACCCAAAAAAAAATCCAGACTGAAACCAGTACACTGTGTACAGCAGGTAGTATAAAACTATCAATCAAAATATTTTGCACCAAACTCCAGTGAACAGTGACCAGAAGAAAAAGGTAGGGTTGTCAGGGTAGAGGACCATGGGGAAGGAATGGGCAGGGTTTCAGGACGTGGGGGAGGAAACGGTACGGAGAGGATTAGAAGCTGTCCACCCAGGTGCCAAATCCTCGCTCTGCCAGAGTGCGGTTGACTGACATCAGCTGCAGAGAGAATGAAATAGTCAGTCACCTACGTGCTGCAGCCAAAACACTTTGACCCCGCAAGACATTCTAGAAAAGAGTTCTAAGACACTCGCCAAAACCCGATAAACCTGCTGTTCTGGTGCTTAAGTCCTTATTTATCAGTTTGGAAAAGCCATTGCCAAGATGACTGTGGGGCTCTGACTGGAAATGTCCTGAAGACCAGGGTCAGCAGAGTATCACCACATGAGAAACTTTACATTTCATAACAGCTAACGGAAATCAAAAAAGGGCCAGAGGTTACATTTTCCAAGGACAATTAGCAGAAAGCCCACTGAATTTTTTGCCTGAAAGAAAACAAGTCTATGCAAGAAGAAGCTGAGAGATCCCAAGGATGAGCTAGTAATTCAGATCCTACTACAATTCAGCACTATCTGGTTTTTAAACTTTACCTCAGCTATTGTGTGGTTTTATTCCAGTAATCTCATGGAGTCACATCAGCTAGCATTTCCAAGTCAACCACATGTAGACTGAAATGTTTTCCCTGAGACCAGATGCACCGCTGCCCAGTGTCATATTGGCGCCAAACGCTCACCTCATCTCCAACCATATTCCACATCTGAACCAACGGCAGGCCTGTGTTACTGTCGTAGTTTGTCACCTGAACAGAGAAAAATTAAGTATGAAGTCGTTGTACGCAAACAACCTGAGGCTCACTCAGACAATCAATGCTCATCACCTGGCTTGTTTACCTGTGCTAGTAAAGGCACCCCTCTTGTCATTTCCTCCAGGGCTGCGTTGGCTTCAGGTGAAAATCGATCTGCTCCTGTGACCGAGGAAAGGACATATTTACAGAGGTGTTTGGAGAATGACTGTGGCGTGTCCCACCTCTCACTGCACACAGTCAACACGTCCCAGAATGCACACCTGTGTGGGGCTCAGGGGAACAGAGTTAAGGACAAAGCACTGCAAAGAGGGACACTGATCCAGCACAGCCCATGTAAACTGATGGATACCTGGAAGGGGGGCAAGGTTGTCCAACAGCACTTCAGCTCCTTGGAACGGTAATGTTACAAAGTCCGATCTGTAATAGTAAGAAAAACCCTTGGTCAAGTTATAAGCCTTTCCACAAGCCCTTACTTTTTCATGCGTCAAAAATATGGTAATTATTTATATATAAAAACTCAAACCATAACATCACAGAATCACTTATATGATCATCTCCTTTGACAATCATTTATCCTATTTTTTGTTTTATTGTCTTGTCCTCAGGCAGCAGCACAGTGCCACAGCGAGTAGCTCTGGTGGTCACAGCTCCTGGCGCCATCTATACAGACTTTACGTGTTGTCCACCCCACTGTCCAAAGACATCTCAGGTGAACTGGTGAGTCCAAAAGACCTTTGGTGTGTAATTGTGAATGAGATTGAGACTCCCTGTGATGGACTGGCTTCCTGTTCAAGCTGTACTCTGCCTCACACCCTAATCTTGTGGAACAACCTCCAAACAATCACAGTCCTGCACTGGACAACTGGTTATTAGCAGTGGGGGGGCTCCTCTTTTATGGTGTTTTTTTTTTTTAAGGCTTACATCACAAAACTACTGGTAATGGTTTTACCTTTCGAGAGAATTGTGTTCTATCACTTCAAAGGTTGAAATGACCAGTAAGGCTTTCCATAGTCTTTTCAATTCTTTTAGCGCTTTCTTCATAATGGAGGACCCCTTACAGTAGTTCATATTCTCATACTACAGCAAAAAGTCACATTTTTGAAGTGCTTACAAGTAGGCAAACTGGTAAGACAACAGAGCCACTCCACATACATGAGTAAGATTGCCAGATGACACAAATGCTTGCATTCTTACTTGAAATTTCAGCTTTCAAGGCACCTTTTTTGTTACAAGTATGAGGTTATGGCACATTACTGAAATTGAGTAAAAATATAAATTAAAAAAATTCTGCTTCAGTGGAAACTAACCAGAAACTGAGCTCAACTGCTATGACAGCAAGAGCTCACCTTATCTGTCTAAGAGTGTCAATCTTGACTCTGTCATAGCCACCGTAGTCCACGTAGCGGATCTCCACTTCACCAGAGTCTTTATAGAAGGAGATCACTTGGGCTCTCCACCAGGCACCTTCCCCCGCAGGGGCTGCACAGATCACTCCCACTGCAGGGTAAGACATAGAGGCTGCACATAAGCAGAAGCACTACAACGGCTTAGCAGGGAAGGGAGCACTCAGATCCTCGCTTACCTTCCACAGGGGAGGGAAGGGCAGGAGTGCCAGGCTGAGAGTAGCACAAGAACATCTGCTGGTCGAGGCTGCGCAGGGCATGGTAGGTGGGGTGCGTGTGCTGCTGGACGAAGGCATGGCCTGCTGACACAATGTTGACCACAATCACCTCCACAGTGACTCCATTGGGCAGGAGGAGCTTGGAGAGAAACCAAAGTAACGGTTCAGTCAGCAATTTGCATCATACAAACTGCAGTAGGTGGTACAGCAGATGCCCTGAAGAGGTCCGGTTTATACAGATACAGCAACCCAGCCATACAAGTAGTAAGCAGCTTAACGCTAATTCACTTTGAAGAACAGCAAAGTAAACGCTCCAGTGGGTGGAGCCAGGTGTGGGACTCACCCAAGATGTCATGGGCAGCGAGGGCAGTGTGATGGACAGAGGGGGCGGGGCATATAGGTTGGTCAGGTCCAAGTCTTTGAACTTCTTGCCAATCAGAGAGAGCGCTTTATCCACCTGCTGCTGTGTACCTAAGGACCAAAGGTTTAAGTGGATATCTAGGTAAGAAATGTATCAACTGGCATTATAATAAACTTAAATCTTTCACTGAGTCACAAGGATATTTTCCCTTACAAATTCATGTCAGTTACCCTTGACTGAGGATAAACAAAGTCCAATCTTGGAATTTGAAGACTCAACCTTCTGGTCACAGGTCCCCCCCCCTTTAAAATCACTCCAACTGCTACTCACTTTTTGACTCAAAAAAATGCTACTTTTTGCTCACAAAAGATGAGGGACCCAGCCAGCTTACCCTCTATGTGGCATATCTGAAACTCCTGAGTATAAGGCAGTGTGGAAATGTAGATCTTTGCACTGGAGCTTTGCTTAAGGAAGCTCACGTATCTCCCCTGCTTCCCAATTAATCGCCCAACCAGGTGCTGTTAAATGAACAAAAAAAACACAGCAAAGCACAGATGAAAGGCGCAGGAGTGAAAACAGTTTCCAGCACTAAGCTTAAAAAAGCAGAATGGATTCCAAATGCGTGCAGGAGGAAACACCGCAGGGCAAGTGGGCTCACCTTTGGCACCTCAATTTCCCAGATGATGAGCTCTGAGGTCTTTGGGTGTGTGGCCTGGCTGCCAGCTTGAGATCCATCCCCTGCCCCCAGCGTGCAGCCACTGTCCACAGAGTCCATGCTGTTCACGTCCGAGCCTGGAGGAGGGGGTGCAGGAGAGACTCTAGTGACATGCAGAGCTCTGCTGTGTCCCTGCAGGCTCCCATTTACGCAGGCCGCACATCTTGCAAGCAAGCCACTTGAGAGGAGGGGGAAGGCTTCGGAAAGCCTGCGAGAGGCTTTTCAAGCAAGGCCTCATGCGTACTGCAGTTAGAGTCATTTTGTAGCCGCTGATTCTCAGCCCTCTGTTCTCACGCATCATACAGCACCTGCGGCACATCCGTCTATACTCACCTACCCCTCCCTCACACCAACGCTGCAGATACCTTACACGTGCGCATACCGAGGCGGAGTCTCTGAACTGGGTCGTTGTGCGCTGTACTTCCTTCTGAGGTGTCTTGTGGTGGAAAGGAGTGACTGCTTTGGTCCTCAGTGAAACACTAAATCTGACTATTGCTAGCTGTGACAGCCATTGTCTTCTCAAACCTATCTGACCAGCTGCATTTTAAAAGATGTAAACATGCTGAAGATCCAAAGCATAGACATAAATACAGAAATTGAACCACGCTATTGCCCAGGTGGACAGTGACTCATAGCTGCAATATGTTATGCTCAAAGTATGAAAAATCTTTGCAATATGTTCATTTTACACAGTTTGCATTTAGTTGAGTCCACAGCTACTCATTAGATTTGCCCAGAAGGGTGGATGTATGGGCACTGCACGTAGCAGAGGGGTGGACTTATGACAGGAAACCCCTGTGGGGTGGGGTTCAGAGTGGTCCTGGAACAGCGAGCATTCATATTAGGAGGAAACAAGGGAGTCAATTCCCATGCTTTTGGGTACGTGAAGTGTGAAGATTGGCAAACTGGGAATGGTGAGTGTAAAGAGGGTTAGAGAGATTAAACTTTCCCTCAAGCCTAATCTGTCAAATGGCAGTGACCTCGCTGAAGACATCTAATCAAATGACCAGCGAAGGGGCATTACAGCACGGTGCGCCCTAGGACTGAGCTGGCTACCATCAGGTTACCCCCCATTTCCGGTACACCTTCCCATAGGCTGCACCTGTGCGTCCAGCTCAGCTTGGTTGCACAGCTTCTGTAGTTACACTCATCTTGACTTAATTTGCTGCCTGAGACAAACAGCCAAGGGAAAGTAAATAACATTTTTCATACATAAGCTAAAAAAATTAAGATTTCCGTATAAAACAGGAGTGGAAATCCTGCAGTCAACCGGGTGAGGAACTTTGTAACCCTTCCACACTTGCGCTTATTTAAGACAACTGAGCAAGAGCAGAAGTCTTCTGTGTGGAAGGAGAGGGTGAGATCAGCGCCTAACCGCAGACCAATACTCAGTTTTTAATGCTCATAGGGTGATAGAGTTGCTTTAGAAGAAAATATAAATGTAAGGGAAAGCAGGCTCTAAGGGAACACAGGAGACACAGCTGGACAGAACCCAGGATCACCAGCGTGCAATTCAGCAAATTTATCAAGCTGAAAGCCCTGCTCCCTGACTCGAGATCACCGTTAAGCCCATTAATGAAGCGTGCGGTCAGTGATGAACGGAACCTCTCAACACTGACAGCGTGAGACTCAGCAGTACACAGTTATGTGGATGTGCTGTGTTTCACGGGACCTTGAGGATGAACAACATCTACAAGAGACAAACTGGAATAGCAGCCTAGGGGAAAGCTCTCCAAGCGTAAATAGCAGGTTGTGTGGGAAAAAGCTGCTGTTTATGTGGGCAATCAGCTTTGTGTCTCTGACCTTCCAAGACAGCTTTTTATCTAGCAGGGTGAGAGGTGCGTCTGCTCACCTCCGGACTGGTCCGCCTCTGTCTCGCCCGTGTGGCTCCCATTCTGCAGGTCCATGTTGTTTAGGGCCTTCGACTCCTTTATGCAGGGTCTGTGCTGGGGTGGCACTGCCTCCTGCGTATCACTGCCATTCTGGTCATCCTGCGCATCCAGGCCACATGTGCTGATGTCAGAAATGTGCGTCACATCTTCCTTGGTGTGAGCCAGGGTGCAGGACACCCCTGTGCTGTGGAGCAGGTCCTCACTGCTGATCCCATCCTCCGACTGACAAGTGCTACAGCCGGAGTCTTCCGCTCCAGCGATGGCCTCCTCTGTCTGGAGCTTGGCCAGGGTAGGGGGCGTGGCCTCGTGCTTCTGACCCAGACAGGCGAGCCTCTGCCCACTCTCCGCCCTCCTCCTGTTTCTGCTGTCCTCTTCTGTCTGCCATGCCGGAGACGCCAAGCAGCCGTTCACCTCCTCTGTGCCCCCCGAGGGCTGTGCTCCCATCAACATCTCCTCATCCCTTTCTGTCTCCACATGATTTGTTGAGGAAGAAACCTCCTTCAGCAGTTGCTGCGCTTCGACGGGTGTCAGGCCGCCGTCCTTCAAGAGCTCTCGCGCAGCACATGGTCTGCCGTTGGACATGGGGGTGCTGCTGCTCAGCTCCGACGTCGGCCTAGCGGTCCTGGCCTGATCTCTGGACTCGTCTTCCTCCTCGTCGGGTGCTGTGCCGCTGGGGCCGGCAGCCAGCACCTCCTGCGCAGCCGCAGAGATGACCTCGGTGATGAGGCCAGCAGCGAGCCGCTCGATCTCCCCGGTTGCGCCACTTTCGGCTTGGTCTGTCAGCAGCCCGTTCTCCTGGGCAGCAGCCACCCGAGGGGTCGGTGTAGCGGAGACTTGACAGGAGGAGGAGCTTAGCGAGGTAGGCTCCAGGCAGGGGGAGTCCTCCTGGGCAGGCTTACAGCCATGGTCCCCCACAGAAGACGGTGTGCCCAGTTCATCCTTAACCGGGTCCACCTGCAGGTTCTCTATAAAAGGCACTGTGATTCTGTCTGCCGCCACCTCCCCTTCCGGTTCTGGCCTCACCACATTTGAGATTTCAGGTGGTCCCCCTTTCTCCTTCTTGTCAGGAGGCGGCTCGGAGGTCTGTTTGGAAGGCTCGGGAGCTGAGGAGATGGTCTGTTTTCCCCCAGGCAGAGCACTGCTTGTCAGGTCACTCACAGCCTCCTCTTCTGGTCCCCTGGAGGCATGGTGCTCTTCAGCAACTTTCACTGGGGGTGCAGCAGAGGTCCTGCCCATGCTCTTGGGCCTGATGGCTTCTGTGCTACATGTTTCTGGTGCAGTCACGTCAACATGGCGCAGGGAAGGGGTTGTACTAGAAGGTGACTGAGGGCAGGGGGGCTTGGATGTCAGGGCCACAGCATGCACCTCTGTTGGGACCTGCTCCTCAACTGGCTTCTCCCCCACGGCCTTTGGCCTGTCTCTGGTCCGGCTGGGAACAGCCGCTGTCGTGGTGCAGCGCGACTCCACCAGGCCATTGCTGCCCTCACTGGGGGAGGTTTGCAGGCCCATGGCAGTCCCCTCCTCCTTATCGTGGCCGGTGATCCGGCCTTTCTTGCGGGAGATGTACCACCACCAACCTATCAATGCCAGGACCCCCGGCAGAGTGTATGGAACAAAAGACCGGAACCTCAATGGCATCTCCCCTGGACCCTAGCAGCTACACCTAGGGAGAGTAAGAAAGAGAAAGTCGGGTTAAGGTTCGGAAAGACAAGGTAAAGTATGTGAAGGAGCTCTGAGGGACAGGAACGGCCTCATCTGCGTAGGACACAGGGCTTTGGAGGAGGTCTCTGCAGCCTGCACGGCACCCCGTCAGACTCGCATCAAAATGCCAAGGCAGAGGACCACCGTACAGCAGTTATGCTGTTATTTTCTCTCGTCTGCTCACGCAGGTCACAGTAAAACAGTTTTTCATTTAGGAAAGGACAAACCTGCAAGCAATGACAAAAGCAGCCAGGAGCTACATATTGCACAGCCAAAGTTAACGTTTTTATGTTGTGCCCACAACGGATCACACGAACGCACTTGTAAAAGTAAACAACTTTTCTTCTGAAATGGCTTTACAACACCGATGCAATCAAACGGCACAATACATCCACAGAAAGGCACACAAGACCGCTACTTAAATGGAGAACATCCTCACCAGGAGAAACATCTTGCTCATTGCTTCAGCGTAAAATTCCTGTCTCCACACTTCTTCCTAATACAGGAGTCAAGGTTTCATTTGTGCAAGTGTGTGCAGACTGCGCTGTAAAGTCAAACAGGCAAAACTCAGAGAGCCAAAGACACGGCAAACACAGGTAAACATCTCCCCTCCAGAGGCGGCAAGGCTGTCGGTGGCGTCCCGAGGTAATATTTAACTAAACAAGTGGCCAGGGCCATGTGGTAATTGGCTGGCAGAGTGGACTCACTCCAAGTTAAAAAAAGGAAGCGCCGAGATGCCTTTCCTTAACAGATGCGGATCAGTCGTCGTCGTCGCCCCCCCTGGATCAGGGAGCAATGCATCATGGGTGTGACAACCTCTGGGTCTGCTGTGGGTGCAGAGCAGGGGGCCCTCAGCTGCCTTTGCCCTTCAAGGCCAGCGTCAACATGGGCAGGCGTTACCGGTCGGTGCAGCAGCGAACACCCTGAATGCATATGTACTCTGACCCCATGCAGTTGCCTTGCAGCCATGAGCCACACACAGAGTTCCCTGCAGGCCAAATGCACGTAGGTAAGGAATCGCGAAGGCAGCTGCAGGCAGGAACGGTCTCTGTGAAACCTTCGCCCGCACACCATAATGAACGTCTTTTTGGTATCGACCGCTGTCAGAGTGGCCATGGCATATTTTTGCTTCTGGTCATCATCAGGTTCACTACTACCTTGAATTCTTACAATGCAACTTACTGCAGAAGACATCTGCTTGTCTGTGGTTAACCATTTGCTTGTTTGTGGTTACCTCATTTGCTACAAAAAAAGTTTCCAGAAAAGCAAGAAGAACGTACTGCTGAGGAGAACCTCCTACCGAGTAACTGGCCAATTCTACCCCCCCTGCTGAAGACAACATTCTTTACCGTAGAAACGTCACCAAGTGGCTGCAGGCAAGAGGCCAGGTGAGATGTCACCACCAGGAGGTTCCCATTCATGTTACAAGAGGGCAGCACTTTTACACCATCTTACACTGGCACCCATAAATGTCACCGGTGTTCAATCTCATCCATACAGTCACCAGATTTGGGGAGGGGAAACAAAGCCTCCCCCACTTGCATTGAAATTTACTCAACTGTTTGACGTTTCTCCAAAGCAACTTGCACATTTGATCTGCTTACAGCAATGTACCCATTTATCAGGACAAGTAACTTTTACTGGAGTAATTCAGGGCAAGTACCATACCCAAAGGTACTACGGGAGGAGATGGGCTGCAAACTTGCAAACCTCCGAGCTCAAAGGCGACAGCTCTACTCACTAGGCTACCAGCTGCCCCAGTAAAACAGTGCTTAGAGAGGTTACACTATATTAATTTTATCTTTAAAATATACACCTCAACAGTCGCAGAAAGCTGACTCCTGAGACATAACCACCGAGCAAGCGAGCTGATGTTCTTCCAGCACCTTCACCCTGTCTCCTTTGACCAGTTTCCACAAGTTTTCCAGTGGAGCAAATTGTGCCCCGAAGTTCAACTTCCAGCACCTCCCACCGCAACACGAGAGGAATCGGTGTGTGTGAGAGAGGTGTAGTCAAACCCACTCCTGCCTCAACTTCCCAAACGTGTTCGACAACTCACATAAGAACGAGATCCAAAATGCAAATGACTCGATAAATTCCACAACCGCGCTTGAGTTTTGATCGACACCCTGCGGCCAGTAAAACCGAGCACCTCATTCCCAGGAGGCCCCAGTTTCATTGTCCTGGAATTCAATTCCTTCTTCTTCTCCGGATGCCTGCAGGTAGATGAACAGGTGGGGGTCCCCACACCACCAGCAGGGGGGATGCGCTTCTCGAACCACCAGCCAACTGACTGCCAAAACACTTGCATTAACTTATTTAAAAAAAAAAAAAAAAAAAAAAAAAACAGCGATGGGGGCCGAACGTCTGATAACTCAGTGTGTTTTGGACCAGACGGGGCATTTCCTTACCCTTCACCAAAGGTGAAACTAAATTTTGAGTGTAAATACTTCTCACTGGCAGCTGTTTCCATTACTCAGCGCAGGTTTTAAAGTGCAAAACTGAATGAAACGGGACAAACGCACGCACCCGCATGCAGACAGTCAGACCGGCCAGGCATGCTGTCAAGCCGAACTGTGAACGTGAGCTCTAAACTGAAGTGATGTGTGTGTCCATCCATCAGGCCAAAGCGACACAAACAAACACGTTCAACCAACTGTAACCTATGGTCCAAATGCAAATAATGACCACGTGTTAAACACTTAGCCATTTACGCAGCACGGTCACTTTACTGCATCAGTACCTCACTCAGGGTAACCGCTGTGTAAAAGCATTCCTCCTCAAGACAGGAAAGGCCTTTCTCTCTCTCACACACACACACACACAGAGAAAGAGAGAGAAACGCGTGTCCTGGCTGTCCTGCCAGAGGTCAGCAGGGCCTCGCACTTTCGAGGTGAACCGCAGGTAAAACACGCACTCAATTCTATCGTCGCGGGCGGTGCGGGGATGAAGAGGCGGCCTCGAAGCCACAACGACCTTGTGGGTCGACCGGAGAAGAGGCGCCGCTCCACGCGACCTTGGAGGGCGGTCGTTCTTGGCCGGGTCGCTCCACGTTCGCTCCCCGACGCGTTGCGCGCCCGCGCCGTAAGCAGCTTTACCGGGGGCCGCGAAGCCACGTTCTGAAGGCAGCGCGCCTGCACGTGTGAGCCGCCGTGAACGCATCCACGTCCCGCAGGCTTTTAGCTTTTATAACCGGGGGGGAGGGAAAATATATATATATATATTAAAAAAAAGTCACCGGAGCGCCGGTGCTCACCTGCCCGCTGCCGGAACCCTGTGGGCATGGCGACAGATGAGCCGAACCGGGACGCCGCCGAGAAATCCGCGTTATTACGGGCGCACGGACCGGGCGACCAGGCGCTCTAGGCCGCAGCGCTG
Source organism: Heterotis niloticus (assembly GCA_018136845.1). Lineage (NCBI taxonomy): Eukaryota > Metazoa > Chordata > Actinopteri > Osteoglossiformes > Osteoglossidae > Heterotis > Heterotis niloticus. Next base: position 28,568,562 of record CM030893.1, read on the forward strand.
CGCTCACACCTCCGGCGAGCCCATAAAGGAGCGTGCAAATGAGCGTTTGCAGCCGGGTTCCGTGTGTTGCTCCCTCAGAGAGGATCCCCAGTGAGGCGGCCATCCCTTCGCCATCCGCATCCCTCCTCACCTGCACCACACGCTCCGCTCGGCTCGGTTCGGCTCGGCTCCTCCCCGTCAGCCCAAAGCGGCCGCCATCGCTGAAAATCCGCTCCAAAAGCACCGCAATAAAGGCCACGCAGAGAAGCAGACCTGATTCCGCACGCCGGCCCGGCACCGACCGCATTAAACCAACCGAAAGCGGGGAAAGAGGGACAAACCGGCCCAGCGAGAGCTGGAGAGGCCAAAAAAAGGCAGCGGATCGGGACAAGAGCAGGGCTACGAGCGGGGCTGAGCATGCAAGCCGGCCGCCGCAGCTGGACACAAAGGCGCAGAGCGCGAACGGGACGTCCTGCTGCCCGAGCGCTTCCCCGCGGCCCTGCGCCCGCTGCGGGGCAAGAAAGCGGCGCACTCACCGTGTGTGACCCGCGTGTCTCTCCGCGCTCCCGAACGATGCGTACGCGTGGGGCCTAAGCGCTCTCCCCTCGCCTCACGCGGCCCCTCCGTGTCCGTCTCCTCTGCCCCACGTGTCGAGCGCCCGAACGCCACACTCTAAAAACAGATCCCAACAGCTGATCAAACATCGCGAGAGCTGCGGCGGCGGCGGCGAGAGCGCAGCCGACGTGTTCCGGCGCAGCGGCGACGCAAGGAAACCGGCGAGCGCGGCGGCGGCCATTTCGGCTCCAGGCTTTCGCTCACCTTGCGCGCACGCAAAGGACACCGCTCGCCAAGCCGGGCGCTCGCCCTGGAAGTGAAGTCCGATTCGCAGGAACCCGCCGGACGAGAACGCTTTATTCAGAAAGACTTGTCAATCTCCTGCACGCAATGAAATGGTTCCAGGTCACGGGTGCTTTTCTAATTTCCCAACAAATTAAAAACGCGCCTTTAAAAAAAATAAATAATAATACCAGCATTTTCAAAACGTGGTTTCGTTCCAGCACATTATTCCCCCGCGTCGCGAAGCGAATGGCGCTGCAGTTGGCATTCAGCTCAAAGCCTGAATATTTCCCCCCCAAACCGCTGCGTTCGTTACTGCCCCAAAATGTCAGATCCCATTAAAAAGGACACAATGGCTTAAACGGTTACGGCCCACGGGGGTCTCCTTCGCTTCTTTGCTGGACGCCTGCTCTACTGTACATTTAAGCAGAACGCAGTATGCGCCATGCTAACGTTTAAATGGTAAAAAAGCTTAAAAGAAATCCATCAAGAAAATGCCAATGAATTTGCACTCACTGAACAATGTGATACGCCACAGCACCCTGGCCGTGCGGCTGGAAAGGGGTTCGAGTCCCTTTGCGCGGTTGACCTTGCTGCTCTCCGAGAGGCTTCGGCCACACCGGAGACAAACCTGCCCATGGTTGTGTGCGTGTATTAAGATGTCACACAAACAGTACAATAATTTGACAGCTATCCCCAAAGCGATGTACGGCGTTAGATGTACCACCAAAGCGTCCGCGGTCATTCGCATTCATACAGCAGATGAACAGGCCGCCCTGCTGTCCTGGTTTCCTGACTGCCAGCTTAAAAAAAAAAAAAATCACCATATGCTGCTTTAGAGAAAAGCTTTTGCGGAATTAAATGCTTAAGTACATATGTTCGCTGTGGGAGGTGCGAGAAATTGAAACGCGGGCCTCGTTCGGGAGAAGACGTGCCTCGTAGATCGAAGCGGGGATGAAAACTCGCAAAGCTCAACCGCCGGAGCTCGGATACCAGGGCCTGAGCCGAGCAGAGAGGAGACGCAGTCCTCGCGCTGTTCATCGGCACTGCAATGAGTGCTGCGATCAAGGCCGTCGGCGTACCAGAGCGCAAACAAGAGAAACACAAGGAGCACCAGCTATGTACCAGGTTAAATTTACATTTTACTTCCAAAAAAGAGGAATACATAATGTACATCGAGGGATGTCAATGAAAGAGGGTGGCAGGAGGCAGGGGCCATTTTTTTAAACAACTTTCCACAATGTAGTATAAGAGTACCATATCCAATATTAACAGCAGTTTATGACCGGGTCCTCTAGCATCAATTCGTCACACAGCTTGAAATTATATTCAGCCGACATACAACGGGAACAGTAATTTATCGTACACAGTGTGAGTTTGTAGAACACAGCAATCCATATACTTAATTTAACCTTTATTGGTTTTATCCTCAACATTTTAATGACACAATGCAGTGGCAGCATGGAAGGACGTTTTCAATACTAACACTAGATAATTCAATTTATATGTTATACATGTACAGCAACTAACTGCTTTACAAAAAAGCAAAATAATACAATATATCATCACATGTATTTACAGTGTAGTAAATATACCTTTGTCAAATTTTACACAAAAATATTTACAGAAGGGAAACATTACTGCGTTAAAAAAAAGGAAATGTGGCCAATCTTCAAAGGAGACAAACGTTTGTTTTGCATAACCTTAAGGAAAGGAAAGGGAAAAAAAAAAAAACAACAATGCCTAATGTTAAGGCATTTAAACCTCACAAACTTAAAGTGTGACCGCAGTTGGGAATAGTGCAAGTCAACAGCTCTGTGTCCAGCCTGCGAACCATCCAAAAACAAGCTGGAGACTGCCTGCCCTTCACTGTGGAGCCACTGAACTCCTCTCCCAGGAGAGAACAGTACCATCTCATCCAAAGTCCCAATGCCGGCCCGTGTCACCGCACCGAGCTCAAGTTAAAATTCGGCAAACGAGGCGAAGATCCGCCGGAAAACGGGGAGTCGCGACACGGTGAGTTCAGGAAGATAAACCAAGCCAGTGAATGGAAGCCAGAGTTAAATATTAGGGCCGCAAAAACAAAGTGTCAAAGATCTTGCTTTTAAAATCTCTCAAGAGCATCTCTGCACAAAGAAAAACATCACTTAAAAAAAATATATCTCACACACACACAATGGGTAATGGCATCGCCGTGCTACAATAATGAGTTTTTTGAAAAAGTGAGAACTTGGCTTTAAAAAAAAAAAAAAAAAAAGAGGCTGTTCACTGCACCTGAAGGACACAAATTTCTGTTTGTATCAGTGCTCAGCTTCCCTAACCGAGCTCTCCATGGGTTTACCCCGCTAGGTTTTTTGCCCCTTTCCAAATTGCACCAAACGTGGAGGACAAACGCGTGTGACACACACGAGGGCTTAAGACACCGTTTTGGAAAGAAAAGGCGGGAAACCCGTTTTCTGTCTCGGCCTGAGATTTGGCTTCGATGGGCCATCCCTTCTCTGGCTGCGGACGTAGACCTTATGGCTCCCGGTCTTCACAGCCCCGAAGTGGTAAAGCATGGGCATTAGTCGACGCAAGCAAAAAGCCAAACTACCGAGAGAAACAAAGGTGTTACTCCAAGCAAGGAGAAACATGCAAAGTTTAACCACTGCTGATGTTCCAGGAGACAATACAGTGGCCGGGTTACCATGAACGGTGCTACTCGCCGTAATCCCTGGCCATTTGTTCGCCGTCAGTTTAAACCATTTCTCTGGAACGCATCCGGTAGATGAAACGTAACAAAAAAATTACAACAATTTCGAAAGACTCATAATTTGGTCCATTTGTTTAATAATGCAGTTACCGCACAACCTCAGAAAGAATCGACTCCAAAGTTTATTAAAAAAAAAAAAAAAAAAAAAAGGTTGAAAAGCCCCCCCCCCCCCCCAAAACTCAGTAGTCAAGGAGCTTAGTCTTGCACTGTAGTTCTGTACATGCACTTTTCTCAACACCACCTTCAGCCATCCCACACCTGGCAAGACTGTGCTTGGTACCCACAGTAGCCACCTAGTTTTCCCTTGCATCTGAGCTGGACAGACAGATCACTGCCGCGATTCAAGTACGTAAAAGCAACCCCTGTAAACAAAATCCTTTCACCGAAAATCGCTTCTCTGTCCTGTCTTTTGTGCACCGACGCATTGAAGTACTGGCAGTCTAACCACGTGAAGCGCTTTTATCTTTTTAGGCCTGTGGTCCTCCTAGAAAGCAGAACGCAGAACAATTAAAACACTTTCAGCATTTAAGACAGCCGTTTTTTTAGAAAACCGATGGCAAATTTATGTGATTTATGTTAAAAAGGGCACAGCCATTCTTTACATCTCATCTCCTCTTTTGCATCACAGCCCAGCCCACCCCACCCCACCTTTGTGACTGCCTGCCCCAAATCCTAAGTCTTTCTAAGCGTAGGCCCATACTCCAAGGCTCTGTGAACAGAAGAAGAGGTTAAAAAAGCCACCGAATTTATATGGAAAATAACAATGCTACCTTATGGGCACGGCTCATTTTCTTTTTTCTTTTATTTTGAGGTGTTTCAGTGATCACCGTTTCAATCCTCATCTCCATCAACACCTGCATTCATGTTCACGTCAACCTCCTCGTGCTGCGAACCCGTTCCTTGGTTTAAGAAAGGAAATCGAGATGTCCCCCGAGAAGACACGTTGGACATGCAGAGCGACCGCAACTGCCGTTATGGAACACGGTCGATGGACCAAATGGCTTGAAGAAAGCAGATGGTTTGTTTTGTGGTGGAAGCACGGGGGTCTCTCGCTGTGCTGCCTCACCAAGACTTGCTGAGCTCCATTCAATGCAGAAAGCTGTGGTAAGGGGCTCACAAAACTCAAACAGACTCTCCTTTAAAGTTGACACCACTGGACAGGTTTGTCTTTCCTTTTGTTAAGTGCAAACTAGGCTTTGGCGCAGGGTCCCAGGTGCCGTTTCCACCAGTTGCGTTTGGGACGTCAGAATGGGGTGCACAGAAGAGTCGGTCACACGACAGCTCCCGCTCGGCCACGCAAATCTCCTCCAGAAAAGCTACTGAAAAAGAATCAAACAGAACGGCGCCCCCTATTGGACACAACAGCGATCACAAGGATTCCATTCCTTCTTCCCCACCATCCATCCGTCCAGGGCGACTGCTGCCTCTCTAACTGTGATCAATATCATTCTGCGTTAATTTACCAGAGGTGTTTTTTGGCAAAACTGTTTTTGCATATTAATCCGCATCCACAGATACCATCTGCGCCGAGACCGAAGCATCGAGGCGTTCATTTCGTCAAAGGCGTTTTACTATTTACACATTTATGTCACACGTCTAGTGTTCTAACTTTGTCCTACGCATAAAGCTTCAACGCGTTCTTCAAACATCTCAGCAATTTATAACTAAGCAACATCTCTCAAGCAGGAGTGTTTCCACGTTGGAATAACCGGGTTACTTTTGAAAACCTGGTTAACAGCGGTTCTCTTAACCGTATGTACATTTGTATTAAACATAAGTGTTTCTCGAATTAGTACCTGTTGTTCCTTTTCAACACAAGGCTTTACCATTGTTACTGCCTTTTTTAAACAAACTATACAGATTTGAAAACCCTAACAAAGGCACACAATGGATGAAACAACATCCCAAATTGTGTGTGAAAAAGACAACTTGGTTAACATAAAAGATTATATACACATACGTAGCAGTATATCATGGTATACTTACTTTTGTAGACATATATATATATATATAAATATCTATCTATATCTCCACTGTCAGGTTCCAAGATTAATAATCAGAATATTTGATGATGATCTCCACCCACCTAACCAACTTGATGCAGAGCACAACCATCGCTCAGATGGATCGGTCGCAAACAGCGTCCAGATTCGGCAAGCAGAGGGGCGTGCGCGTCCCTGCAGCGGCGGAGAGCGCCTGTGTTGTTCTGGACCTCCCCTGGGCTGCTGGTCACATCATTGCAGGGACATAAAAACGCCTTTGCAAAAACAAACCAAGCTCTTTAACAGCGTCGCTGTCCAAAAAAAAAGAGCACGCGGTCACCACCTGTTTGCCCCGGCCCACCCACGTCAGACAGGTTCTGGGTTGGGAGGCTACCCGCGGCTGCCCAGTCCTAACCCTTTTGCACAGAAGCCTGGTGAGAATAAGTCTTCTTTCTGCAAAATGTGCATCTTTTAAACCCATACAGGCCAAGTGTAGGATTCAAAACAAAAAAAGGAAAACAAATATGCAGCCATGGAAAAGTGTGCCAATGACAGAAATAGCATTCTGATGACACTTATTGCCGCGAGGAAAAGAAAAGGGGGGGGGGGGCAGACAAACTGAAGCATCCGAGTGATAAAATGATGGCTTATCGCAACCAGTATGTGCAGTGTTGTGGACTTCAGTGCTTTTGTTCCGCTGAAATGTGAATCAGTAAAATCCTGCTCAGAATACTTTGTTAGTTGAACTGCAACTTCCCAGTGCCAGAGGAACAACCAGGTCTTCTCCTTGCGTAATGCTTTTTGGACAAACAGATTTCAACAAGACAACAGAACCAATCCTACCACTTCAGGCTGTTTTTAAATGTTGATCATCAGGCAAACTTGGCTGACTTGACAAGATGACAGTTTCAAATAAAAAAACAGAAAACCGAAAAGGACTGAGGAAGAGGGCAAGGAGAAAGAGTGCAGCATGGAGACTGGCGCGTTCAGCCAGAGGCCTGGGGCTCCCTCGGCTCCCTGCCTCACACAATCTTCTTGATGCTGGGCCTCTTGAAGCTGCCGGCACTGCGCTGCTTCTGCACCTGGCTGGCCGAACCGTGCCGCGTGCGTCCGCTGTTCGCGTGTCCCGTGGTGGGCGAGAGCTCCACGTTCTCCTTATCCATGCCTGCGGAGAGCAGCGCAGAGCAGAACCTCAGTACACCTTGCAATTTAGGAAAAGCTTAAGCTTCAAAGCTGCCCCTATGTTGAATCTGATATGTTTTTAGAGGCCACTTAAATTAATGAAAATTGGTCATTTTGTTTCTTATTCTGCACTTTATTCAGTTTACTCTGTTATACTACGACAGAAAAATTCTATGATAAAAATGGCAAGCGATCGCCCCGATATGTTGATGTGAAAATCAACCAATAGGTGGAGACGTATGCAAAGCTATAAACTGAAAGAATTTTTTTATCCCCTCTTAAAGTCACCATATTGGTGTACAGGGAGAACTTCTACACACCTTTCCAAGGCACTACTCAGCAGCAGAGGATTTGCTCTACTGCAGCACCTCTGTGTGCTTTCTACTGAAGGGATGTGGTCTAGCAAAAGTCACGTAAAGCACTGACCCTTCGACCCCACCTCACTTTAAAAAAAAAAAAAAAAAAACACCCCTTCCTCATGTCACCTGTTTTCAGGTTAACAGAAAACAATAAAAAATAAAAAGCACACAGCTGATGTCACTGAACATCTTGCTACTCTGAGCTTGGGCTGCGGCTGGATTTTACTGTCTTATTCTCATGTTTCCATGCATGTGCGCGTGTGTGCAGGCTGCTGTGCCCTGTTGCTGGGAGCCTTGCGGGGCAGGAAAGCTGAGGAGTACCTGGGTGGGCGACGTGCGACGTGAAAACAGCAGACTTAGAGCAAGGCAGCAAAGCTTCGCAGACAGAGCAGAAAGGAAATAGGAGCGAGGCGCCATGGCAACCAAAAAAATAAATGAGGAAATAACAGAAAAAGTGACATGGGTAACACAAAAGAGGCAACATTCCCACAAAACAGATAAACACGACAAATGAATAAGCAAGTGAAAAATAAAGCTATCACTGACAAACTTCTTTCTGCACATCTAGAAACATTCAGTGTGGGGACTAAAAGCAGGGCTACGAATGTAAAAAGATAACAGTCTACAGGTACAGTAATTCAAAAAATTAATTTTTTCTCTTTTACATAAAAGTTAGAAAATTCGAGGACTGTGTTTCAAATTCAAATTAACACACAATTCTCTGTTACTGTCACATGCAAAGGGATGAGTTGAACTGCCGAGACAAACAGTTTGAGAAGAACGTGAGGAGAGAACAGTGTTAATTTAAAAAAAAACACAGTTACACAATAGTAGAGGAATATGTAATTTAAAAGTTACCACTTTTACAAACTATAGGCTGGGGCATTAGTTGCCCACTACAGCTCTATAGTTCTTATTTGTACCGGGCATTTTCGGTGGCACCACCTCGGAGGACCTCAAATGGGACAAAGTTGGGGAGCGTCTATAAACTACACGCCCAGCACAGACAGGCATGTTGAAAACAAACAGAAAATGGAAAGGAAGATTGAGTGCATGAAGACTAAAATAAAAAGGTAAAAAAACAATGCATTGAATGATAAACCAAAAAAAAAAATCAATGCTGAGAGAATATTTCTGCCTTTATAAATACATTCATAAACTCATTGGTGGACATTAACTGGTGTTTGGTTTATAAGTTTCAAACATCATTACTGAAATGGATCAGTCAGAACAAGAGCAGAGAAACACAGAATGCTTGCTAAGGCCAGAAAAAGCCCAGGCTTAGGCCTCTGTAAGAATAGCACCCGTTTGAGCGCGTTTGGCTGATGCTGTGGTGTTAAAACGGCAGCAGTGCCGAAATCATACGGCCTGCATACATTTTTATCTGCAGCTTATTACCGGATGAGAATAAACAGTTGGCCTTGTCACTAAAAACCACACCAGCCACATGTATTCATATTTTTATTCATTTTTTTTTTTTTAAAGAACCAGTAAAGAAACGGTTTCCAATAAACACTGTTGTGATGGTTACTTAACTGCAAAGCAGCCATATCATTCATTTGGGTTATGCCGCATTACAGTGGTACTGTCAATGTGGCTGTTGCTTTGCACTGTCTGCAGTGTATTTATTAAACGGGGCCCAGGGTGTAATTTCATTTGCAAAACAGTTTTTGGATATTTAAAGTACAAATGGATGTGTGATGAATTCCTGACCTGAGAGACTGAAGGCACACACCTCCTTAAAGTCCAGCCCCTTAACTTTCCAGCGAAAACGCCCAGAAACGCATGCATTTGAGATTATCTTTGAATGACAGCTAATATGCAAAAGAGGAAGCACTGACCTGGGGAATGCTGGGAGGTGGCCAGTGAGGTCATGGAGTTGGAGAGGTTGAGGTTGGCCGTGATGCTGAGCTGGCTCTGCACCGGGGGCGGATAGGGAGACGTTGGCGTGCGCAGCGACTCCTCGCTGGCCTCTTCGTCGATTCCCGGCAGATACGTATCAATTAAGGCGTCCAGGAACTTGACGATCAGCTCGGCGTAGTCCGGGATCTGTGTTTGCTGTAGTTGGCATGGGCAGAACCAAGGATGCGAGGAGAACAGGGATACAGACAAGCAGACAAATTCCTCTTTTTACACCAGGCAGCTCTGGATTTATAGCTGTATTGATCCTCTACCAGCATTTAGGGTGAACTCATTCTTCGAATTTTGTTTAGCTAAACAAGAGGTGGTCATCAGACTACTCATCTATCAGCCTAAAACAAAGCAGGGGCTATTTACTACTGAGCCTGCAATGAACAAGACGGTGCCACCTGAAGGATCATTAAAGTAAAAGCATAAGTTCTCCTGGCAGCAGTTCTCAACAGACCATTGCACTATGGTAGGCATCCACAATCCTCCCTGTACAACACCCATTACTACTTGCTTTAGGCCACTTAAGAAATGGCTGGTGCGGGTATTTCTCAAGTCTTTAAGTAAGTGTTTACCAGACAAAACACCTTTATCAGGTGTTCACTAAAAGTAAAACAGTTGGGGGAATAAATGAACATACCTTTGAGAAAGGACCTGCAAACCTCCATAGTCCATTGAATCCAAAACCTGAGAGCAAGTGAGAGAGAAAGGAGGAGAGAAAGAGCGCGATATGGGTGAGAGAAAGAAAATGAAAGGTTGGGTGAATGAGAGGAATGCATGAGTATGCAAGAGAAAACAATTTGATGGAAAGATGGCTTAAGTGCCATGTTAATAGGCCCCAGATAGACACACACAGGATGTGCAGATGTTGCTAAAACCGCCATCAGATGCACGGTTCAGGGATACTAGAACCGCCGCACAGGCAATTAACATTACTATTTTAAAACAGTATTTCCATTATTAGTAAGAGCTACTCAGCCACTGCTCGTATGCAGTCTCACCCCATTGCACAGCTTGCTGAACTACATTTTGGTTAAAAAAAAAAAAAAAAAAAAAAAATCTTTTTCAAAGGTACAACGGCAAGGCCTCTTTCTGTGTAGCCCATCATCCAGTGTGTCATCCCAACACACTGGAAGAGTAAGGAGTGAGCATTTACTCTGCAGGTAGGATGGCTGGTACTGCGGTGGTGACTCCTCATGATAAACCACATTCTGTACGATGCCATGGATGGGGTTCAGCAGGTTGGGATCCTGGCACAGTGATAGGAGGGTGTTGATCTTCGAGTCCAGGAGGTTGTGACTGGAGAGGAATGGGGTGGGGGCAAAGAATGCAACACAACAATCAAGCGCTTATCCACAGGCCATGGAAGGTGCCCATAAAATGTACACCTCATACCATGGTGTGACCTCTAACTGACTTGATGGCAGCACAGACAAAAACAAAATAAAGCTCATAATGTGTCTCAAAGTCATTATTTTTCTCTGACGGAAACCATGGGTAAACATCAATGCTAGAAAAATCCACAAGATCGCAAAAATATCAAGAATGTGAATTGCACTACAAAAAGGAGATCTTATCTTATCCACCTTCTGATAAGCTAGCTGAGCCACAGGCCTTACCCTGGCACCTGTGCAACAGTCAACCTGTTATTCTTTCCCCATGGTTCCGCTCAAGCTCCACCCTTTCTCCTCCTATGTAGTACAGAAAAGAGCAGCTCACCTGCCTCGCTCTTCTCATGGGCTAGCTTGTGTGGCCATGGGGCCCGCTGTTGGAAAGCGACTTGTGGAAACATTATATCCGTTTACAAGCTAAAGCACTTACACAACTGGAAAGACCTTGGGGAAGACAACGCTAGCTTCAGCCAGGTACTCGTATAAGATGCGCTGGTCAAACTCATCTGTAGTGTACTTCACCAGGGTGGCCTAAAACAAAGAATAGGGCCTCAAATTTTACAGAACGCACATGCTTGCATGAAGGAGAGCTGAGGAGAAAGACAAGCGCAGAGATAAACGTGTGCCCCTGTAGCGGTCGCGTCGTATCTCACCAGGACGGTGAGGAGCAGTGCTTGGATCTTGGGGTCCGTGAGCACCTCCTCGTCCAGCAGCACGTTGGACTCGGACACGGACACCTTGCGCAGGTGAGGATGCTGGGAGTTGGCTATTCTTTGGGTTTCTGTCATGCGATGTAAGGAGAGTCAGAGACAGAGTCAGTATGTGTGTGTGACACTGTGTATGATGCTCAGGTTCACACCTGAAGCTCCATCCCGCACCTATTTCGTAATCGTTCTCTGCCACTCTCCTCATCTTGGGTGGTGTAGTGATGCCAGACTCCATGTCTGGTCTCTTTGGTGCTTTAGTGTCCGATATCAGGTGGTCAAAACTCTTCCTTGTGCCTGGGACAAACAGATTATGACTGTCACGTGTGAAGAACCAAGGAACCTACAGGTCTTCAGAAAGTGAAGAAGGGAAAAGTCTCAGAACACCATGACAGGGCTCTGATGGGTCAAGAAACAGACACGTTCTACACCTGGAACATTCAGTTGATCACTATGTTAACCATGTTCAGCATTTCAAATGGACCAGGATCCTAAATCTCCCAGCTTTAGGAGATGAATGTGTATGATGTATGATTGCAGACAGCAGACAGCAGCAGGCGTGAACAGCTGTCTGTAGCAGCTAATTGCAGTCCACCCCTATGTGGGGGGGGGTGTGAGCAAGAGAGGGAGAATGGGGAAGGAGCAATGCTGCAATGCATCAGCCTGCCGTCCATTCGTGCTGCTCTGTCACAACAGCTGCAGAACCAAAGGTGAACAAGGCCCGGATTCTATGGCAGAGGAAAAACTGACCCATCTCCAAAGCCATTTACAAAAGTGGAAAGGGGGTTCGATTAACACACCTGCAGCCTGGGCTGGAGCCACAGATTGACTGGTGCACGACAGGAAACAATGCCAAACTGACCTAGCAGCTTCTTGGTGTTGGCTTGGGATGGTTGGCCCATGTCAAGACTCATGGACTTGCGTGTGCGGGGGCTGATCTGGCCCACTGTGGGGTAGTTGGCAGCCAGGTAGCGCTCAGACACTTTTGGGGATGCCCAGGGCTGGTTCTCCCGTAGTGTCCTAGAGGAGAGGAATGAGATGGGTGAGTAAGGATAAGGACAGAGGAATGCCGTTTTACCTACCAACCACAGAAGTCTATGTCAAAAAAAAAAAAAAACTTACAAGTACTACACTGTAGTAGGAATGATGACCTGCTAAGTAAACAAAATGGAGTAAACTTCTGTATATTTTCAGCTCAGAACAATATCAATCCTCTGCATTCCGATACAGTTTGACACATGTACTAGCAGTGACACAAGTGTTATCTTCAGCTGACAGTAAAGGTTACAGCATATTTTAGGGCCAAATATCCTTCAGCTTTGTTGAAAAAAGAACAGCAAAAAATGAGGAAGAGTCACCTGCAGCTGGGGTCACTGTGATGCACAGAGTATGTGTCCATGGGAACATTCTCCATGGCAACCTCAGAAAGCAGCAGAGACTTCCGGTGCTTTAGGCTGCACCGGCTGCGCACCTCCTCAGACACAGTGAGCAGAGCTGCACAGGAAAGAGCAAAGCGAGGTGAGAGAATGTCCACCCTTCATTATTCATTCCCCTGGTGTTCTGCCTTCACTGGGCTTGGTCCTGCTCACCTGCCAGGTACGCCACACTCTGTGTGTTCACCTCAAACTTGTCACAGTTGAGGTGTTTGCCCACAAGGCCCAGCAGTGTGTGCAGGATGCGCACGGTCCGCGCTACTGTGGAGGGCGAGGGATGTCGGTACCCTGGGAAACGGTCATACAACCCAGGGGTCAGCTGATCATAAAGTCAGCAGCTTCATAACAAGGGTGGCCTGACATCACAACATCCTATCCGTGGCTAATGTCACAAGGTGATTCATAAAGGGGTCTACAGGCCTGCTTCTTCCTCCTACCTTTCAAGAGATGGCCCACTAGTGCAAAGTTAAAGTTGGAGTTGAAGTTGAGGCCCACAAAGTGGTCCATTTGCTTGCAGTGCCACTCGAGTGGTTTCCTGACCTCCATGAAGACCTCCTCTGGACTCTGGGGGGTGTTGGGAGGAGGATAACACGCTGCATGTTATCTAGTTCATACACATCTTTCCCACTTCTTATGCAACCAGAAAAGCCATATCCTGCCTTTAATCACACCATCTATGTGCAGTGCATTCAGAAATATTCAGACCCCACCACTTTTTCCACATTTGGTTATATTGCATGTTTGTTCTGTCCTTATGCTAAAATCATTAATGTTTGAGTGCTGCTTGATGAGGGTAAAAAATGAATTTAAAAAGTGTTACTACAAAGCTGTGACATACCAAAATGTGAAAAAAAGTGAAGTGGGCTGAATAATTCCCGAATGCATTGTAGGTAGACTGAGTAAACTTCCTATGGCAGTGGCATCTTTACAGACTTAACTTTCTACAAATCCAAGGCATCTACCACTTTGACACGCAGTCCCCCTGTCGCAGGGCCCAGAAGAGTGCTTCCTGTTTATGTTCAATTACCTTTCACACTGACACCAACTTTCTCAAACTTCTCTTTTTTGCACTGCAACACAAGGCAGGGCCCTGCTGTCTGCATTTCAACACACTTTCCACACTCTGTTGTCACACCAAATATTTAAGAAGGATAAATAGTGAGATACACAAGCAAGGACTTCCTTGAGGGGTATGAATAACCAAAAGGCAAGCAGCTGGGGTGTCCCTCTCTAGGTGACATTTAAACGCATTCAGCTTGATGCTGAGGAAATCTACACGTCACATTTATCTTTTGCTCAATTACTCAATTGACTAGCAGTTGGAACACCAGTTGTGCTGCTACTGGTGTTCCAACAAGGTTTACCAGTACGCAGCCAACCAAGGTGGTTTAAAAAGGAAGACAGTCCAGTTTATAACTGGTAATGTGCAGGATATCAATCCTTTAGCTACGCATCTGTGCACCTTGTCATTGAAGACACGCAGGCTGTCCAGCGTCTGCAGGTTCTGCTCCAGAAGTGCCGTCCCAGCCGAGTACAAGTTCACCTCGTCTAGTTGCAGCACGGCCACGGCAACCCAGAACAGGGCTTTGTGCATCGGTGAGTCCTGGGCGCCCGAGAACGGCCACAGAGACGAGTGAGCAGGTGTCCCACCAACAAAGCCAACACAAGTCATCTGAACTGAAGAAACTAAGCTATGGCTGAGGGAAAAAAAATGGACATACTTTTTTCATTATTTTCTCCATACCTTGTTGAGCAGCGGCTGCAGCTTAGTCAAAGCAATGACTGTAGCCTCAATGAGCACCTGGCTGTTGTAATTGTCAGGGCCCTTTAGGCAGCTCTCAAGGCCCTGTGGAGAAAGCAGAGCACCTCATTAGCCGGCCGGGGGGGTGACGGTCATCACGACACTCAGCTGTGAGTTAGACTGGATTAGACCCCTCCACAGCCTTCAGATGGACCCTGGCAACACATTGCAGCCATGGTGGCTAGAGTCATCTGGAAGCGTGACAAAAGTTAATGAGAAAAAAGTTCCAGCACTTTAAACCAGTACTTTCCAGATATGGCACAGATGGATAGGAGGGGGCAGACAGCAGATGAATGAAGTCTCCCTTTTTTTTTATTTTTTTTTTTTTTTTATTTACAAAGCTTCCCAAACCCCAGTAATCTGTTCTCCTGTCCTTGTAAATGTAGAGCTGTGCTAAGACCTGGAGGGAAATTGATCCAACGCTGCGCAATTATGATTATATTCAACCCAGCCACAAGTATGGCAAATGAAGCATTAAAAATGATTTATTTATTAGAGAAGAGGAAAAACTCAAAAATCATTAAAATGACTTTATATAAGCACTGTTCTAACACAAACAAATCAAAGATTTTAAACTGGATTTTATGAAGTTTTCTTCTTGGCTAAGAGGTCAACATTTGACAGAATATCTGAATTAAGGCTGCATCTCAGCTCTGTTTCTCTCCTTGGTTTGCCACTTGAAAAATGTCTGCATCACAGACAAGATTTCTAACTTTAAAAAATCACAATCAGCTTCTATAGGTTTCTTAAAACATAGAACCATATGGGGGGGAAAGGAACTGAATCCTAATTATAGGCAAGAAATGCAAGAATAAATGCTTCTTCCCAGAAGAATTTACTACCGCTTTCTTTTCATTATCTAAAAACATTAACACAGAACACAGCGCAGAAGAATAAACCATTAAACCATTATTTTGTTCCAATCATTTTCAGGCATTAAAAAACAATTCTGCACACTTTCAGTTCTCATTTGCCCCATCTCATGTGTTATAAGCCCACATGTATACAGAAGAATCATCACCCTTGTGTCCAAGTCATTACTCATTCTTAAAATTGTGTGCGTAGGGATACACCAGGAATGTTGCAGGTGTTGAACACCATACAGCTCAGTCGAGAGTGGTGGGAAAGCAAGCCAATAATCCTGAGCAACAGACTTGCCTTGCTGAGGATGCGGATGATTTGCTTTATCTGTCCATGCGACACACGCTTGCTGATACAGCCGAACACCACCAGGGCCCTGGGCTGTAGGGATGGGTTATACTGAAATGCAAACCTGTGTAAGAGAGAAGGGAAGGAGCTTCAGTGCAATGGAAAAGCCCCTTGCTTTCACCTTGACCTCACCTGTGTCATATATCACTCAGCACGGTTCATTCGATCCAATGGATTAGATCAATAGGGAGGAGAATTAAATACAAGATTTTTACTCAAACTAGTATCACGCCAGGCATGGAGAACGTACTTTTGCGCCAGTTCTGTCCACTGGTCAAGCCACTTGCATGATGGAATGTCTCTCATGCAGGCCTACAGGACAGAGAAAAGTTAGGCAAAAGATTTATTTACATAGACAAAAACATGGAGAAAAAATAAAATTAGAAGTGCAGTAAATCAATGTTGGTTACAGTTTAACAGCAAAGATGCTACAGAAATTAAATCATATAAAACAGAGATGGTGCTTAGCATGTAGGTGTATAACGTTGATGTGCTTCCCAGGTAGGCAGATAACTGTGCAACGGGGACAGTGCAGCACATATCGAGTATATATAGACATCTCTGCAGATATGAGTCTCTGCCTTATGAGTAAAACGATTTAATTCTCTACCAAGTTATGACCAAATATTCACGTTTATGAGCCGTTCACATTGTAATGGTGTGTACACCTCCAAATTACTACATTTTGCCTTACAAGCTAATTTTCAGGAACATATTACACTTTTTAAGTAGGGGATACCTGTATATAAGAGTGTGCGTGTGTACATAAGAGGGGGTGTGTGCATGTATGTGTGTGTGTGTGTGTTTTGTGCACATAAGTATGCATAAGGGATTGCAATGCACTTCAGTCACTGATAGTAAACCCTTTGGAGTTCAGACCAGTTCTGAGAAAGCTTACTTGAGAACATCAGTATTGAGCTGAGTGCCCTGGGTGACAACTTACTTCCATGATCTCCAGCAGGGCCTCAGTGACTGTCTCCAATGAGGACAGAGCAAAAGTCTCCCTTTCGTAAGAGCCTGGTGAGAAGGAACGGTCACGGTAACTGGAGCGGAAGGCGATGACTGCAGCAGACTTGACCTTGCTGATGCCGAAGAGCAGATAGAACTTGGGCAGCGAGAACTCAGTCAGGCTGAGGCGTAGAACCTGTTTGGTTTCCTCTGCAAAATGGCACAAGACACACGTTCAGGGTGCACTACAAAGGCAAGCTGTTCCAGTCAAAGGAAACTTCTTACTGCTTCTAAAGCCAATGTATTTGCATAGAGCCATTATCCACCATCTCACTGACTTCTGGAGCATCTCAAAGCATTTGCAACCTCTCTATTCATCCTCTGGTTAAGTGTCATGTAATGACTAGCAATTAAAGTTGTACCACTTGCATAAAATTGCAACAAACAAAAGAAAGACTCACCACTGAAGTTGAGTTGAGAGCAGGTGCAGAGCGAGTGAATGATGTTGATGACTAGACCGTGGGTAGAGGCACGCAGAGAGAGTGGTCCTGTGGCCACCAGCAGAGTGACCACATGGAACAGGTAGGGCAGATGTGCTGCCACATCCAGAGAGTTGTGGAAGGACAACATGAGCATGTAGCGTGCCAGGATGGCGATGTCATCCCACATGAGGTGCTGCACCAGTGTGGGTGTGGGTGACAGGCACGTCTTGTCGATGATTTTGCACATGCGGCTGATTACCTAGGAATCGGAGGTCAGCCACATGAAAGATGTCCCATTTTGACACTGGACTATTTATACTTAAGTTTTCAGCAGTAAAAAAATGAGAAAACAAAAGAAATTACAAGCAAATTATAGCACTGCTGTCCAAACTGTGCAGGTCTGGTAAACACACCTGTCGAGACAGCTGTTAACTCTGCCTGCTTGAGAAAGGGGTAGCGCAGAAAATACAGTGACGAAGACAACTTCTTGGGGTTAACTTAATGGGTTTGTTGAAGTGTTGAAAGCTTCTATTTTGCTTTTACGCACTACCTCTTGCCTACTGTGTATTTTGAAAACATTCTGTTGCCATGCAGAGTAAAAGCTTGGTCTAAAAAAACTGTTGTGTAACTTCCAGTTTCTAGCAAAGTCACATTTCCTGAAGCAGCTGATGACTGTGAAAACTGCATTTTTCACTTGAATCAACAGGTAAATACTACACGTGCATTACAAATGCACTATTTATATCATATCGTGCCTTAAGAATATACATATTAAGGGGTGACCGCTAACTTTATCTGTGATAATAATGAAGTGATTGGTGAGAGTTATGGAGACACAGCTTGTTCCACTGATGAACAGATATTCTGTATTGAGAATTTTGGAACAACCACATTTCAGAGACAAGATCAGTTACATCTTCGTGAACTGCACCCTCACCTTGCTGGAGACCAGTTTCACATTACCAGAGGCCAGTGCCACAGCCGTGTCGGCCATCACCTCAGCCTTGATGGAGCCCAGCCCCCCTGTGGCACTGGTTTTGATGAAGCTGTCCAGCACCACATCCAGCAGGTCCGTTATCTAACATTGGGTGAGAAAAGCTGGTGTCAAACTCAAAATACTCGTATTTCGTCGGAAAGAGAGCTGAAATGTATTCCTCTGAGAAGGGGATTTCTGCCTGGTAAAACCTTGTTCTTCCGCTTCAGTTCTCTCCACACTACAAGTTCTCACTGATTTGCACATCTGGGCTCCCCAAGGACACACAAGCAGGTGCCACTTCATCTGAGCACTACACTGAAAGTGACATTAAACTGAATTTCACTTCCTTTTCAAAAGCTATAACAGAATATCTTGGCTTGCCGATAAATAAGCACAGGATGAAAAGCGGAAGAGTGCGCTTCTTATAAAATAAAACGTTCACGGACTTTCTAAAAGGTCCTATTATATCACTAAAAAATAAAAAAATGTTCCAATATCAGCTTTTACTTATTATCATCTAATATCTATATTATCTATACTTATTCAATAATTTAGCTGAAGTTTCTCTACAGTGCAACTTAGGTATGTACACTAAGCTCAATGATTATTGCACTGGGGAATACAGTGGGGGATTTTTACTGTATTAATTCAGAGAAAGTATCTTAAGGATACTACAGCAAGATGGCCAAACAAATGGTCGCTTGTCTTGCCTGTCCCAAGCTGCCCCAGATCTTGGCCTGGATTGAGGGGTACATCTGCTTCTCATTGATGGTCATAGTGATGAGCTTGTCCAGAATGGCGGTCACGCGCTGCCGTTTGGCGTCGTCGCTGTGCTTGCAGAAACGCACCAGATTGAGTAGCCAGGGTGTCATGTACTCCAGACACAGGTGCTTGAGCTCGATACCTGCACGCATGACATGGGAAGATGTGTCAGACACAGCCCAGCCATGGCTCAACCATACCTTTCAAATAAATCACTGTTGCCTCACACACAAGTGGATCTGATGGCAGCAGAACAAGGTGAAATGGATAAATTAACACCAATCCAGGCCCAGGACCAGGGCATAACAGGACTTGCGTATGCTGGTATAGGTGAGAAACAACACTCACTGGACTTGCTGAAACCTGAGATGCACTCCTCCAGGAACTCCAGCGTGAGGTGGGGCTCATTTGCAGCGAGTGTCTTGCTAATGGACACAATAAAGAGTGTGTTGTTCGCTGGGATGCACAGGCCTGATGTCTCTAGGAGCTGGCCTTCAATTTTCAGGTTGAAAGTGCAGGTCAGGGCACACAGGAGATTGTAGGCCGCGGACCTGGAAAGGACATCAATGTGTTTTGAGCTGGCTTACTTCATATCTACATAGTGTTTGCAATGTCATTCAGTACCACAATGAAAAATCAGAACTAGAGCAGAAGACCTTCCCCAGAGTCAGACCTCAGGCTGGGGTCAGAGCTGCCCAGGTTGAGCAGGGCGATGTTGAGCAGTGTGCCAGGTACATCCTTGGGTCGGATCTTTGTATGCTGGGGGATGGAGTCAGGCTGCGAGAGCTCCCAGCGTGTTCGGATGTGGATGATGGACTGGACGATGGCCTCGCACTCCTGGTGCATGAAAGTGAGAGGTGTGCCCTGGTTGGCAATTGTCAGTGTGAACTGGTTCTCGTCCACCAGGCAGATTTCCTCCACCTCTGAGGCGTAGTAGATGTCATTAAGGAAGACAGACTGGCCCAGCACCCGGGTGCGCTCAGCTGATGTAACCTGTACTGCAGTGGAGCCCACCTGCAGAGTAGAAAAAGGGTAAAAGAAATTGAGTGGACAAACGAGAAAAACATAAAACCTTGACAAAGACAGCTACATGGAATCCACTACTTTTTGTGGTGGTATTTACCAGAGTGACCATAGATACATAGCAAGAGAGATGTTAATATTTAAAGTTGTAGTGAAAAAGTTGCACACTGGAATATGTGCAGCCTCAGCAACAGACAGAAATCCCTAAGGACAAGTCTTCTACCCCCACACTCATGTGTACGGTGAATTTTCGGGATTCATTCCCACCTTGATGGAGACCTTAGTGTCCTTATGGGCCAACTTGAGTGCATTATGGAACACCTTGAGGTCCTCCTCCAGGGCCAGTGTGGCTGCAGGCAGTTTTTGCTGGTCAGCTTCTACATGCTCAGCCAACCGTGCTGGTGAATCCACAAAGATGAGTTTCTTGCTGCCTTTGAGGCCCGTGAGCAGCCGTTCGTGATACTTAGTGTACTCACGCACCCAGGAGTTGCAGTTGTAAACATAAACAGCTGCCACATTCTCATATGCAATGCCTGGGAATACTACAAACCACTTGGAGAGGAAATCAGTCTTGAACCGGTTGCTGGGGCCCACGTGAGTCAGATCCACCACAATCTCATAAGGTTTAGCATAGTAGGGCTTTAATGTCAACAACACATGGTAGATCAGAAGATCCCCGTTGATCTGCCCAGTCTTGAACCTGCAAAGGAAACAGTTGTTACATTTAGAAACAAACAAACAAACAAACAAACAAACAAACAAACACATTTGCAGTAACTCAGCTCACCAAAGTGTAATTTTGCATTCTGTAAAACAACTTACAATATTATGTTTGAATACTAAGCAACTTAAAATGATACACTGCATCGGTTCAGGGTAAGTACCTTCCTCAATGGTACTACAGCAGTAGCAAGGATTGAAACCCAGGTCCTTTCAGTACAAGGCAATGGCTCTAACCACCACTCTATTCTATTTCTGGAGACAAAAGGACATTCTGTGGTTACCATACCCTTATTGTTTGCTACAGTCTGGTAGAGCTCAGCTCACAGACATCAGGTCAGTCACAGAACAGAAAACGACAGAAAGGAGATCTTGCGACTATATTTTAAATAAATAAATACACACACACACATACTTTCTCAATCAGGGAAAACCAACAATAAAAAGACTGTTTACTTCAGATGTTTACCAACTATGGTGTTGGCTTTGGCTCTGCTTTAATGGGTACACAGGTAAATCCCAATACACAATTTGACCAATTTGAACAGCAGTAGGGAGCAGGAGGGTCAAGATAGGTGATGTGTGTCTGTGTGTGAGTGCTGTGCTCCACAGTGCTGCTTGGCACAATGATACACATGCTACAAGATGTTTTACTATGTTTTACCATATTTGGCAAAATTTGGGGGGGGGGGGAGGGGTTTCAAATGGGAGGGGAATACATTTGTGGGGTTTTCAAATGGGAAGGAAATGCATTATTATTTTTCCCCTAATTTGAAATAATACACATAATATGATAAAGATGTAAATAATTTTATATTAAGAAACATATATTACTATACATTTACTCGCTCACTGACTCCAGGATGTTTCTAATTGTCTATCACAACCTGGTCATACTACAAATACTGCTGTGGCCTTAACCAATTTCAGTTCCAATTAACATTAATATCTACAGAATTTATAATATCTACCTATAAATTCTCACTCCCCTACAATTTTTTTGAACTGAAATCCCCCTACACCACTTCACAGAGTCTCATCCTCCACACTCGCCTCACTCATGGTGTGTGACGACCATCTGCAAAACGGAGAAATTTGGGTATCCTCAAAATAAACAGCGAAGCAACAACATGGTGTGGCGGCAGGAAGCACGTCAGAGGCTGCATCTGGGGACTCAAAGTGCCGAAGTGGCATCCGTGTCAGTCTGTTCCCCCTGACAGTATACTAGTGCAGATCGCCTAACACACACACACACACACACACACACACACACACACACACACACACACACATACACACACACACATACATACACCACCCGACTTGACCCTCCTGCTCCCAGCACCAGGATAAAACTGACACGAGAGAAGGACCATCAGCTACTACTCAGGTAAGTGACCCCATCACACCTTAAGCATTCTAGAATGACTTCAGGGCTCTTGAGGGGATCAAATGGGGAACCATAGAATACCACGGTGGAATGTACCCCTTTCCACAGATCAGAGTGGGAAACAAGCAAATTATTCACCACAACAGCACCTCAGGGCATAAATGATGATAAATACCTTTTGTAGATAAGTTGTGTTCTTGGATGACAGAACAGTGTCTTGATATAAAAATTACTTCATTAAAATGGAAAGGAGAGTACATATTTTCAAATGGCTGTTTGAAAACAAAGGTTGACCTGAAATGTTAGTTTTTTATTAATTTAATGCATTAGTCTGACTGCAATGTGTCTCAGTAAAAAATCCATCCATACCAATTTAAAAAAACATGATATTTGTTATTCCACATATCCTTTCACTTTGCTATAAGAGTTCACCCTTCAATAAGAGACATGAGTGTCAAAATATGGGATGCTGAATGGGTACAAGGAATGAGTGCTTGTGGTTACGTGGATTGCTGTAGGTGCCAGAATAATAGCTGGATGGGTAAAGAAGGAACCAAACCTTGTTTGCCTCTACCAGCTCACACCTGGCTACCTTGCATCTTGAGCATCAATCCACTTGTCAGCCAGACAGCACTTATATCACAGGGAATAAACCAACACACCTGAAACAACTGAAATGAGTGACAAGTGTTTCCTTCCTTTTCCACTTTTGAAACAGAAATATGGACAGATACTTGATGCTCCCAACACTCAGATTTGTAGCACTGCTGGCACTGACTGTGAACACCATGACAGATGGCAGTAACACCACGAATACATCAACAATCCAGAGAGATACAACCACAATGACCTTAAATAAAATGACCACAATGAACAAGGCCACAACCAAGGCTTGCAAGCAGGAGATGGTGGTGGTGCTGTTCGCAGGAGGTACGGCCATCTTAAGCCTACTGCTCTTCTGTATGGTGTTGGCCTGCTGCGTGTGCAGCCTGCAGCGCCGCTTGCGCAGCCGTTGCATCCCCAACAACACAGGGACAAGCAACGAGGATGAGGCACACCAGAGTTCTGAAGCAAGAAATCTGAATGTTGACCACCAGGCCAAGGCAGGGGAGTCTGAAAGTGTGGTATTGCTGGAAATGAACATGAAGTCAAATGAGGTTGAGGATGGGCCAGGTGAGGAACAGGTATTGGTGGAAGAGCAGGTCGGACAGCAGGCCCAAGAGGATAACACAGGGACAGCCATTAATGCAGCAGAGGATGGTGAGAAAGAAAACACTCAACCCTCCACTGAGAACTGTTTCGCTGACCTGCCCGAGCAATCGGCTACTGAGGACTGCCAGGATGTGTCAGGTGTGCCCCTGATGGTGTAGGAGTTGTGGAAAATTCAAATAGTCTCAGACGGCACACAAGAAACATGCTGCCAAAGACTGAGAGTGGAGAAATGTCTGCACCTCCTTCTGTCCCTTATTTCTCTGAAAAGCTTATGCTAGCACTTCTACAAAAGCTCTGCCTCATGTGCTTTAGATGCTTATTTTAACCTACCTGGAGAATGCAACTGCATTGCTAATTCTGTTCATGACTCAAAAATAAATGCACTCAATGTTAATGGGAAGTTGTTTAGATGCAGCACAAGGACTATGGATTAATGTACAATTTGAACAAATAACAAAAAAGCTCAAAAGTGCTGTACACGGAGACCATGTTCTTTACATAGAAACATAGTGTTAGGGCAAATGAAATATAATCACTGTGAGCTGAGAGTAAATGTGACGCACATTGTTATTGTTATTTGTTAAATAGACTATCCATGCATGATGGTATTTTGTGTGTTTTAAGTTCAGTTGTACTATTTGCCAATGCTGTAATAATTGTCTATATAGCTACCTAATGAAAAGTCCCGTAAAAACTGAAACAATATTAAAACTAAGCAGTACTGTAGAGTTTGCGTTTTCTTCCAGCTGAGAGCTGCTGAAGCTTGTAATGCTACAGATAATAAATTACCTTTTATTCACAGCTATAGCTTCTGGTGCCTGTTACTGTGGTGACTTCAGTCCCCAGGTCCCTCTTAAGAAACCTCTAGAAATCGAATCAGCCCATGCAGGAGTCGTAAAACCCACATCGAAGTTCTGCATGGCTGGCTGGGGGCAACAGGCTGCACTTGCTTTAACAAGAGCAGTACTATCCAGGTACATGAACCACCAAGGGGCCTCGACTGAGGACCTGGAGCCAAAGTACACCCTGAGCGGAGCCACTCACTAAAAAACTACATTCATTTTGCTAAACCCCCTTATAACATGAATGGGGCTCACTTCTCCATGTCAATGAGAGCCAATTGGGCTCTGTGCGTTACACAAGCCGTTTTCTTCTTTCTCTGCAAAGCTCGTTCATTTTCTCTTTGAGCTGCTCATATGTGCTTTTCAAGTGAAACACCTTTTCAGGAAACATCTATAGAACAGTAATAAATATAAAAGGCTGGTTTAAGTCTCTGAAATCTGTGCTTAAAGTGTCGGATGTAGATCAGTCAACAGTAGTGTTGAGCAGTGGCTACTAAGGCAGTGTGTAAAAATATCTTGTGGTCACCCCTAATGACAATGATATGTCTCTTTGTTCATAAGACGTACAGTATCTCTGGAAAAAAAACATCAAGAACCAAACTCGATCCAAGACTTAAATGTTAAAAATGTCTACATGTAAATTAGTCTATGAACCTCTTCTAATTCCCATCGGGGGCGGAATGGAAATAGAGACATGTGAGAAATGTGAACAAGTCAAATCCACCAACAGCCTTAGAGCTCAGTATGATGAAGCAGAATTAGACACTATAGTCACACATAAAGACTTGTGCACCCTGCAACACAGGGTCTCATGACATGCGGGCATATAACTAGAGCATGGCCATTTTGAGCCCACTGCTTGCACAGAGCTGAAAACCACAGGGTGACCAAAAAAACATTTTACTCATGCTGTCAACATTATGCAACTGTCTCAGTGAAGGACTGTCTGTGGCATCTACGGAGATAGTTGCAGAATATTCTGCAACCCTTTTGAATGTTGAAAAGACTTATTAACAGTAACCGAGCTGTTAGAAAGGCATCTTTATTGGTCAAAAGAGCCATCGCAATTCTCACTTCCTTCCAGTGATGCATCTGCCATCAGTTCCGTCTTCACATTCGTGTCTTCCTGTTCTGCAACAGCTGCAGGCGTGACTTGCTGGGGTACAAGGTTCCTCACCAGCCAGACCTGACCCTCTGTCGCATATTTCTGCTGTTACTAATGCTGCACAGCATTCAGCAATGACTGCAATACTGGATTAAGGTCCACCGTAAGCTCAGGTGAGTCTGCTTTCCTTTCCTTCCTTTCATTCTTGAATACTGTTCTGCTGATTTTGTTTAGGCACAAGCTCACAAGCTAACCGGATGGAGGTTTTGGTTGGTGCATGGTACCTGACTGCATGGCTAGACAACGTGTACAATATCTGCCTGTGGCTGCTTTTAATTTCCTTTAAACTGGCAGTATGGTAGCGAGTACAATAAAAACGTTTCTCTCCGGTTATCATTTACATCAAAGCGACATTTGTCATCCCTAGACTAAATGTTAGCATTCCTTATGGGCCATTTCATTTTGGTCCTCAGTTTTCACATATAATACTGTTACGTGTAGTTGATGTGCATCACAGAAAAAAGGTTTAAGTCATGCAAGAGCCACAGAGAGGAAAAACAAAATGGTGTTCACTCAGTGTTAAAAAAAAAAAAAATCTGAGCACGGAAAATCATTTAAAAGAAAGTGATATTTATGAGTTCCTGAACAAATGCAAACACATGCAAAGATGATATTGTAAGCATCCAGTTAAGGCACTTCCTGTGAATTGTGAACTTTGAGAATTACAACCAAGTTGTATTCAGTATAACAAAGATCCTGTTGCTCAATATTTATGTGTTGTGTGGGCTTCAAAGAGGCAAATTCATAATTAGGTTAAGAAATCATGAAGTACGTTCATCTCCACCTTGTGGAAAGTGAGTGACCATTCCCCTTTGACTCAATATTTCATTTCCTCCCTCCTCCTCCTCCTCTTCTACTGGGTCAGAAGTGCTGACCATCTTGGTGATGAAAACAAGCCCCTGGCAACAGGATGGTGAAGATCAACTTTTGGCTTGTGACCCTCCTCCTTGTGCTGCCAGCGATGTGGAGCAGTTCTCTCACTATGTCCTCCGTGCAGCCGGAAAGCAGCCATGAAACTGTAGCACCCTCAGTAGGCATCTCTAAGCAGACCATGCTCCATACAGAAGTGGATAACGGAAACGCAACTAAGACTGTAACGGCCACAACTGCCACAGGAGGTCTCAAGACAAGGACCCCATTTTTCCATCTACTGTACCCAGCAGCAAGCCCCACAAAAAGCAAAGGTCTGACAGAGGTCTTTAACAATGGATTCAAGCACAGTACCGGCATAGTGACTAGCAGCTCAGTATCTCCTGAGGATCAGTCACCCAAAAATGACATCACCATAAAGAAGGGAAGTCAATCACCCTCTCTTCCAAGCTCCTCCAAAATAACCCCTCTACAGGGGGTCTCTGAGACATCTGCAGAGCTATCACGCAAAACAGCAGAGCTCACAGTGGCAGAGACTACCAATGGGACAAAACAGCTTGACAAAATTACTATTAAGCCAACAACAATAACTGTTGGACTCAACCAAGCAAAAACAGAAAGCAGCCCAATGGCCTCTAGCACTTTCACAGCGGCCTCTAGCACTTTCACAGCAGCTTCTACCTCCTCAAACCATTCCAGCTCGCAGTCAATGTTCATATCAAAGACCACTCATGGAAGGCCAGCAACTACAAATTTCATGCATCCTAAGTCCACCAAGGGCCCACTGGTTTTATCTAAGAGCACGATCTCTACCCCACCTAACTTTATTACCCAGTCCACTACCATGTCTACCTCCAGAAAGCCAACCCAAGCAACAATCAAGTTAGAATCAACCTCACCTGCACAGCAAAGGAACAACTATCAAGGAGTTATAGTGGCCATCGTCATAGGTACAGTACTGATTCTGATGATTGTGGTGATTCTTTTGTTTCTGTTCAAAAAGCGGTTGTCGCAGGACCGTAAAGATGAGGACCAGGCCTGGGCAGGGCCCACACCCTTCTTGGATGGTGAGATCCAGCCTCGCCTCATCGGTGTTGAGGATGATAGCATCGCCCACAAGTCGTCCTCCAAACGTGTGTCCCTGCAGAGCTTCCTCCCCCGCCGCTCCGACAAACACCAGTCCCTTCTGATGGAGGGTAATGACCAGGTAGCCATGGAGGAACTCCAAGAGGGAACCACATTTGGAAGGGTCCAGAAAAGTAATCCTGCGCTTAGCAATGGCACCGCACCCATTGACGGAGCCACAGATAAACCTGAGCCACCTCCCCAGTGTACATCTTCCACTGACGGGAACGTTAACCTTGCACAAGACATTGTCGAGGAGGAAGCCATATCTCCAGCTCCACCAGTAGACAGCCTTTCAGCTCCTACTGCCCCTTTACAGGATGTCGACCTAGGCCCACCGATTGGAGAAGAAGTTCCTCCCACACTTAATGAAGCTCCGTCTGTAGCACCCCCTCCACCTCTGCCTTCTTCTGAAAAATGACACATTTATTTGACCTTTGAGGAAAAACACTTTAAATGATAAAACACCAATACATCGAAAGAAGAAATCATGATTCACACAGTGATGCTTATCCTTTTCCCTGGGTTTTGAGATTAGGCCATGCACACTTTCACCCATTTTGACTGAAAGTTCTATGCACTGTTCTCCATTGGCAAAGTGCACTGCACTCCATTTTGTCATTATTTTGATCTAGTTGTACAAAGTGTCTTAGTTCAGCTGATTAACATTAAGTTATCGCCTGCTTGTGGAAACAATACACACAATAATGCTTGTTAAGGCTATCATTCATGTGTGCACCAAGATATTAACTATAAAATGTATTGATTTGTAAACTTGGACTGAAACACTTTCTGTAGCAGGCAAGGATGGCATTTGTGTCAGTTCCTGTTTGCTCTCATAGCTGAGAGTATGGCAACACCCTGACCTCATGCTGAGATCGGGGGGCAGGTGATCAGCGCAAGAGACACTGGTCTCTTGCTCGGTTCGGTCCATGTTCAATGCTCTGAAAAGTTTCATTGGACAGGCAATGCTTAACAGAAAATAATGTGGTCCACTTGAAGAGGGGTGTGGGAGTGATGGATGCCTAACAGGGGAGTGTCCCAGGAAGAGTAAAACAAGAGTAGCAATGCAAGAGCACCTCCGCATACAGTTGCTTTGAGCCACCAATGCTGAGAAAACCTACAGAAAGTAACAGCTAAATGTCAAACAGTTAACTGTCAAGCACATAATCGACTGCATAGAGCTCACCGCTTCCTCAGACCTGCTTTCAAAATACCAGAAATCCGGTGATATAGAGGTGTTAAACTGTTTTTAAATGCTAATTACACTTTTTTGGTTGTAGCAGTTCAACAACTTACTGTTCAACAAAAAAGTTTAACTTGCTGTGTTTTTCACTGCTCCACGTTGCTGTGACATTTTTTTAATGTGAAAATAAAACAAAAATATTCACACTCATGGACTTGCTTTGTCCCCACTGAAGTGGTCAAGGGCCACCGAACTTTACTGTGGTCTGTACAGGTGTCACTCTACATCCCATCCCTTCCAGAGCAACATAGTACCTGTCACCCTGCTCATTGATCTGACTGACTGATGGAGTCACCCACAGTGGTCCCATTCACAAGATACCTAACCCAAGTGTGCTCCCTTTTACCTCCTCAATAAAACATGCCCCCAAAAAACTACAGCTGCAGTAAATCTTGTGTTTTATAGCGACTTCAAGGAGGAAAGGGAGCAGGCAGCAGGGGAACGTATTTCAGAAGGTCCCTAGATAACAGCTTGAGCGCACGGAAATGCACAAAATACACAAACAGAAACACAAATTAATTTTTCTCCTTTACAGGGGGACTCTCATCATTCGTAGTTCCTCATCAGCAGCGCAGGAAGCTGAGGATGTTATCTACAAATTTCCGTTTCAGAACTCTCCCATGGGCCTTTGCAGCAGGCACATGTAGCCATCGTTTAAGCTACATAGGCCACCCATTTCGCTGCAGTTTCTCATTGCTGTCATGCCATAGCTAACCAAAGTGGGCCATCTTGCAGGTCAGGTGTGAAAGGCACACAGTAAGAATGGGGTCATCTGAAGAGCATGACCAGCTGGAGGTAACGTTTGCTGCCAATTGACTGTTAAACCCTTCTCGTGCTCGTGCAGGTGACTCTCTGCATGACAGATCCTCACAATGCAAGGTGAATCCGACTGGCGCATTCACACCATCCTATAAAGTTGGTGCAGTAGGCGGGCCCATGCAGTACTGTAAAGCAGATTTGTCACCCATACTGCACCTGTGAAGCTCAGCTGATTGGTGGAAGTTCAAGTATACTGTAAGCAAGATAGGTTTTGCTCACATACATCAGAACCTGCTATCCAACACTGTGCTAATGGGCTGCTACCTCCATAACCGTCTACATTTTGAGATGTACCTTTATTAATTTAATAGATGCTTTTATTCAAATCAACTAACAATGTTCTTATTGGTACAGCTGGGTATTTCCTCCTGGAGCTGTTCAGTGCAAGTAGCCTCATAAAGGTTGCGACAGCAGGACGTGGGATTCAGATGTAGGTCCTGTCAGTTCAAAGGCAGTTTGCTGTAACCACTATGTGCTGTTGCTTATAACTCAACCAAACGCTAAAGTGCTTCGAGGGAAGAAAAAAGGCCACCATACATGTACCGAGTTTAATGTGTCATGATCTGAGTAGCCCTGGTCTCCTCAAGCGTCCACAGTTTCCATCAAGGAAACAAAAAAGCTCCGACCTCTATTAGAAACTAGAGCTGACAGAACCCTGGAAGAAAGGCTGCTTTTCAGAGATTGGGAGAAAGAAGGAGGGGCAGGTGTGCAGGTGAACAAGCTGAACCCAAACTGCGGCTCCCCAGTTTCCGTTTCTTAACGTGCGTTTTCTTCAGCAGCTCTTAATGTAACTACAAATCAGTTAAAAAACAAAAAAAGGAGAACTTGCTTTCACAAGTTTCTGGCACCCTTTCAGTCATGCTCTACATTCTTTAATGCTTTCAAATTTTTCAAAACAATGAGCCACTTGCACACACTTAGTCTTCTCCACCTTAGCTAAGACATTCATTACCTTTTTTCTTTAGGAGCCATTTTTAGAAACACAGCACTTTCACAAAATAAACATTAGAAAATGATGCTGACATAGTACAAGACAGGATGCAAACACAAACAGGTGGATGTGCAAGACAGACTGCAGAATGCTTCTGAGGCTGTGACTATACTGTACCCACAATGTAGGGCGTATCACAATCTCTCACACAGCAGGTGCTGGACCAAATGTCACTGCAACAGACTACATATGATGTGGGGAGACTGCATACTGAGGATGACTGCATACGACACCAACAGTACTCCTACATTATCTGACTTGGCCCCAGGAGCAAACAGTCAATGAATAAAATAAGCCCTGTTGCACCTGCAGCAGCAGAGAAATGTTTGGACATACTTGATCACCCTGGGCTCCTGTGGGATGCTCTAGACAGAAGAGTGAAAGCAAAGTGTCCCAGAAGTGCTCCCTGGGAAGTGCTGCAAAAGAGTTGACTTGTAAATCAAATCCCTTGAGAACAAAAATAAGTTTCCAACAAGTGTACTCAAGCTTTACACTGGTACTGTCCATGTAGTGTAAATAAAACGCATGATAATAATGATGGGACATAACGTCAAATCTTATACATAACTGCCCTGGCTTAGGAAATATCCGGCCGCACGCACACCATTAAGACAGCACAGAAGCCAACAGTGGTCTGATAAGTAGAAATGAAACCAAATACTGTTTGTTTCCAGCAAGACTCAATAACCACATCAACCAGCGCAGTGGTTTCTCTGCAATATGTAATGAGCATGTGTCAACACATTTAAACTAAACATATTTTAAGTTATTTCAGTTTAAAATTATTCTTTCAACAGATGTTTTCTCCAAAGCAACATTAATTAGTATTTAGCTGACTTGTTTTTCAAAGGCATTATACAGTGCTAGACGTACCACGATAAACTCTCTCTTCTCCCACCCATCCGTCCAACACAGAAAAGTAACTTACTGAAACACAGTCTAGAGATGCCAGTCCACTTAAAATACATCTTTGGACTGTGGGAGGATGACAAAACTGAGTTCAATTCAAGCTCACCTAAAATGGCATGAGGTGTCAGCTTGACCCAATGGGCTGGGTTCATACAAACAATCCTTTCCTACAATCAATTACTCCTGACATTGTAAAGCACTGTTTCCACTAACAAGTACTATTAAATTCTGAAGGGTCTGCTGGTCTGGACCACCAGTTTCTCAGATGGCTGCTGATAAGCATCTGGTTGGAAACGTGAACCAAGTAGCCAAGATTCAATTATCCAGTGTGAAGGTGGTGGCAACCACTCATCTTTCTCAGTGTCTGTCTGTCTTTGGGGAAAGCATTAAATGAGAGCTAAGAAAGATACAGCAAGTCACAGGAGAAGACAGTTGGGATGTGAATGAATGAATGTGTCACAAGATATAGAGCAAAGGTGTACTACTGAGAGAGAGAGAGAGAGAGAGAGAGAGAGAGTGTGTGTGTGTGTTTCATGAAGTGAGCAGAACCCGATTATAAAAAAAAAAAGACTGGAGTCAGCAGCTCCCCCAGCCCCCACCACATCAGCAGCAGAAGGGGCCGTCCCTGCACTGCATCTCTCCATCTCCCTCCCTCCTCCCTGCCAGTCCATCCCTCCCTCCTTCCCTTGCTTGCTCCCAGAAAGGCTCGTCCCCTTGCGGGGTGACTCGGAACCCAGCACTGGAGAAAGAAGTGGCTGCAGTACAGGACAGCCCTACCAGGGGTGCGGGAGACACTGCTGAGTCCGAGGAGGGGGGGGCACAAACGAGGAGACGGGTGAGACACAGCCTGCCCCCCAACACTGCCAGGCAGAGAAAACGGAAAGACCATCACACTGCCGAGAAGGGAACAAACAGAGACACAGCGAGGCAAAACAGGAAGGAAGGGGGAAAAAAAATTTTTTTTAAATCTCCAAGCGCGCCTGTGAAACCAGTCTGCTGTCTGTGGAGAAAGCGGAAGACATTGAGAGTGAGATCGAGAGCACAGCAGGGTGGAGAGGGAGGGCGGGAGGGAGAGACCAAGCGAGAAATGACTGCAAAGCAATGAAGATGATAAGGTGAGTAATTTATAACATGGAAAAAAGCTAGCACGCGCACTCATGCACACACACTTGGCCTTCCACATCACTCCCAAAATGCTGAAAAACAGGGACGAGTCCTCCTGTGCACTAACCCTAAACGCAGGGCTCCAGCTCCCCTTCCGCCAGCTTCTCTTATCAGCCCCTCTGCTGGTTCAGTCTCCCCCGTTCACAATTTTCGAACAGGAGAACACAGACCATCATGCAGTGTTTAAAAGGAGCAAGCAATCCAGGTCTCCAGCGCATCCCCTCGATGTGCTTTAAGAGGACTGACTTGAGCTTTAAAATTTCCATCACACCTTGACTGGAGTTACCTTTATGTTACATAAGGCCTCTATTATACTGTACATTCTGACCAATGGGAAAGACAACTGGACTGAGAATTTATACAGAAATTCAGTTATTTTGCATGCTCTGCTCAGCAGGTGGTGCAATGTTATCATTCTGCAGCTCAGTGCCCTGTGACCCAGGGTTTCCCACTCCTCACTTCTAGCCCCACCCCAAAAATGTCCAGATGATCTGCAAAGTCCAGCAGTACACGTATGCAGGCGCCTGCGTGCGCGCGCGCACAGTAGCTCACTGCAGTAGTAGCAGCCTTACTGGCACAGTGTCAAACCCCCTGTGAGCAGAGGCAGAGTGCAGACTGCTGGGATGGTGGCAAACGCCACATGATATAAACACACTGTGCTCCTGTCATAACAACTGGCCACTTGCAGAAGGTGCTCCTGGTCCGGGAGGAAAAGAGGTGATGATCCATAGGTCCTACTGCGGTCCAAGCCCAGCCCTCCCCAGACTATTATTGAATGTCCAGTAGACAAAACACTTTTGAAAAAGGAAAGAATCTCTCGATAAAGACCATTTTCTTCAATATCGGCAGGTGGTGTAGAAATTAGCGTCACTGCCTTCCACTCAAAAGACCCATATGTATCTACTACGGTATCCTTGAGCAAGGCGCTTATCTGGAATAAATAGTCAAAATTATGCAACTGCATAAATAACTAAGTAACTTGAGAACAAACCTACACTGCAAATTGCTTGAAAAGTGTTCAATGAATAATAATAATAATAATAATAATAATAATAATTCATCTGACACAGGTGAAATTGTGTAATTCTGAAACGGAAGCATTTACAAACTTTGTGCCATTCTCCCAAACCAACACTTAGAAGCTTTGGTTTAACAGCCAGAGACTTTTTCGGTTTTGCTTCCTAGAAGTGCTGTGTGTTCCAACAGTGTTCCCCAGCTACACGGACTTTCCTCTGTTCTTGTCTTTCAGGAGATTTTCAAAAATGTCCCTTCGCATGCAGCCAGCAGGAGTGGTATTACTGCTGCTCCTCTTGGAGACACGAGTGCTAACTGTTTGCCCGCCCATGTGCTCCTGCTTCCGTGGTCATCGGGATGCCGACTGCTCCAGACGGGGCCTGGCCCAGCTTCCGGATGGCCTGCAGCACAACATTCGTACACTTAACCTGTCCCACAACCGGCTGCGAGACCTGGACGACCACCTTAGCCATTTTGCCCACTTGCGCACGCTGGACATATCCCACAACCATCTGGTCCGTCTGCCCACTGGTCTGCCCCGGGCACTGTGGCACATCAGGGCCTCGAGCAACCGCCTGAGGCAACTGGACAAAAATGACACAGCCTACCACTGGAATCTGCAGACCTTGGACCTGTCAGGCAATGAACTGGAGCGTGTGGTCTTCATCAACAACACACTGCCTGGACTTCTTGCGCTCAACCTCAGTCACAATAAGTTCTGGACGGTGCCCACAAACATGCCATGCAACCTGGAGACGGTAGATCTTTCGCACAATTTCCTGGTTCAGATCTTGCCTGGCTCATTGGACCGTCTGCCACGGTTGACTCATTTTTACCTCCACAGCAACCGCTTCTTGGCTGTGGACGGGGAAGTTTTCAGTCAGCTGGACAGCTTGTGGCTTATTACGCTTTATGACAACCCCTGGGCCTGTGAGGATGAAGAGAGCATGAGAAGCTTGCAGGCCTGGATGGAGAGCAGCTCAGCGCAGGTCCAGGGCTGCCCCTGCTCCACCCGTCACGTGTGCGGAGAGGCTCACCGGTCCAGTACAGGGGGCTGGCATTTTGCCTCCTACACTGAACCACCGCTGGGTGCCGATGCCCATCACGTCAGCCGCCCACCCATGCAGGCCGTCACCTCGGTGCACTTGTCCAAGTCTGCACTGAACCACAGTGACGAGAGTGCAGCAAACCACGCAGGTTCGGCCGAGCGTGAGCCGGCCAGCAGCCCCGGCCCCATGACCTCCACCCCACACAGCATCTCTGCCCAGGCAAGCACAACGGTTCGTACACGAAGCGCAAAGAAGACAAAGCCAGGCACTGCACGAAACACATGCCCGCGACTTGGTGGCCTGACACCACAGACTATTGCCGCTAACTTCATTCTCACAGCAAGCGTCCTCAGAAATGTCTAAATCCCCAACTCATGAAACTTTCATGATCTTTCAAACACTAATACCATATACAAGTAAAGGCCTTTGAAGTTGCATTGAGTTTGTATTTTAACATACAATACAACTGTTACTGCCTCTGAACAATATGCATCATCTCTAACATCTAACATGCTGACCAAGTTCTGAAGAACGCAGTCAGATATCTGTATGGCTATATTGTGCATACACCTTCATATAAATATCTACATAAATGCAAACATTAGCCAAGACTACCTGTAATAGTCCCTTGGTGTGCAAAATGAATGCTCTTCTCTGACAATTATGCTTGTCCATTGAGGGATACTGCTGCATTTTATGGTTTATATAATATAAAAAAAAAAAAATTAAAAAAAAAGAGAAAAAACCCAACAGCATCATGAGTTTGGTGTCAGTGGTGTTCTGGAAAAACTATGATGTCTGTTTACCAGCTGCATGTGGTGACAGAAGAATTGCCCAAGTGGCGCTGCTTAAAGCCTTAGTGCTCAGCAATCACTACAAAAAACCAGAGGACACACAAGGAAAACGAGTTCAGGTCCACTCCTGGAAATGAGGGGAACAAGGCGGAAAGTGGGTACCCCAAACTACAGTTGTTCTAATCATGTAAGTAACTATTGCAAACATGCAAACCTTCTCACTGAATTTAGAAATACACATACTGCATGGAGACACAGTGAGGGAAGTGATGCCCTGAAAATTCTTAAAACCGTTTCAGTTCTCCCGCACAACAGCGATTACGTTTTTCTCTTATCAAAGCAGAAAAATCAACTGAATCCCCAACTGAAGATGGGATCGCAGCCCATTAAAAATGTTGACCTTGAGTCATGGAAAGAGTGCAAAATGACATGAAAAGAAGGCATCACACACATTCCCAGTGACACAAGACAACAGAGCCAGGTTTGTAGGTACACAGTCACTTTTGAAACCCATCCCGAAGTCTCGAAGTCGTTTCTCAATTCGATTCTCTTAATCCTTTTGGGGGAACTTGTTCATTTAAGCAATGGTGAAAAAAGCAATTTTATTGGGACCAACCAAAAATATCAGTGACTGCAGTTGTGTGGTGACTTCCTGAAGGTTGACTGAGAACATCTTAGCAAAAAAAAGATCAGCAATTCCCGCCCCACCCTTTGCTTTTAAAACTGTGTCGAAAAGGAAGCCGTATTTTCACTTCAGACTTGCTTGAGGACTGGTCCAGTGGAGAGACACAACAAAGCCTTCATCACCTTCTATCTTGGACACCACGCTCCCACATACAGGTGAGTCCCATGTTTCACATGGAGGGGCTGCTTTCAATACTTTTAACTAGTTTTTGGAATGCTTGGATTAGGTTTTCAGCAGAGTGCACAATCCTCATGCTCAAAAAGGTATATACCAGAGTGTAGATGGTGAGAGATCGTTGGGGGATTATCACAAATCCTTTTTTACACATGCCAGGAGCTCTGTGGTGAATAACTGAAAGATGAGTGTACAGCAGTTGTGTGTATGGACGCAGTGGTGACATGTGAAAAGGCATAAAATAGCTGTGATACTGAGCCATTTTCTTGGGAACCCCACCCCACAGAATGTCTTTCAGGTTGGGGACATTTCTGTACCTGTGCAGTCTGTACCTGCTGTTCCTGTGGACTGAGGCAAACGGGCAGATGAATGGTGTAAAACACGAAAAAACGAACATCACAGCTTCCTCTGGAAACACACTGCAAAATGTTGGTCCACTGGTCATGGGGATCATGCCTGCCCTGCTTCTGCGCATCCTGGGAGCAGCCTGATTGTCACACGAGTCTCCCCAAACCTTCACGCCCCATGGAATTGGTTACTGGTCGCCTGTAGCCCTGAAGCTCAATGTGGTTGCTTAGCAGGAAGATAACTCTGACCTTGTTTCCATAAATTCATCGGCTGAATGCGAGGTGGAAGCACCTTTGCCTATTGGCTTATTCTTGTTGTGTAAAATGACTTAAATAGAGCTTTCTTGTCACCTTTAACCTGTGCATCTCAAACTGTAACCTCAAAATGCTTGCTACTGAAAAATTTTACTCAAACTGGCCTCTGGTGTCCTTATGAAAATGGTGGCTATGGGTGAGGTGGGGTTAAACAAAAAACTATAATCTGCTTTGGCAAAGAACCACAATTTACGAATAATATGTTCAAATTTTAAAGAACTTTTTAAAAACCATATAAAAGAAATGTTGTGCCCTTTTTGTTACAACATAATTGGAATAAATTACATTTGACTAAGAGAAAAGGTGCATCTTGGGTTTACTTTTTGTGCAACTTCCTTATCACCTGACAAGGAACTACTGAACACAAGTGCATTACCTGATATTGGGCTTAACACTCAAATGCAGTATAAAATATTATTTTAACAGCAAGCGGCAGCAGCATAGCAGACTTCTTCCAAAACATTTTAAGTGCTTTTGAATTGTACATGGAACCCACACTGCTTCAGACAAAAACCCACATGCATGAAGAGTAAAACGATCAAGGAAGAAACAGAGCAGACTTTTCTGGTACTTGAACTTCGTAATTTCATAATCACTAGCAAACCTGATGGGGACAAAGATAAATATAAAACTAAAACATTAATCCACAATAAGGAATTGAGCAAAATGAGGTAAATAAGAACTGAAACGTATAAAAAAAAAAAAACCAACAAAAAGGAAGGACAATCCTACGTTCTGTGGTCCCTGTAGACCAATTCTTGTTTTTCACAGCCTTAATTGGTGAATACAGCCTGACAGTGCCTCACACTCCTCAACAGCAGGTTTGCACCACTTCCCACAAAAAAAACCTAACAGCTTCCGGAGGTAGACAGTATTACGATCTACGCAAGCTGCACTGTGCAATGCTTTGCAAATGAACATGCACATGTGCAGAAATTACTTCCCTATGTCTGGCAGGAAGTAATTTAAATACCAAGCTTGAAATGTCAAGAAGACCATTATACAAAAAATGAACAAGCCAGGCAACAGAGTCACGCTCTGTTACTAAAGCACGTCTTTAGTAGCAGAGTCTTTGAAATCTCACTCACACATTCACACAATGCAAGCTCATGACCAAATATAAAGGTGCTAGATAAACCACTACATCATAGGCCAGCAGTGACAGCAAGAATTCTTGTGGAAATGGAGATGTGTGTTTGAACAGAGCTACAAATTATTAAATCAATATAATGGAGTAAAAGGGGGTTGTGACACTGGGCTGATTTTAAGTTATACCTAAACCTCAACAAATCATACTGAGTTTTTTCTGTAAACATGTATATAGTGAATAATCTCTTAAACTGCACAAAGGACTTATGTAGAAAGCCCAGGACAAATATTTGAGAGCCTACAGAGGTGTCTTGTCAGTAGATTTTTTTTTATTTTGACAAAACAACTACTTTCTGGAAAGGCTGAAAAATCAGAAAGCCTCTGTTATTTTGAATTGTGATGACTTGATTCTGAAAGCCTGTTCAACCCATCATGAACACTTCGATGAATGCTCTGCAATAGGACCCTTCAGCAGTGAAGACTGAAGTGTTCTTGCACACTGTTCTATGCCGGCAAGCCAACTGGAACAGCATGGGAGATTTAAAAAGTTCATACCTGCGTGCAATGTAGTAGAATACTGGGTTGCCATTCTTGGATGTGCCAGCCTGGTAGAAGATGTTGAGGGTCTTCAAGGCTTTAAACTCCTCCTTCTCATGGACCTGGTGTCTACAAAGGAAGAAGAGTTTTATTATATGGTTTTGACTTACACCTGAAACTGCAGTGGAATTAATGTAATGTTTTCATCATGAAGATTGGGCTGACAGTCATCCCTTGGTTTATTGTCACCCACACGTGTTTTCATTAGAATGCAATTTGACTTTAACACCCTAACCTGCTTCACACAATATGGTCTGGCTACAAAAAAAGGTTAATTTAATTTTTAATTTTTCAAATTTAATTAAAAAAAAAAAAATTAAATTCCAACATCACAATATACACTCAAATCCCCATGCAGATATTGTTCATGACTAGTTAGCAGATAACATTAAGCTACATATGCAGAAAACACAAAAATATGTCAAAGTTCCATCATTGTCATAGCAATGCTGCTGAATGGTTATGTGGTGGTCGTATTACACAGTGACTATCACATAGTGACTTGTTGCTCTTTAAAACCTTCCACTTACTACTGTTTCTCTAGGACACACCCAAAAAACTTGGTTTTGTTTCTCATAAACACAAGTACGCCAGCGACATGATCCGCACATCTGTGTGGGTGTGTGTGCACGCATGTACATGGGTGAGTGCTTTCAGTCATCGCTGTGTGCCTCACTGCACTACATGTGCTGTAAGGTGTTTTAGTGATATTTGAGAAGGTTGGTTTGGGGGTTTCCAGATGGGCTGGAAAGGATCGTTGTTTTTCTCCATAAGGAATAATGGAAATATCTGTATCGATTTATGCATTTTCACACAAAACAGACTTTTCACAAACAAATTAAATGCATAAATTAAGGGATGACTGTATAGCTTTTTATTTGTTACCATCATTACTACCAGTACACAATGAGTAGCTGCTTACAGAACTGAGTTAGACAGAAAAAACAAAAGCCATGGTGATGTAAAGTATGTAATGATGCTATAGGGAAAAACATCTGAAGAATATCAAATACTTTTTGAGATCATTTTTTAAAGCTGAATGGGATTTAACAGTTCTTATGGTGGGAGGTTGAGTTCATTTCACCATACCAGAGTTAAAAATGAAAACCTATAGATATCAGATCTTAGATTTAAGCAAAATCAGTGTTCACCTCATAGGAACAAACTTCAAGGATGCATTCTAACCTGGTCATGAACTCCTCAAACTTAGAGCTGGTGAGGTTAAGGCTGGACCAGTGAGTGTCAGCCACAGGCTTGTGTTCTGGGGGTCCCAGGTATGCCAGGAGGGTGGCCATCTTGTCAAAGGGCCTCCTGCCTACTGCTTTGTGGTCCCTGAGAAACAAAGCAAAACACCATTATCATGATGCCACTACTGTAGCCTGCTATGGTGCAAGAATGATGCATTTTTTTCCCTGTTATTTAATGGGAAAGGGGGAATTTATTTCTCTTCTGAAAGCTAAGGTTCAAAGTTTTTAGCTTTGCTGAGGGAGAAAAGGAAAATTCAAACTGCCTTGTATTTTCGATTTTAAGGGGCAAAGCAGAAATGATTAATCAATGGTGTGTGGGAAAAAAA
Organism: Heterotis niloticus; assembly: GCA_018136845.1. Taxonomy (NCBI): domain Eukaryota; kingdom Metazoa; phylum Chordata; class Actinopteri; order Osteoglossiformes; family Osteoglossidae; genus Heterotis; species Heterotis niloticus. The sequence goes on from CM030893.1 coordinate 28,608,380, forward strand.
AGACCTCAAATGCCACTTCCTCCACAGAAAGAAATGTGATATATTAACATGAGCACAATTTGGTACAGCAATACAGCAAAAAAGAAAGAAAAAAAAAAAACAAGGACTGAAACATGTTTTCAAGCAGACTAGAAGGCAGGAAACAAATTTCTGTGGCTACTGTAGATCAGTGAACCCTTACTCATACACAGTGCATGCAGTAGTGTCTCAGACTTCCTGAGCAACAGGTGTAGTGTTACTGCAATGAGAACACAGCTACTACATGGAAAAACCCTCAAATCCACCTTACCTGTTGCTTGAGAGGTACTGGCCGATGCGTTCCTGGTTGTTCCACAGTAGCCGGTGAAGGGCCAACACATTGCCATCACTAATGAAGGACAAGCTGTGGTTGACAGTGTCACTTGGGGGTGAATCTGAAGCAATATCCAGGAAGAAGCTGAAAGGAACAGCACAATGAGTAACCTGAATAAATAGTTCATTCCTTTGCAGCACTACAAAGCAAATGGTTGGAAGACCCTATCAAAGGGTTTTCTTACAAATTAAACAAGCCAAAATGCCACAAAACCTTGAAGATCAAAACCATAAAAGACGTTAACAACCGTGGTCTGAGAAACTAAAATCAATTGCTTTACTGCTTCTTCTTGTGTTACTGAACTCTCACAGTCTCTCAACAAGCTGGGAACTGTAGTGCACTTCATCATGAGTGGTTGTACTGCAATGACAATAGAAGGGGTTCCCCTCAGGCAACAGGCAACAATGCTTTTTTGTCTAGGCTTTAAAAAATTAATACGCAAGGGGGAGACTGTTTGAGGGAAAAACACCAATTTGCTGTCAACGTACCGCCTTGCTGCATCAAAGTTGCTTTTGACAAAATCGTTGAAAGGCCTCATGTGCTCTTCTTTTGTGAAAAGGACATGGTTGGCAATGCTCTGGAGGATCTGAAAATACAAAAAAAAAAAAAAAAAAAAAAAACAAATATATTACAATGTTCACTTCCAAAATGATATTTGAAACACTAACTGGGATCAGATTCTGTTTCAGTATCTATCTGGATTCTGGAAATGAGAACCTACAACCATCATTCATTGAATCCAACCTGGCAGCACAGACAGATGCTGAGATGGATATTCATTTTGATACATTTCAACATCAGTTAAGTGTCACTACCTTGGACATGAGCTTGAGCCCCCGTTCTATGCGGGGTGGGGGCTTCTTGTCTAAGATGCCAGCTTCATAGGGGGACACAATGGCAGGATTGATGAACCGCAGGAACATGGCGCTGCCCACTGCCCCGATGCTGTTCTGGGGGAATCGCAGGCTGACCACCTGCCAGGGACAGGTGAGGTAGGGGCCAGGAAGGAGGAGGGAAGAGATGACCAGGGCCAAACATGGGAATGAGTGGGAACAAAAAGGGAGATACAAGAGAGGTGGTCAGAGAGCGCTGCATGAGAAGAGGCCAGATATAAACCCCCAAACAAAATCACCATCACCCCACTTTCACCAAGCAAAGCTAACATTCACAGGCAGCACTTTTCAACAGAGCCAGATAATGAGAAACAGGCTGAGTGAAAGAGAGAAGAGAAAAAGAGCGATATGAAGAATGGAGCCAGAAAAGCAAGAAGAATGGCAAGAAATGGTAAGAATGGTAAGAAGAGAAAACAGAATTAAAAGGAGAAGACACTGGAGATAAGGACTGTGAGGAAGTGAAATACATTCAGGAACATGAGACCTTAATGTTTGGAAGTGAATGCTTTTTCTCAGGTCACAGCATTATATCAGTTTTTGCAATCGGATGCGTTCTACCCTAAAAAAGCATCATTTTTTACCTACTTGATCTCCTTTCTATGCGAAAGGTGACACGTTTGATGCCCCAGAATTGCCAAAACATGGAAAAGCTTAATGGGTGAGACTGTCAAGCTAAGGTAAATCACACCATTTTTCAGAGTCAGGCTTAAACCTGCCCTGATGCAGCACCACCCGCTGACCCCCAGACAATGCTTCCCAGTCGCACAAACTACCTGCTCGACATGAGGCCACAAAAAAAAGTTCCAGCTAAAGAGCAAATACAGACAATGCTGCAGAAACCTAAACACTTCTGCCACCAGAAGAACAAGGTGCCAATACAGTTGGACCCTGTGGATCAAATGGAGGCGACTTGTGGTTTTTTCATGCCTTTACAGCAAAAAGAAAAGCATGATTTATCACCTACTGCACTACTTCAAAACAGAAAAGACCAAACAAGCATTGTTGACAACTGAAGAGCAGGTAAGAGAGATGATCAGCAATAGAAAGAGATGAAGAGCAAAAACTGAGGTACAAGAAACAAACAGTGGAAGTAAGAAAAATGAGCCGCAGAGGGATGGGAGATGAGTCTGTGTAAAAGTGGACAGCAGAAATGAGGATGGAATAAAAAAAACTTTTTGCCATAAGCTGTGTGCAGCAGAAGTGACTTCAACCACTCAAAGAAAATTAAATTGTTACACATAAATATGAACGTGGCCCCTTTTGCAATAACAACAGCTAAAGTACATCAAGGTGACTTCATCCCTTTATAGTTGCAGATCCCTCCCAGTGAAGTCCCGAAGGATCCCCAAACACACCCTCTGGATATCTTACTTATGCTCCCTTACAAGCAATTATTAGTACTTATATCTGAAACATTTCAGAAAGGGTTAGTGCCAGATCACTTATCAAGCATATCAATACCACACAAATCTTGTGAAACACTTTAAGCACAACATGAACAGAGCATGTATGTATAAGCATAAAACCACATGAACTCAGTATTCAACCTAATCTGGATGAGACAGGCAAACATCTCTGTGCAGATTTAAAAGAGAAATTAATTTCTGAGAAGATAATCTTAAACACTGAATGGCCCTGCACTGTGACCACTTCCAGCAAACATAAGTCACTGTTACTGCAGACATGTGTGCATGGCAAGTTTGCCAAATACCTTTCAAAGAGCGTAAGGCCTATGTTTGTCACGGTACAAAAGCACGGTTGGGTAGGAAACTGCTGCAAGTCAGTTCCAAGGAGGTTACATAACTCCTTGTAAGTGGAACGGGAGAGTTGTGTCTGACAAACAGCACTTCTAACCCAACATACAGGCTCAGTGAAGTAGATATTATATTAAACTGCTAAACATTTCTCCAAGTTCAGGTACAAAATGCACAGAAGTTACACGCTAGATTTTTTGCTACTGGGGCAGACTGATTAAACGTTTTGCTTGGCATCCTTCATGAGTGTGTGTATGCGTATGTGAGATTTTAAGATCCATTGGAAAAGCAGTACCAATAAGACCACGGTTCTGCAGAGCTTCACTCAGGTTCTGTGTTAGTCCATACCTGCCATTCTGTCTGGAATTACAGCCCAAGGCTGCAATGAACACCACTGCTGCAGATTAACAATGACAGAATTATAGACATTTGGGTCTATTTCGTACCCCTTTCAAAGTTTGTACAGTTATACCCCTCAGCTCAACCCTTTGCTAAATTGATTCTACTTGGAGCTAAACTGCTCAGACAGGAAGTTCACATCTATACACCTCAGAAGTTTTCTGATCTGCAATACACTACACAGCATCTACTGGTGAATTCCGTCCCAGATCCTCTGCAGAATTTTGCACTTCGGCATTAATGCCGTTTTCCTGAGTCTGGGCAGGAGGGGACCCTGCAGAAAGCCAGCAGTTTATACCAAGGATCACCCAGGAGCCTCAAGTGCTGATACTGCATTGCAGACCCACTGGGGGAAGAAAGGATGGAACTCAGCCTTGGCAATCCCTGGTTCTGTGGAAGTGTGTTGTGTGCTGTGCTGAAAGAAACCCTAACCCCCAAACCAAAGAGACACCTCCTCACCAACCACCTCAGTGCCACCAGGAGCTGAAAGGACACAAAATGACTGGAGAGGGGTACACACTGCCACTGCTATCACTGTACTGCATGATCACTGAAAATGAGAGGTACCCAAAGCTGGAATATTAGTACAATGATTTCAAGTGGAGATTGTGCAGAGACTGAAGTGTGAAGATGTTCTTGGGTAAACAAATTAAGTCATTAATTTACAAAAAAGGAGTAAATAAAAAGCAAAAAAAAAAAAAAGCTTTTTTTTGCTTCATAAAGAAAAAACCAAAGTGGCTAAGAAGAGGTTCTCCAAACTTACTGATTTTTTGCTTTCCTTTTTTTCCTTAATTGTGGCTTTATTCAGTAGAGAGTGGCAAGTTGCCTATAGGACAGAGATGGGTACAAACAGGTCACAGAACCAGCCACACACAGGTCACACAACATGTCACAAGGACGGCACAATGGAGAGGGGGGCGGGAGAGAAACTCTGAACTCTGGCCCCTGCGTAGGTGGCTGCACTGAGCCTGGCAGGAGCTCTCTGCTTGCAGGCAAAAGCAAACTGTACATTTCTGAGTGGAGACACGAGTGGATCCAAACCGACCGCCTCCAAGACAGAGAGGGCGATGTGCGACCTTAAGGGAACTTCTCCTACTAGGAGTTTGGCGCTCTACACCAATGGTCTTTTGTCCATTTTCAAAGCAGAAACTTCATTCTTCCCCCTACAGCCCAACAGGGGAGGAGGTGGACTCTGATTTGCCGGTCGCTACTGCGGAGTGGACAGTGAGAACAATGGAATCGGTGAGATGGGGGTGAAGTGTGGGGCTGAGGCAGCAAGGTGGGGAGCTGGTGGGGAGCTGGCGGGAACACTGCTCCTCTGTGAGAGCAGAGCTGCAGCTTGAGCAGTCGTCCTCATCAGACATGCAGACGGAAAGGGGGGGAGTAGGGAGCTCCGAGCAGCGGCATGGGGCGGAAGGCAACCGGGCACAATCTCCCTCATCTGAACAGAGCTGAGCTTTCACGCATGCTGCCTGGGTGGCTGCACACTGGGGGCTTTGTGCTCTTGCCAATGCTCAGGGCAGGTAGGCGGGACTTCCACTCCCCCCCCAGTCTAGCAGCCCCTGTCACAATCCTCCCATGACAAAGCACCACCCCTGGCCCTCCACGTTCACTTCAGTCTGCAGAAGAGAAATCCTAGCAATGCTGCTGCAGTGTCAGCTACGCTAATGCATAGTGTTTCCTTTTCAGGTTTGAGCTGGCCACAACTACAGGGTATGACTACATGTGTTTGCCGGTTCAGGAAGCGAGTTAGTATGTCTGCACTTTCTATTTGGTCCAGTCTGTGTGTACATTGTGAGCATGCATGTGTCTGTGTTTGGGCAGAAATTAGCTTTTGCCTGTGAGACAGTCATGGTGGTTCTGCATAGGAAAAAAGCAGACTGGTCAGTTAATTGCATGAAAGAATGAGCAGGTACAGCAGAGAAAGAGATAGTGAGAGAGGGAGGGAAGAAGGAAAAGGGTAGGTGATTTGTGCAGCAATTCAGAGAGTATGTGCATTGCAAGCATGAAGTTGCCCATGTGGCACAGCCTGCAGCAGGGTTGCTAGATGCCTTGTCCAAAGCCTGCGTGCAGCATGAGAGCGGGGTGGGTGGGCCCAAGCACCTTGCGTACCTGATACAGGCAATGGCACACACTGCGCAGCTGCGGAGGGAAGTCTGAGGATGAGTTGATGATGGCCAGGAAGAAGCGGTCAGTAATTTGCAGAAGGTTGCGCTGATTTTCCTCCAGGCACTCCGTGGGCTCCAGCCTGCCATGCAGAAAATGGAGACCAGAGTCCAGCACAGTCTCGCACCCTGTTGCATATACACTCAGCTCTCTGGCTTGTGAAAAAACATATACTATTAACGACTAACAATTACGGGGCCGAAAGTCTGTCCCAATCTGTTAATGCCTTCATTTATACACCTAGACGATGCTTGGGTGGTCAGCTGACAGGGTTTATCTACAGGCAGCCAGCTATAAAACATTCCTTGGTGGAACTAAAAGTAATCATCATTATTTATTCACTTAACTAAACCATTTCGTATAGGTAACTTATAATTGTCACAATTCTAGACAAGAACCTTCTTCAAAGGTACTACAGCAAGAGATGGGAATCAGCCACTGCAAAATGGGAATCTTAATTACAACAGTAAACATATGAAAACATTTTCTTCCACAACACAGGTCCTAAAGGACCACAGTAACCCTAAGGTAAAGGGATGAGGTACCTGGTGGGGTCAACCTCAAAGCTGATCTGCTGCCACTCTGGGGTCGTGATGATCCCTCTCAGCAAGGGCTCCAGCAACTTTTGCAGGTAGGTGGCACCGTAGACCTATGAAACAAACTGACTGGCTACTGAGCTCAATGACTTAAGAGTAAAATAAAAAAACTTGTAAGCTTGGCATCAACCACAGCAAATTGAAAGAAATGGAAATGAATAACAGGGTCATATGTTTGCTCACATTTTGAAGCACTCAAAACTATAAAAATGTACTGTTTGTCTCATTACCTTGAAGCAGAAGGTCATGATTTTGCTGGCCAGGCTATTGCCACGGAAGAGCGTCTGCATTGAGTCAGCCAGCTCCACCTCCTTGGAGAACATGTTCCACAGCAGCTGGTAGAGTAGATGACGCGAGTCGAAGAGAGTCACGAGCACTCGAGCAAGCTCATCCTAGACAAAACCCAAGCACAGTGTAGTCAGTCATATTTTGCTTAACACGTGTTAATACACCAAAGCTGGGGGCAGGGTCTGTGCACCTACCCATTGAGAGCAGGGTACCACATTGGCCAGTGCCATTGCAATGGGCAGCTCCCCCTGGTCTCCCATCATGGTGACCAGCTCCACCAGCCTCTCGAAGCGGTCAGCCAGAACAGTCTCAGCCAGTGTGTCAAACTCTGTTCCCTGCTGCAGGATCTTGGTGAGCACCTCCATGAAGGTGGCCCGGGTCTGCAGGTCTTTGTGATAGCCTAGGCCTGGAAAAAGTTAGCAGGAGACAAGTCTCAGCACTAACACTGAGATTAAATACAGCATTATATAAATGAACATTTATTGGTATGATGGTCTAGTCCATGTAATTTGAGGCTATACACCAAGCTGCCAGTTTATTAGGTAGACAAAGCTAGTAGGGTACTGCACCTCCTTTCGCCTTCGGAACAGGGCATGGTTTTTACAAGATGCTGGATACGTTATGTTGTGCAGGATTGGATGCAAACAGCCCTTTCCAGCTCATCCCAAAAAGGAGTTGAAATTTAGAGCCTGTGTAGGCCAGTGAAGCAATGAAAACTCATGGTCGTGCTCCAAGAACCAACTGGTGAGGATAATTGCCTTATGACCTGCTGCCTTATGCTGGAGGTGTTGATTCCAAGTGCGGATAAGCTGTAGCCATGAAGGGAGGAACTTTGCAAGGATGTATAGATGCCATTCAGATGTTCTTCAAGTGGGTATCAGGGCCTTAATGTGTAAAACCATCCCCACACCATTGCACTGCCACCATCAGCCTGAACTGTTGATGCTAAACTTGATACTTGCTCCAAACTTTGATCCTTCTATCAGCAAGATGCAAAAGGAACTGAGATTCATCTGATCAGGTAACTTTTTTCTTTACATCAAGGGTCCATATTTTTCTCCTGCACAAACTGGAGGCCAACTTTGTTTGCCACTAATATCAGCACCTGACATGGTCATCAGCTATTGTAGACAATTTGAGACAAAGTTCGATAAGTTATGTTTTTTCGTGATATTCTGCACACTGATGTTTAATTTGGATGTTTTTGCATTTGACTGGTTGTTGCATGTCAGTCTGCTTGCATGACTGTTCCCAGTGTCCTTTGATCCAGGAGTTATTTTTGTCCACAGAATTGCCAATCACAGGTAATTTTTTGCATCATTCTCAGGAAACCCCTGAAACAGTAACTCTCTGAAAAGCCCAGGACAACAGCTGTTTTGAAGAGGTTAGAACCAGCATGCCTAGCTCTAACTATCACACATTCATTTCGCCCATTCTAATATTCAGCTGAAAACTAACTGATACTAAAAACATGTCTGATTTATACCACACACTGCAGTTACATGACATATGACTTGTTGAAATGCACAATTTGTGTGAACCTAATAAACTGGCAAATCAGTGTATTTAAACTGTGTTTAATAATAAGTATTGTATATTGCATTGTTTGCAAATATTCTACAGTACTCACCAATAGAGTGCATGAGGCCACTGTCCACATTGGCATTGAGCAGATTGGACATAGCAAGCACAGTACAGTGGCGCAGGGACGCCAGGCGCCGAGACATCCCACGCTTGCGCCCACCCACCTGCTGCCCGTCATCCTCTACCTCACTGCAATCATTCAGCAGGTTCATGAAGAGGGTGAAGTACCTGGGGAAAAGGGATTCATATGCAATATCATATGTACACAGCACTAAAACTTGCCCAACTGTGCCAAACCACAATGTCAGGTGTAATGTACAGAACTGACTCTATTATTGGCAGGTTGCCAGTTCAAAACCTATGTACGTCCTCCAGATGAGCCCCTTCAGAGAGATGCCTAACCTGAATTTGCAATGTAATAAAATCCCCAAACCAAAACACTCAAATACTGCAGGTGCTACTTAAATTCACTACAAAGCCTTACTATTTTAATTTGGAAAATGTGTACAATTGTTTAAATCTTTTAAAATCTGCTGAACTGGTTTCTGCACAAAACAACAGTGCTGTTGTGATGATGGTAAGCAGCTAAGCTATGTCTTTAGAAGGAATCTGAAGAAGTAACCCAACTGTAGCTCTAGAAAGGTCAAGTGTGAGTGGCACCTTACTTGAGGAAAAGCTGGGACTTGGCCTCCATGAGCTCCACACCATCGCCCTCCTCTGGCTGTAGGGGAAGTCCCGCAAGCAGGGACACTACGGCCTCCATGCTAGCCTGGTCCAGATCCCTGCAAGAGAAAGGGATCCAATCAGCTCTACAGCCACAGCAAGAACACCAAACTTCACCAGGATTGTGTTTGTACTGGGAACCAAAACCAAATTTTAGCCTTTACCTTGTCAGGCACTTTACATCATCATCTGCTGCTTGATTGGAGGTCCCCATCACCCAGTCTGTTAGGTACTCCACCATCTTGTTCCTGATCAGAGTACAATGTCAACCACACAGAGCAGTCAAATTGCAGTACCTGACTAGTTAAGATGAAGCACAAAAACTGGTGTGTATTAACAAATAATTAACTAATGTCACAGCTGTAAAGAGAAATTATTATAAACTCAAAGCTATCCCAATAATTTTCTGATTATGATATTCATTTTGAAACTGTCAACTCCTCAAACCACAAGCCACAATTGGATCGTTTTAGATATGCACAGTTTCAAGTGTACTATATATATAAAAATACATAATGGAAAGTACACAAAAGGCTTGCTACCACCCGCATTGTTTATTTTCATTTTTATGCCAAGTGCTAAATAAAAAAATGCACTCATTTTAATTTAAATATAGTCTCTTTTTAAAGTACAGTCTCAAATGTGGATTCTCACACAACAAAACTTGTTGCTAATCATCAATCAGTTTCACTCATTCCACTTCCTCCACTGGATTATGGCAACACTGGAGCTGTGATGGATACGAGACTTTGAAGGTTAATCTCACAACACTCCCGGAACATGGTCACATCTCTGGTGTAGAGCACAGTCCCTACCTGAACTTCATCTCCTGGCAGAAGGACAAGTCATCTCTTCGCTCCATCATCACCTCCACCAACTGACACAGCTTGGTCTTGATCTGGATAGCATGCACCATGTTGCCAAGGATACGCACATACCTGCAAAGTATGGAACAGAGTTGTAACTTGAGAAGATTTATTTATTCGCCAGAGTACATTGTGTGTACAATAGAAACCTTACATAAACAAATTTGGAGACACAGGGGAGACTGGAAACCATAAACCACTGACTTTTTGTACCAACCCAGGATGACATCACATGTACCTAACCAGGTTGAGCATCATGGTTTCGATGCTGGCCTGTCCCAGGTGTTCTGAGCTGCCCTCTGTATGGTTGTCCAACAAGTTCTTCATGATGGCGATGGTTTGCTCCACAAATTGGGTGTTCGTGTCGTTAATGGGGACCTGAAGGTGAAAAGAACACCCGCCAAACACCGCTCCCTGAGTCACATCTGGATTAACTTTTATGAATGAAGACACAAAGCTGCATACTGTTTTAAATTCATGACACACTAAATATTTATTTTACTTTGGAAACCAGTAAGTGAGCTCCAGGTACAAGCTATATAACTAAAATATAAATTTAGAATAAATATGAGCATTGTATTACACAGTACTCATTACCATAAATGTGAATATAGTGTAAATGACCTAAGTACTGTAAAAGTGAACTGGATATGAATGAGAATAAAGGGGAAGTTGGAATATAGTTTAATAGTTACAAATATTTTAAATGAAGTTAATATGGCAGATGTCATCAGTGTGGTGCAAATGAAGTTGATGCAGAGGAAATGTGATACATTTCACATGAAATGAAACTCACGGGGCCTTGGGTGTCAAAGAAGCGGCTGATGCTGTTCTTGAGTTTATTGAATAGCATGGGGTAGAGGGCAGGACTAAGCTCCAGGCCCACTAGGTCCTTAATGTTGTTGCGGATCTGAAGGCCGACCTTTTCATGGTTGCACACCATGAGTGATAGCAACCTGTCCAGGAACTTGCTGAGTGGCGTCTCCACATTGCCTTCACTGGAACCCATGGAGATCATGGAGCCCTTGCGCTCACTAAGCGGGCCCATTGGAGGGCTGTAAGTGGGCTGACAGGGTGTGCTCCGCTGCTGCAGGCAGACCCCACCCAGCGCACAGAGGAAGCCGGTCATGTTGATCCACTCCTGTAGAGGAAAGGGAAGTGACAAGAGCAAGAATAACCGCTATTAATATAACTTCTATAATAAAAGAATACTAAGAATACTTGACATGAGCCAAGCAGTTGTTAAATTGTTCATTCAAGCCACCAAACTGCAGACGAGAAGTCATTTAATGCCATGTTCCACTGAGGCTTGATGAGCAACGACTTACAGATGACAATAACAAGATCTGAAGAGCACCGGCAGCATGACAGAAGGGAAAAGCAAGTGTACGTACATCTCTGCTTACCTGTCCATCCTCAATTTTGATTTTTGGATAATTAAGGATCAACTTGGTGGCCTGCTCCCATCTGGCATACGTGTCCTCCCAAGCCTAGAGATTAGACCAGTAGTGACAGAAAAGGTCAAAGCCCAACTCCAAGCAACAATTAACTTTGAACTGCAGACATCCATTCCACAAACAGACTGTGATGGTGATTTTACGTTGCAGAATGATTATCAATATAGCATCATTATATAGCAGACCCACCATTACTGCTTCCCACAATTACACCCAAACTCTGTGGGTCATACCAACCTCTTTACCCCATGGGAAAATCACTTTACCTCCGTGTTTCCAGGTGTTGGGTGCTCGATCCTCCTCAGCAGGGCCATGACTCTCTTCTGCAGGGCAGCACGGCCTGTGGGAACAGTGAGTGCACTTAGTCAGTAGGAAGAACATCAAAAACCGACCAGACAACAACAATTAATTTTAAACAGTGAAAAGTACAGGGCACATATGTATTTCACAGAAAATTCTAGCGCCCCCCCTATTGCTAGAAGTTGATTTCATAGTACAGTTATCCATTTACAAGCCACATTTAATTAAAAATTTATATAAATTATTTAATTAATGTTTAATGATTAATGGTTATTGGGTAATGTACTGTACATGCTGTTGACTAACCTGTGGACATCATGTTGCTGACAGAGGCAAACTCCGTGAAGGTATTGTAGTTAGGCAGGATGTTTTGAACGGGAACCTCATCCACCCCACAGCGGATATCAGCTTCTTCGCACAGGTGGCGGAAGCAGGACATGGCTACCAAGACAGCCTCCATATCAGGGCTCCACAAGAACATGTACAAGCATACCTCCAGCTTGGTCTGGGCCTGCCTGCAGATAGGAATGCCACTGCCCTGGGTGGCACACTCCTGTAGAAGATGAAGAATTCATGCAAAGCTCTCCTTAAATGCAGTCATGCCATCCCAAATGCCTCATGGGTACAGTGAAAAATTGCACTTTCTCCTTCCCATATTTTAGTAGCTTCATTGATTTACCATAGGTCCGTGAGGTTGCCCTCAAGGTAACCCTTTCTTTACACACTGTGTGTTAGGCAAAACATTACCAACTGTGTGGTCCCCGCCCCCGATGATCCCACCTTGTTCTTGAGAAGAAACTTGTTCCTGCAGATGAGGATTTCCCGCAGCCACTTCAGGATCTCTGTGTTGTTGATCATCTGGTGGCTAGTCAACTTTTTACAGATGAAGAAAAGCACCTGTGAGCTGCAGGTGAGGACAACAGAGGGAAAAAGGTTAGCATACCATGTCCACCCAACCCCTCAACCTGACCACAGAAACAGACAGGGGGGGGGGGGGTACCTGATGTCCCAAAAGGTCTCCATTGGTGCATCAGGGTTCCAGAGTGCGATGGTCTCAGGCTGGTGCAAGACTAACAGAGCCTGAACACAACAAAAGTAGGGACAGGAGCTTTAGCAGTTAGGAACAAAATCCAATCCCTGCAAAGTAACTGAAAGAAGTACTGAACCTTGAACATACAGGGTGTTAAACTGCACCACATGATGGAGCAAACAGTGAGAGGTAGACTGATAAAGTCCCTGGCTCAATACTGTACTAGAAAGACAAAGAAGCACTCACCTCCATGGCTTCCTGGGTTATCTCAGCCATAGTGGATAAGGGAACCAACTGCACCAATCCCATGATGAGGTCCACTGTGCTGTTCTGGACCTCCTGACCCTGAAACACACACACACGGTTCAAGGTTCTGCAGATACAAGACTATCTATACCAGTGGGACTGCAGATGTTAGTGAACTAGACAATTCTCTTGGTCATATCTTTGGTATTACATTAAAAAAGTTTTTCCAGCTTCTTGGGCATCAGACAGGTAAGCAACAGTTTTTGCACTGCACAAAAAACTGTAGTTTTTTTCAAAACGTACTTATAAGCATTCTGTAAAAAAGCGAATTCTGTAACACCAGCTTCTTGTGGCTCAGTAGAGAAATAGGCCATCTGCTTTTGGCTTAACGGTGATCGATATCCTCTTTATACAACCAGCTCAAATATAACCAGACATATTTACATGCAAATTAACACAAATAACACATTTTGTACTGAAAGCTCCAGCGGACACAATGGCAAATATTTGCATTCTGCTGTCTGTGTGCCAAAGACTTCATTGACTTCACTGCTCACTAAAGCAAGTACACATAGTCTGGAATCCCTCTGGGCTTCCCGAGTGAGGAAGGCAGCAGCCACCACACACAGTTCGCGAAAGGTTACAATCCCAGCATTGAGGACCCAAATACTAGAACTAAAACACTGTTTAGTACAAAGTACCTAATTCTAGGATAATCTCAAATAAATCTTGCCCTTTCTACTGGATTGAGAAGGATAATCCCTAAATTAAAACAATAAAACACAATTTAACTTCTCTGATTTTTTTATTTTAAGAATTTATACTAAAGCAAGGAAAAAAGGAATTGCGACTGGTTGCTCTCACATGAAGCATGAGCTTTGGGTCCGCATGGATGAGCTTGACTAGGGCCAAAAGCAGGTGCTTGTGACTGCGCGTGTCTTGGTCTATGGTCTGTGGCTTGAACTTCAGGCTGGTCATCTTCTCTCTTAATGTCAGGCTCTACAGGGGGCAGGGCAGAAAACCAAAGCTTAATATTAACCAAGTACACGGAAGAAGAACGAGAACAACAAAAGGATAGGTTGTCGCCCTGTCTCTCCCCAGTCCTTTCTCGGAGGTCTTGCAGGAGAAAAAGAGAAGATCACATAACACAGTGCATACAGAAATACTATTTCATTCATTTTACAGTCATGAAACAGGCAGCTGTCAGGCATAATTTGAGTTAAGTCCATGTGTTTTGTAAATCAAAGCACAAAATATGGAAAGAAAATCAAAACAAAAACAATGCTGTAAGAGCACTTTTCCCAGAATTCAGAGCTCAGCACAAAACTCATCAGCAGATGTGATCCCTGAAATTCGGGCCAGTTCTTCATCTAGGAGGAATATGTAAGTAAATGAAAGTCTGTCAAAGATGGAAGACATGAAGCGCATTTCTGATTTGAGGCATCTATTTCTGAGAACTGAGCACAAGTGACAGATTCGGATGAATTTCACTGGCTGTGGCTTGAGTGACTTTGAAAAAAATGGTATAGAGTTTGGAAAAGGAAAAATACTAAGTCCATTCTTGCATTCAGTGTGTGTATGTGCGTGAGCATGGCTACATAAGTCTCAAGGGGCCTGAACGTGGCATATTCCTCAGACACAAACTTATCACTTAGAGGTCCCAATCTGCAGCCATTTATCATTATTATTTATTCAATTATCTGGCACAAAGATCCATTCAGTTTTTCAGTTTATATGTCTTCTCTCACAGTGATATTTGTCTATTATAGCGTTTTTTTTTCCCCACTACATCTATGCAGGGCAAGTACCTTATCAGGGATGCTACAAGAACAGGGACGTGAAACTGGGTAAATGGCACTGCCACCTGCTTCTGCCTGCATATCACACAGTCAGATTTTTGTCCCTCTGTATTTTGCAAGAGAGATGGAGAACAGAGGGGTAAAATGAAGGGGTATAACCATAGGCACCATCAGAACTGGGGTGGGGGGGGGGGGTACAGGAAAGCATGCAAAACACTGCCATGCAAATGAGTGACTTGTTGGCATCTGATCAAGTGAGGGATAGGAGCCAATAAAAAGAACATAAAACAATGAAGAAGGACAGGAGAAAAAAAAATAAGAAGCTAAAAAGAGCACTATAAGGTCAGTGACAGCAGGAGAACACAATCTCACTTCCCCTTAGAGCCTGATATTCTGAGACATGAAATACTGTAAAGATAATGATGAGGGATTGAAAAAATAGAAAATTACAAAGGTGTGGTCTAGTTTTCATACCCAGTAAAGTCAGTGCTATTCTCAGTTCAATGAAACATGGGGACAGGGCATGAAACATGTTGCTGACCACAGACAAGCTGAAGGACAGGGCTCTCAGGGTGCAAAAGGCTGAATGGGGGACCTTCCATCTCTAAAGCTACATTCCATCCATTGAGGGGGCGGTGACATGGTTTTTCATGTGAGTGTGTGTATGTGTGTGCACACTCATACCACAAGTGGCTGAGGCTGCAGAAAACAGGAAGAATCAGGAAGGGGTCTCTGGTTGGGGTCTTACAGGGTTCATGCGTAGGCTGCCATAGCTATGCAGGACCCGTCCCAGCGTGTCGGTGAACATGGTTCGCAGCTCCCCTGAGTAGCAGTACACAGCATCAATCTTGGGCCACCAGTCCAGGGGAGACTGTGCAGGGAGAGAAGAGAGGAGACCAAAGTGAAAATAGAGCTTAGTAACAGGATGACCCCATGTAAGCATTGCACACCCATATAGCATTGGGCAAAGTGGAGGACAGACTGCCTTTGCCCCAAGTCTGGTGATATCTGTAGGGACCCCTCACACACACACACACACACACACACACACACACACACACACACACACACACACACACACACACACACACACACACACACACAGAGAGAGAGAGAGAGAGGTCTATACTCCTCAAAGCTCATATCCCAGAATGCTCTGAGAAGTACTGAAAGCAAGGTAAGAAGTAGGTTATTTGTAACCAGCATCTTCATGAAGTTAAGTCTTGTTGACCATGCGAAGGTACAAGTGTGGCATACACTCACGTTGGTGATGATTCTGTGCAGGGAGTTGACCAGGACAAAGTGAAATGTGGATGGTGAAGTTGGGGCTAGGCAGACCTGCAAAACAGACAATAAAAATGATAAGCATGAGGAGAGGAATGTTTGACCATTGGCTATCAACTGCACACAGTCACATGTTCTTGTAAAACTCACAGTACATGACATTAAAAGCACACTTTTTTTTTTTTTAAATTTAAAAAAAAAAAAAAAAAACTCCCCCCCCACATACTGTACATACTTTCTTACAAGCTCAGGGTCAGAGTGCGACTTCAGACAGACCTTAAAGTGCTGGTTATTGTGGGGGTTGATGCGGAAACAGGAGACAAAGCAATCGATCATGAGGTCTACATCTGCACTTTGGCTGCCCGCCCCCCTGGAAAACGGCTTTGTGGGGTTGAACAGCAATGCCTGATGGAACAGACAAGGAACACTTCAGCAAGGAATGTCTGACGATCAAAATCTCACTATGCTGAATGGTCTAAGATGCTAGCAGACCAGCAGAGGCCTCACCTTGAGATCCACCACAATGGACTGCACCAGGAGGAAGATGACAGAATGGTCCTCCCAGTTGATGTAGGTGGAGGCCTTGCAGAGCTTCACGCAGGCGATGGCAGCACTCTCTGTCAACTGCTTGCTGACACCATGACCAGCCAGTGCCTTCCTCAGGTTCTCCAAGAAGAGCTTCTGCAGTGAGAAAGCATCACTTCTTAAACACTTGTTGGTCTTGTAATTCTTCCCAACACCACCCTTTCCATAGTGTCAATTCCCAACTTCATGGCAGGTATAGTCACAACCACAGCTGCCTTTTTTCTTACCAAATTGCACCTAAATGTATGGAATTCTTCAGTTGCTTTATTTCTACGAATGTCCCTGTCTTCCTATGGGTTTTGTCACACAGTCCAAAGATGTTTTTCAGTTGAACTAGTGATTCTAAACTGCCCATAGTGTTTATGTGGATTTTAATAAATGTGTGTGATTTTCCTGTGGTCCCAGCCAGAGTGTGTTCTGCCTCACACCCTATGCTTCCAGGATAATCTCTAAACCACTACCCCGTTTATGTGTTTTGGCTTGTGTGTGTTCATCTGTGTTTGTGCATGATGCTCTGTGTCTGCGTGGTTGTGTGTCTTTGAGCCTCACTTTGTTGACTGTGCTCTCTTCCACCACATCGCGGGAGATATTCTGGGTGATCTCTGGACACAAGATGAGCAGGATGATTTGCAGGGGCCACACGGCTGCCTTACGCTTGGCACTCTCTGCGAAGCTATCCACCAGGTCAAACAGCTTCTCTGCACAATCTTCGTGGGATGTAGAAATCAGAACAGCTCAACCATCAAATTCTGAATTTTATTATTTCAATCAATCACAAAGAAACCTGGCTGATCACTGCTCAAAGCACAAGTTTTGACAAGCACTATAAAAAAAGGCAAATTCATAGGAAATCTGAAATCACATCACCACTAAGTGTCCTGACCAATGATAGGCCTGCACTTGCCTGCCATATCCATCTGAGGGCGCTGGTACAACATGGTGAATTCATCAGGATAGTTCTCCACCCAGTTCCAGAAGGCCTGGCAAAATGAAAATTGGGGGGAAAAAGTTAAATTCAACAGTAAAGTTTAATTCAGCTCTTCAAAGTCACTTATCTAAAGTAATCAGTATATCTTTTCAGAATGAAACACTAGACTAAAAGCCCCAAAACAGTCGACCAACAAATTAAGGTATAACCTTGGCATTAAAAATAGCCTTAAAAAATGTGAAGACATAAAATTGTTTTATATGTTGCAATGTCACATAAATGCAGTGAAAACACATCAACATGTCAGTGTTAAAATCCACACTTTCTGTTTTTACAATTCTGTTGGAAAACATTTGCTAGAAACATTAAAACTGTTTTATATCAATATTCTACACCTCGATCAGGTACCAGGCTGCACCTAAGTGGTAACCTTATATATTATTAAATGCTAAACATGCCCTAAATATGAACTTCATAATTTGAATTAGATAGCAATATTTTCTACTTTAAAAAACAGTTACTAATTGATATTTAAAAATAATACTTAATAGCAGGAGCAAGAAGTTGTGTTTTGATTGCAGCCATTGCTTTGCATTCAAGGGCTTAGGTTTGAATCACTCTCCTGCTGTACTGATAAATCCATTAAGTTTTTGTTTTATGAAGTATCTGATCTCACTATGTAGTAAATAGAGCTGACCTGACCACCAATATAAAAAAATGACTGCACTGTACAAAAGGGAAAAATAGTTATGCATTCATAGTTTAGTATACAAACCTAGCATTGTAAGATGCCTTGAAAGGGGCTGCTTAATGAATCAAAAGCTTAAAAAAGAATGCAACGTTTCAATCTAACTGGCAGACTAAAGTTTGGCCACCAGGAGGCAGCACTTGTTTTGCTGCTCTGCTTCTGGTGAAACAAAAGACTGCGCACCTTTTCCAGGCTGTTGATAACACCGAGCTGAGCCGGCTTCTTCAGGGCCTTAAACTTAAACACGGTTTCTGCAAGACAGAGAGCAGCAGTGTCACTGGGTGCCAGGCTACTGCACACTGGTAGACACAAAAGGGTCCACTGGTTGGTCCAACAGGAACCATGACAGAGCAGGGAAGGGAGATGCCTCTACCTTGTAGCAGCCTTTTGAGTTTGGAGCAATCCACGTTGATGTACTGGATGAGCTCGATGTCGTGGACATCCACAGTGTCCTCTGAGCACACAGTGAGCTCCTGCAACCTGCAGGGAAGCAAGACGGCAGCAGTCACCAGGAATCACTGCTATAAGCAACTGTTCCATTCAACTGTGTACTAAAAGACGACAGAATATTTTAAATAAAATAAATACACTCAATTTCAAACTATGAATTAACAAACATCATACCCTTATTTCCCTTATACATATTTACCTGTTGTAACTTCAAATTATTTGCAAAGGTTTTTTGAATAAAAGACTAATCCAATAAAATGATATTTTTATTACAACAATATCTAAGGTTTTACAGAATCTAACCAGTAGATACAGAGACTTCTGTGTCAGCAATTTTCTGTTTACTGTGACTTAGTGGCAGGAGTGAACAAATGATTTATGATTCATGATCTAATCGTGGTATCAGTGATAAGGAGCCAATGTAAAGCAAACCCTGACTCCAAAAAGAGAATTGTGGGTATGAAAACATTAGTTTGTATAGTAGAAACATACTGTACATTAAATTTTAATCACTTTATATGAACAGATGTTTGAGGTTTAAAAAAAATCAATAATTAAAAATTAATCTTTTTAATGACAGTTAGAACTGGTAAACTTTGTAAACTTTGAGGAGGTTGAATTTTTTTAATTTTATGCTTAGAAAGGCATGCAACTTCCATTTGTGAACAATCCAGTAACCACCTCACTACATTAATTTGTCAAAAGCATCACACACCGTCACGTTCTCAACACTCTATTTACATAGCGAGACCAAAAGGGAAGGGGTACAAATATAGCAGATACTTAAAATAAAACAAAAGATAAAACAAAAAGTTAATGGATTTATCAGATGGATGCTCACAGTAACATGCAAACACACTGATTCAAACAAATTCAGTGACACCCACAAGCATGCAGAGTTCACCTCAAAACACACACACACACACACACACACACACACACACACACACACACACACACACACACGGCCCAAAAGGGTCTGCCTAGAATATGTCCGGAGTGAAAACCCACGCTGGCTGCCCCATACAAAGTGCCTCTTTATGAAAAGGACTGTTGGAGCAGAAAGAAGGGAACATGGGGGGCCTGCAGGCAGTAGCCGACCTCCCCAAAAGGCCTCTCAGTCTACCAGCTGCTCCACTGGTCAGCCATTGCTCAGACACCAGGACAGGAAACAAGGGGGGTAAGGGTCACAGGGTCAACAGTGTAGATACCGGTGCTTTGACCCCCTCGGGAGCAGAGAGGAAGGACAGGAACAGTGGAGAAGGCAGGGAGAGCGCTTGTTATCCCCTCCCCACACCAGCTTTGCTGCAGTACCACCACTCCTCACACCACTAAGGACTGCAGCAGACAGAACTGCAGACAAGGCCATGGTACAACTTAGAACCCAGAGAGGAAACACACACTACACTGCTTCAACTAAATTAATGTTTAAAAGAATTCTGCAGAAAAGGTTTCTATCGAAAGTGTCAACGCAGATTATATCAAGTCTGACATGACTACTTCTTAAAATACCAGGAAGATTCACCAGAGAATTCTCAGAATTCCAAGCGGTTCCAACATCAAGGAAACAATCAGTATTTATAATAAGTCTAAAATAAGGATGTAGACTGTGTGTGTGTGTGTGTGTGTGTGTGTGTGTTCTGTCTCCTGACCCACACGTGAAAGCAGCTTCTGAATTGAGAACCAAGGCCAGGTCCAGGTTAATGTCAACTATGGGAAGGAGGCACAGAAAAGTGGAACTGCTCTGATAAAGGTGCTTGGAAATTGGGAGTGGTGTGTGTGTGTGTGTGCATGCATGAGGGAAGGAGACTCTATAGAGGCACCCTGAAGCCTAGCATATAAGGCAATGCACAGCAGAAACAAGTCGTAAACCAAAAATCCAGTCCGAATAATGAGTCACTTGGGCCAGACCATGGGTGTGAGATGTTTCAGAAGACACCCAGCACCTACAATGTGACACATGACCTTTGGTTTTGATGGTACCAGGTGGACAGACTCTGGAGTTTATAAACACGCTCGCAGCCACAGTAAGAAGTGGCATAACCAAGTAATACCTGGTGGAAATGCGGCTGAAGACAGCGTTGAAGTTGTTACAGCTGAGAGAGAAGAGGACCCCCGAGGCGGAGGCACGCAGCTGGGCGGCGTGCGGATTGCCCTCACGGTATGTGTGGATGAAATGGCAGATCTCTGGCAGCAGCTGTTTCACCAACATGGTCTCATCCAGTCGCATACAGTCCTTTGGTTGCTGGGGGGGG
Organism: Heterotis niloticus; assembly: GCA_018136845.1. Classification (NCBI taxonomy): domain Eukaryota; kingdom Metazoa; phylum Chordata; class Actinopteri; order Osteoglossiformes; family Osteoglossidae; genus Heterotis; species Heterotis niloticus. Next base: position 28,629,083 of record CM030893.1, read on the forward strand.
GGGGGGACAGAGTGACAGTGTCAACAGCAGGTGTCGGTAGGGTCCTGTCCAAACACACACAGCTCCGGGGGAGAACAACAACAACCACCAACTTTAACAGTCAGGTCTTCCCTTCAGCCACTGAAGCTCAAGGTGAATTAATGGGAGTGAAACACACTTGAAACTGAGCAACACAGAATAACACAGGAAGTCATAAGGTACAATCTGCTGAACTGAACGGAGCAGTTAAAAGAACAAAAACAAAATCAGAAAGCATGTTTTTTTTTTGAAGACGGAACAAGACCAAATGTACTAATCATCCTGTTTTGTTAGTATTTTTAGCAGCTGGATGTAATTCCAACGGAATTTTCAAGCAGCGTGAGAAAGCAAGGCAGAGAGAGATCCAGGTTGGGAAGACCAGTTCTGGGTCCCAACACTAACTATGAATGAATGATAAGATGGACAGAGAGGATAGAGAGCAACCCCTAGGAAAGAGGAGAGCTAACAATAATCACATCTGTCAATCAATACAAACCACAAGGGCCATGCAGAAGATGCACAAGACCATCTGACCTTGACTCTCGAATAAATGCACAAGCCCACCTTCTCCTGGACTCCCAGTTAAGGCACCTCTTGAAATCATACAGCCCTTCTTATGACTGAACAGTGTCATTTTCATTGATTATAATCATTGCAAAAATATTTGTTAACATGCTTTTTGATGATGAGGAAAACCCTAAGATGATGCATTAGCTTTATGGCAATAACAAATTAAGTATATTAGTCTACAGTATGAATAAGCCATAAATAACGCCTTGAAAACTGCGTTGTGTTCAGCAATCCTTTATGAGCCCTCTAATGAGTCTAAAATGAGTCCTCAAATGGTCCGTTCAATGCATCTCAGCAGCACAAGGTAAATCTGAGTTATGAAAAGACTCATCCAATCCAAACATGATAATACAGCACATTATATCACTGCTACCCAATGGCATGCAGCATCTCCAATTAAATAACATCTCCACAAAAATAAACTGAGTACAGTAAAGATTCAAATAATTGATTTTTAAAAATGTATCACTATTTTTTCAACATAATGCAACTGGGCAGTCTAAAATGTGTTTTTGGCAACAGACTAACTATTAGAACCTCACTGGTTTTCAGCCTTAAGGCATCAGTGTAGAACTTATGTCTGGGCAAAGTAATGTCTTTAGAAAATCTGCCACCGATCCAAAGTGTTGGCTGTGCTATGAGACAGAGCAGAAATGCACGTGTATATAACTTTGCAAACATTGTACTACACCTTATAAAGTATTAACATCACAAGTAAGAACCGGAAAAGTGTGAAAACGCGTTTCACTAAGCTCTACAATCCCGTCTCACCTCAGCATTATACACTTAACGTGCATAACCTGAGGAGAGCGGAATATGGCACGCTTTAATATTTCGACTTTGACAACCAATTCAGACGAATGTCAGGAAGCACCACCGCATTCCCCTTCCACGTACGCTTCCGGGCCACGTCGGCAAATCGTTCTTTCACCACTACTCGCCTGGCCAGACTCTCCTGGCTGTCTCCACCAAATTATTTATGTAGGATTTTCCCCGTTGACAGCCCAGGCTTAGACAACCATGCAAGAGGCGCATTAAAAACCCGGAGTGTCAGATGCCTGCCTTGAGAGTGGGCCCGCCACAGCCATAAAAGAGTGAAAGCTCACAATGACTAGCGGGCGAATCAGTGAGGGGTGTGCAGTGAACTCGGAGAGCAGCTGGCCTCCATCTGAGTGCATGCATTAATGAAACATCTACACAGGAAACTCCTGCCAATCCCTCTGGAGGCTGTGAAAATGCTAACTCAAGACAAGGAAACACCTGGAAAACTCATCTTGCTTCTACGAGGGAGAGGAGAATCAGAGGTGGGGGTGGTGGACAGAACGCATTAGCAGAGGTCCGTCTTTGAGCCAGTCCACCCCTCTGGCCCTGAACTGGAGTCATGGGTCTCATGCCATTAGATGGGATGGTGGTATTCATGCAGGAGGGGTCTGATGGGATTGGTGATAGATGGACAGATCAGCTTCCTTACCCCAGCCAGGCACTTCTCCAGTGTGTCCAGGATGATGAGCTGAGAGAGGTAGAGGTTCTTCTCTGCTGTTTCCCCAAATATCCGCTGCAGTTGAAGAGAGACACACAGATACACCAGGATAAGGCTCCCACAATCTACAGTCTCCAGCCGCAACCAAGAATGCATTTGATGGTCAAAGTTTTGTTTTAAAAGGCCAAGCTTCTGCCCCACTCCTAGTTTACCTCTCCTGCCATTGAAAATAAGCACCTCTTGAGGGCAAGATGCACACTGAGAAGAAAACACTGAGTTAACTGGTCCCCTTGGCTGTAACCCCCAGCAATCCTAATCCTCTGCTGACAACACCAGGGTTCTAATGATAAAGGCAGAAGCTTTTCCCCACACCCCTAAACACAACCCTTACCACAATCCTGATTTGAGTAACCACCACCAAGTATGGTGTCCCTCAAAGAGAAACAAACATCCTTCAAAAACCCAACATGTTGCCCTGCAGCTTACCATGTTGTTCACATTCTTGAGTATGTTGGTGAGGCCACTGATGACCAGGGAGAACTTGTACTTGGAAATGTTGATCAGACATTCCTTGTTGTGCTCCGTGCTGACTTTGGTGTGTGTGCTCTGCTGCCCCGCTTTGATGGGAAGCTGGGAGAAAAGATCAAGGTTAAGCGTCACGTAAAAGCAGATGCACCACATGTTTTGCTGAGTCCTGGTTCCAGTGCCATCCAGAGCAGCAGATTATCCACTGAGCATCCAAAAACTATAACCAAAGTTCATAGCCAAATGGACCTAACAAAAAAAATCTTGGTAATTAAAATTTTTTCCAACTTGTGTTTAAAAACACAAAAAAGCAAAACAAATACAAATAGTTATATAAAGACATCTAAAAAGTCTGAAGGGAAAGTTGGCAAATTGCAAGAATTTTCTCTATGTTTACCAAATCAAGTAAAAAAAAAAAAAAAAAAATTTAAAAATTTCAGCAAAGCACATCTACATTATATTGCAAAGACAATCAGCAGGTCTAGGACCAGGAGAGACCATGTATAAAGTTTTTGATAGAAAGATATCGCATATCACCTTCTTACTCCTGAACAGTGGACATGCTCTCCCCATTTCACCATGATAAGAAGAGTGCACCTAAGTTGTGGGCAGTGAAAACCTGTCATGTTTAAAACCAATTTCACATGAGGACTCCGAAGACAGGATGAGGTTCTCTTCCACTTTACTACAGAGTGACACTGCTGCAGTTCACCCAAATGCTACTGTGGAAGCCAAAGCCTGCAGGCCCTGCAGCCAACAGAAGAGCAAAATGTTTGGTCTGTGATGTCTCTTTGTGTTCCACACACACGAGGGGGCAAGGGGGGGGGGGGGTGCTGCGCCTTTCATTCTGTCCTGGAATCGACAGACAAGCGTAAAATTAATCCAGCAACATTTGAGCGTTGGCAGCTGTAGCTCCACTGGAGGAGTGCGGCGCTCTGAGTTTCAGCAGCTTTCAGTCACGAAGGACAAGGAAGGAGGAGGACTCGGAGGAGAAGTCACTGAGGCTCCTATGCAGCCGTTCCAGTTTCAACAGGACTTGTCTGCTCACCTAGAAGCTGCAGGCCCTTTCAGAACATCCCCCTTCCTGCAAACAACAAAGGAACCCTTTGCTCGGCATCCACGCCTCCTCCCTGTCCCGAGCACACAGCTGCACACCTGCAAGCATCTGCATCAACGCAGACAGCAGCTGGAGACAGACTGACTGGACCAACAAGAGGGAATCCCCCTCTGTCAGTGCAGCCTCCAGCAATCTGACTGGGTGCAGCAATGCATGCTGAGAACCCAACAAAGAAAGGCCCCTTCCTTCACAGAAAGCACCGTTCTGTCAGGGAGGCTCTATCCCAGATTCACAACTACTAAACAAGAAAGGTTCCTGCCTCTCTCAATATTTCTACCCCTCAAGTTCCTTCACTGTCATCCGTGCAAGTGACATGGTAGTACCTTGACCTTGAAAGGAAGCACATCTTATTCATAAGTCCCACAGAAACTGCACAAACGCACAAAGCTGGAGATGTGAGTAACCCCTGTTGATCCATTTCCTGTCCAGAAAAACCATGTCTGCCAGAACCTCTGGAGATGTTAGTACATGACAAAAAAGAGCCTGGGTAGCACTTTGTACATGAACTTGCAATACCCCCATTCCTTGCGCGCGCACACACACACGCACACACACACACACACACACACACACACACACACACACTCCAGCTTGTTGACATCCATATTCATACCCCACCAGACACTGAGGACTTTGTTTCAGAAGCAAAGTTTTAAAATTCCTCAAAGGTCACAGGCCAGGCTCTTCTGCACTTTTGAGTAGATCCAGAGAGCGCCGCAACTGTGCACCATACACAGAACACACTGAGGAGTCCCAATCATGACTTTCAGTATAAAAATACTGTTACTGTTGTTTACATTTCAGAACTTGCACCGTAAATTAATAGATTTATGGACCATGATGTGAAAATTCAGCTGAAGAAGTTTCACCCAACAACCCCTACTCTGTAAAGCTAAAGCAGCGATAAAGACAAACAAACTTTTCACAAATGGCAGTTTGTCTCTACACATTGTTCACAGTGACAGTGAGTCTCGTGGACATTGCCCATCGACAACATACAAAAATTACATCACAACCTTGCTGTCCTACCAAGAAATGTCGACCAAAACAGTAGCACAGCTGCAAAAGAAAAAAGTTCACAGTTCTTTTGTTTTTGATTGGGTTTATGGTTATCTTTTCATACATAACCAGAGACAAATTTAGACATTTTTCTAATATTTTTGTCAATAGGCACATTCCAAAATAACCTCAATGAACACCCACCTGCTTTCCCTTTGTATATGTCACCTTGAATGTCTCTTTAGTCAACACTAACTAATTCAAGGTCCAGCTTGAAGGCCTGAGAACTGACAACCATCGCTGTGTGCAAAACATAATACTTCACTATCAAATTCTAGCGTTTTTTTTTTTTTTTTTTAGTCCAAGCTTTCTTAGTGTCAGTGATACTGACCCCCAAGGGGCATTTAAGGACTCAAGATGGCTGCTAACACCAGAAATAAACATAAAAAGTGTTCTTGATTGAGGAGAGAGAAGTTGCACAATCACAGAAAAGCCACAATATACCTCAGAAGCCTTTACTGAGAAAACCCATTAAAATTCATCTATAAAACACAGTTTTTGTTTTCAGACCCGGAGACACAAAAGTCAGCACAATATTGATACCAGGCAAATACCTAGACCTATACCTAGCGGAGACTCCAGCCTCGAACCTTAGTGTGAAAGGTGACACGACCCCACCCACTGGCCCACTGAAGGTCACTTCACTTCTCTTATCACTGCAAAGGCCTCCCACATGATGTTCTGCACACTAACAGCATGAAAGGCATTCCACCTGCTTCTGCCCAACAAGAAGTGATAACCGCCCCCCAACACACACACTGGATACTACCAAATTGGGGAATGAAAGAAAGTTGCCAACCCATTTTATAACATGCCAAAAAGGAACCAGCAATGAATAAACTACACTGTTTACTATATTACCATAATGGGCCATAATTCAGGCAGTGAATACTATGAAATGCTGAAGAAAAAGTGATACACAGATCAGCGATACATTGACACCGTTACCTACCTGACAAGGTTTCTTCTTCACTTTCCAGCAAGATTCAGTTTAATCTTTTTGTTTGGTGTTCATAAATTTTTTTTTTTTTTTATTAATTTAAAATAAATAAATAAATATTTTTAAAAAAAACACTGAAATGCCTGCAGTTTTTACAATTAATATTGAAATAGTCCTTTGAGGGTCTACCATATGGTCCATTAGCACACTGTTCTCAGAAGTCAACTTGGGAGCCTCTGCAAACTGGACAGGTTTGAATTAAATACCAAGCAAGGTAGAGTAATGAAAACACTGAAAAAAGTCTAGTCTTCCTCCGCAATATTAACAGACAACTAATGACATAAACATTTCCTACTTTTTTGTCTATTTGCTGGAGAAAACAAAGGCGAGCAGTGATTTTACTTCCCATAAAATCTATTGATTCATTAAATGCACCATCTACAGTTGTTGAAACAATAGTTAATTTTGTTCCCTGTAGCTTAAATATTGCAATTTAAGGTTAGAAGAAAAAGTTTTTTTTTTTTTTATGTAAAAATATCAGATATTAAATATCCATGTCATATAAACTACTGCTGGCAATTGCACAAAAGAACAACAGTAGCTTTACACGTACGAGTTTGCATTTTGCTAACTTTCACTTAACTTTAGGCAGGAAAATAAACAAAATGTTCACACTGTATATCCAATTAACAACTGAATACTACAGAATTCACCTGAGGAAAACACTCATGACAAAAAAACACTCCTGGTTACGCTGAATACTTAACCACCACAATAATTCAATGTTGATTTACTAAAGGGCGTTTCTTCCTCCCATGTTGAAAACCTACTGGTGGGTCAAAAAGACATCTGGAGGGATGTGGTGAAGGAACCACAGGTGAGGTGTGAGCTCAGCAACAGCTGGTTTCCCCTGTGCATGGCTCCTGGCAAAAGAGCAAACAAGATCTTCCCACTTCTTCAAACAGGACAATCAGGCGCAATTTACAAAAGCTGGAAAATTCACCTTTTTTTTTTTTTAACCAAGTGGACATTCCAGAACTGATATTTCATAATTATTATCATACTGTGTCACTCCTTAGTCAATGCATTTATCCTAAAGTGTTAAGCTCACCCTAAGCTTAAACAATGATTAAACACAAAATGTAATAACTCAACGTGTAATATATTTCCGTGTTCCAACTAAAACGTTGTCACGATTACTATTTCTGCAGTTATTTTACCACTAATCTGGGGGGTGTTAAAGTAATTCAACGTATACAGACAAGGGCAAAAGTCCTGGTACTCTTCCATTTTTTCCACAAAAAAAAAATAAATAAATAATAAACTCAACTTCCTATGGAATAAGTTGAAACTGACAAAAGTTTTTGGTATCCACCATTCTTTATTTCACATTTGATAAAACAGAAACTAGGCTTCTCCAGTGGTAGTCTGGTAGAACCTCCGGTTCGCTGAGGTTTGACAGGCACTTCCACTCTGCGAGGTTTAACTCTTTCCACAGATATTATATGGGACTCAGATCAGGGCTCATACCAGGCCACTTCTGAATGGTTCAACGCACTTTGGGGTTTGCTCCAGGTCTTTATCCTCCTGGAGGACCCATAATCTACGACTAAGACACAGCTTTTCAACACTAGGCTGTACGTTTCTCTCCAAAATGCCTTGATAGCCTTCTGATTTCATCCTGACCTGCACAGATTCAAGGCACTCAGTGCCAGAAACTGCAAAGCAACCCCAAAACATCACAGATCCTCCTCCCTGTTTCACAGCAGGGATTTTTTTTCGTTTTAAAGCATAATTTTTTTGTGATATACAGTTGGTGTATTTTTTTTTTATATATTTACCAAAAATCACTAATTTTGTTGTTGCTGTACAAAGTACATTCTCCTAGGGCTATGGGTTGTCAATATGCATTCTGGCAAACTCCAGTTGGTCTTTTTTGTGTTCTTCTCTTAGAACTGGGGTCTTCCTGGTTCTCCTACCGTGGAGCGCATTTTCATTCAGACAGCAATGAGCGGTACAACTTGAAACTGTTGCAACTTGAACTTGAAGCTTCTCTTGGATCTCTTTTGATGCTTTCCTCTTCATTCTTGGGTCAACTTACTTCTTCCAGCCATGTTCAGGGATGTTGGCTTCTGTCCCATCAGGCCTTAAACTTCTTGATAATATTGACAACAATGGTCACAGCAACCTCAACCTTTTTGGAGATGGTCTTGTAGCCTTTAAGTTGACCGTGCTTGTTCCATGTTTAGTGTGAGGCACACAGTGACACTAAACAGCAGAGTGAGGACTTTTCTCCATGTAAACTGGCTGAATGAGTGATTATAAGACTGAAGACACCTGTGGGCCTAATAAAATGAGAGTCTGCTTCAAGTATCAGGACAATAAAGATATTCATTGTAACTTCTAAACAGCATCAGTAATATTGTCCAGGCTATTTTAGAATGTCTTTGTAGAATAAACAAGAATTCAGTTCTTTGCACTGCTTTTTTTTCTGTTCCACTGCAAACTAAAGAAATACTGGTATGAATGATAAAAAGATATTTTTAATTTCAAGATTTTTCACTCATTCACTCATACATACACACATTATAGGCTATTTAGAATTACCAATTCACCAAAAACATTTCTTTAGGCTGTGGGAGGAAACACACACAAACTACTCATAGACTGAACCAGGACCTGCAAGGTACCAGCAACACCCACATACCCACTGCACTCCAGCAATTCAACTAAAACAAGTTTTTTTTTTAAGCTAGAGCAGCAGGACTCTTTCTAGGACTCGAACCCAAAACCTTCTTGTTATATGTCTAAGCCCTTAACCATCACTTTATCTGATTCATACACAACACCAGCACAGGAAGCCTGCAGACAGATTCCTTTAAGGAAGACTGATTTCTTGTGTCTTGCCAGACAGATATTATTACAAACTTTTCTGGCAGCTCTGTCTCCAACATGCGCAGCAGAAGTTGAGTCAACAGAAACAAAAGTGAGGGCCAAGCTGGGACAGTTTACACTGTTAGACACTAATCTAAATATGATGCGATTGCAGTCCGCATTACTGAAACGCACTGAAAAAACAGATCAGCCCCTGACCAAAAAGGCATCAGGAATGACTTCAAGGCTTTCATCCAGTATGCTGACAGCTTAACAGGCTTCAAGACACCGCGGCATTAAGGTGTGCAACAGCCTCAGCTCCAAGATTTGCAAATCTAAGTGTGCATAACCTCAGCAAAGGCTTCTAAAATTAAACTTTATTCTGCAAACAAGTGTCTCTTTACCATAACATCTCAAAATTCCTAAATAATAGTAATTATATGTAAAAAGTGATCATAGATTATTTACTTACTAGACCAGAGAATTGGTGTGAACATGGAAAATTCCATTTTGCACATTTCAGTATAGCATTTTTACTTTTTAACCTACTTGTTAATAAAGTAATTTGAACTTTATGAACATTATCATAAGAGGTTCATTCCTGCACGATTGATAAGTGCCAAAACTAAAGGTGGGCTGAAAAGTAACCAGAGTAGATGTATGTAAGTCCAAAAATTTAACTTCTTATTTGTAGGAAACCACCTTCAACTCACCTGAGATGATGTATTACATATGAAACTTCCTGCTCAGACATGACAAAGCAAATGTTTTACTAATGTACCAATGTGGTTTCCAACTTTCACAGAATGAGTCATTTTTACCCGCTATCAAAGTAACAACTTTACTATCACAAATACAGAAAGTTCACCTTGAAGCCAACCCTAAACATAAAAAGGATACAACATGAAATTCAAAGGAGATGTACACACAGCACAAGTCACAAAGTAACTGATGCGTTCCTTCAGAGTTTTATTGTTACTATTTTCAACCAGTTAAACAACACCTTTGTCAAATGTTAGTTTTGTATGCTAAGCTATTTACAAGTATTTATTGTTTTATAGAGCAGCTTCATTTTTTTACTCTATCAGTTCAGGATAAATATTTTGACCAAGGGCACCACAGTGGGAGCAGGACTCAAACACATATCCTTCTACTTTAGGGATAGAGGTCCAACCACCACACTACCTTTGGCTCTTCGGGAATGAAGGGAAAACCAAGTAAGACCAAGTGTTGAGGTTTGAAGGTCCACACACGTTCTTGGTAATGTGTAAATGTGTAACTCTGTTTTTGGAAGTAGTTAATTTGCTAGAAATAGAGTGAACAAGAATAACGGTGAGCAGAAGGGTGATCCCAACAACTAGTCAAAATCCAGCCAAAGCAAACAATGCATTGAGTCAGAATACTCCAAACTGGCTTAGCAGTAAGACTGGGCTTTAATCCCCATTACACTTCCATCAAACTGTAATGAGCCGCGCCCAGCCACTAAGCCCCTACACAATCGCCACTCCATGGCCTGCAAAACCGATGGCCAGCGAGCTTAGCTCCACAGGCAAAAGGGGAAGATGAAGAGGCACTGCAGGATAAGGTGTTTCACTCAAAGTTCTCATAGGGAAATCATCTTCAGAAGCCCAAACAGAAACACCCAAACATTTCTAAAGAGTTCAGGGGGGCACAGGAGGACTTGTGATCAAGGTAACATTCACACAGAAATCCACATCTTCCATCTTCCAAAATTGCCTGTACATGGAGAGGACAAGGAGATGTGGTTGTGTAATGCCAAGTGGCGCAGTCATCAAAGAGCTGCTTGCAGTTCAACCAAATGGACCTACAAGGACAAGCTGACCCATTTCTGAAGAATTCTCAGCAGTCACCTGAATTAGAGGAAGCATGGTGATGACCACAGACACTTTCCCTTCCCAACACAGACATCAATCTCCACTTGTCATGCTTTAAGGGAGAAAACCAAGCGGGAATAACTGTGCTGGCCAGGTCACCACAATGATCGACCCTTGAAAGGTACAGTCACTCACGGACGAAAACCAGGATTACAAAGACTCATGCAGATGTCCCCCAGCTGTGAAGCAGAAGTACATAATCATGCTTGAGGGATATAATCGCTTATTGGGCAGATCAGCATAAACATGTTGATCTGTTCAACAGGTGGAGAGACCAACCTCCAAGGGTCTTATTGCTCAAGCTGCTGTCTTTAAGACTCTGACACACAAGTTACCAAGGTAGCCTCAAGGTAGCAGGGATCAGAAAAGGAAATGGTGCCTCTTACAGCACTGAATGTTTGGCTTTTTTAGGACAAATTCACCATATTTTAATTTTCATTACATTCAGCTCTTTTCTCCCAAGCAACTTTCACTGTTAAACTACTTACAGTTGTGTAAGGTAATCTTAACTGTATCATTTGAGGATAAGTACCTTAAATCAAGCGTACTACAGAAGGAGGAAATGTAGCTCTTCTGAGAAGTCTCTCTAACCACTATGCCACCTGCTGACACTTAGATGTATTAAAAAAGCAACCACTGAAGAAAGGAAGATAGCTGTTAAAAAAAAAAAAAACTAACTCACCGTGGAGAGAGAAGAAATGATTTGCTGTTACGTAGTTTATATTTTTACTCTTCGATTTTTGTTCTTCATTTGAGACATTATAATGAATGCACTGCAGGGAGTGGATGGTCAACACCAAATGAACACACAACTGGACTTTTTTTTATAGCCTCCCCCTACCTTAAGGAAGTAATGCATTGTTGAAAAAGTCAAAGATGTCACCAGCATTAGTTTCAATGCCAAAAACCTTTACATGTTCCTGAGCACCAAAAATGACACCCATGTATGCTAAAATATCAGCAGACACATATTTTGTATTGATAACTCTAAATTGTCTAGTGTGTGTGTGTGTGTGTGTGTGTGTTAAATCTCTCTGCTGCCAATACTGCACATCAAGCTAAAACCGTATCTGTCGCCACATATGTGGAATGTTATAGAAAGCTGAATTGTTTAAAAAACAAAAAGAATCTGTAAAAACATTAACATACACAGAATAAACAAACATACACAGTGTCACCCATAAACAAACATCTCCCTGTGTTTTCATGAGATTCCTCCCACAGTCCAAAGACAGGAGTTCAGGTGGACCAATTATTCTAAATTGTCTGTAATGTGTTGCAATGTAAGCATTTGAATGACTGCAGTGAGTTTTAAAGCTCTGCAACTAGCATTGCAAGTCACCTTGGATAAAGATGTAAGAAAATACTATTTAATAATCATTATATATCGCTTTGGAGAAAAGCATCTGCTTTAAAAAAAAAAAAAAAAAAACTGTCACGTTGCTCAGCTGTCATGAGCCATGCAAAATGCAAATTCAGACCACATAAACACAAAAATGCTGTATAAGTTGAAGCAGGATTGCTAAAGAAAACTTCTCATAATTGTCTCAAATTGGCATATATTGAGTAAGACTGTACACAGTTTTAACAAACTCTTAGGTTAAGAACATAGGTCAGACTGTGGTCAGGATGGGCCCTTACACATGAAAGCAGCAGGCAGGCACTCCCTGAATCATCCAGTCAACACACACACACACACACACTTCACCATCAAGACATGGTGTTTACCTGGCCAGCACAGAGAACAGCAAACTAAATACACAGTACCATGTTCTCAAAGTCAAAACACCTACACACCTGTGAAGCCAGGGCCATTCACAGACCTCCCAAATGTAGAGTGCAGTTCCACTTTAACTAAAATACTATAAATACAATTTTAATTCTGAACAAAAACTGCCCTTCCCCTTACTGTGCTTTCAAAAGATCATGCAGAGTTACAGCTTTAACAAGATATTTCACAAGCTTCAGCTTTCAAACTATTACACATAAGCATTACTGGCACAGACAGTATGTAAAAAATGGTCAAATCAATGTAAAACCGTTTAGTCAAATTAAAATGATATCAATAGTATCAGTGCAACTTTTTTCCTATTAGTAACACTGGTGGAATAATGATAAATGTATTGCGTTCAATGCAAACTATTACGGACAGCAATACTGCTAGAAATATTATTCAACTGCCCACTGCACTGTCACTGTTTGTGCAAAGTCATGGTAAAATATTCAGAAAAAAGTAAACTACTTCCACGAATGGATTTTGGATGTTAAAGACAAACATAAGCAGAACAACGGTACAAGGGACTGCGTTACCAGGGTACAAAAATAAAGCACAGACACTACTATGGGGTTTCTCATCATTTGCTGCCTTTACTTACTTGACTACTTAAAAGTAAACTAAAACAACCAAACAAACAAACCCCCCTTAGCTGTGGTTTGTGTTAATTTCTCCAATTCACACACTGGCTCAGTAAACTGCAGGACCTGTTCATTCCAGCAGAATCTACGAGCCTCCAAACATCAGCACGCGCTTCGGCTTCCTTCAAAAACAAGTTGAGCGAAACCACCGTGTTTGACGTCAGAATTCCGCTGTCTAGCAGGCAGCCATCTGACCCCACAGGAGTTTCAGTGTGTGTGTGTTTCTCAAGAACAGTCTTTATGCTGCACTGTAAACATTAACCTACAACGTGCAGGATGTTTTCGCATCACTAATAACTCCTCGCTGGGTTCTGTAGGACATCTCCACGTCATTACTGACCCCTACGGTGATCTTCAGGGGGACTTTCTGCAGGATTTTTCACGCCGCCAACGACCCGATGCTGATTTCTGTCAGAAATGCTTTCCGGTCCCATCGCTGATCCCACACTTATCTACAGGTATCTCCCTCTGTGTCAATAATGACCCCCAAATTGATTCCTGCCAGATTTTCCCCTTCCTCCCTGAATCCCACCGATTCCTACAAGATTCCTCGGTGTTTTTAAGGACACCGCACTGATTTCTCCACGACTGTTTTCAGTGCTGTCATCCCAGCAGCGAAAGTCTCCTGGTGACACAGACAGAGCAATGGTCTGCCAATGGTCTGAGTGTGACCAGTATGTCGTGGGGTCGAACCCCATCATCCCCCGCTGGGATTCGACCCAAAGCAGAAACATCACCAAGGGCTGCACTGCCAGCTGTCCCTTCTCCACATCGGCTCGGCTGGATGCAGGTCGAGCCCCTTCCCGTTGCCCGTGCGTGGCCAAGCAGTTTGCTCACTGCTGCCCGGACCGGAGCCGGACGGCGAGCCGCTGTGGCCCTCACTGGAGCTCCCTCCCGTCCGCTGCATCTCAGCGCGGCTGAGCTCCCAGCGCACGGTGCTCCGTTGGCCCCCTTTACCGCCCTCCAGCACGGCCACGCAGGCCCTGTCCCCACGGCGGCCCCGGACCCTCGACGGAGCCCCCCGTTCTTACCTGCTCGTCGAATCTATTAATTACGGCCTGAACCCATTCCACGGGCTTGTGCGCCGCCATGGCCGGCCGGATGGGAGCCGCGGTGGGCTACGTGCAATCCCAAAAGTAGCAACGTCCTCCTTTGCAATTTTCCACCCTTTAAACCTCGGGAACCGCTGTCGGAACGGGACGGTGGGGGCTGCTTATTTTTTCCCTTTCAGCAGACACTACCGCGCCGCCATGACACTCCACCGGAAGTTCGAATCCTCCTTTCCAGCAGAGCCGTAATGAGACCAGCAAGCGAGCCTGCCGAGGTGCGCCCCACCGCGCATGCGCCGCCTGGGATCCGGCCGAAGGAGAGCGACAACCCCGCCGACAGGCGGCTACTGCGCATGTGCAGCCTGGGATGAGGCTGATGAAGAGAGACGGCGGGGCCACTGCGAGGCGCCCACGGCGCATGCGCTACGTGGGATCCCTGCGATGGAGACGGACGGACCGGATGGTGGATGGAGTGCCGTTGCCCCAGTAATGGACGCGACGCACCGAAGACGCTTGTCAACCCTTCCTAAATGCCCTCCGCTTGGCTGTAAAATTCGCATCTGACACTTGCGTGCGGTGTTTTAAGATTCGACACCAGCTGTTACATTCGCAGTCAAGGAGATGGCGGTAGAGGTGGAGATGGAGATAAGCAGCCTTTATTTTGGTTTGATAGCAGTCGTGAATTTGCGTGTGTGGCGCTGTTAAGTAACCGGGTTTCTTTCACCTGTCAGGAGCCGTAGGAATGCTGAGTGTTGGGTTTTGGGCAGGTAAGGGGGGGGGTGTCGCATGGTGTTCACTTACCTGCGTCATCTTTCACTTCCATTCTCAGTCGTGCGCATGGAGGCTGCACTTTGTGCGTGAGAAGGGAAGAGGGGCCACAGTAGTAAGGATGGGAGAATGTGTGGGTGAATGTGTGTGATGGGGGGGTGTCTTCAAGTGTTATGTAACAGACATAATGTTAAGTACATTGGCCTAAATGGTGTCCATACTTCTCGCTTTAAGCGCACCTATTACATACATGTATTCAGCTGACACTTTTCACCAAAGTGACTTACAGCGTTCATCCCATTTTAACAGCTGGGTGGTTTTTAACTGAAGCGATTCAAGGTACGAAACTTTAAGGGCAGGGGTTGGGATTAGAACCTGCAACTTCCAAGTCCATAGAGGGTGGTGTTAACCACTAGAGTACCAGCTTGTTACACTGATTTATAATGCAAGTATTATTTTAAAAAGGTGTTTGTGTGTATATACAGTGTGGCCCCTTTGGAACTGAAAGACTTGGGTTTGAATGCCACCTCCTGCTGTTGTACCGTGAGCAAGGTACGGTACTTGTACTGAACAGATGCGGCAAATACGGATGAGTCGTGATAGCTCGTAGCTTGGCATTAAGTATCTTTGGAGAAAAGCATCATTTTTTTAAAATGGGTCCAGAGGCGTCCGGCTCATCCCTCTCCAATCGCAAACCGCAAGTCAAAATTGAATTAACTAGTTAACCTTTGGAAGGGCACGCGGAAGGAGCGGAGTGAGGAAGCTGCCCTCTCGAAGGAAAATCAGATCGATCTGCTCCTTGTGAACAGTGAACGTTTCCTTGAAAGTTGGTTAAAAAAAATGAATAAAGGCCTCTTTAATCACAACACTAGCAATACAAAATGTTCCTTTTTATAATTTCCAAAGTAGTTGATCTTTTTATTATGAAGCTCCTTAAAAAGAGTTGTGCAATAAGGTGTTTCAACACCGCGATGGTGTTGCCAGCACCATACTGGTTTCCTTCTCACCTCCCAACTCCCAGCTCTCCACTCTGCTCAGCACCTTTTTCTTAAAACAGCGCTCCTTTCAGTGGGTATAGATCCCACACAAACCTTCACTGACACCCAGGAAGGTGGGAACACAGTGGGTTCATCTCTTTGCACCTGTGTGTTTTCTCAGCAGCTTGGAACACAAAAGGTTGTAGGTTGAAGCCCTGACAGGGGCCCTTCAGTAGCACCCTTAGGTGAGATGTTAAGGTGGAATTTTCCTAGTAAATATCCAACTTTGCACATGGGCAAAAATGTTATTTGCTTTTAAAGTGTCACATAGGCTATCACGATGCTCAAAGTACATTGAGTGTAGAAAGTAGCATCAGTGTGGAGACGTGCTGCCCTCTACAGGCGATGATCTGCAGCACCAGGACCCAGCAACGTGTTCCTGTAAACATGCAAATAAAGATCGAAAATAAATGTAAAAGTTCTTTCACTTTTTTCAGGGTTGGAAATATTTTCTTTTCTTGACACTTTTCACTTTGTAGTCTCGTTTTGTTATTCTTAAATGTTTGTCCCATTACATCAAATCACTTTTATCTGCCACCTTACGTTTATTCAATAGTCCTAATTCACTCTGGTGCATTAGTCACTGAAATCCAGTATTAAAATGGGCAAAATGTACAAAATCCTGATAAAAATTCAGTTTTTTTGGAAATGTACCCAAAACCCAATGCTAAATTATTGTAAGACATATTAAAGGTTTCTGAGATTGTTCTAAAATATTCCTTATTTGATATTTATATTTATTTATTGTATATTCAATTTATTTAATATGTTTATCATTATATTTGCTCTTCCTGTTATTTGTGTCTGTCTATTTATAGAGGTTGTAACATAAGTCATTTCCTTTGCGATTAATAAAGTTTTTCTGAATCTTATTCAATTTTCTTAGGAAAATACTGTATGCCAAGTCGAGTCAAGTAGAGTTTATTTGTCAAGTACATAGCAACCGAGTATGCCATGCAACGAAATGTGTCCTGACGCAACAGGAGACTGTGCGTGGTTAAATTCCAGAAAGAAGAAAATGTACACGAGTACAGAACAACTCAAAAAAATTTACGTGTAAAGAACAACAAAAAACAGACTGTCAGACTTCATAAGAGTACATTTTTCGGTACATTTCACTACATTTTCAGCCATCGTGTCGGCGCCAAATGCTGCGACATTTCACAAACTTAGTGAAACAATGCCATGGTAAATCAAAGCCAAAGGCTTTAAATAAAATTTAAAAAGTATGTGTTTATCAAACAATTCATATCAGCTTGTGTCCCCCTTCACTTTAATATCAGTTTCTTAATTTTGCTCCAGGACATATTTCAGTCTCTCATTTTACTTTGTTTGCATATGCTTTTAAAAAGTTTGCTTTAATTTTCCAAACAATATTATATGCTTATTGATAGGTTCAGCAAACTAATGTTTAAGCTTAAACCAGCACAGTGCAGGAAGGTGTGCAGTAACAGTGTGAGCAGCAATACAGCTAAACAGTGGCAATGTATGTTGAAATTATACACGTTTTCTTTTCATCCCTCCATCCGATCTCCACCTCAAACAATGACAGAGTTGAGGCTCACATCTCCGTGAACCTCCAGCATGTTAATGTCGTGGAGGGGGTAATAGCGGTGGTTGTAGGTGAACATCTTTGCGCCATTGAGGAACACTTGGAAGGCCTGGGGGTCACACATGATTGTTACCTGAAAGACAAGTGCAGGTTTGAGTGGACCAATGACAGAAATAAAAAGTTAAAGGAAACGAGAGTTCTGTGTGTTTTTTTTGGGTTTATATCATACAACAGGCCTGTGTTCTGACTTAAATGATGAAGACCAAACAACATTTTTCTTCCTCTATAATGGAAAGTTGTTGTAAATACTTCATACATTATTACTGTTTTCTTCCATTGTGACAGACAATGTATGTCTTTATATTAAGTTATTTTCAGTAATTTGCACATTCATACAACTGAGTCATTTTTACTCTGTTCCGGTAAGTGCTACTCCATTCAGGGGGACCACAGCAGGAGCAGGGATTTGGTCCTGGGTCTTAATTCACGTCGTCCATACAAAAGAGCAATGTAACACAGCCATCATGCTAATATGGGGAGAACATGAAAACTACACAAAACGGACAAGATTTGGCCCATCGGTCCAAACACGGATCCCACGCTGCCCAACCATGCTGCTTGCAAGCACAAAGTTTAACGCAAGAAGTGCCATATGGGGTGAAAGCTGCTGCAGGATTTTGTAAGCACCTACCGTGAATGGTTGTCCATTTCGGAAGGGCAGGCCCCCTTGGCGTTCCTCGGGACCCCACTGGTTGTTCATGCGGCTATTACGAACCACTGTGTTCTCATCAAACCTGGGGTTGAAGTGCAGTGCGACCCCAGAGCTGTAGCACAGGTTGATTGTGAACCTGGACACACAAATCCACTGGGTTTATTGCGCTCCGCGTCTCCTCTGGAGCTACACCATCAGTGTCGCTCGGCCTCTATCATTCATTGCAGCAGAGTAACCATAAAGATTAGGTGAGTGCCAAGCAAGAGGCTTAGAGAATCTCAGCCGTGTTTGCCTGTAGAAGTTATACATCAGTTATCATCAACTGCTTTATCCCAGCCAGAGTTGTGACAGTCTGAAGCCTATCCCAGAACACACTATTCACTGGGCTAAGAAGCTACACCCTGTATGGGACACCAGTCAATCACAAGGTGGCCACACACAGTCTCCCATGCACAAACTCACAAACTCCGGGTAATTCAGAGTGACCAATTGACCTGAAACACGTCTTTGGACTGTGGGAGGAAACCCTGCAGACATGGAGAAAATGTACTGCCCCCATACAACAGGGCAAGGGGCACAAGCGTCTCCAAATGACCCACAAAATGGTGTGAATGAACAACAACCATAAGCTACACATACAAATATATAATTCATGAGATGATACACACTTAAGATCCAGTTACAACTGACCTCTCAGCACTGGGGGTGACCATACCATGTATGGTGACACTCCTGCCTGGGTACATTCCACCACCAATCATAGACCTGTACGGGACAACCTGGAAAAGCAAGACAAACACTGTCACCCGTGGGTCTCGATTAATGAGTTTTCAGGGTAAGGCTGTGTGTGAGGCAGCATACAGCGCCACAGTTCTGGCAAACCAATACAAGGTAAAATGTTCTTACATAGTATTGTGGAGGGGCGCATGCAGGAGTGGGCTGTAAAAGAAGAGCAGGAACAGAGAATGACCTCACAGTGTGACGCTACCCCGTCCCCCATAACACCTCGGTCATTAATACAATACATTGGCATAAATGGAGCTTAAAAACTCTGTATATGCAATTGATTAATACCAAATACATTAATTATGCATTTAAAAATTAAATTAAAACACAAAACCCCATCAAGGGTTAACAAATGTAAAATTCCAGAAACAAGGTTCAAAATATTTAATCCAGCCGCAAGGGGATGCACAAACTAGTGCATGTCTTTGTGCCGGTCCCAAGCCCGGAAATGGAGAGGGTTGCGTCAGGAAGGGCATCCGGCGTAAAAATTTTTGCCAAACTAAATATGCGGACAAAAATAGAAATTTCCAAACTGGATCGGTCGAGGCCTGGGTTAACAACGACCGCCACCAGCACTGCTAGCCGACAGGGTGCTGGCGGAAATTGGGCTACTGCTGGCCAAAGAAGGAGGAAGAGAGGAGGAAGGCATGTCCAGAGGAAGGAGGAGAGGAGGAAGGTTAAGAGAATGGACGTGAGGATAGGAACTTTGAATGTTGGTAGTATGACTGGTAAAGGGAGAGAGCTTGCTGATATGATGGAGAGAAGGAAGGTTGATATATTGTGAGTCAAGAGACCAAATGGAAGGGGAGTAAGGCTAGGTGCATCGGAGGGGGGTTTAAACTGTTTTACCATGGTGTGGATGGGAGGAGAAACGGGGTAGGGATTATCCTGAAGGAACAGTATGTAAAGAGTGTCTTGGAGGTGAAGAGAGTGTCTGACAGAGTGATGGTTATGAAACTGGAAATTGATGGTGTGATGCTGAATGTTGTTACTGCATATGCCCCGCAAGTTGGGTGTGAGATGGATGAGAAATAAGAATTCTGGAGTGATATGGATGAAGTGGTGAGGAGTGTACCTGAGGGAGAGAGAGTGGTGATTGGAGCGATAGTGGATTTTGCAAAAAGGATGGACATGGCTGTGGTAAACACGTATTTTAAGAAGAGGGAGGAACACAGGGTGACGTACAAGAGTGGAGGAAGATGCACACAGGTGGACTATATCTTGTGCAGGAGGGCCAGACTGAAGGAGACTGTAGACTGTAAAGTGGTGGCAGGGGAAAGCATAGTTAGGCAGCATAGGATGGTGGTTTGTAGGATGACATTGGAGATCAAAAAGAGAAGGAGAGTGAGGGCAGAACCAAGGATCAAATGGTGGAAATTGGAAAAGGAAAACTATAAGGTGGAGTTCAGGGAGGAATTAAGACAGGCATTGGGTGGCAGTGAAAAGTTACCAGTGAGCTGGACATCTATAGCAGAAGTGGTAAGGGAGACAGCTAGAAAGGTGCTTGGTGTGGCATCGGGACAGAGGAAGGAGGACAAGGAAACCTGTTGGTGGAATGAAGAAGTACAGGAGAGTATACAGAGGAAGAGGCTGGCGAAGAAGAAGTGGGATAGACAGAGAGATGAAGAATGTAGACAGGAGTACAAGGAGATGAGGCGTAGGGTGAAGAGAGAGGTGGCAAAGGCTAAAGAAAAGGCTTATGGTGAATTGTATGAGAGGTTGGACACTAAGGAGGGAGAAAAGGACCTGTACCGATTAGCTAGGCAGAGGGACCGAGCTGGGAAAGATGTGCAGCAGGTTAGGGTGATAAAGGATAGCAATGGAAACGTACTCACAAGCGAGGAGAGTGTGTTGAGCAGATGGAAAGAGTACTTTGAGGGGTTGATGAATGAAGAGAACGAGAGAGAGAGAGAAGACTGGATGATGTAGGGATTATGAATAGGGGAGTGCAATGGATTAGCAAGGAGGAAGCTAGGACAGCTATGAAGAGGATGAAGAATGGAAAGGCTGTTGGCCCAGATGACATACCTGTGGAAGCATGGAAGTGTTTAGGAGAGATGGGAGTGGAGTTTTTAACCAGATTGTTTAATGGAATCTTGGAAAGTGAGACGATGCCTGAGGAGTGGAGAAGAAGTGTACTGGTACCTATTTTTAAGAATAAAGGTGATGTGCAGAGCTGTAGTAACTACAGAAGGATAAAACTGATCAACCACAGCATGAAGTTATGGGAAAGAGTAATGGAAGCTAGGTTAAGAAGGGAGGTGATGATTAGTGAGCAGCAGCATGGCTTCATGCCGAGAAGGAGTACTACAGATGCGTTGTTTGCTCTGAGGGTGTTGATGGAGAAGTACCAAGAAGGTAAGAAGGAGTTGCATTGTGTCTTCGTGGACTTAGAGAAAGCATATGACAGGGTACCTAGAGAGGAGCTGTGGTATTGTATGAGGAAGTCGGGGGTGCCACAAAGGATGTAAGAGTGGTACAGGATATGTACAAGGACAGTGTGACAGTGGTGAGGTCTGCGGTAGGAGTGACGGATGCTTTCAGGGTGGGGGTAGGATTACATCAAGGATCAGCTTTGAGTCCTTTCTTGTTTGCAATGGTAATGGACAGGTTGACAGATGAGATCAGACAGGAGTCACCGTGGACTATGATGTTTGCAGATGACATTGTGATCTGTAGTGAGAGTAGGGAGCAGGTTGAAGAGACCCTGGAGAGGTGGCAATATCCTCTAGAGAGAAGAGGAATGAAGGTCAGTAGGACTAAGACAGAATACATGTGCATAAATGAGAGGGAGGACAGAGGAATGGTGAGGATGCAGGGAATAGAGTTGGCGAAGGTGGGTGAATTTAAATACTTAGGATCAACAGTCCAGAGCAATGGGGAGTGTGGAAGAGAGGTGAAGAAGAGAGTGCAGGCAGGGTGGAGTGGGTGGAGAAGAGTGTCAGGAGTGATTTGTGACAGAAGGGTACCAGCAAGAGTGAAAGGGAAGGTCTATAAGATGGTAGTGAGACCAGCTATGGTTTATGGGTTGGAGACGGTGGCACTGAGCAAAAGACAGGAGGCAGAGCTGGAGGTGGCAGAGTTAAAGATGTTAAGGTTTGCATTGGGTGTGATGAGGATGGACAGCATTAGGAATGAGTATATTAGCAGGTCAGCACAGGTTGGACGATTTGGAGAGAAAGTCAGAGAGGCGAGATTGCGTTGGTTTGGACATGTGCAGAGGAGAGATTCTGGATATATCGGGAGAAGGATGCTAGGGATAGAGCTGCCAGGCAAGAGGAAGAGAGGAAGGCCTAAGAGGAGATTTATGGATGTGGTGAAGGAGGACATGCAAGTGGTGGGGGTGACGGAGAGAGATGCAAAGGACAGGAGGAAGTGGAAGCTTTTGATCCGCTGTGGCGACCCCTAACGGGAGCGGCCGAAAGAAGAAGAAGGTTCAAAATATTTATCGGACATTTTTAAAATGTGGCAAACTGCACAAAGGGCTAAAACGAAAGCAGCATCAGAAAACAGCACCGCAGGAAGTAGCGCTGATCTAGGCTTTCCTGTAGGCCAAAACCGAGAGCATTAAACCCCCTATTGTTGCTTTGTACCGCGCTCTAATGGAGGGTAACACGGTACACTGGAAAGAAGTGGTGAAGCGCAGGGCGACAAATGTCCACCCAAAAATTTGTTTGTTTTTGTTCTTCGGCCAAAATAGAAGCAACGCTATCCTTTGATGCCCTTCCTGTGCGGCACACAAACATGTACAGTAATGTCCCGCACTGGGTGGAGCACATCAGAACTTGGAACCTCTACGAAAACAAACCAGGTGCCACTGAGCCTTGAAACAATGCACAAAACAACCCTGTCGTGTGGATGCTGCACGAGGATGTGTTCGCCACATCACGGAAAGGGCTCGAAAATGAATAGAGGAAAACCGGGCTCCGATATTAGTCACCTATTCTTATTGTGTGGGAACTTTTATATATAACCAATACATGAGTCCGATTTTCTTCTCTTATTCGCATATTGTGTTTCTGTTTGTGAGTTACAACTCAAAGTTTCCACATACAACAGCACAGTTCCAACACAAAGGCCAGTGTCAGTTAACCCAAAAAGAGCGCTTGTGCATAAACTTCCCGTGTGGCAAAATAAAAATTAAACCCCATGTACAAACTAGGCCTCTCCTTTTACAAACCAGTCAATACTGTAACTGAAGACGGGACTTGGGTGATCCAAGGCAAGGCAAGGCAACGTCCGACGTCTTCCTCACAGCCATGTAACATGGACGGAGCGGAACGAAAGAGCGGAATCGCGACATGAAAAAGGAGTTTAAGGTGACTAAATCACGGCCGGCAACGGTGAGCTAGCAGTTAGCAACGTCGCTACAAAAACGAGGTCTGACATCCGGCGCTTTGCTGCGTACGTTTCCAAAGCAGCCCGGGGCAGGTAACACGGGTCTCAGTCGCAAAAAATGGAGAACTGTTTAATGCATCGGTGACTACAGAACCAAACATGAACAAAGCGCATCTGGAAAGAGGAAGCAGTCACATGTTGAAGCTCGCAAGCAGGAAGAGAAGGACACTCCACAAGGTTGCTGGTGAAGGCCACGAAAGTAGAGCTTCACAAAGTACTGCAAAACTGAATCAGCACCGCAGCAACAGTCTCAACAAAAATTTCAGTCGCGACCTCACGTACGCAAGGCCAATGCTCAATAACGTTGTGTACACGCCGCTTTGTTGGTACAAATACGTAATAAAAAGCTGCGGTGCATTACGGGAGAGCCACAGGTGCTTCACTGTGGTGGGACGTCGGTTTGTGCGCTCTGTCAATGCTAGTGATTTACTCCCCGGTGTATTTGAAGGGTGCTGCTAAAAAGATCTGCCTTGGGTCCTACAACTCACGGTTACACCCTTGAGCGATGGAAAATGTTAGACCTTTACGCGAATTCTTACATTTGCATGACCATATAGCAGCCAAGGAGCATGAGGCCAGTTTGCACAACCAGGTGCACCCCATGTTGAAAACTCGTCCTCTCACGATGCTCTCACACACATTGCTAAATTAGTTTCACTGGTTTACTGGTTTCAGAAACACAAGGATGAAGTGAAACTTCCCTTTTTCTGGACGTTTTTGAGCACAGAATGCAAAAGTATTTCCACCTAATTTATCCCTCAAAGAAATAAATTCTTAATATAATAATTTCTCCTTGAAGCACAGTCCAGAGTCCCACTAAACGCAGTTCTGGACCTGCATGCCAGCACTGCAGGAAGGTCTGAAGCTCTTCTGAAGGCTAAGGGTGGCCCGAATACTTATTAGGTAGTTGGGCCACCCTTAGTGTGGTGTTTCCTTTACTTTGTCCACCACCTATATTCTGGTTTAAATACTCATTTAATGTCACAAAAGTAATTCAAATTTTGTACAAATTAAAATTGGTGTATAAAACTGTAGAGAAATTATCAAATGTGAGACACTAGATGATTTATTATTATTTACTATAAATAAATTCTTGAATTGGTGCTGTTGGTTAAGACAAAAGTAGGAGAAAGGACATCTATAGAAAATGTCTGACATTTTCTTTGTTTTATTGTTTTTAAATACGCACAGAGAATAAAAAGGATTCCACACCAGCAAAACTGCACAGGTAAAGCTAATAATTTTTGCCAGAATTTAAATAAATTTGTAGTATTGTTCCCAGCATGCACATTTTTAAATAAATAGTTAGAGATGATCACATTTGTCGTGAAATTCATTCATACGTGCACAGGTACTCACAAGAAATTCTTGACCAGGAACTGCATAAGCCTAGAGAAAAAGAACAATTTTAGTTAAGTAAAGCAACTTAGGGTAGAAGTGAAGTGAAATATATTGGTGCTACTACAGCGTAAAATTTAAACATACACAAATTTAAAATTTCAATAGAGGACTTAGACATTAACAAAACTAATGTTCTCATCACTGAAACGGATTTATAACAAGCAGAGTTAAAGTTTTTATTCCTGTCACTGAGCCACAGCAGACCACCTGACAGCCAACAGCCCCCTATGCAGCAGTGAGGCCATCATAGGTCACACCAGGGTGTGAGAAGGTGGACCTGCCGGTGTGATGATCGGATCCCTCGGCATCAGCACAAGTGAGGTCAGAGCTAAGTTTTTACCACTGTTCTGTGTACAAATAAAAGCATCCTGCGCATTTCCTTAAATCTTGTTTGCAATGCCAAAATCATCTGTGCAGGCTTTCCTGCTTGAAGCTATGAGCTAATGAAGCACTGGGCCACATTCACTTAGAAGTGATGGTCAAGGTGGGCTTCAGGTGAGCAAATACATGTGGGATCATTAATATATAATTTATTAAACTATTTGTGGGTTTATCCTTGAAACATCCTTCATTCTGTTGGGGTTGGTACTAACAAAAGATGCCTGCTGTGAAGGGATAGCCTGCAAAAGGACAGAGAAAAACAAAATTGTTAGTTCACTGTAAGCTACATTGAGACTCTAATTTTTCCTACTGGGTCCAATATGAACCATCTGTGACCCAGCGAGTGGGAACTGCTGTTTGTTTTTGCTTCTGTAAGCACTGAGCATTCACGTTCGCCGAGCAACACACGTGCGCGGACTCACCACGGGGTTCTGGAAGGTGATGCAGTTCACCAAAACCCCGCCGTCCACGCTGATGGTGTCCACTTGGGAAAAGTTCATTCGGTGTTTAAAATCCATGAATTTTTTCCCGTTTGTCATAATCTGGAGGAGAAATGCATCCGCTGAGCACGTACCAGCTTCCCATTTGCGTTTTGCTGCTCTTCCCAAAAGCATGACAACATCATTTCACAATACTTCAGCGAAAGCTCTGAGCAAGTTCAAATCTCACACCTAAAACCTCCAAACCTCTGCAGTAGTGACTTCTTCATCTGCCATTAGTGCGTATTATTCTTTTTATTATATACAGCGTATATTATTATTTGTTATATAAAGTTCAGTTTGCTGTACTCTACATGGTCAGCAGGGTTACACAGGCAAACCACGGACGCATCTTCTGACCGTGAAGTTATTACGGTTGACGGTGATGGTGAGAGTGAAGCTGGAGCCCTGTGGAAAAGGCGCCTCATACTTCCTCTCCTCAGATCCCCATTTGGAGTTTTGGAAAGTGTTGGTCACCACGTATCCGGGAAGGGAGTCGAACCGCGGGTTGAAGTGGAGCGCCACATCCGCCCCCTGCATGGAGCCGCACTGCAGGTTCACATGAAACCTGTCGGACGAGAGAAGCCCCGGTCATCGGAATGACCACACCATCACCTTCGACCTTCAGCCCACACACAACCAACAATGCGGTTATGGTTCATTTAAGATAAATCTTCAATGCAGGCCTTGACTGTAATGCTGGAGCAAAGGGAAGCCTCTGACCCACCTGCTGGTCCCATTCAAGACCTGACCGGCCACGGTGATCACCTTCCCCTCCTGCAGCCCACCCTGGATGGAGCCTTTGAACGGGACTGACTTCAGAGACAAGAAATACAAATCAAAACAATAAACAAAAATTTAAAACGCTGCAATAAAAACTCAAAACTAATGGCACCATTCAGGGTTTCTTTTTTTTCTACAAACATCATTTTCACCATTTATTTTCATGCCATGGATTGGCTGCATTGCACCGCTTTAGCCCGGTCAGGGCTGCGTTGGATCGAAGCCCCTACCAGAATCACCAGCCACACACTATAGGGAATACGGAGTGACCACTTCACCTGAAACATATCTGTGGACTGTGGGAAGAGACCCATATAGACACTGACAGAACCTGCGAACTCCACACAGATTGAGCCGGATTCGATTCTACACCCGACAGCCCAGGCCCCGTAAAGGGCAGGTTGTAATGATATTATTATTATTATTATTATTATTATTATTATTATTATTATTATTATTATTATTATTATTATTATTATAACAGAATACATGTGCATAAATGAGTGGGAGGACAGAGGAATGCTGAGGATGCAGGGAATAGAGTTGGCGAAGGTGGGTGAATTTAAATACTTAGAATCAACAGTCCAGAGTAATGGGGAGTGTGGAAGAGAGGTGAAGAAGAGAGTGCAGGCAGGGTGGAGAAGAGTGTCAGGAGTGATCTGTGACAGAAGAGTACCAGCAAGAGTGAAAGGGAAGGTCTATAAGATGGTAGTGAGACCAGCTATGGTTTATGGGTTGGAGACGGTGGCACTGAGCAAAAGACAGGAGGCAGAGCTGGAGGTGGCAGAGTTAAAGATGTTAAGGTTTGCATTGGGTGTGATGAGGATGGACAGCATTAGGAATGAGTATATTAGAGGGTCAGCCCAGGTTGGACGGTTTGGAGACAAAGTCAGAGAGGCGAGATTGCGTTGGTTTGGACATGTGCAGAGGAGAGATTCTGGATATATCGGGAGAAGGATGCTAGGGATAGAGCTGCCAGGCAAGAGGAAGAGAGGAAGGCCTAAGAGGAGATTTATGGATGTGGTGGAGGACATGCAGGTGGTGGGTGCGACGGAGAAAGATGTAGAGGACAGGAAGAAGTGGAAGCTTTTGATCCGCTGTGGCGACCCTTAACGGGAGCAGCCGAAAGAAGAAGAAGAAGGTTCAAAATATTTATCGGACATTTTTAAAATGTGGCAAACTGCACAAAGGGCTAAAACGAAAGCAGCATCAGAAAACAGCACCGCAGGAAGTAGCGCTGATCTAGGCTTTCCTGTAGGCCAAAACCAAGAGCATTAAACCCCCTATTGTTGCTTTGTACCGCGCTTTGTAACGGGAGCAGCCGAAAGAAAAAGAAGATTATTACTATTATTATTACTCAGACAAAATGTGAAGGAAACAGCTGTGTGAATTCTCATAACATTTCAAAAGCCACTTGGCTGTTTTTTTTTAATTATTATTTTTAGAAAGTTCACAAGCGACACGAACGGGGCCGCAGTCGCCAAATCCGTCGAAGTGCGTTTTGAAACAGCGACCTCGTCGAAAATGACCAGTAAGCCAGACTTTTATTTCTTGTTTTTGGTGCAACTCCACCGTACAGTAATTTTTTTTGGTGCAAACGGCACAAAACAACCCGAAGGCTTAGGACCCCCCAGGGATGCGAACCGAGCAAAAAGTTCCGACAAAGCGGTGAAGTGACAGAAAGGGAGAGTGAAGCGCTGACATTTGTCCCTTACCGGGTTGAAGAAGGGCTGCTGGTTGTAGAAGGACATTCTTCTCTCCCAGAAGGTGTCTCACACGGAGTGGAAATAGCGGGCGGACAGAAGAGGAAGAACTTCGTCAAAATAACCAGAAATGAGCAGAGGCGGTGCGGCAAATCCAGTTTCACTTTCCACGGATGGGAGTGGTCACTGAGCGCAAGGAAGGACACGCACACACACACATGCTTTCTATACTGCTTACATTGCAGGGTCCCCTCACCAAAAGATGGCGTAAACTTTGGCAGAAATGGATGGGGAAGGGCTGGTAAAACAGCTGCAGTGCTATCCGGCCAGCAAAAGTGATGGTGGAGGTGCAAGAATGCGGTCTCTGAAGCACTGCAAGTGCAAGACCTATAAATCCAATGATAACTGAAAGCCCCATATCTCTCTCCATGTGTGTATAAGAGTGAAGCATAGATTCAAGCTGCAGGACATTAAGCGTACATTGAATAAGCTTATAATGATCGTGTTTTTGCTTCTTTAAATATTTGCAGGCTGCATTCTAAATGGCAGTGGTCAAATGCTGAAAAATATTTCCGTCTAATAACCGTCCACTAACCTTTCAACTCATGGCTAAGCAGAAACAAAAAACATTTCCTCTTTTCTGAATGGAACAATACAGTTAATTCCAGGGCATAAAAATACCAAAGACGTTGGTGTTTGTGGTCGGGGGCTGCACTGCTGGGGCTTTTCTCCTGGAAATACCATGTTTCATGGTAAAATATTCGTATGCATTGGCAGAGGCAGCCCCTTTAAACATATGGGGGAAAGCAGAACAGGAATTCAGCCGCCAACAATCGACGCGAACCTCAGCCCAAACCTTCGACGCCCTTCTGTGCTCTTCCAGCCGTCGTGGTTCAGCCCATCTCCCTCGATTCACGCTTCAGTCGTCTTAAGCTCCAAGCAGCTGGTTTTTATTTCTTTGGAGGGCGGTGCGGTGGAAAGCTGTCCGTCAGCCACCCCCATCGCTCAGGTCCACCCCCACCAGCTCACTGAAGGTGCGACCAGTACGAAAGCATTGTTTTGTCCCTTGTGCTGGGAAGCTGCTGAGACAAAGGGGAAAAAATGATATAATCCAGCACATCCTTCTAGAGGTTAAACGGAAAAGCTCAGTTTAATGGGAGGAAATGGCTCACATATCTGCCCACACTTCACTCGTGATAACTTTTTGCTGTGAATCTCAAGGCACGGTTGTGCTGTATAGGTCAACATTTTATGAGGCCTGTGTGTGACGAGAACCTGATGTGTGAGGTGGGGTTGGGGGTACCGTGGTATGGAAAGGTGCGGTGAAAGGACACCAGAGCAGTGGCAGATGAGATCGAGGCTTTGCTCAGGAATGGTCAAATAGTATTTTGTCCTTTTACATAATGACTGGGCTCACAGCCTAACGTTTGAGAAACAAAGTCCGCCCAGGAAGGTGGTGGAGGGGTACTTTGTGCAAAGCACTGATTTAAGAACACAAAACCAAACACAGAATTTGAATTTTTTTCATTGGTGCAGAAGGATGGTTGGTGGTTTGGCCTTAGCATTCACATTCGAGCACTTCAGAGCGTTTTTAACTGCACTGGAACTCTTTTTCTGACACAAAAACGTGCTTTGCCACATTTTAACCCCTGTGTAACGCTGTGGTGTGTTTTCTGCCTCTCTGCAGGTTGCAGCGCTGTGCTGAAATCACGGTGCAGCTACTCAGTTGTGCCAACTGCGAGTCCCCGCTCAGAACGGTGATCTTTCTCCACCACATTGCAGGAGATGCTTTGTTCTGTTCTCCTGAAGACGTCTTGGCCCCCCTTGTGAGATTAACGCACGAGGTAATGGAATTGCATCCTGTGTCAGAATGAGGGGGCGCTCAAGCCCGGGTAAAGACGGGTTCGAGTCGCTTATTTGGGATTGAACAGGTGTGTCGCATAAACCCACAGGCGCGCTCGTGGGCCGAGTGCCATCTGTGCCACGTTGTCTGACCATGGAGAACGAACCGGCTGGACTCCTTGGGGACATCAGGTTGCTGTTTGCAGTGATGCCTTCTGACAAGCAGGCATCTGCAGGGCTGCACTGGGGGGTGTGGGTGTGGGTTTGAACCTGGCTCAGTCTGTGTGGAGGTTATATGTTCTCCCTGTATCTGAGTTTCCTCCCACAGTCCAAAGACATGCGTTCCCGCTTAATTGGTGACGTTGTCTGCCCGTTCTGTGGAGCTGCCTGGTGATGGTCTGGTGTCCCATTTTGGGGGTAATTTCATGGCCTGGTGATTCTAGGATGGGCACCAGATTGCCATCCCCCTACCCAGGATTCAGTGGTTAAGGATTCTAGATGAATAGCGCACGAGACAGCGCTGCACTTATTTAATAGCAGTTGTGCCCATTTGGTTTATTTTGATCGCATTCTGATTCGGAGTCTCTTGTACGTTTGTCATTTGCGTAATATAGTCATCTGATTTTCCTTGTGATGTCGTGATGCAACCTTGTGTGAATCTTGTTTCAACACGGTGCTTGCATCAATGCTCTGCCGTCACAGGCCCACGTGCTCCAGAATGACGGCATCTGACCGCGGAGGCGCTGTGAGCCATGTTAGAGGGGGCATAAATGTGGCAGTCGGGCCAGCGCATAAGCCAGGTTAACAACCCCACAAGACCAGCTATTTGACCTCTCTTCCTGGCAAAAGTCCGCTCCCCGGACCGCGCACGCTGGACCTTCTCGTTCAACACAGCGACAAGTGGAAAACTGCTTTGTCATTCTGATAAAAACATGTCTCCATGGAGGCTACCCAGACTTGGCGATAAAACCGGGCAGGCATTTTATGTTCTGTGCACACTGAAACGCAGTACAGGAGGCAGATTGTGTGTCTGCATAAACAAAGGTTGTTACACAAACGCTTTTCTCATTTCCAGTCATTGTTGGCCAGCAGAATTTCTAATAAGGCGTTCCCCACCCAGCTGGAGGAGTTTAACATTGTGGTCCTATTCACTGCGTATGCGCCACCGACAAGGACACCCAGGTCAACTTTACAGCACCTTGCAGCAAAGCATACACCCACGTGGTCCTTGTTTTGTCACTGGGGATGTCAACCAGATTTGTCTCAGGCCAGCTGTGCCCAAATCCCACCAATATGTCTGTTATTCCTCAAGGTGGGAAAGACCCTGAAGCAAATTTACACAAGCATCCATCACACACTGAAGGTCAGCTCCCTGTCCCTTTCTCTCTGTTCCTAGCGCCCCTTTTACCTGATAAAGGTGTGGCGAGAAGGTGCAATTTGAGTTCTGCAGGACTGTTTTGACCACATGTTTAAAGGTGCCGTCAAATATGAGGACTGTCTGGGTTATCACCACCCAACCCAACCAAAAGCTCTGGTGGAATTCCAAGGTCTGCTCTCTGCTGAAGGTGTGCGATGTTGCATTGGATCTGGTGATGGAGCAGCGCTGAAGGCAGCCAGGGCCAATTTCACCAGCGACATCGGGAAAACCAAGGCAGCCTACATCCAGAAGATCCAGGAGCAGTTTGAAGACACACACTCTGAGGAAGATGTGGTAGGGCATACAAACTCCATCACTAACTACAAGGGAAAGAACGCTGTTGATGAGAGAAACCCAGATAGAACATCTGCCCATCCAATGAACTGAATGACTTCTATACCCTGTTTGAGGCCCTTAGCATGACCTTAGCTATGAAAGCAGCATTATCCTTGATATCACAAATCTGGTGAGAGTCAACATGCAGAAACCTACAGGAGCTCTTGTTGTCTCCAGCGGCATGCCCAAGGAGTGCCCTAGTAAGCTAGCAGAGGTCTTCACTGAGATATTTAACATCTCCCCAGCTCAGGCTCTTGTCCTCAAGTGTTCCAAATCCCCCGTCACTCCAGTCCCCAAGAAATCACCATTGTCCTGCTTCAGCAACTATCATCCCACCGCATTCACCTTGGTCATCATGAGGTGCTTCAAGAGAGAAGTCATGTCCCACATCAAGACCCGCTTCGACCTCTCCAGACTAGACCTACACCAGCCAGTGCCACCAAAGTACATCTGGCCCTGATCTATCTGGGGTTAAACACTGTTAAGTCAGAAAGCTGATCATTGACTTCAGTTCTGCAGTTAACACCATCATCTCCCAGCAACTTTCAAGTGGTCAGCTGGTGTCGTCAAGTGCTGTCGAGTCAATGGTCATCCTGAAATGCATCCAGTCTCCCAGCAGGAGGGTTAAGCAAGTCAGCTAAAACTTGACAGAAGGGTATCCACCACGTTGCAGGTCTTCCTCTTTGGCATTGACCTTCCTCTCATCTTTGACCACACCCAATGTTCCTTCTCGCGTTCCATGTCCTGATGTTCAGAGCTTCTTTGTGGCTTCCGACTCTCATTTCACGCACAGCAACATCAGTGGTTAGACTTCCCGAAGGTTTTCATCTATAATCGCGTCATACACACTAGCTTTACTTTGAGGAGTCTTTGGCTGTCCCCCAGTTGACTGCTGAGCGCCTTCCAACCTGGGGGTCTCATCGTCCGGCACTACAATGTGACTGCCATTAGTTTTACTGTCTTGAGTTTTCTTGGCAAGACACAGAAGTAGGCTGCCAGGCCTTTCGTCTGTGCAGTTAACAGTGTCGTTGCCATTGTCTCTGAAATGCGTTCTTCCGCCAACAGCACGGACCCCTACTGCTGCTGCCCAGTATGAGGTCTGAGGTTCGCTGCTCTGTCCAACTGCTAAACCATTGGTCTTCCTGACGAGGTTGAACCCTCAGGAGCGCACAAGCCCAAGCACCACAACAAGGTGGCAGCTATTGATCGGGAAATGGTTAACAAATGCCCTTAACTGAGTCGCTGACCAAGCTTTCCAGCCCGGCCAGCCTCACCCCAACAGAACGAGGCCAGACCAAGTGGCCCATAAGGATCTTGGCCCTCTCCAAGGAACAACATCAGAGGTCTGGGTATCACATGTGCATCTGTTCAGCTCAGCAGTGGGAGGGTTAAGCTCAACTTTGAGAGAACCGAGAACACAGGATCGAAAAAGTTAGAAACCAGGTTTCCTAGGAACAAACTTCCAGGAAATAAAAATGAACCTGGAGAAATTAACGCATTCCATTCTACTGACTCCAAAAAGACTAACAAAATAGGCAGTTTAACTCCCGCTGTTATGAACTTGTTTTTATTGTTGCCCTATTCGAAAAAAAAAAATCAACTTTTTAGACTTGCCAACTCGCAGATATAAGTTGTCCATCCCCCTTTCTGATTTCTCCATGACATAAAATATCACTACCGAAACACAAAATTATTTAAAAAAAAAAAAAAAAAAAAAAAGAAAAAAAAAAAAAAACATTCACATTATAGAGACTTGGTTTTATTGTCTTTCAAAGATGGAAACAAAACTTGTGTTTACAGTATGGCTGCCACATGCAATACAAAAATATGAATTCTTACATGACATAAAAAACATGGATTGACCCATTCTAAAAAAAGTACAATTAATGTTTAACAGCATTTTGTACATGGAAAAAAATATATAAAGATCTGTACACCATCGGTGGAGCTGTACCTATTTAAAAATGTTATGATGTTACAGCGAAATATAAAATGTTTATACAAATATTAAAAGAATTATGTTAGCTGTACATTAAATAAAACAATATTTATATATTTATAGGTTGATATTTCTTAACTTCTCCAAAACATCTTTATTACTGCAGTCTTTCACAGAAATTACCCCTAGGTGTTCAATACAGTACATTCAGCCACGCAATGACATTCATGTGCGCATGCACACACGCACCCATGAACACAGCAACACGCATGTGGGCAGCAAAGCGCGCATGCGCGCGCGTGCGCACACGCACGCACGCGCACGCACGCACGCACGCACGCACGCACGCACGCACGCACACACACACACACACACAGCAGAACAAAACTGCACACAAGAGGTAATTTTAAAAGAATGAAACACTGTCGTGCCAAGAAAAGTTACAGTTTTTGTTTTGAAAGCATTTTCTAAAGATTTTTTTTTGCTGTTCACCCATCACACTGCACGCACTCAGTGTTTCTCTTGGTTTTGAAATTCCTAAAAACTAGGTGACCGAAACTCCTTAACGCAGTAAAAATGACGCGGAATACTGAACCAGCCAATGATGTTCTCTGACAGCTCAGTAGCTCCATCGTGTGAAAGCAGCGCTTAAAACATCACTGACCATCAGGAAGCTGAAGCGCAGTGCTGGAACTCGGCCAGGGAGTCCAGACTCTGATACATTGAGGAGATCTCACTGCAGTCACAGCCCTAGACCACATTTCTTTCCGCCTCAAGGCTAGGCTTCTTAGTGCGAGTCTACAGAAAGCAGGTTTGGATAAAGATGTGGGAAAATGACAAAACCCAAAAAGAGTGTTCCATCGCTTTCCTTTGCCGTAATGTGGCCCAGCATGGATTAGGCAGGGTGAGGAGGTTACTAGAGGGTTGTTTACTACAACCTGACAAGCATGTATGCGGCCACTCTTGTTCAGGCTGCATGGCTGAAAGAAGAGAAGTGCTGCAGTTTACCAAGGTCAGTCATGTGAAGGCAGAGAAGAAGCTCCGGGAGCAGCGGAAAACCATATTTTAGAGGGTGAAGCTTTGCAAAAAGAAAACAAAACAAAAAAATCTAAACCCTACACAGAAAAGCATACAGCCATAACCTGGCCACACCAAGTACAACTTTGGTGCCATCCTCGGCCCTGACCCCAAATGTCAGTCCAGTCAATGGTTAAAGGGGTTCAAGCAGAGGTTATAGACACTAGAGACAGAATGGAATCGCAGGAAGTTAAATTATTATTTTTTTTTTTAAAGGCAAAAGTTTTCAAAAGGAAGGAAAAGCAATAGCACTGTGCAACTTCATGGACAGAAGTAGTGTGAATGTCTGTTGAAGCCGTTGCGTTCACCCAGCAGCTAAGGGCTCAGCGGGAGGCGAGGCAGAAGGAGGCTGACTGTGTGGTTCACTTTGCTCACCCACAGAGACAGCTACAACCTGCATCAGGGCGAGAGGACAGAACGAACACACACACACACACACACACACACACACACACACACACACACACACACACACACACACACACACACACACACACACACAGAGAGAGAGAGAGAGAGAGACAGACAGAGGGAACACAGAAGGGAAAGCAGAGGTTAGAGCATGTTAGTGGTGCAACAAGAAAGTGAAGAGAATTAAGGTGGAGGATTAAAGACTTCAGGGAAATTACAGCTTGAAGAAGCAGCTTCAGTAGAGACTATTTGTGTGTTCATTCATTTCAGCATTTATAGGAAGAAATAAGTACAAGGAGACTGCCGAAGAAACACATTTCAATGGAGAAGGAAGCAGTGAGAGCAACGTCCTCATTTCCATAAGACCTCAAATACCAGCATCTCTCTAACTGTTTGTAGGGTTACCACAGAGGCCTGTGCTGACAGCTGATCAGAGGCAAACACTTGTGTGAGGCTCAGAGTCAGTATATTAAAAAAAAAAAAAAAAAAGGTGTCACAGCAGTGCAACAAACAGTGGTTTAGGAGAGAATTAAATAACAAATATGGTTTAAAAAAAATTCACAGCTATTTTATGCAGAAGTACAATCAACTCCATCATAAACCTCTTTATTTGTAGTCTAAAACAAAAAAATTCCGGAAAATTAGCAAAATTCCACCCATTTTGCCCTTCCACTCAGCAGATTACACCACAGCTCCTTATATGCCACCATCTTATTATAAATCATCATGTTTCTATGCTTTTGAAGTACTGAACATAAACATTTGCCCGGTGGGTGACACTACAGCAGTATGGCAGGCGAGGCTGAGGGCCGCCTGTTTGATGCTGTGCCATCATCACAGGAGGCGATTCATAGGGACAACGGGTTTTCACCAGTTTGCGCTGTCCCCTGATTGCACAGCACAAAGGCTCCAGACATGCACCCCAGCTCAGGGTAAAAACCCTCCATCTCAAGCATGCTCCTGGGGGGGGAGGGGGGGTATCTTTTTGCGCATTTGCGATGAAGGCCAGACTGGAGTCAGGGGCTGTGAAGGCCGTTCAAAGGCTGCAGGGAACAAAGTCCGGTGGGTCACGCCCTTTAGGATACATACTCAGCAGACTTCCAGAAGTGCCCAGGATGGGAGAGTCTGCGGTTGAGCTTGGGCAGTTTCTCCAGCATGTCGGCCAGCTGGGTGAAGGTGGGCCGATCATGTAGATCATAGGACCAGCAGGCGGACAAGGGGAGGGAGGGGGGGAAAAAAGGGGGGGGGGGGTTATCATTCAATCATGAGAGATTTCACACCTCAAAATAAGCACCGAACACACAAACACCATGGTCCTTTTCTCACGCAGCCCCGATGATTCACAAGTTGGTCGCATTTATAATTCGAACCCATTGTAGAACAGTCATTTTGCACAGTATTTGTTGTCCAGGAAATGACTTTAGCAGAAAATTTGCTGTCACATCGCCTCAACGACCCCCCCCCCCCCAGAGCTCAGTGCCCACTGGCCTGACCTCCTGACAGCACTGCTTACCGTAACTTCTTTGCCCATGCTGATCTCTGCCAGGACCTTTTTAATTCCCTGTCCGCTGCCCACTTGCCAGATGGTAGCCTCCACAGGCTGCCGGGTGATGGGCCAGTCACGGGCCTGCAGCTCGTACCAGATGGTGCTGCGAGGCACAAGCAGAGATGTAGTCAATGCATTTCATTAAAAAGGATCCCCAAGGAAAGATTGGACGGATGGAAAAGGTGTGTGTACACGCACACTTGGGGTAGCCGTACCCAAAAGCATAAACATCGGCAGCGTTAGAGAATGGCAGGCGGTCCTCGTCATTCCCTGGGCCCATCCGTCTCACAATCTCAGGTGCCAGGTAGCAGATCCACCCATGGGGCAGCTTCAGCTCATTCTCACGCCTAAACACACACACACACACACACACACACACACACACACACACACACACACACACAGACAGACACACACAGACAGACACACACAGGCACAGACCTTCAGCAATGATTTGTATATTTCATAGGCCAGCTTGTATATTTTACACGGATCTAACAGTGCGTTAACACATTTCTCTGGCTGGAGACAGGACTCATCACCTGCCCCCAGATATGGCACTTCACACACTCTAGCTGATGTTCTGAAATGAGTTTGGTGTCACACCTCCTCTGTATGTTCTGTGATGTTGAATCTGGGAGGATGGTGCAGAATCCATACCTTCCTTCCTGGACAACTCCGGAGATCCCAAACAGGCCAAAGTCAGTGATGACCACCTTGTTATTGTCATAAAACACGTTCTTCGACTTTAGGTCCTTGTGAACGATGCCTTTCGCATGCAGGTAGCCCATTCCCTAGGGAGAGAATTCAACACAGACCCGTCACACCCTCTGACCCCTACAGAGAAACCAACCACATGCTTCTGTCCTTCAGAGCGACGGTTCTGCACCTTCACAATTTCCTGAGCGATTTGCCTGGTCTTGTTGATGTCCAGCGTGTTTTTAGCGTCTCTCACAACCGAGTACAGTGTTCGTCCTTTACAGAAGCTGGGTGAGACAGAAAGAGGGGTCCACAGTGACTATGGAGGTTGAATGAAAGCAGCAGAGAATCAAATGAGACCGAAAGACAGAAATCAACGTCCACAAGTAGTGACTGCAATTGAGATCTTCAAAGCTAAAGCTCCAGCGCCCCTTCATCTCTACCCGTCCCAGTGACTGGTCTTTGTGCCTCTTTACATCTCATGCTTACCTAGTGATGATAGCCAGGTGGGGAGGAGCCATGCAGGCACCCATGAAAAGCACCACGTTCTCATGTCGCGTCTGCCGGTAGTTCATCACCTCCTTCTTGAAGAGCTTCAGGTGGTCCTGGTTATTGCCATCAATCTCCAGCAGACGGATGGCCACCTCGCCGTGCCAGCGGCCCCGGTGTACCTTGCCCCAGCGGCCCTTCCCAATGAGATCACCCAGTTCCAGCTGCTCAAAGGGGATGTCCCACTCCTGCAGGTACACACTGGTCTGGCTGGCCTTACGCGAGATGGGTCCCTTCCAGCGCCCTTCCCGTGGGCTTGGCAGATCATCCAGCTCGTCGCCATCGGCCTCGCCATCCGAGCTCCCTTTGTCCTGCCCTTCCCCGTCGGCATCCTCCTCTACTTGGTCTTCATCTTCCTCAGCCTCCTCTTCCTCCTGAAAGAATGGCGCACATTTACAGACGGTACCACGCTACTTTCCATTACAAAGGAGTTCAGGAAGTTTTCTGAACGATGGGAAAGACCTCCAGGGTTGAAACCCCTCCCTCTGAAATCAGGCAGAGATGTGGGCTGTTAAAGACTTTTTCCACTGCAAAAATTGAAGACAGCACACCAGGAGGTAGGAAGAAATGTGGAGAACAGAACAACTGCATTGCAATCTGAAGGTCCAGAGTTTGAATCCTCATTGCTTGATCAAGGTAATGATAGTTAGAATAGCCTGCTGTAATATGTGGTAAATCAGTGTAAAGTAAGCTACCTTGTACAAAGGTGTAAGCTAAATACTGGTTAATATTTACAATAAGTACTAAAGGCACTCTGGATCCATGGCTCCAATTAGACATTGTGCTCATCAAAGTACAGAAATGAAAAAACAGACAGATGTTTGTTTGTCACACAGTTCAGTTTCATACTTGGCTGCGTAGATGGCCTAACCTCCGCTTCAAACGTTTATTCTTTCTTCACCCCACATCCTCTCCCATGCTGCCCTCCCCTCCTGTCATTTCATCAGCTTCACTGATTCTCCTCGCACACACTCACCACGGTTTCCGCTTCTCCGGCCAGCTGAGATATGGTCTTGTCTGCTGTCTGCTCTGGGCTGCATGAAGAGAACAGAATTTCTAAGCAGGGCTCCTGAGTCAAATGTTCTTCAGTGTTGGTCACTTGATGCTCAAGCACAAGAAAGCCATATATGCTGAATGAGAACATTTGGGATACACAGTTAGTTTAGTGGTATGCAATTTAAAGAATCATACACTCTTACCCAGCGTCAAGAGAACCTTCAGCATGAGGAGCAGCGGGCTGCTGTAAACTGGGTACGTCTGCATATGGGAGGAAAACAGGCTTTCAGAGAATGAAGACTTTCCAAGCATTAAAATTATGTTGCCACAGAGTCACCAGAAACTCAGAGATGCGTCACAACATTTCTGGTGGTTTCATGCAATTTTTTACCACCAGCATGAGGCTTCAAAAACACACAGTACACCTTAAAGGTGCAGTTACACACACTGACTACCGGGGTCAGACTTGAGCCATGCAGGCATGTCCGAACGTGCGGACAACAAAACTGTAACAAAGGCTCCCATAACAACTGGGGTCCAAGTATGGCGGCCAGTTTGAAGAACAACCTTTGGTACGTTTTACAGCTGGTGCTGCGGACAGAGTGTCAATAAAACACTGGAGATGGAGTGTGCGTTTCAGGGGGAGGGGGGTGCATGGAAAAGCAGCCATGTGAACTCACCGGGGAAGATAAACTGTTGTCTATGCTGGAAGTAACAGGCAGCTTGAAAACAGAGTGGAGCAACAACATTGCAGAGGAAAAAAGAGAGCAAGACAGAGGGATGGAGCAGAAAGACACCAGATTAGAGGGGCTGTTAGTTTCGCTTGTTCACTCTGGTGTGAGTTAATATTGTTAATGGAAACCAGAGGGAATAAAGAACTGCCTTTGAAATTTAGTGGGACTGTGATAAAGAAGCTCTTTTACAACATTTTTACAGCATCACATACAGAGGGTGGGTGTGTGTGTATGTGTGCGTGTTGAGACTGTGAGACTCTGAGAAAAGGGTGGCAACTCACCAGGGAAATGAAAGCGGTTGTCACGGAGGCCCTTTGGTGAGGGGTTGGGAGGTGGCGTTGCACTTGGAGGGTTGCTTTGCTGGAAGGGGGCAGGTGAGGAAGGTGTAGAAGAGGTGGTGGATGAGGGGTTGCTGCTGGAATCCAGCTGGTTGAGTGCTGGCGGATGGTCCTGAAGGCAAAGAAATCTGTTTAAAGTCAATGTACACACACACACACACACACACACACACACACACACACACACACACAAAATGACAAACGCTCAGTGTTCAGACCCTATTAATGCATCTCTTCCTATCAGTAACTCTGAAGTGACCCTTGATCATAGCCACCTGACGGCCATAAACTGCATTTGGTTAGAAATACCAGCCACACCTTTTTGGTTATTGCCTTCGGTAACGTGCCAAACTGCGGAGGTTCCGTTGGCCGGTCTGTGGGATTGTTTATATCTGACGGTACAGACTCTGTCCTTCGGATTTTCGGAACTGAAACAGATTGAAAGAATAATGGTGAAACCCACAGTGGAAATTTAATAGAGAGACTCCACTGGGGGCAGCCCATGGGAATCGTTCCCCCTACCCCCATTGCCCAGAGGCCAAGGCCTCTTATACGGCTAGCAGGAATTGGTACATCATAGTCAACAGTGCAGTCAAGCATGTCCGTAATCACTTTTTAACTGTAATTTAACTAAAAGGAAACTATTGACATGCTTGGTAACTTACTTGGTAAAAATGATATTCTGCAGGAAGGCGCTTCTTTCGTACATTTGTTGTGGCATTTTAACCTGAAAGAACAAAAAAACCGATTGTCATACGCAATGTCACGGCAGCCTACCAGAACCATGGCCATCTGAAGAGGGTGCCGTCTACTCACCGGCAGTGTTTGCACTTCACACCAAACATCATGTTCT
Organism: Heterotis niloticus; assembly: GCA_018136845.1. Taxonomy (NCBI): domain Eukaryota; kingdom Metazoa; phylum Chordata; class Actinopteri; order Osteoglossiformes; family Osteoglossidae; genus Heterotis; species Heterotis niloticus. Next base: position 28,669,762 of record CM030893.1, read on the forward strand.
TCTGGCAGACTTGACACGTCTGTGAGAGCCAAGACTTGGTAGAAAACCTTCAGTGTGGGTTTTTAAATAAAAAAAATTTTTAAAAATCACGATTAAGGGAGAGAGGGGGGAAAAAGAAAAAAAAAACAGTTTAGCTTAACCAAGAATATATGGAGAACACACAATAGATGGAGGAACATCCTACAGCATCATTCTAGAACATTTCAGAGTAAAGAGCATTACAGTGGTTGGTTGCTCTCACCGATGTGTAACAGCAAGACCAATGTCCCTTCTCAGCGTCTGTGGGGAACCTCTGTGTATTGCTAAGTTATCGACACAGAAAGAGAGAAAGTTTATTTATATTTATTTAACAAAAACTTTTCTTCAAATTGACTTAGTGTTAAGCTACATACCATTACTTTCCCATTTAAACTGCAGGGTAATTTTGACTGCCTCAATTCAGGGTAAATACGTTGATCAAGGGTGCTACAGGAGGAGGTATGACTGAGGCCTGGGTCCTTTGACTTGAGGGCTGTAGCTCTAAGCACTATGCCACCAGCTACCTGTATTTAACTGCAGACCCATTTTTTAACTAAAATTTAGACATTTTACATCATTCCTCATTTAACAGGAACAAGAAGTAGAAAGCACAAGTAATGAAGAGCGAAGCACTGTTTAAAAATTTCAAATGCTCTTTAGCAAATACAAGATGTAACATAAAAATTAAGCTGGTACTGCCAGGGTGAGCTTATATTTGTGCGCAGTGTTTGTGCGTACATGTTTATGCATATGTGGCATAGGATGGTACTACACGTTGCCATGGTTTAGCTAACTGATGTTCTCATCTCAAAGGCTTGTAAAGAAGCATCTGTAAGGCTGGTTAAGGCTTGCTTATGCGGTAATGCCAGTGAAAATCTTAGCATTTCAACTCGCAGCCAAGTCAACCCGCCTCACAAGGAGGGATCTGAATCAACCTTGTTAGGCAATCGAGTACTAGATATGCCGAGCTACTCCAGCAAGTCACCGCCACACAATTATTGTCCTCATGACTGGGTTATGCTAACATCATTGCACCACGTGGTGAATCTCCAACACTGTGTGAACGGAGTATACTGGCAGTTCACAAGTTCCAGTACAGGAAATGGCCCCCAGCAAAGTAGCTCACTGCTGACTTACTTCCTCTATACAATCTCCTTGATGAGAAAATTACAAAAAAATACATGGAAGATTGCATACAAGTTTGCTAGAAAGAAGATCTGAGGACCTCCGCAAGCTGCATGTCTGTACGCATTCATATAATCGTTTCTGGTAAGTTTGTGAAATGTAAGAATCAGCAGGGTAAAAAGAATGTGGGGAAACAAGCAGCAGCAGCCACTCACTCTTGATGGTGACACGCTCTTCCAGAAGGGTCGGGGTGCCTGGGAGGGTATAGGGAGCGGTGCTAGGGGTTGGGAGGGCTCCCGGCGTGCGCGCTGAGAGCAAGGGGGACCGCGAGGGAGAGTCCTCACACCCGCCACCACTGCCGTTGATTTGCACCTTCAACAGCAGCTTGTTCTTCTTTGTAGACCTGCAGGGGGCACAGCAGAGCAATCAAATACCTACAATAGGCTGTTCTGCACCTACTGCAGCTCTTCACCGATGGAATATATTTGAAATAAAATGTTGAGTTTGGTAGTAGGAATAAAGCTTAACATATACATGAATCGGTAATATAATAACTGTGATCAACCACTTTGTTCTAACAATCTGACTAAAGGCAAACAAATCAACATAAACTAGTTGAAGGTTAACAGCAAAAAGTCACAGGAGAAGCAGAAGGATAAGCTCAAAGATGACAATGAAAATAGCATCGATCTGGGTGGAGTCTGCTTGTTCTCCTTGCGTTTCCTTCCAATGTTTCGATTTTGTCCTGCAGTCCTAAGATGTGTATTTCAGGTGAACTGTCCGCATCAAGTGACTCTTACTATGTGCGAGTACTAGGTTTTTACACTTTACAGATGGGTGAATAATGGTAGGGGGTTTACTGTAGTGTATTGAAGACTATAAATCACCTTGAGTAAAGGCATCAGATAAATACTAACACAACCCCGATATGGGCAAGGGTCCACCTACTTGATGGTGGGCGGGTCCTCGATGCGGTTGCCCAGTTGCGACTCGTGGCTCCTACTTCGCGTGAGGGTGATATTGGGTAGAAGGTTCAGAAGCTTGCGGGAGGGGGCTGGTGGTGTGCGAGGGGGCTTCAGCTGGTGACGGCGTTTGGAGGGTGGGGTAATGGGGGGAGTGCCGGTGTACCCGTAGGCACGGACAGTCCGAGGAGATGATGGGAAAGGGTCATACAGGCCATCAGCGCACGTGTGGGATCCAGGTCCGTCAAAAGAGGGGACAGTCGAGACGGACACTGAGCGAAGCTGGGAGCCAGCGCTACAGGGAGGGGAGGGTGTGGAGGCGGTGCCTGGGGGTCGGGCCAGGGGGGAAGGGCTGTGAGGTCGTGGGGCTGCTGTGAGACAGGAGAGCTGGTCTGCAGGGGAGGATGTGCCACTGTCTCGTCGCACTGGGTCCGAAATCCACGGAACCCCATCGTCCCTGAGCTCTCCTCCTACAGATCAGATGGGTAACAATCACACACAGGCCCTGTAATTCTCCATTAACCCTCCTCAATGTCCCAGCAGGCATTTTTGCAAGGGTGTGAGCAAGCGTGAACCTCAGAGGGCGCACCTGATTCGGCAGCACTCCTCAGACATGACAGCGCTGCAGTGAGCCGGGAGCACTCCTCAGAGCTCGAGCCCAAGCGTCTCATTGTCTCGCGTACCTGCGAGCCGGACATCTGCAGCAAGGTGTCCAGTGACAACTTCCCCGGCACGGCCTGCAACAGCGGAGGATAGGGGTTATGGGGCAGGCTTGTTAAACACACCACAAACTATGGGTTTCATTCTTCCTTTACCCATGGGAAATTCCAGGTAAGTAGAGTATTTTGATCAAAGGTACTACAGCAGGAGGTAGTATTTGAACCTGGATCCTTCAAGACCAAAAGTAATGGCTCTAACCAGCAGACCAACTGCTGTTTCCCTTGAAATGTCCCTCACCAAGCTTGAACTGTAAAAACCAAAAGGGCCATTCCATTTCTACCCCATCTTGTAAGTTTAAAAAAAAAAAAAAAAAAAAAAAAAAGTGTAGGACTGGGTTTTAAGTAAAAGCACCTCTAGACCTCTTTTCCACAATACTCCAGCTCTGAAGGCAAGATCATCCAGCGTCATACAAGTCCCATCACATGCAGGTGACATCTAAGGGATGATGTACTTGAGGATTCCATTACGTCACACCCTCTTTCAAGAAGCATAACATCAAAGTGCAATGTGGTCACAAGAACCTTAGGCAACTGCTTGAAAAGATTTTAAAACCCTGAAAGGGCATCTCTAGGTTTCTATGAATTACAGCAGGGGAAATTAAATGTTTCCACCACAGCCTGGTGTATGTTATGGTCTCCTAGTGATCATTAGGTAAACAGTAAGAAGCCTGAGGAGAGAATTGCCAAAATCTGATTCAGTCAAGTCCCTGCTTGCAAAGGAAGGACAACCACACACGTCTGCTCTGTTCTGCCAAGATAAGATAAGAGCCATGATCTAGAATGCTGTTTTCCATAAACACCAGAACAGGGCCGATGCATTTGTTAGCTGCTGGGTAGGCATCCTCCGTGACAGGAAATGACATCATCGCAGATGGAGCCGAGATGACAGGACCCGATTGAGTCCCCCAGCGCCAATGCTAACCGCTTTGGTGACAGTAAACCAGAACCAAGTGGCAAAATTCACCACCATGTCACAGGTACGGCACAAGAAAAGGAAGCCGATGGGCTGTGTCACACACCGAATGCCTTCATGTTCAAGACATAATTTTAGTTAATTTTAGTTATTAATAAAAATAAAAAGTAAGGAAATGTTATATTGCTCTGCTATATAGATGTATGAATGATTATAGGGAGTTTAGAGCTGTCGATATAACAATTTATGTCACCTTGGGTGAAGATGTCAAATAAATACTAGACAATCATTATATATTGCTTTGGCGGACAGCATCTGCTAAATAATTGTCAATGTAAAAACTCAATGACTGATCTGTGACATAACTGCATGATAGAGGCATTAGGAACAGTGGACAGAGGTGCTACCTCTGGACTTTGAGGTTGCAGGCTCAAATTCTACTTTCTGCGGTAGAACCCTTGAGCAAGTATTTACTTTAAGTTGTTCCACTAAAAATCACCCTGATGTATAAATGGGTAAAACACTGTAAGTAGCTTAACGCTCTAAGTTGCTTCAGACAAAAAGTTTCCAGCTAAATGAATAAATGTGAACTCAGATATGTTCTGTATTTGTACACACTTGCATAGCATGAATGTATGGTGGCAAATGAAAGAGCTGTACTTCCCAGTTCCAGACCACAACGGGGCACCACTCCCTGGAGGGAAATGAAAAGGATGTTCAGCACAGAGCTCATTGGCTTCTTGGCCGTCACACTGCAACGGTCAGCGGGGCTGGGGGGTGGGGGGATGGGTCAGGCTGGATGGCCTGGCTGCCTCCACATTGTTTCCACAGCAAATGAAAAGGGACCAGATGCACAAAAGCATGTGACCGGGTTATTGGAGCCCGAACTGGCCACCACCCAGGAATGCTGGGGTCAGCGTTGGCTCGAAGGGACCAAAAAGCTTCAAATCCACACCTTTTCATCTGGGTCCTCCAACCACAGAGAGTATCAGTAAGATTACAATAGAGTAAAAATGGCTATAGAGCGGGAACGGGGAATTCAAGGCTACGGCAGGAAAAGCTCACACCCTGGTGAGCTAATGGGCGCTTTCAGCCACCAGGAGATGCTGTGTTCATTCATGACCCTCGAAGGCCAGGTCCTCTTGCTTTTTCATGCCTTTCAAAAAAGTGGAGGACCAACACAAAGAGCGGGAAAGAGGGGGAAAAGAAAAAAAAGAAATAAAAAAAAAAAAAAACACTACACAGCAACAAAGGTCTCTATGCAAATACCAATATTCATAGTGATAACTAAGACATTACTTCACCAGGTAAACCAGGGTGAAATCATATCCATGTTTATTTGACTGCAAACTGATACTGACCCCATCATTGATGAATCTGCATAAAGGCGTCAAAACCAAAGCACTGCACAATTTTCTCTGGATTGTAAACATAACCATAAAGCGTGGGGGGGAATTACTGAGAGAGAAGCTCGACTGCAGAAGCGTGACATCACATTATAACCAAGTCAGCTGTAGATACATTTTTAACAAATGGAACAGTGTTACAAGAGGTCATTAAAAGAGTATATTGTATACAAGGAGCTTGAAAACGATACAAGCGCAACATAATACAAAATAGATGGGCAACAACAGTGAATAAACCCAGAAAACAGACTATTTTATGGATAACAAATATAAAATTCTTAAAATATGTTTTGGAATATTGGAATTTTTAAAAATGATGAATTATCTATTAAGAGTTGAAGTTAAAATAAAACAGAAACACGTTATGGGTGAATACTGCTATGGGATACTGTAATCGGGGTATTACTGTAACCAGGAGCTAAAGTCAAGCTATTTACTAGTTGTCTGGTTACAGTGAAAGTAATGCTTTTAAAAATGGTATGCCATTACAAAAACATTGTGTTTGCATATCCAGTGCTTATATATGTGTGTGCATATAAATATGTTAAGTACAAAGACGTTGCAGGTACTTACAAAAATACTGTACATCTCTCTATAAATATGTAGCTATACTTAGCAGCACAGAGCTTTAGAACACCTGAGGGAGTGAGCTCAGCTGGGCTGGAGCAGCAACAGGAGACAGTGCAAGGGTTAAATGGAGAGTGAGAGTCCAAAAAACCACCACCTTTCTATTTTTAACTGTCAGCCATAATTGTTTTCTTATCCTTTTGTGAGGTGGCTAAAAACAGGCAGATAAAACAAGTGCATAATGTCAGAGGCCTTGAGGGACACACACGTCGATGTTATCTTGGTGACGGCAGGAGGGAAAACAGCTATGTGACACCACCTGGATACGCCAGGGCGGGAGCTACCATGGGCTGACCCTCAGCTCTCCCATTTCTGAAGCCAGAACTCAAGCAAAACTTTAGGGAATACCAGTCCTCCTGGCCCAGTGACACGGCTTATACCTTAAAAACATCATTATCATAATAAACACATGCCCACTCCCACTGTAGCCTCGCAAACCATTACCACAATAAACACACTCACTTCCATCTCCATCTCATTATTTGACCATAAACACACACTTAGTCCCAATAGCCCATCCTAAATCATTATCAGCTTAAATACATACCCACTCCTCTTGTTTGTATTTATTCATTTAGCAGAAACTTTTCTGCAAAGCAATCTACAACTTGGAGTAAAAAAAAAAAAGGTGAATCTCACCAACAGAGGAAAAGTTACAGTTATGCAGACCCATTATCCTCAAAGCACAGTTATTCCAGGCACACATTACATGAGTCACCTGGTCATTATTAGTCTGACCACATTGCAACTTCCACCATATTTTCCCAGTAAATACTGTATTAAACACTACCACTTTCTTTATCTCCTCCCAGTTCATTATTAATGACACACCCGGTCCTGTAAGTGCCACCCCTTCATGAACACATTATACACACACCTTCTCCCGCAATGTCCTCCCCACTCTATCACAGTGAGCACACACCCATTCCTGCCATCTCATCTCCAGCAGATTATCAAATTAAACTGTTATGTGCTGGGATGATGGGATGAAATGAAAACAAGAGAGGAGTTTGGTCTCCAGAGAGTGTGCTTCCCTTAGAGAAGCAGCTAAACACACAAATTTCACACCTGCCAAACTAATGGGTCCAGCAGTACAGGCCCGATTCTCACATCAGAAGGAGAGCTTGTGGAAGATGAGTCTTGTTTGCAAATTTTCTGTGGGCATCATGGTGTAGTGAGGACCGTGAAACTGACAACCTGAGTTCTTTAGATGTGACCGCAGGCTGTCGCTGACTGGCACCACGAACGCTTGGCATGGGCCCACATGGCCACTCCCAGTGCAGTCTGGACACCCTGGAGCCACCTCTGATGATGGATGGGAACAAATGGGCTAGGGAGAGGGTGATGCGCAAATCTCCATACCCTGTGCCCCCTCGTGCACACACCCACACGCACAGACAAAAAGGCAGGTGAGAGTTGGTAAAACTTGTGTGTGACAACAGATACAAACGTTTCATAGCATATGTAAGGTTACGTGTGTAAACATGTGCATGTGACTCAAGGCTTTGCGCGTGGCTCTGTACCAGGGTACCAAACTGTGTGGGTTTGCATTTGTGTGTGCTCTCCCTTGGGGCTGAGCTCTGCAGAGGCAGGTCGGGACCAAACTGGCAGAGTAAAACAGCTGACACATACCGACACGCGAGCAGCCATGTCTGGACATGTTGTGACTCATGGGGCCATGTTGACGCAGGCAGTGTGAGGTGAGTGAGCGATTACACAGCGAGAGGGAGAGTAACAGCTGAGCCACTTCTAGGGTCAGGGAAAGCTCTGAGGATGTGTCTGTATATGTGAGAGTCAATCTCTCTCTGTCTCTCTCTCTCACACACACACGCTACTAGAGACCAGTCCTTCATATATGGACGTGGGATAGTTGACACAGCAAGGTGACTACCAGGTTAAGACCCAAGTTTTTTTCATGGATGCACATGTGCGCGCTCACTCATACACTGTCTCTCTCTCTCACACACACACACACACACACACACACACACACACACACACACACACACACACACACACAATGGCTCAGCACTCCATTGAGAAACAGGAAAACTCTGCTACAAAAGACAGTCCCGGTCTGAACCACAACCCCCTCCTTGTCAGCTGTACACTGGCACCACACTTTTGCAAATCATAGAACAGAGTACGAGAAACTACATTTAAAAAAAAAAAAAAAAAAACTGCCAGTACCACTGGTTCCCATCACGACCAGTCCGCTGTACCCATACATACCATCTTGGGTTCCACTGGGCAGAAGTGCAGTCCACTAGCTCATGTCCCAGAGGCAGGAATCCGGCGCCCGTCTCTCCAGCTGGAGTTCACGTTGTGAGAGCCGCTTTCCTGAATCTGCACTCCTCCCCGCCCTCATCGGTGTCATTGCCCCACCTCCCCCTTCTTTCTGCCTCTGCGGCCTCATTCAGCCAGTCATGTTGCCTGCATGCCCAGAGAGCAGACAGCTGGCAGGATCCACAGCAGGGTTCAGTATCCTTCCCACCCCTGCCAGAACCGCCAAGAGGACAAGACTGGGTCCGCAGAACCAGCCCAAACCAGATCGGTGCTGCGACCATCACACCCTCCTTGCTAAACAGACTCCAGAAAAATCTGGTTCCGAACTTGAAATTTCTTGAGTGCCGAAGATCACCTCATTGAATGTTTCCATTAAACAGCAGCTGAGTCATTTTAAACAAACATGGAATATTGGAGACAAACTGCTTACTGGAAGCCAAGCGTCCGGCGTTCGTAACCATAAATACGACAAAATTAATATAGAACAGCCTCAAGGGGGTTTAAAAAGTGCATCCAGCACACACATACAAAGTTGTTACTACTTGAGGCAGCAGGGAACACAGTGGTTAGAGACAAAATTTTGCTATCAAATCCTCCTCCTTCCTGTAGCACCTTTGAACAACGTATCTGCTCTAAACTGATCCAGTAGAAATGACCCAGCTACATAAATAAGCAAACAATTAAAGTAGTTCAGTGTACAAAAATATCACAGTAACGCACTTTGGAGGAAAATGTCAGTTAAATGAATAAAAACACACCCTGTTCTCAGCCAACAGGATCTCGTGCAAACAAAAAACAACTACAATAGCTTATGTAAAAAATAAATAAATAAAATAAAATACACACTTTCTGCATCCAACAGGGTTGTTATTCAGTACAACAGCATTTTTGCTGGTTGCGCAGTCGATTTATTTAGCTTATGCCTTTTCTCCGTGTTGTCTTACAGAATAAAGCTACTTACAATTATTTACTCATTTATACAGTGTGGCTATTTTACAGGATCAATTCAGGGTTTGTACCTCAGTCAGGAGCACAGCAGCAGGAGCAGTGATTTGTAAGGATCACTACACAGCGCCTCTGACAGCGTGGTGTCCATTTGTTTCGAAGAGTAAAAATCAGATGCGGTGATTTTGCAAACTTTATGTCTTTACACCTTAAACACCCGCAAGGTAAATGATCACAGTTTCTCCATCCAGCAAATGACTTCCTGGAAACCAGAAATTTTATGGTTACCAGTCCATGTTCTTAACTGCTACGCCACCAACTGTCCATATGTGCTCGATGTGCAGAAATGCAAACACAGGCCCCTAAGTGCCGCTCACGTCCAGTCCACTAAACTGAAAAACGTATCCTTGTACCAAGAATGCAGTCGGGTGACTAAATATTCACCTCACTCTTCTGCTTGAGGGAGCCTCAAAACTTGGCATATGAACTACATGCAATGCATGTGTTAAAATCCCTGTCGTGTGACATGTCTTGTTCCCATCTTCCCTACAAAGGTATTCATAAAAACAGCAAATCACTGAGTAAATAAGGAGCAGAAAAACTAAGTATTCAGGCTAATCTCCCAAAATCAATGCTCCTCCATCAATTGCACACATGCACGCGCACACCCGCACGCACACATGAACAAATACGTCTTCTCTACATCGCCTGCCCAGTTTGCCTCTTTGTCTCACCATCTGCAAATGCCCGCTAACAGAACACTGATCTCCGTTGTCTCCTCACTGGGGAGACAACAAATTGGTGGCTCGCTATGGGGTAAAAATAGAGCGAGGGGTCGAAAGGTGGGGTGGGGGGTGAGGGAAGGGGCTGACTCGGCACATTCCCCCAGCTTAGAAGCGGTGCCGTATCTGGGAGAGAGCCCAGGAATGCACCGTTGAGCTCACGCTCCCATAGCCACCCCCCCGGAGAATGCTAGAGGCCCTGGCAGAGTGTGTGTGTGTGTGTGTGTGTGTGTGTGTGTGTGTGTGTGTGTGTGTGTGTGTGTGTGTGTGTGTGTGTGTGTGTGAGAGAGAGAAAGAAAATGTGCCTGTAAGGTGGTGAGGGAACTGCTGGTGGAACCCTCCTGCATTTCACTAGTCAATTTGGGCAGGTTCAGGAGCAGGATACAGGACATGGATAGGCACTGTTTGCCGTAAATCCACCTGTCATTGGGGACATCACCTTGAGGTGCTGTGGGAGGGGCACCACTTGGAGGGAGTTTCTGCTTGTGGCAAACATGGAGAAAAACACCAGGAGGAAGAGACAGGAAGGATTTAAATCCTGTATGTGATGGAGGATGGAGGACATAGAGAAAACCCTGTACTTTCCCACAGTTATGATTATTATTTACTGCCAATTTTGTCCGGAGTGATTTTTAAGCAACTTTACAACAATTCGCTCATTTTTACAATTGGGTATTTTCATTAAATCGACTCAAGGCAACTATTTCAATCAAAGGTGGTACGGCAGTAATGAGATTTGACTGAGAACCTTCAGACTATGAGGCAACCCCCCCACTTCCCTAGCAGCACCCTGGGTTCCAACAACAGCTCCTTTCTGTAGATTAAAGGCAAACCTGTTCATAATCACAGGACCTCGATCTGAACCCCTGCTCCCACAGTACTATCCTTGAGCAAAGTGCTCTGAATTCGTACAGTAAATATAACCTCACTATACAAATGGGTAAATAACTAAGTAACTCAGTGTACAAACCTAACACTGTAAGCCACCTTTGATCGAAGCATCAGCTACATTAATAAGTAATAATTCTGTCCTATGAGATACGCAGAGGGTCAAGTGACTGAAGTCTTTTAAATGCATCACAAAACATCCAGACACATAACAGGAAATTTAAGGCTTTGGAAGTTGCTTCAGATACAGGTTGTGTAATTCATGTATAACCCTTCCTATGATGCCGCTCAATTCATAACGCCCATCTTCCTGCATGCTACATTCGCACTACTCTTGCTCCCATCTTCACCTGATCCACCGAGAAGACCTCACTCCACTGCCCCACGTCACACACCCTTCCTTCCTCTGGCTGCCAGTGCTATGTTCCTACATGAAAACACATGCATGTCGCTCACACACGCAAGCTCACACACTCCTTACTGCAGCTCCATGAACAAATGCTACTGGCCTCAAAAATATGCAAAAATATAAACAAAATTCTCCCATACAAGCAGTGCTCACTATGACACTGAAATTGGCTTTCATTCATTGCGTCTCCAAACCATACGGGCTGAGACCCTAAAATAATTCTTGGCTGGCCTGACAGACTAATTATGTACTGCAAAATGCCACACTTGAGGCTAAAAAGAAAGACAGACATAAACACACACACAAATCTATTTTTACTGTCACTTCTTGTTAGAAAGTTTATAAAACTGAAATAAATTGTGTAATCTTGTTTAGACACCTCAATGTTATAAAAAGGTCAAATTTTTCCTTAAAAGGGTCCCCATGAGATCAGGAAAACATCACGTGTGTGTGTGTGTGGGGGGGGGGGGGTGTAGAAGAATTCAAGTGTGCGCGGTCGCTAGCCGTAATGGAGGGATTTCTTGGTAGAATCCAGCACCTCCAGTAACTCAGGCCACCATTGTTAACCGACCCAACTCAAATACTGAGCTCTCCACAAAGTTATTTCCTGTGGTGGGAAAAGGGCTCCCACTGGCGTTCCATCCAGCGAGTTCCCGTACGTGCTGGCGCTCACTGTCATGTCCCTCCCCCTTGGGCCTCTGAGCGAAGGCCGTCAAATTGCCAGTACTTCCCATACAGGAAATTCCATTCACTTCCGAATCAAAGCTATGCTTACTCTGGGATATTGTTAATCCACTTTCATAAATGTGAGTTTCAGGCTACTGTGATCAGGAATTTGTTTGTGAATGTCGTGCAGGCAAAAGTTTGAGTCCACTGGCTGTAAACTACTTGCTTGGGAGTACAACTGCAAGATGGTGTAAAAATGGCACTGTTGGACAAAGTAACTGTTCTTTTAAGAATCGTTTTTGCATCCGTTATCTCCCTGCCGGCTGGAGAAAAGAGCTGATGTTTATTTTAAGTTGTACGTCACTTTTGGAAATAATCTACTAAATGTATAAAAGTAATGTGAATGTCAGCAACATGAAAAATCTGCAAGCTGGGAGGCAACAGTGGGGTTTTTCTGACAAGGACAGAGCAATACAACGTCTCTCTTTCCCCCACTGAGCAGTTTGTAGGAACTGGGCTGGCTGACAGCTCTTGCCTCTGGTGAGCCAGGAAGCCTTGTGCCATTTTAAGAAACCACAATTAAGATCTGTGGCCAGAACTTTTTGAAAAAGTTAAACTATTTGTGCTCGCTGTCTGTTGGTGCAATGTTTTTTTGCAAGATCTGAATTGGTACTCTAGTGCGGTTTATGATTAAATAAATAAATAAATAAATAAATAAATAAATAAATAAATAATTTTTTTTTTAAAAAAACAGCACAAAATCCTTGCCAAAAGAGTTTGCAATGGAAAAAGGTTCATTATCTCCCCCCCCCCCACCCCACACACACACATACATACAAGGCATTCAGTGAACAAGTCTGATCAAGAAAAATGAGGTTCTGTGACTTCCTAGCTCTTCTGCAGCAGTTCCCAGGGATGCAGAACACTTGTTGCTTTCCTTTCACTTTTCTATTTAGTTGGCCTTCAAGCATTGCTCAAATTGCTCAGGTGCACTTACTTTTACCTGCTGTAACTTACACATTTATATTATAATTCTGGCAAGATAAAACTATTAAAAAGCCAGGGTCCTAAACCTTTTTCTGTATTATTTCATAGTGGGTCAGGGTCTATCCCAGAAGCATATGGTAATAAACAGTGTCCACCCTGGACTGGAATCTGTCACAGAGTGAATTGAAAACGTACCAGAGTAAAGATCTACCAAAAAAAACTTGGGTCAGCTGTTAACAAGGACCAAGACAAGGACCGCAACACTGCTTTCACACACGACACAGCAACCTGAGCCATGCTTTGGAGGATCTTGAGCCTCTCGTCTCCATTTTGCCTCCACCAGGTATCAGCGACCAACCACTTCCAGTCAGACACAAAACCAGGTCACCGTGGTTTCTCCTGCCCCAGTGTGAACGCTCCCTGGAGATCTGCCTCCTTCTCCTCTGACGCATGTCTGTTAGACAGGGACGGACGTGTGGTTCAGGTTCAAAACCACTGCTGAGACATCAGAACAAAAATGACACAAACTTCCTGTGCAAGTAAACCCTCCGGCTAAGACTGCTTCAGAAATAAATATTCTTTACGTAAGATGTGCCAACTAAAGCTTTCAACATCTCAAAATCCCCAAGAATGCGTATGTACATCCCACTGACCGTCAGAGAGAACCACCACGCTGTTCTCATGTCAGATGGTCAGGGGCTCCTAAAATAAAATTCAGTGGTTCTAGTGCTCTGGCTATGGTTCCGAGGACCACTGCCAAGCACTGCCTGTCTGCCTCCTCCTCCTGACACACCGTACAGAGCACTGGGTTTAGTCTCCATTAAAGCAGGGTGATTTGCCAGCATCCTGGACATAGCTTTTTCTGACAGATGCTGCCAGAAAGGACAGCAGGCCAGCTCTTAATAGTTCTTGACATTATGTGTATACCACATCTAAAATACACACATAAATCTCTTTCAATCACTTCCTGAAAAAAAGTTAGTGTACACACACATACAATACCTGTATGAGCTCCCGCCGCAGGTTGACGATCCGCAGCCAGTCCTCCAGACGCGGGTACCTTTCCAGATCCTGTGGCCGTTCGCTCGCAGGCACCTTCTGTTTACACTGGAGCTGCTTGCAGATGTATTTCATGAGTTTAACCTGCAGGGGGAGACATGGCATGGAGCAGAGATGAGTGGGTTGGGTCTAACAGATGGGACAGGATGGGAATGAGCCGAGTGGCACCAAGGCTTACGGTGTTGTAGTTCATGGGCACGCGCACACACACACAAACACACACACACACACACACATACAGCAACACTTTTAAGTATATCACACTCATAATCACACACTGTCTCACTAGGCCATTATGCAACAGAATCATTGAATATGAAACCCATGCAAACTAATTTAACACCACAAAACCTGACCAGAAAACAGTGCTTGCAGCTGCAGTGTCATCTCTCAAAAATAGTGAAACACACTAAGTGGGTTAAACAACACAGCCTCAGTAAATCCAAACTGGCATGTTAGCCAGAAAGTAGGTACACACTGGTAACACAATCTCAACAAAGAATACAGAAAATTTCGGCACTAAACGGAGAATTTTATATTATTTTAATTCATCAGTTGGAGCTGTTCTCCAAGGTGACTTACAAGCTTTATTTACTGAACTTCTTACATGGATTTACCCATTTATACAGCTATGTAATTTGTGCAGTGAGTGGGATGAGTGGGATTCAAACCCATGTTATCAAATACAAAGGCGCTCTGTTTGCCACCTGTTGCCCACTGATCTAAACTGGCCCACTGAACACATGATGCTGCTGAATTGATGCTGGATGTTGGGGTAAATTACCTTGCAATTTTGTGAATCGGGCAGTAAATCAGGTCAGGAGAGAATTATTAGGACAAGATATAAAAAAAAAAAAAAAAAAAAGATCTCATATCCAAAATGACGAACTTCTGCCAGAGTGACATTTCATAGAGATGCTGTCAGAACAGGCGGGGGAAGGGCGGCAGCGCTGACATTCAAAGGCGTGCAGAGGGCTGTTGAACAGCCGCTTCAAAGGCGGCGAAAGCGTTGAGAAAAGCACTCCGAGCCACATGCATGCAAATCCGCCAGAAGAGGAAAGACCCCGGCTGATCGCACAGGAAATCCCCCGCGTAGCTGCAGGGCCTTATGGGTGGACGAGGAGCGCGTGAGGAGACTTGGGACACCAAAGAGATGGTGACACGCAGCTCAAAATTTAAAGAAAAAAAGTTGCATTTCTGGCTTTCGTATGCCTTTTAACATCTAATCTATTCAGAAAAGTAATTCATTTTAAAGAAAATAAATGCATACATTTTAATATTTTGTAGTAACGTGATGCATGTTCCCATACCACTCCAGTGAAAGTGTCGATAAATTATATTGAAAGTATTCTGAATTTTTTTTTTTTAATCTTAATACAGTACTAAACTTTCAGTAATATTATGAACAGCACTGAGTCACAGCAAAAGAGACACAAGGAGCACAGCAAGAAGTTGCAAATACATGCACAGAAATAAGAAGTGTTAATGAAGTGTACTTTGCAAAAATATATGTGCAATGCACTGGAAAAGATAAAAGTTTAAAGGATCATATTAAAGGTACAATGGTTGCTCCTGTGATAGGGTGGTGCACTTGAAGGCATTTAAAGAAGAGGCCAAACTGGCTGATATTTGCTCACATGAGCATAAATACTTTTTGTTTAAGTTTCAGTGTGTGGGGCACACCTGTGGAACCCGCCGGACCAGAATGGCACTCATCACAAGACACAAATGCCATTGTCCCCGGCAATGGGTTCGGCTCTAAACAAAACAAGCAGAGTGGTCTGCTGGGGTGGTGCTTCACTCATGGCCACCCTGCCTCCTGAGGCAGAGTCCAGCAAATGGACAGCAGCTGGCCGGAGCAGTTTGTCCAGCCCATGTGGCCAATTGCAAGGCAACATGCTTTACCACTGCAATGGAGAACAGAAAAGCACGGTTGTTGCAGTATAAATCACAGCTCAACGACAATAGTCTTCTTGTGTAACACATGCGATTCGACCAGATCACAGTTGCTGGCACCCCCAGCCTGGACTAACCCAACTGTCCCAAGCAATTCTGCCCACCACGGACATGTTGGGGCCACCAACGGGTCCAGTCTGGGTTCCAGTCAAAGAACACCATTTTCCCTATCAAGTTGCCTCAAAATCCATTAAATGGTACAGATCATCTCTCACAAGATGTTACCCAAAAACAACTGACTGGGGACACCCAGACACACACCCTCAACCATACGACCTCTTGGTCAGACACTTATACAGGTCAACAGTCATAATAAAAACAGTCTCAACAGCAACAATGAAATAAGTAAGAGGGAACATTTCTTCCCGGTCCCATCGGAGTGCTGCGAGTAAAGAATCAGCCTGTTTTTTTCCCCCGTCTCTCTTTTTTTTGCTTTCCCCTCCAGCAAACAGGGCTGTCTATAAATAGCTGTTATTATATGGAGAAGAACAGTGAGTTACCCCTCTCATGGGGGCGTCTGTACAGCTGCCATAGCAACCAAGTGTCATCGGAACATTGGAGCTGCTGTTGGCAGGGAGTTGTGACATCAGAAGTCTGGAACACATGCACTTCACTGATAGGTTGAATATCACTGTGACATCACATGTCTGGAAAACGTGGTGTTCATCGATATGTTGAACATCACTGTGACATCACCGGCCAGGAAGATACTGTTCACTGATAGGTTGAGCATTATTGAATATCATTTATTCATTTGTTTGGCTAATGGGACAGCCAGTAGCCTTGCGGTTAAAGCCATCGTATTCCAGTTGAATAACCCAAGTTCAAATTGATGTTACAGACATGATCAAGGCATCTACCCTAAATTGATTCAGGAAAAATGTATCTAGCTGTTCAAAGAGAAAATAATATTAAGTACCTTGTTATACCAATGTCACATTGTAAGCCACTGTAGACTAAATGATGGTTGATGATGACATCACAGGGTTGAAATGTGCTAGACTAAGGGTTAGCAACTCTGACGTCCACTCCTTTCCAAACTTGGTCCAATCTGTGGTCTTTTCCCACAATGATGTCAAATAATCAATGAGAAAACCCTGATACATACAAATACTGGGGGGGGTCTCGCCGAAAGGCGGCCACATTACAACCCTCTGCATTGTGATACACAACAGTACCAAGCAACTGGTGGGCAGTGGCAACATCACATTGACTTTCGGACACAGCAGCCACAACCGCTCTGATACAATGTGCTCTGCCATTCAATAGGCCCTCTCTTACCACCACTAAACAGCCATCAGTGGTCTACGGCCACACCCAGGGATACTCTCTTCTGCATCACCACACCCCAGTGCCAGCTGGGAAAGGAGACCGCTCTACTCTTCCTGCCTTGCTCTCCCCAAAGCCCTGGTGGTAGCATTCAGTGGGGCCTAGTTCCACTGCATGTTGTTGCTCCCCAGTCAGGCCTGGTGCTCTGCATGAGAGCATGAGGCCCAACAATGAGGGCCATTGTCCTGCCCCATGTTCCCCCGCAGTGATGCAGCTCAGTCTGCCAGCATCTCAGGATATCGGCCAGCATCCCAGTGTGAGTAGAAGCGAGCAGAGAAAAGGGACACGCCAACACCGGAGGTGTGAGACCCCCCCACACTCAAGCGAACACATCAGAACGTGGTGAGAACAGCAGGAGACATCCCCGTGGATGTGAAATGAGCACCACGTCGCTCATCCCATCTGCCAGTACCTGAGGTGAGGGACAGAACACCACCCCCTCCTCTGTAATATGCCGGCCGGCAACCAGGCGGCTAAACACCAGGGCCGAGTGAACAATACTAGGTTTAAGCTACATTACAAGTACCTGGTGTTACCTTCCCAGCATGCTCCAGGCTGATATTATGTACACACAGGCTATGAATAAAGCCCAAAACAAGCAGGTGTTGGTTTGCAGCAGACAAGGCCGCGCATCGTTCTGCTCATGTATTCGGTGTCTTTATCTGCCGCTTCATCTGTCTTCTCCGTTACACCGATCTGACTGATTGGCAGGTGAAATGGGGGTGGGGATGGAGAGGTATCTGGTCCCATTTTCTCCTGCAGCCTTACTCCTTCATACCTGTGCCACCACAAGTGCAGTCAGGACCTGTCAGTGCCATATTCCAGCAAGGAAAATGTATCTAGGCAGGACAGAAGCCCTCACCAACAGTGGACACAGTGGACAGAAGTCACTAGTTCAGGAAATGCACCACCAAAACTTCAAATTGTACCCTTCATAAGCCCTGTGGTACATCTTGGGAGAGTGTCAGAGTCTATACCCGATCTATAGTCATCAGTTCGGAAAACCCTATTTGCCAGGGCTCGACATTAAAGGATTTCAGACTATCCGTAGCAGATCATTCTTCAGTCTGCTGCAGTACCTCTTTGATGAACAGGTGGACAAACTAAGATAAAATAGTAAGAAATTCAATGAATAAATGACAAATGCAATCCTAATAATGAAATTGTGTGATGTCACTGAATGCACCATTTTCATTATTCTCTAACCTAAAATTGACGTAGCTTATCAAAGGTAAAAGGATATAGCACCAATATCCTGTTATTTGGAAAACTTATTTATGGTCAAAGCTTTTTGTTAGTATACTTCCAAAAAAAATTTCTTTCTGACATTTCATAATTGGATACATGCAAAGTCTGATGGGAATAAATAAAATATAAAATGTACCGATTCTGTGGACAACCAAGCACAAAATGTCAAAACCTGTTTGCATCTATCTTGTTTAAAATGTTAATCTAGGTACACTGATTTATCCCTTTATAAATTTGGTTGTTTTTACTCAAACTATTCTGTGCAAATACAGCAGGCGTGATTTCAACCTGGGCCATTCGAGTGCAAGCTGGCAACTCCAAGCACTATACCACCTGTTGCCCCCATATCAAGCCCAACATTATATTTCTTTATTTGAGCGTTAAGAGTGAGATTTCAGTCTACAAAACTGAAAACTGAAATAGTGATGCTGGCAGGTAATCACATCCAGATGAATAGATACGCAGATAAAATCTACACATAGCACTGCAGGCCAGCACACGATGATACAAGGCACACCAGCTGTAAGCTAAATGCTCATACTTTGTGCCATGATGCTGTTGGAAAAGAACGCTCCCCGAAGCCAGCAGGGCCGAGTTGCTGTGAGAGAGAAAGGGGAACAGAGACAAGAGGAAACGGAACTGCCCGTGTTTCTAAGAAATCTGCTTTGGTTGTTTGTGAGTTTATGGGTGGGAGATGGACAGCCAGCGCTCTGTGGTCGGCCCTCCCTTTCAATGGTACTCACGGGATTAGAGTTCTCCGTTGCATCTCATGCATACAAGCTACTAGGCTTTCCCCAGTTTCCAAGATGATGCCCCGATGGCAAGGCTTTTCCTCCGCGGCCAGACCACTTTGTGGTGGTTTTCAGAGCAACCGAACAGGCATCTGATCAAATATGCACTATAAAATAAAATCCTAATTTCTTGAAACTGCATATCTTTGGGGGGGGAGGGAGAGAGAGAGAGAGAGAGAGAGAGAGAGAGAGAGAGAGAGAGAGAGAGAGAGAGTCACACTCCTGATGAACTCAGCAGCACCATCTGCCTGGTCAAAAATCTCTGTGAACTCTTTAATATGCAATAACAGCCTGCTTCTGAGACACCAACTGTCTTAGTCAATGCATGATGGAAAGAGCGCATCAGAAGGACAACTGTACACCCCAGAGGTGGGGTAAATCTGGGCTAACAATGGCCCAGGAGACTGACTCAAAGCCTTTTACAGCGTGGATGATTGTGTTTCCGCACCAGTAGAAAAACGCTCTCCACGGACATAGAAATGCTTAACAGCATTGGGTGTAATGGACTGCTATAACTTTATTAGTTCTTACAGTAATATAACGCAGCACTACTATATTCAGTATAGTATTGCAGTCACTGCTCCTAAAGTTATATTAATATTTACACTCATCCATTTACAGTGTTGGGGTTGCACACTAAACTACATACATTTATAAACCTTGGAAATTATTACTTTATCAGACCAGAGTGAGCACCTTGCTTAAAAACAGTACAGCAGGAACAGAATTAAAACTTGGGCTGTTTTATTGCAAGGCGCTGATTCTGACTGCTGCACCACTTACTGCCCCGCCTACTTTATTTTGCTTTTACTGTATAAAGTGTCAGTCAAATTAAACTCTGTTTATGAGATGGCAATAATACACCTCTCCGGTGCTGTGCGGAAGCTATAGTAAATGGACACACATGGAGTGGAGATGTTACTTGATAGCTAATGGTTTTCAGCACACATCTCATAAAGGGACAGCAACCGAAGCTGAAATGTATTTTGTGGACAATACCCATGTAAATGTCGTTATATCTTTTTGGATATTAATTCATTTTTTAATTTAGCTACACCATTCTCCAAAGAAGCTTAGTGTTAAGCTACTTCCTCACTAATATAGTAGCTATGTAACGTTTATCATTTAACTTCAACAATGGTACCAAAGTGGTGGAAGGGATTCAGACCTGAGTCTTCCTAAGTGCAATATGGCATTTCTACCCAATGCTCCACCTGCTGCCACATTTAAAGCCAACAAGCTTTTCTTTTTTCAAGAATGTCTAACCACCATGCCACCTGCTGCTCCTACACTGTTTTTTCATTCTCTTGGTTTGTCACAGATAAGTAGAAAATAATCTATAGTCTTTCAGGTATTTTGATTTAATCTTTTTGTGTTTACTGCTTGCCTAAACAGACCATCATGAATAATGATGTATCAATGACTTTTCGATCTTTTTATGTTTCATGCAAAATAAGTGATAATTCTCTGCTTAATGTACTTTATTTCAGTGCGATGAGAGCTGTCTGAGATGTGACCATTTTAAGCAGCGCCCACCGCTAACAGACACGGGTCACGTCAGACAGTGCTAAAGTTGGTTGAGAAAATGGAGGGCGACTAGGCTGAGCTCAGACAGCCTGATCGGGGAGGCCTGGATTGGCCAGCAGATCAGGGCCTGGCCCCTGTCGCTAGCAATAACACCCGAGCTTGCTGGAATGCCATCTTCAATGTGGAAAATATTCTGCCGTGCATTGCTCTGTGTAAGAAAACGGGTATTTTTAGTAGCAGAGAGCGAGGAGAAGAAAAAAGTAAGGGGGGGGGCCCACTATTCATTAGCGGGCATCCCAGAAACGAAAAGGAAGAGTGTCAGAGGTAAAGAAGAAACAGAAAAGGTCAGAGAGGGAGACAAAGCAAGACGGAGCAAGAAAGCGAGATGGGGGAGAGCGAGAAACTGTTTTCAGAGCGACTGCAAAACCGCACGGGGATTTCCTGACGCGAACAAATGCTTTCATGGGTCCATCGGCTCCCACTACACTGTAGCAGCAGAGCATGCACACGGCACAGCCCAAGGAGGAAATCAATTGTAGGGAAAAGATGGTAGCCTGCTGCTCGGCATCAACACACTTTTCCATCAGGGCCCAAACCAACAAACTGTGTTGCAGTTGTTGACATTTGCACAGTTTACAAGGCCTCCCACAAGTTCATAGATTTCTGGGCCAGAAGGTATTGCGATGGTTAGAGCCACCATCTTGAACCTCAAACAACTTCTCTAGTACCAATGAGCAAGGTGTTTACCCTGAACTGCTCCAGGAAAATTTACCCAGCTGTGTAAATGGGTAAAACAATTGTAAACAATAGCTTAAGACTGAAAGAATCAGCTAAATGCGTAAGCAACAACATCCTCATCCCATGTGTTCCAACCCCCTTGACAGATGATTATGCCAACGGGGCGAAAGCTCTAGAGCGCAACATGGAAAAAGTAGTGCGGAAAACCACATGATACCCTGGTAAAAAGATGACAGTGAAGCATCACTTCGCTGCAGAGTCCACTCCCCCAACCAACACCACATGTGAACATGATCAAGAAACGAATGTTCAGTTCTACGAACTGGGCACAGTCAACGTGTGTCACGTCGCGACAGCCGCCGCCTACAACAAATTATTTATACAGGACACCTCCGTTTGCATCGTTTCATTTACATGTGCTCGACAGCAGTGTTTGAAGGTGTCGTTCTGTTCGGTTCGCCAGGACATAGGATGGGCTTTCCAGCTTCTTACAAGCAACCCTAACAATGGGAACAGCTGTGAGGACTGTTGCTGAACTCTGGGTGTAAATGAGAGTACAGAGAACCTCTACCAGCTGCTGGCTACCAAGCCATGCTGCTGTGTGCTGAGCCGCTGCTACTGCTTGCAAAGTGCTAGGTTCCGGATGATGCTCAGAGACCCGTGGCCAGACTGGAGAGTTGCAACCTATTAGTCTGATATACAGTGCACATGGGGGAAGGCTGACTAAAATACGCTGACATGGGCACAGATCTCAGGAGTGAACTTATTCTCCCCTTTCATAGGGATCAGCATTTTTTTTTTTTTTTATTTTTAAACTTGCTCTGCATGCACCTGCCAACCTGGAAATCGGGGTAGGGAAGTAAAGGGAGAGCAGGTGGCAGTGGGGAGTACACGTGTTTTGGAATGGGCAAGATACCCTATCTTCTCTCTCATTGCTACAAACAGGGGCCAAAAATACCCACATGTCCTGTGTACCCTACTGTGCTCAAAATCAGAAGCTGGAGAACAAGGGACTGCTATTTTTGATCAAGATCTGGCTCAGCCCAGTCCCAGGGCACAGTACCTGCCATGCATCACACCATTGTTCTCCTTTGCTATCCAAGGAATTGCCTGCACATGGAAACCGTCTGACTTACTGCCCGCCAAAACATTCCTATAAGGCAGAGTAAAAGAGTAAAGCGACCTGCCATGCAAGTACATCTTTTGCCCTTGACACCATCTTCTATCAACAGGATTAGTCACTCACCAAAGGAATAGTACCCAAACGGTGGACAGGGCCCTTTTTCTCCAAAACAAGCCCGTTTAACTCACTGATCCTGATTAAAAAAAAAAAAAATTTTCTCCCAGTGTCAGCCTTTAAATCCAGGCTTAAGACTTATCTGTTTGCTTCTGTGTACCTGTTGTAGTTTTTGTTGAATCCTGCATCGGGCACCTTTTCTTGGGAGATACTGGCATCCTTGTATGTGTTATGTTGGTAGCAGCTGCCTCTTTTTCTTTTCTGTCTTTTACTGGTACCCTGTGGCAGCACAGGAGTCACTACCAATGCAGAAGGTCTGATCTCCCCTGGTATCTCATATTGTGAATCCTGCAATGGTATCACTGTGACTGTGTTAATAGGAACTGATGACTGTATACCGCAACCAATGGGTTCTGGAACCTTGGGCTTGGACACAGAATTGAACTTTCAGAAACTGTAGTGCAGGCTTACCAGTTGTACAGATTTTCTTGTATTAGTCTTATCCATACAGGTTCCCTTTCTTAGCAGGAGGAGTGGGCAGCCACTAACACTTGGGATGACAAGAAGTTTATTTTTCTCCCTTTCTCAGTAGTTGGGAGTTTTTTGGTTTTCTTCTCCTCAGCTGCCAGTTGGCTTACTCTATAGTTGCTATAACTGTTGCTTTCTGTCACTAACTGGAACTTTGTTCAGTGATGTATCATTTTAGTGAAAAGACCACTGTATTTTCAAAAATGAATCGAAATTCAGCTTGCCTTTATTTTTCGTTCTAATTATACATTAGAAAACATTCAGTAGTTGGAAAAAATAACTTTTCAAACACCTACACAAGTTAGTAAAGATTGTTGAATCTAAGTGCCGTTTCCATTTCGATGTGGATTTCTTTTTAACTTCATAAGGGTTTCATGATGCTGAGTGAGGCTAACCTGATGTTGGGGAGCTGCTCAACACTTGACACATCATTTAATTCTAAACTGAAGTATGACAAAGGCACCATTTGAAGGACATTACGGTGAGTCACTAAGGACGTGATTCTCAATGTAACCTCTCAGCTCCTATCGAATATCTTACAGTATTTCACTCTCAGTCTCCGCTGTGCTGTGTGATCCAGAACCTGCGACCTAAACAATTTCTCCTGTCAATTTGCCAAGTCTATCTTCATATAGCAGAGACAAAAATGATGGACATCAAGCTGCATCAACAATGTCCTGCCCAGCACCCTTCTCAGCCATGTGTTCACCGTAAAAGTGCTGCTCATGTTCATGTGTGTGCTCTTCATGTACAGAATTTATACTCTGGTCTTGAGACTGAGCTGATTTACGCTTCTTTTACATAATCAAAAAGCTGCAACACCGACAGACATTTCCTGTGTCATGCACGCTTCTTAATAAAACGCCCACATATTAATTAAGATAGGGACTTTTCAATATGCAGACGCTTTTGGCACAACCCAACTGGTCCTCACTTAGAGATCTTGACCACATAAAAGCACATGAAGACTGGATCTGACACCACAGTGTAGGATTGGTATCCATCCGACCTTGAAAATCTGCACTTGAAACTTGCACTTCACCGTTAAAGAAAATCCAATGAACAAACCAGCGTTTTCAGCTCCGGCTCCTTTTCAGCTCTCAGTTATTCTTTAACACCGTCAGTGCTTTCATAGTCTTCAATTGGTGAAAATGATCTGCCACACAATGTAAAGAGCACTAATAGCTGAACTGCTTTGACTGTTTCACATGTATACTGTACATTTGTCAGCAGCCCCACATCTCTCAAAGATAGAACATTTTGACACAAGTACAATCTGGTCATTTTTGCAGAAGATATACCTGTGTCCCCTCAGCAAAACACACAAATACCATAGTTTCACACAGTGTGATACAGGAGTTACTGTCTTTCAGTCTTAACTGAAAGCATTAAATGTGCAATCATTAACCAATAAAACAGGGGTTGGGGAAACTATTCAAAGACAGACAAATAGATCTTTGTTTCTTAATATTACTCCTACCAGTACATGTATGACCAAGGTGGATCAATATTAACTGAAGCCTCAGCTCTCTGGATTGTCCCAAAACAAGGAAAGCCATAGCAACAGAGAGTTCCCTGAACCCAAAAGCAGACCATCCATGCCAGAGTGAGGAGTGGCACTGCACCCAACAGTGCAAGAATGCCACACAAATCAATAGGACCATGACCCTCTGGTCAATAATGATTAACTGTAACACCAAGGTCAGATCTATAGACATTCAAACAGTTCTAAATGCAATTGTTAAAAATATTTGACATGTAGCATGTTTCCCGAACCTGGGGTGATATCACCGAGACCAGTGAGGGAAAGTGCTCCTCACTCACTTGAAGTTACATGTTTGAGGCACCTCAACAAGGGAGATAGGGATAAACACAGAAGTGCATTAGATCGCTTGACTGACGATGACCACGAGTTACCTGTGGGCCACAAAACTGGTGCTCAACAAAGAGTCACAGTTTCATCCATAGTGACCTTCCAACACTGTTTCTGAGCATCTCTGTAATCTTTAACCCAGAACAAACTTCCATTTAACCACTCTGAAAACACAGGGTGGGTAACCAAGAGAAGGAGGGGGGAGGAGGGGAGAAAAAAAAAAAAGAAAAAAAAAAAAAAAAAAACTATCAACCTGTTTGTCTAAAGTCTCTAGCAGTTCTGTCAGAATATAACACTTGACAAGGTGGTTCACAACATCAGCTAAACAAGTATGCAGACGCTCCCTTTGGCCGACTAGCCGTTGAGGCTGCTGATCGTCCACCCAGAAAACTGTAAATTCACCAGGTTTCTGGTTGAGTGCTAGCAGTCCTGAAATGAATATGCTGCAAAAAGGAAGACAGCTGACCTTAAGTGGATATCGGTTTATTGAGCCTAACTGCTCTCGTGTCCTTACATGCCAGTTATAAGGCTCCAGGCAAGGTTACCCTTTGTTCGGCACCAAATCAGAGCCAGAAATACCAACCAAAAACGAGTGATCCGAGTCAGCCGTGTCCCGACCGGCTCTACCAGTCTACCCGATGAACCTTGGCCTGTTGTGGGACTCAAAAAAAACATGCTCCAAAACTATACCTCCACATGGACAGTACAGGGATAGGTGCCCAAACAGCCTGACGCCCTGCCCCACATTCCACATGCAAATGAGAAAATGAAAAGTGACGCAATGCCATGTAGTCATTCCTTTGGTCGCTGATGACTCTCTCCCAACCTGGCACAAAGGTGATAATCTGCAAAACAAATTATAATACAGTCGCTGACTGTGCAGAGAATTCAAACCGGTCTGACTGTAGGTCTCAAAAGCAGGGTGTCTGGCCTTCCAGTGGGCTGCTAGCTTTACACACACCTTGGATACTGCACCACTCTTGCTGCTAGAAACCAGCAACATACTGGCATCCGACAGCCCCGTGGGAGTTCTTTATCACATACCCAGGCAGACTTAAACATCCTGAGTTTGGAACAGCAGCATTGACAGATGCAAACTGCCAAAACGGATAGATCAAAAGTCATTTTCTCCCTCACATGGAAATATTTCATGCTCAACAAAGTGCTGAACTCGGGATTTTTATTTTTGGTGCAAGCATTACGTTACCAATGAAGGCAACATCAAGTCAACCACATAAGCGACCAGTCTTCTTGTTAATCTGCAATGGAATTTTTTTTTTTTTTTTCTATAGCACCTCAGCACACTTTCATACAGATTTCATTTTTGTTTTTTAAAGTGACAAAAATGAAAACTAAAAAAAATCTCCAAGATATAATAAATGGATCATAATCATCACATCAGACATAAAGCCAATACTTTTTACGGTACAAGACATCGTCTCACAGTGGTTATAAATAATGAATGCACAGCAGTTTATTAGGAGATGCTTTCATCCCAAGCTGCTCACACAAAGTACCATTTTACACTTTACTAAAGCACTTCAGCTTAAGTATTCATCGGTTTGTCTCGAGGTTATAACATCAGTTTAACTGCTGCCTCACCTGCCACTTCTTTGCAAACCTGCTTGCATAACAACATCAAAAAGGCTGGAACAGATTCTGCTACCCCTGGCAGAAATGTGAGAAATTTCCACTGCCAGCATGAAGGAGTGAGACACCCGGCCTGAACATTTGCGAGTGCAAACTGTTTAGCTTTATTGATTCATTCTACTGACTCTTTTCGTCAAAGGAATTTTAGTATGAGGTGTTGCACACTAAACTGTTTACAGCGAGTTGCCCATTTCTATACCTGCGTAGTTTTTACCCTCACTTCAGTTCAGTTGTCTAGGGCAAGTACAGTCATCCTTCGATTTATGTGCACTTGCACAGAGCGCTGTGGGCACATACATACATAAATAAATAAATAAATAAATAAATAAATAAATAAATAATCAGTCTAACAAAATAAAAACTCCCACTTCAGAGTTTCATCCAAATGTGTAAAAATAAATTATACACAAATCCCCAGTTTGCCATGCTGTGTGTATACGTGTGCATGCTCATGTGTGTCATGCAATGGGCATTATGTATAAAGCATGTGGATCTTTAAGAGGGCAACTTTATGAAAAGTTTGACCCTGGGAAAGGCGGATATGATGTTCACGTACAAGCAGCTGGTGCAGCAAAGGTTCAAATAGAATGAGCTCCTGCTATTGCAGCTTTAAGAGAGATGTGTATATAAATATATTAGTCACAACTGGTCAGTGAATGATGTAATAATGTGATGTGCAAAATGTACTATACATAAAAAACAAATTGTGCCACAAAATTCCAGCGCTCTCGGATGCACTGCTATTGAGTGGTTATGTTATAGTTCTCTTACGCAGTTAATAATGTTCTGCGTTACTTAATAAAGGTCAATTTATTCTGCATCCTTCCATCACTCACTGCCGAATTGACTTGTTGCTCTTTAAAACTTTCCATCCACTGGCATTTCTCAAGGAAATGACACCTGCAATAATAGTATGGTGGCAGCACGATCCCTGTGCATGTGTGCTTGCAGCGATTCCTGTGTACTATGTCATGCTGCGTGTGGTACAAACTGTTTGACAGGGTTTTAGTGATATCTGGTAAAGTTGACTAGGAGGTTTTCTGATGGGTTGGGAAGCATCATTATTTTTCCTTATAGGAAATAATGGTCTCGATCGACTTGTTTTTGCACAATGTGGACATTTCAGGAGCTAGTTAGACGTGTAAATTGATGGATGACCGCACCATGACCAAAGGAATTATGGGTACAGTCAAACCTTCAGCCTTCAAGGGGGTGGGTGACTACTATGTCACCTGCTGGCCATTAAGCCACATAAAAAGCAACAAAGTGGTAGGCGTGAGTTGCTGACTGCACCAGTTACTGGGGTTTGCAAGGTCTGTGTCATGGCAGATGAGGGGAGGAGGGTGGAAGCTACATGAGGAGCTACATGCTGACCTGCCGGTGTAGCGAGGCAACCCGCTCTAGGCACTTAAGCAGATTAGGTGGATTAAATCTGCACAAGTCCTGTAATGGACCTAAATATTAGCAGTTGCCTGTGATACGGTGCTAAGGGAGTTCCTCTTAATGAAATGAGGGGACTTGGGTCACATGTGGGTGGAGTCTAAGTTGTCCTCTGCACCATATTGTGCCCCGCAGGATTCAGACCCACCACCTAGTGACCCCCACCCTGTGGTCACTGAAGCATGCTCATAGTCCAGCCAACCAAGGCCTAACTCTAGACTGCGTGGACACACGTGACCATGAACATGCATGCTGAAAGAGAAATATACACACTTGCACCACCACTCACACACTAACACACATGAACGGACATACAATGACACACTGAAAGACACACATGTGTAAGTGTAACTCACATATCCTTACAAACAAATCCAGGCACAGAGATGTGCACACACGGGCATTATTCACACGTACACAGACATATGGACATGCAGGTGCAATTTATACACACTAACACACGCGGAAACACGGACATGGCCCAACTCACATACACTGACACATACACAGACACATACTTATTTTCAAACGCTGAAAAGTACCCTCACTCACACGTGTGCTCCCACACACACAAGTAAATAACCTCACTTTTAGAGCAGGAAGCTTTGCGTTAGAGCCGTGTATAAATAAAGTATACTGTACACAGGGCAAGCAAAAGAGACTGAACACTTTACAAAAAAAAAAAAAAAAGTCACACACACACACACACACACACACAGTTTGATATAAAACTGGTGATCAGCATATTTCCAGCCAAATGTGCATATCCTTAGAAGAGCCTTGTGTTATGTTATACTGTATACTCGCACATTTTAGGTTAACAGCATTTTTTCCATCACAAACCCTTAAGCTACATTTATGTAGAGAATGGGAATTATTAGTAACATCACACATCCTCGCCAACCTCTTTAGTCTTGCGCTTCGTACTTATTTATATGTAGAAACTCAAAACATAATAGTCACATTAATCAGAACGCTTTTAACAGTAAAACAGTGACATGAACACAAAAGACACTTTCTGACAGACCGCTGATACAGAAGAGGGGGGGGAAATGATCCAGTTAACCAACGTTCGGTTCAAGTCACGGATATGTGGAGGAAGATTCAAGAAAGTAAAAAAAATAATAATAATTAAAATAATAATAATAATAATAATATTTCACAAAGAAAATCAGCAACATGATGGCCAAACATAGCCAAAGCTGCAGTTCTGGAAGGCAGCTGCACAGTTCGTGCAAAGTGGCTTCCCACTACACATTGAGTTAAATGACAACATGTACATCACACACAGTTAGTCTAATATAAAGAAATATCATCTTCTAAAAATGCCGCTTATTTTCGGCAAAAACAAGCACACATGTTGGAGCAATTTTCTCTGCAGGTTGCAGCATGTTTGGGAAAGAGGGAAATCAAACAAAACCACACACTGGAGAGGAAAGGTCTCGGGATTTTTTTTTTTTTATTTAGACAAGGATTGCAAAACGACATCCTGTGTCAGTGAGAAGAGGAAGAAGCAGCTGACAGGACAAGCTGAGGGGCCTGAAGGGTCAGCGGCTGGTGGCCAAACTGCCTCCATCGGAAAGGGGGAACAACAGGTTGGAGATGCAGAGGAGGACTTCTAAGCACGTGGCTGAGTGTGCAACACATCCTCTCGGGGGGTGGGGGACATGTGCGTGTGCAAACACAGAGGCACTCACACATGCACGCAAACCTAGCACCTACTGTCAGCCTGCAGCACCGAGCCCATGTCTGTAAACACAGCAGGGAACCGTTCAAATATTAAAGGGCATACAAGAGGCAATGGAAGCCATATCCCAGGATGAAGAATGGGCCGTGGAGATGTGGGAGGGGCCAGCTGTATACTGCATGGGTTCAGGCAGACACAGGGAGACCGTAAGAGGAGGTGCAACAATGGGCTGAGAGCAAACAGGCCTGTCTACACTGGACCCGCTGCAGTCAACACCTGGGAACTGTGCCACCCAGTTTTCACGGCTTTGGGTCCAAAAAGCGAGAATGACACTTGCTGCCACTTATGGTCGGTTGTGAGGCATTGGTGCGCAAATTTGGATGCACAGAAACAGCAGCCAGGCCCCGGGATTCGGACGCTGTGCAGGCATGTGCGTTTGGAAAGAGAACGTGGCCTCCGAACCTGCTTTAAATAGGCTGGGCGACCACAATCATGACCGCATCACTACTAGTTCTGGATGCGATGACGACAGGAGTGACACTAAACCGAGGATTGAACATATACCAGTGTGAGGGGAAAGAGAGAATGCAAGTCAAGTTTTGCTGGAGGGAACATCTGCACCTGATACCCTGCACACCTTTTACATTTCTGGCAAACTGGGGCTGAGCTGCTGCTCTAGGTCAGACACAAAACCAGGACTGATTCTCTTTGGTTTGAAATAAATGGGACAAAACCCTGCACAACAGGTACTAGAGTGGTTAAGGAACTGGATTTGAGATCAAATGGTTGGAGGTTCACATCCCAGAGGGTCAGCACACTGTTGTACACGGTAAGCTTCAGGAAAATGTAAGAAGTCATAATTAGAAGATCCATCGATCATCGATAACAACTAGTTCAACACAGGGTCACAGTGGTCCAGAAGCATGTGAGGCAGAGATGGGACCTGGATTTTCCCAAAGCACACACCTTTGAACTATGGAATGAACCCAGTGCACCTGGAAGAAACTATATGCAGAATAGATTCAAAGCCACATCTGAATCCAGAGCTCAGGAGCTGTGAAGCACCAGGACTACCTGCTGGTGCTTCACATGCCACCATGCCATCCAAGCCATAAGAAATGTAAGGTAATATGTAAGGGATAAACGTGTCCCTTAAACAACTGTATAATAAAGTGCTCAGTTTCTGAAGACATCCAAGACGAGGCAACGTGTTCGTTTCTTTTGAGACCGTGGAAACCAAGGAACGCTACAGGAACACTACACCCCTTTGTCATCAACAGTCGACACTTTTATTAAATTAGTTTCCAGGTCGCAGTGCCGTCGCCATAGCCATTGTCTTGGGACACCTGCATAACACAATACCCGGGTCTTACAGCGAGTCCTTGACCCTCCGCAACACAAAAGGACGCTCGCAATCGTAACATACGACACAACAGCTCTCGGATATGCACAAAAACAGAAGCTGGGGACTGCGCTGAGCCGCTGTAACCCAACCTGGGGCAATTCGCCTACACGGACACACTAAACAAACAAATAGGCCCTTCTTGGTTTAAAAAAAAAAAAAAAATAGAACACAACAAGAAAATAAGCATAAATGGAAAATTTTGTGGGTCGTTTCCATCTGTCATTTGTTCAGCTGTCAGATACCCAAGATCCTTAATGCCCCAGCGCAAGGTGATGATACGAAACAACCCGGCTGACTGTCCCTTCTTCCCCCACCCCCACCCCCTCTCGCGCTCTCTCTTTCTCTCCCTCTCTCTGCGCGTCATTTGATTTTCTTATTTAACAACCAACCCTGAAAATGCGTAGGAGGAAACAGAGCTAAATTTAGCAGCAGCCACAATAGCTCGCCGCAAGCACTGTCGCTACCCATCCAACTTAGAGACGGACAGAAAAAAAGATGCGTTATCATCTGCGTTGTATCCATTACATCTTCGACGAAAGGCACGATGATCATAAATACTACTTGAGACATTCTCCTCCTGGTTAGTCCGCCACAGCCAGGGCCAACCCTGCATTAAGCACTGAGAAACACTCACAAGCTGCTCATATCAGGCCCGCTATCAGCCAGCTCTTTGCTTTTTTAAAACGAATTTAAAAACTTTGCCTAATGTAATCCTAGAATTCCTTCGCGTGGAAGAGTCGCGTTTGCTGTGCTGGGAAGAAAAGTAAAGCTTCCCCGTTGCTTACGCCGCGCTCTCCGTTCCGTATGCTGGAAAAAAGAAAACAAGTATGAGACGATGAGAAAACCCTAGGATCGCTGCGGCCTTGCAATAAAACACAAGGTGGCTTAATGATTCTATACATTCGCTTTTGGCAGTGTCGACATTTAATCAAACACGGCTGAATATCGCCAAAGGAGGGCTGATATTCTTTAAAGCCGTAGGTAGGTCAGCCTTCTTGTTCCGATTCCCCGCCTGTCATAAACACGGGGCAGATGACTGGCATTTCACACTGTTCTATAAAGTCAGGAGGTGCACGAGAAACAGACAGCAGCTCTGGCCCAAACTCAAACTTCATTAGAAAAGCCAAGTAACTATTCAGTGGTCAACAGTGGCACTCCTCAGTTGCATTGAGGGAAGGAAATGCAGGATCCTCGGATACGAGGGACGCTTTTAAACAGAAGGTCCGGCCTGGGCACAAAGCGCTCCGCGCACATTCGCACGCAACTTCTGGAGGGGGATGGTGAGCGCAAAGAGGGGACAGACAGCTCAAAACCGCAACAGCGAGTCACGGCGCACCACTTGATGTCGGAGGAGAGCCATCATGGAGGACGGTGAATTGCGCGGCGCAGAGCGCCGTAATAAAGCCCTTTCTGTGAGAGTCGAATGCGAGTTCAAGCCTCTCTTGATGGCGTTGAAGAGGCAGCATTGAGGAGAGTCGGTGGCCCAACGGCCGCTCGCGTAGGCCAAGCGAATTAAAAAGCAGTTAAGTCATTTGCGTGTGATGCCAATTGACTTGTGCAACACATGACAATCATGCGGAGGACGGAGACGGCACAAACACATGACTGTCATTCTCATCTGTTAACTCTGTCTACAGAGGATCATCACCTTTCATGGGAGCTCTGCCACCACCCTCACCTGCACTGGCACTTTTTGGACAAGCGCAGCAACATGCCAGGGCCCAGGGTTTCATGGTGTGACTGACACAGAAGAACAGTCTGAGCCCTGCTGGTACCACCTGCACAGCTGCACTACCAGCAAACACAAAGGCCCTCAAGTTGCTCAGGAGGGCAACCAAGCAGAAGCGCTGTTTGCACATAGTGGGCCATCCACATCCTTTGGAAGCCCCGCCCCTCTGCTTCCTGTCCCGGGGGGGGGGGCTCTATGGCTCAGGTGGGGGACAGACTTCCTGCTTGATCTCAAAGCAGAAGTGAAAATGATAGCTTTGGAGAGAAAGGCACAACACTTCAGCAAGGGGTGTTGCTGCTTCGC
The DNA here is from genome assembly GCA_018136845.1 of Heterotis niloticus. NCBI lineage: Eukaryota > Metazoa > Chordata > Actinopteri > Osteoglossiformes > Osteoglossidae > Heterotis > Heterotis niloticus. Next base: position 28,702,995 of record CM030893.1, read on the forward strand.
TGGGGCTCATTGCAACCATCCCCATCCCACCCCCAGCCTACTGAAACCCCGCACTGACCCATCCACAAACCAAAATGCGGGTCTTCTCCCTACATATCCAGTAACTGGCAGAATAGCTTTGTGGAAAACATCCAATTTGGCCCTGACAGCTGGATGCGGTTTTCAACTTTGTTCCAGGAACATGGAGAAACAACTTTTTTTTCCCCTCTCTCTTTAGCCTGGAAGCCAACACAGCAGAGTCACATTTCAAAATTTAACAGAATTCCCACACATCCTCAGCCAGTATAAAAGCACTTTGGTCTTTATCCGTAACAGTCCAGATCAGAAACAAATTTGTTTTTTTTTATTTTTATTTATTTATTTATTTATTTTTATATTTGCCATGATGTAACAGGGATTCATTAGGATTTTGGACTAAATTGACTGGTCATCGGCGCTGCCAGGACATGTCAGCAGACAGTTTATTTCATCATGTAAGGCCAGAACATTACATGTCTGAAACCGGGGCTGATTCATTCCCATAACAAGCCCGTCTGAAACCAAACGTCCAGAGCGCCCGGCACCACGGTCCGAGTGCCATCATTAGCTCCGATGAGAAGAACAAGGCGAACGCTGCATTATTTAGCAACATTCGTTTCATGTTTGTATTTCTGTCCGTCAGGAAAAGGGATACAATATCAAGAAAGACTAGACAGCATAAGCAGAGAATTGGAGTACGAGCTCTGATCGGATCACGTTGCAACCCTGAAAACCCGGGCCCAATCGTGGCTACAAAAAACCCCGACACGATACGTTAATAAGCTGTATTCTGAAAAGCCGGCCACACGAAATATTGAATGCAAAGCGCACCCCCTGTTGCAACGTCTCCGTCCTGCTTTGGGATGTCTCTGTTTGAAGAAAAGACCCAAAGGTGTGTGTAGTTAAGGTTGATTTTTGGAAGTGTGCCCCCACCCACCAGGGTGACACCACCCTCAAGTCCCTGTGTCACACTGTCACACCCAGGTTAAATGCCTTTGCCAATGCTGACTCACCGACTTGACCTTTAACCCTTCACTGCAGACGACCCCTGACTCATCCATTTTGAGGAACTCTCCATTCCAACCAAATAAAATAAGAAATTATTTCATTATAGCACCCCTGAGCGAACATCAGTGCAGGTGCCTGAATGCACATAAAAGCTGCACCCTTCTCTTGCTATTAAAAAATCTGCCTATTAAAGAACAGGAAACAGACAAGAAAGTTCCCAACTCTTACAATAGCTATGAAAACAGATGGCACAGCGGCGCAGCAATTCAGCAGCGCAAAAGGACATGGGTTCGAACCCCACTCAGCCTGGCTAGATTCTGCATGTTCTCACCACGGTTTCCTTTCACAGTCCAAAACATACTGTATATTTTAACTGAACGGATGACTCTAAATTTCAAATCTCTTATATGTTACCTTGCCGCCCTGTGCTGTAAGTGACCTTGGATGAAAAGGCGTCGGCTTTCCACGGCAGTAATTTTTGGAGAAAAGCGTCTACTGAATAAATAAGTGCAAATGTAAAATCCACAAACCAGTCCAGGCTGTCGGACTACGGAAAGCCAAAAAGTAAACGCTCAGCGAAACCCGGGGATGTCCTGTCATAGCGTGCAGCACAATAAGAGAGAAAAGGGCTGAATAATGAGGTAATGTATGGGGCAATTTTCCACACCTTACTATACTATGGGGAACATCACGCTTAGGCACACCCAGAATCTCGCAGGTACTGGAAGTCCAGGGTGGGGAGACACTCCCTGCTTCCATAGTGCATCTGGTTACTTTCTTAACTGGAGAACTAGAGCACCTCACACCCCACACGCACGTGTGTGGGGCACACGTTTGAGTCCCGCAAGAAACCTTTCACAAGCGCTCCCTTTGTGCCCATAAACTGACACGGTGGAAGCACTGCAGTGCTGGTGCCTGAGCGGAGTGCAAGTTGCTCTGCAGCAAACACTCGTCCGCGTGTCGCAGGCGATGCCTCCGACAGCGGCCTTTTCCCCGCAGTACTGGCCTACGCTCCCAGCATCCTCGGCAGGAACACCAAACCCCTGGGTCCCACCATGACCCTCGGGCAAGTACCCAAACCACAGGCCTCCAAGACGGTGACACCAAGAATGCACTCGTCTGTCCCACCGCGTCACCCATCTTCACGTCCTTCCGTCCACCCCGCAGGAAACCCCGGTGTTGCAACTCACATCTGCCAGAACATCTGAAGATCAACCTTCGTATGGAGGAAAACCCTTTACAGGCACAGTCACAATGTGAGAAATGTGCCAAGTGTAGTGAGCAGAAGGACATTTAGGGCCACGGTGTCCCCCCGCCAGCACAGACACAGGCGGACATGAGAGGTCGCCCAGGTCTCCCTGGACCGCCACTGTTCACTGCTCAAACGGAGCGGACGGATGCAGCGGTGCGACCCACAGACACGGAGACGCGAGCCGGACCGCCACACGAAACGAACCGCGCACCCTGCGGCGGAGGCACCCGCGCGTAACAGCCGTGCGCCCGGCGCCCGCTCACCTCCAGAGTGCGGATCTCCTGCTGGGTGAGGTCGTTGGACGCGGCGCACTTGGTGCGGAGCCCCTGCAGGCTCAGGATGGAGATGTCGATCATGTTCTGGAGGAGCTCGCACTGGGCCAGCGCAGCCGTGCCCGAGGCGCCGCAGTCGCCCGTGCAGCCGTGCCCTTGCCCGGCGGCACCCGCGTCCCCAGCTCGATCCGGCTGCTGGTCGCTCTCCACCATCGTTCCGCCTCTGCAGGTCCCGCTATCCATTCCTCGTCATTGGGCTCGGCTGGATGGGGGGCCGGGGGGGTGTGTGTGGATGTAGAAACGGCAAATAACTACAATGTACTAAAAACAGCCCATACGCGGGGGGGTGTAAATTAAAAGCGGACGCACTCTGAAGCGTGTCCCCCCGATTTAAAAACAGTTAAATAATAAATAGAAATAAAATGACTGCGGGCGCGGAGCTCGGCAGCCCGGAGTCCCGCCGTGCGGGTCGGTTTGACAGCGCGGTCACGTCGCCTCGCGCGCCTCCCGCTCGCGCTCACTGGCGGCGCTCACAGCGGCGCTCGCTGTCCGTTAGCGCTGGCGCTAGCATTATACGGCGCGCTGCCTGCTGGGACTTTGAGTTTCTTCTCCGGCGTGCCTTCCGAAGCGTCAACGGAGGCGTAGGGCTCCGGATTGGTCGAAGCAGGTGCACGCTGGGAGATGCCGTTTCAAACGTTCTCCGCGACTATTTATTTTAGCGTCCACGAAAAACACCGTAACTGAGTTCTGAGGGCAAGTCGGCGAACTGGTCGCGGCGGGTGCAGTCTGCGGCGTAAATTTAAAGCTGCGTTTTAGTTAAATGACATTTGTTTTTAACATCCCCGTACACGCACAGTACTTCAGCGAAGGGAAATACACCGAGCTGGTCGACGCGGGTGCATTCTGGGAGATGAAGTTTAAAAAGCATTCTGGGAAATTGCTTCTGTCATTTTGACGTTTTATAACGTCAACAAAGGTGCTTTTTTTACCGTAGAAAAGTTCCCCGACTTGTTGAAACGTATTCTGTTTTGTTTGTTGTCAATTAAACGATAAAACGCGAATTTAACAATGAAAATAATTAAATATTTGAATTTGGAAGGAAACAGAAGGTAAAATTCCATGTGTCCAAATGATGCTGTGCAAGTTTCATTTTAAATGATATTTTGAGTTAAGATCAGCTTTAAAAAACAGAAGTCAGCTCGTGTTAAAATTAGTCATAGTGTGTGGAGTGGCTCGGCTGTGCACGATCTCAGTGTTTGGGATGCCTTTATTCCCACACTGGTTTCCAGAAAGCCTTGGAAATATTGGAATGAAGCACCTACATGTAAGAAGCTGGCATGGTCAGTATTTTCGGACGGGAGAAGCGGAGAAACTCATGAGGATGGCGCTGAGGAGTTTGCAGTGCTGTGGGACAGCGCGGCTCTCCCGAGTCCTCTGATGTCCCCGTCGGCGGGAGCCCTGCCACGGTTCAGGAACAATGACTAGATGGAAGAGGCCGGAAAAACACTTCTTCAAACAACAAAGGACTTCCTTTCCTCGGCATTCCACTGCGATTGCTCTGGACATGCGTGCTAGACGTTTGCGTGCTTCTTCCTTGTCTTTCTGTCACCCACGGTTTCCCATTTGTCTTAATTAAAGAAGTTTTACTTTGAAATCTCTAAAGAGAAACTCATCCTGTTAAAGCCTCCTGTGTGTAATTACTGCATTGTTTTTCGGTTACAGCGATATGTATTTACGCTTATTGCCTTTTCTCCCCATCATATTCGGAAAGTAAAAACTGTGCTCTTCTTGCATCTGCCTCTGAATTATTAATACCACTCTTTTCTCCCACTTTTTTCAGCTGTTTATCCTTCCTCAGTCATGCCAATCTCGAGAACCATCTTGGATTCACTGGACAGCGGGCTAGGACGGGTACACCTTGGCACCTTGGACCAGTCCATTGCAAGGTTAAGTTCTCAATTTTGGCTGCAGTAGAAATACATCATGTACGATAACAGCAGTACAATAAGTTCAACCTAACAACCTAACAAAAGTGGGAATTGAATCATTGTGATTGGGTTAATGGAGACATCCAGTTTTGCCTGCTGCTGGGGAACCCGGCCACAGAAAGCTCACAGGAGGTTCTACCATAGAGAGGAGATTTGCTCCAGCCACATGAAGCCAGCAGGAAAGTCTGATGTGCGGGGACTCTGGAACAGACAGGGGCATCCAGTTGTAGATGGTGTTTGTCTTGTTCCCTCATTTCTAGCATCTGAACGTATGCTGCAGCCGAGTCCTAGTTTGGTAAAACCCGATATGTGGTTGGAAGCTGTGCTGAACCATCCTCATTCTCGTCCTCGTCCTCAGCTTTCTCCCTGATTAAGACGTTCCGACCTCCTGCTTCCACCAGGCTGATGTTCTTTCTGGCCCACAGGAAGCTGCAGGACAGGAAGAGCAGAGGACAAGAGGTGCTGACTGATAGTGGTGCTCTCTCCTACAATGGGTGGTCTTGGGTGATGTTTGGTAGTAGGGATGGGGGAGGTCATTGGCTCTTGCTGAATAAGACATTACTGTGCACATTCACTGTGGACCCCTACATAAGCACCCACCCCTCTATCAACCCTATACTGTGCATGCTATCATCCCCTTCCCAAAAACTCATCCAAAGCACAGAGCCTCTAAGTGTACAAAGCACAAATCTAATTCTTAAAAATAAGTGCCGGTGCACCCCTTATTCGCATGTTGGTGTGTATAGTCGGTATCTGCAAACTATTCATTGTTAAATTTAGAACTGCTGCAGCAAATAAAAGAAACCAGGAGATATTGCTAATGTTCATAACCTATAGGTTTTAAAAAACGAGAGACATTTCCAACCAACAGAAGGGAAGTGGGCACACTTGCAGCGCAACTTAGTGCATCCTGGGTAATGAAATGTGGTTATGAGGCTCTTCTGAACAAATTCCCTGTATTACAGTGGTCTTCTGCTGAGAGAACAGCTCAGCCAGAAAAGCAGATGGTCCGGGGGGGCCGAAATGGGAAGTCGCAGTTCTCGAAGAGCAAAACATACAGATGCAGACAACTGAGTATCGGCCCATTGCAAGCACTGGTATTTGCTGAAAGATGGAGCTGATATGCTGAAATTTCTCCCAGAAATGTTGAGAAGTTCAAACAAAGAGCAGAAACGGGTAAGTAGTAGACGGTGAATGCACCAAATTTGTGATTTGTATAATACAACAGCTTAATCTGTATCATCGTCCGGTGTAAAATAGTTGGGTTCCAAGGTAACGAATCAAAGGGCCGGTTTCCACAACAGAGTTTTGGCAGCGCTCATATAAAGGTAGGAAGCGCAGACAGTTTAGTCTTTCCCATGGAGGAGAAATGCGCCATGCACACTATAAAGAGACCCCAGAGGAGCACAGGAAGAACTGTAAGTGCTCATCAGTCTGGAGAGGGTTATATAAACCATGGCAGAATAGTTTGGCATCCATCAGTCCTCTGTAAGACAAATAGTTTACAAACGCAAATCGTCGAGGGCCTTAGTAGCTTTACTTAGAAATGAGCCTCAACAATCATAAATATCAGACAAAACAGCGCAAAAAAATCAGCCAGGACTTCTGAAAGACCCCAGGAGCACTTCCAGGAGTGAGAGGCTGTGTGTCGCAGCCAAGACCGTGTTTACAAGAGTGATGCGGCACAGCGTGCGGCCAAGAGGAGGCCTCGAGGCGGGCCTGCGTTGGAAAGCGCCGTTTGCGTCGGATCCTCCGCCGGGTCTCTCATCCCTGGACAGAATTATGGTGAGAAAAATGGCTGATTACAAGGCAGGTCGTGCAGTGGCTCACTTTTCCTTTATGGGTTCTTTTCTGAAACAAATTTGGGTTTTTGTGATTAAGGTTGCTTTTTATACTTCATCCTTCATACCCGGTGCCCTTATTTTTCTCCATCACAAGTGATTTTATTGCCTAGTGATGTATTGTCTTTTCGCTTTTCTATTTATTCCGGGGCAAGTAGTTACCACTTATTTCTACAGTGGTTTAAAGTAGAATAAACATCTAAACCTGCTTCGGCTTCTCTCATTCAGTTCATAGATGAGAAAAATTAGGCCAGTTAGGAGGGTTTTGCTTAAAATTTCATATATTGCTGCATTGCTGTCATTATGAAAAAATTAAAACTTTGAACAGTGCTCATATTATACAGAATTAACAGGTGTACCGAGGGAGGATGGGGCCCCCAGTGTTCAGGTAAGCCCGCCTCACACCTCTCAGTATAAAGTAATTCTTTATCTGACCGCAGTGTCTGACAAAAAAAATAGCACCAAAACAAGTTGAAACCTCGCCAAAGGAGATAAGGTTACAGTCTCTGCTCAGATTAAACTGTTTCTGAGCTGGGGACGGGTTGGTGACGGGCGACGAGCGACGGGTGAGATGACACAGATCCAGCAACCGTAAATAAAATGTGTGCATCACAGCTCGGGTTATAGGTTCGTAGGAGATGGACATCACAGAACATTTCTTCATGAAACTTTTTGCTCAGTGTGTCAAAGCTGCGGGCAGATCCCTCACAGAGCGACACACACCTGAATGCGAATATCTGCTTCTCCTCTCATCGGCGTGACCTCACATTATTACTTAGATAATTCATTCAGTCACACGCCGTATTTTTCTAATAATTTGTAATGTGTTGTTACGTGACGGTGGAGTAAAAATGAGCTGATGCTCAGGCTGGTTTCATCCCATGACTTTGCTAAATCTCTCCCTCTCGCTGCCCTCTTCTTGCATCAGCCACGCACCACTGGCCACTTTGTTTACCGCCGTGCCGCATTTTCCCGTGACGTCACCTTTCCCGCATCTGGAGCAGAACGTGGGGGGGCAGGCCGAGGACAGGTGACGCGCACACGCGCACACACACACACACACACACACACACACACACACACACACTTGCCCCAGCAGGTAATTATCAGCATGGGGTTCAATGAGGCAGTGCAAAGACCCTGCTGGATTATTCTAGCATCATAGTAGTGGAGTGTGGTGGGGTGAGTTTTCCCCCACCGCGCTGGGGGGCATGGCATGCGCAGACCTGCCTACTGCTTTCCCATGGGAAAGTGCTCTATGCACAGAGCGGACTTTGGGGAGGGCCAAAGTGGAGGCTGCCAGATCCCTGCAGGGGCAGCTCTGAAGGGATATGTAGGCAGGAGCCTTCTTCCCAGCCTTGGCAGCACGAGGGACCCCACCTCCTGGCGCTGACCTGGACCCCTGCCCATCCCAGCCCACATGCTGAAAACCACTTTCTCTGATCAGGGATCAGATGTGGAGCCAACAGGCGCTGGAAGAGTTGGGTTCTGCATACGCTTGTGGCTGAATCTGGTGTCTCTGCCCCTCTCAGCCCGGGGATGGGGTGTGGAAGGCGGCTCAGTCCCAGCTGCCCTGTCACATCCCTCGGGCTGGCTGTGGGGACGTCCAACACCAAGGGACCTGGAATCAAACTGACCGCCGACCCCCCACAGAGAGACGTCTTGTCTTAAGGAGAATTCAGCAACAATTCTGCTGAGTGTAAACCAGAAATGCAGAATCGGGTCCAGAGTTTTTCAGAACAACAACATGTGGTCAGCGGTGGGAAACATCTGGACGTGTGTGCACCTTTGGAGGATGGGAGCAGTGCTGTACTGGCATGGGGAGCAGAAAGGCCATCCTCACTGCTGGGGCCCTGTTGCGGTTTCCAGCTGTGAGAGTCAGCGGGGGGATGGGGGTCTGTCTGGGATCGAGGGGCCATCAGAAGGCCACACCCCCCCAAGGTGATGGTCAGTGGGCAGTATGTACACACCCCTCCCTGGCCACCTTGTTTACTCCATGTACCTACAAATGTGCTGTTTTAAAACTGTTTATTCCCTGTTTAAAAAATCAACACGACACAAAATCCTGGATTCGTATGCAATCTGGTATATACAAACTTTCATGTAATAAACAGCATCTAGTAATTTATCTTATAATTCCAATACTTCTTTAATACTAATTAATCATAATTATTTTTTCATCATATTTTATGCATTAAAACTTAGTTTATGATGTGATTGTTGTTCAGATTATTATGTAGCGCCCTCTAGTGTCAAGAGTGTGCATTGACTTGGAAACGCCATTGTTTTAAAATGATTTAATCTGCAGTAAAAGATGTAAATTGGGGGACAACAGTGACAAAAGTGTCATTGTGCCTAATAGTTCACTTTGGCATTGCCAGCTACAGCACTGAGCCAAAATGTGCGCATGAGCCCGACGGCTACAGGTTCGAGCAGCGGGGCACCGCTCCCGGGGCGAAAACATGGGATGAAAACCCTGGTTGGCCCACAGGAGGGTTTGTGCTGTGTGGGCCCAGGCCTCTGACACGGGGGCAGGATGTGAGTCAAGGCCTGTGAGTCAGGGGTTCGAGCAACAGGAAGTGCTGACAATGGGAGGAAGGGGAGGAATCTGGGGAATGTTCATACGCTGATTTGCGCAAAGAAATTATCCTTTCATCAACTAATTATATAACAGATTTATTGGAGAATTTTGACGTTTTCCCACAGTTTTTCCCCTCACCTCAAATACTGACAAAGTGATAAAAGTGGCAACAATTTTCTAATTTCTACATTTCCACTGCTGGGGACACAACGCTGCGTGCTAAAAGGAACCTGCGGCTTCGAACATCGTGACCAAACTCCAGTTGACCGTATCACGTGACAAACATCTGCGTAAAACAGCAGTTTATTGTCACCCTATGGCACGGCCCCACCCACTTTACAGACTTGAGATGACAGGAAGGGAAGCGTCACCGCTGCTCCCAAACATTCTGTGTTCGCTGAACCCGATGAATCATCTAAATGTGGAAATACTATGGGCAGAGGTGCGATATGGGATTTGTATCCTTTAAAATCCTACTATATTTTAGTAACAAAATGGCAAATTGTAGCATCGGGTGTTTGCATATTAACTGAGAGTTTGTATGAAGTCCACTTGGAAATCATTGGTATGTATAAATTGTGATTGTTTTATGCTTCGAAGCTTATCCATCTGTATTTAATCATGGGTCAGTTTATTTTGCACAAAGGGATTATGAGATTAAGAGACCGAGTGTATCGCGACCCGATTGCAGTGTTTGTCGATGGCGTGTAGCAACCGTCGTGCAAACACTCGGCGGGGCCCAACACGTGGCCGCAGGCCCGATGCTGCGGGGCTCCGCTGTCACGGCAGGGAGGGCCCTGACCACGTGAAGCTCGGCGCTGACAGCTCCTGGCGCGGTTCATATGCAGCGGCGTGCGTTATGCAAGTCCTGCGCGGTTACACAACAAGCGTTTTAGGAGGAGCTGCGGGCACGGTGGAAGGGCCTCACCCCCGAGGGAGCCCAAAAAAGGCTTCAAGATGTATTCCTAGAATTTGCGGGATGAGGTCCAAACCACAGCTGCAAACGTGGCAACCTTTAAAAGCAGAAAAAAAGTCCTCGGTCTGGGTGATTTGGGAAGAGCTGAGCACATCTGCATGTTCGCACAGCACTCAAGTTCTGTACGTGGCTTCTAGAGTGCACGACAGGGAAAAGCTGCGTCTTACCATAAATACAGTATATGTACGAGTAACCAGAGAACTGGGGGCTGAAAGCGGCCAACCACCTGGAAATGTACTTGTTCACTAATCTAAACTGGAGGGGAGGCGGGCGGAGTCCCTGACAGCCAGTCGCCCCAGTTCTGCCTAACAATCCAGGTCCGATGTGTGGGCTCACTGCGATTCTGTCGGGTGCTTCTAGAACAGCTCAAGGCCGGACTGTGCCTGTGGTCACTTGGCTCAGTTAAGGCAGCAACGGGACGCCCGCTGCAATAAAGAGGACCCTGGTCGCAAACTACTGCTGGGCACGAGTTCTTGTTTTGGCAAAGTTACGGCTCAGTAAATCTTCCACAAGCAGCTGAATACCTCCTCCGAGCCCCCATCTCCTCCCTCAGCCAGGTCTGCGGCTTAATATTTAACTGGAGTGCAGTAATGATCAGTCCAGCGGAAAAAATAGCTTTTCCCAGCGCTAGGAAGAAAAATATTCTGCAGAAAATCCCCCAGTTTTTCCTAAAACTGCTTGTTGACCCGGTAGAGAGAAAGCGACACACCTTTCCCCATCCCCAAATCTATTTATTGGGCCTCTGCGTTTCTCCACCGAGTTACAGTGCAAGGTTTCCACAGCAATCCACTTAGGCTCGCTAAGTTTTGCAGTATCAGTTCAGGGTTAAGCACCTTGACCGCAGGTCCAGCAGGAGGTGGGATTCAAACCCAGGTCCATCGATTGATGAGCCGCTCTGCCACCATAATGAAGAATGTCACTACATTTATGGGCTGGCGATTGTATTGCACCTTTAGATGTGGTGAAGTTCTCCATTAAGTGTTGGAGGACAGCTGGAGGGAAAACGGGCACCGAAGGAATCGGGTCGCAGAGCTCACGGCTGAGGAGGAGCTTCTTTGCTCCACTCCATTTTGCACTACACGAATTGCTCAATTGTAGATACAAAAATAAATGTTGAACCAAGAGGACTTCTCATTTTTCTGATTTTGTTTTCCCCCGAGCATTTCAGTGCTGGGGAATTATTCTCATCCAAAACGTCATTACCCTTGACCAACTGAGCGGGTCACAGTTTGTTTCTCCGAAACAGGAACACAAGTCAAACTGTAACGGTCGCCTGAGGAGGAAAACGACGTTTAACTAAAAAATAAAACGGAGAACCGGCAGCTCACGTCAGGTTTAGCATCGGGATGGTGACACGCAAAAGTCGGCTCCGTCATACTTGGTGAAACTTCTTGTAGACCAAGTGGGATCCTCAATTTTGGCAACTTGTCCCCGTCTTGTTGATGTGGACCAGACTTGAGGAAGGAAGGAGGTGCCAAGGTGGCATCCAATGACACACAGGACATCCCAGTGGAGACGCGGCTGCGTAAGCTGCTGTCAAAACATTAAACGGGACCACGTTTACCAGGATTGATACCGCAGTCACACGTCACCTGCGTGTGCGTCTGACTTCACACGTAAGTGACGGCCACTTCCAAACCCAATCCCTCGGCACGGATGCGCTCGAGCGGCTGACAAAGGTGTGGGCAAGGCAACGGGGGCTTAAAAACAGCAGCAAAATTTAAGCAAAAACTTTTTATTAAGACTAAAAATGCAAAAATACATAAATGAAAATATACATTCGTTGCGATTATTTGCGGCAGCCGCTGCCACGTACAGAATGTTTGAGCACTTCTCCAAATGTACCCAAGATTACAAAACTTTTAATACTTGCTTGGTGAATCCAGCAGCTCTTTTTGATCAAAAATAAAATTCAGCGTTTGCTGGACCGACAATAACCTTGCTAAAGATGCCATCTTTTGAAGAACAGGTTCTCTACCAGAAACGAGAAGGTTTTCAAGTTTTAACCCAGAAGAAAACAAAAGGAGACGCCACTGACTGCCACTCACGGGGTGAAGACCCAGGAGCATCTTTGGCATCAGCCTGGAGATTTTTTATTGCCAAGTTCACCCCCTGCGAGCCTGAACGCACTCAAGTGCTGCAACTTGTTTCCATTCCGATCTGACCGCACGCCCGTAAGGATCTGGGCGCCTCGTGAACCCTTCCGGAAACTTGCCAAGGAGCCGTGAGAGCAACAGCAGTAACAGTATTACCATGCCTGCTTTCCCTGCACCAGACCAATGTGAGCTTCTTTCAACAGAATGAGAAACAAACCCTGCTCCCCACTTCCCAAAACGAGGCAGAAACACATCGCCGGCTTGGAGGTAGCGCTTTGCACGCATAAAAAGCCTTCATGCTAAATCCCATCCCTCCCGTAAAACATTTTTGCAAGTCAAGAGGTTATCAGCGTGTGTTTTGCAAGGGTAGAATAGCTAAGGTTAAGTGAACTTCAGATGGAACATAAACATGGTAAAACCCAACGATGGGGAATGTTGAAGAGAGACAGGCACATTGTGCTCAGCTGGGAGCTCCTGATGAACATAACCGCCCCGAAAAAGCGGCACGACTGTCGTGCAGCCGCTGCCTTCCCACATTCGGTCTGGCTGACCGTTTCCACAGGGGCACGGACCCCTGGGCAGGGTGTCTCCAGCAAGACACCGGTGTCATTCGCATCCAAATCACATTTTAAGGACACATTTCCATGTTTACATATGCACAACATTTACAAACTATTTATAAATTTCGAGCAGCTGAAAGGAAAAAGCTACTGCAATAAAAATTAACGTTTGATATGTCTATATACAAAGGCGCACAAAAAAAAATTGTCTTTACACATTTCTATACAGGTAATTTAAAAAAAAAAATAATAATACCAGCTGTACTTGTGAAACATTGGCTATGAAAATAGTGGCCATGATAAGACGGGCAGTGAGACGGCGCCTCTGCCCGCTGTTGGCCTGTTGGACACTTTGGAGCCAGAAGAGGCACAGGTGGGTGGAGGTAGGCAGGCAACAGCTGATTCTGAAAGGCTGAGCGTGCTCTCTATGGGGGGGGAACCCCTCACCCCACACCTGTCGCTCAACACAACCTCGTGGTTCGGAGGCCCAATCCATTTGTGCTGCTGTCCTTGTATAACCCATGTGTTCCAGGACAGATGATTACAAATGAGGAGGGGAAAGTGCTCTGGACAGCAAGGAAGAGGAGACGCAGTAAGGCTCCCTGCTCGCTGTCGCCCTTCTGACAGAAATGCTTCAAAAATAACTTAGAAAAACAATGGCATCTCTGGCACATTCACAAATGAGTTTGAGTTTAGGTTTACAAAAATACTTAAATAAATACATTAACAGCAACCTTGAAAGGACAGCGTAACGCAGGAACAGCAAATGAAGTCAGTAAGAGTTGAAGGTGTCCTCTGGGTCGATTTTCTAAACCGTCACCGATCTGCAGCATGCGGCCATGGGGGCAGATCAGAAGATCCTGTAGGACAGATAGTCCACCATGCGAGATGGGATAGGGAGTTTCTGAACCTGCTGAGTGGACATTACCCTACGCAGGGCCATTCGGCACAGGTGCTGCAGGCTGGCGATGCTGCGTGGAGAAGCCCAGAAATGCACACTGCCGTCACGGGACCTGGCGAGGGACATACAACAAGTTGTGGGGGATGGGGCAGGACATTGAGACAAACCAAACAAGCAGCCAGGCATACAAGAGTTTTCTTAGCTGACAAACACAAGAGCTAGTGCTGTGCATCTCTACACGGGAGTCATTACCAGCGTAGAGGTGGGTCATCCAGACCAGCTCGACAAGTTAAACCTGGTTCTCTCAGAAGCAGCTGGATGCCTCACAGGGTGAGTGATATCACCAACAGGCCAAACATAGCAACCTAAGAAAACAGCCCTGGCTACGAGACAAAAGGGTCTGGTTTACTCACCCAGCAGCCAGCACACTGCCGTCAGTGGAGAAAGTGCAGCAGAGGCCATTGTTGAATGAGGAGACGGCCTGTGGAGAGCGCTCATAGATGTTCCAGAAGCGAACTAATCTGTAGGGTGGAAGGGGAACAAACTGGTCAGCTGTACCCAATCCCACAATTCAGAATAAAGGTTACAAACTGCAGTTGAGGAACATGTATGTATATATTACTTTTTTCCAACAAATAGTGAAGAGGAAAAAGGGCATCTTTGGTAAAATATTAAGTACACAACCGGGCTGAGTATTAACCAGCATGTCAGCAAGTTTTTGACTGCAAGGGCCTGATTTTGAAACCAAGGCTGTTTTTTCCTTTGCAACAAGGGGGTGGAGAGACATTTTTTCCATTTTCGTGCTAGAGAGGAACGCCACCCTGTGCAAGCATCCCACCAATCACAAGAACAGAGCTGGCTTGTGGGAAGCAGAAACTGATAAATGGCAGTCATAAGACAAGCACGTGATGATTCCCTGCCTCTCGTGGCCCCTGGCCAACAGACACACCCCAATCCACTTCACAGCAACACAGCCAAATTTAAAAAGGAAAAGCCTCTGACTGGTTTTTGTACTTTTGTTGACATTTTCTTAAGCTCCTGTGCTGGTGACATTATTTAATTTAACAGCAAATTTGCAGCACATACTCTGCTGTTCAGTTCCGTTACTTCTCCTCCAGTAAAAAAAAAAAAAAAAAAAAAAAAAAAAAAATTCCAAGAGCAGAGTCTTATGCCAGTTAACCCGAGAACAAAAAAAAAAAAATAAAAAAAAAAAATAAATAAAACAGATAAACAGGCCAGCCCATGAGATGGAATTTAAACCAGATAGGTCAAAGACTCGAATGAATGGTCGAATGATCGTTCAAAGAAAGTTCAACAGCATGTATCTGGTACTAAAAATAACCACCCTGTGCATAAACAACACATGTATGGGAAGTGTCTCAAACTCACCTGTCATCAGCAATGCTAGCAACATGCAGGCCATCGTGACAGAAAGATACGGAGCGCACCCAGCGGTCATTGGCGCCCCCTGCAAAGATAGGCGAGGGGGGTGGGAACAGATGCCTGGGGAGAGGAGGAACAACTTTTAACAACACTCAAACTGTGACCTCACCCCATGTCCCTGACTGGCCATTGTACACAAATCAGGCAGCCCAACAGTTCCAGCAAGCCCTTCCACTCACCCCAGCTCCAGCAGCACACTGCCCACATGAGGGTCCCACACTATGACTCTGGTGTCATAGGAGGCCGTGGCAAGAAGGGCTCCGTCAGGGGAGAACTCGCAGGACACCACATCATTATGGTGGCCTTCCAGCTTGCGGATCAGGGTGTACTTGTCCATGTCCCACAGAAGGACCTGCAAGCAAGAACAGCCTGGTTATAGCCCACAGCGTGGCAGGTGGCAGCACACCACACACTTCAGTGACAATCTTACTGATGATATCATGACTTATATTAAAAGTACAATAGGGCAGCAAGAATTAACAGTGTAATTAAACAGAAATTAAATATATGCTCAGTGTCATTGATATGGCTTACATGTGTTTTTAACCAAAATAAATGCAATTAAATGACATACTACACAAGCAGCACTGCTATGTTAAATACATGTAAAACTGCACATTAATTTTATAATATGTTGGCTATTAGGCTGTCATAAAAAATACTGTAAACAAAGTGTTTTTTCCAGTCAACTTGACTAGGTGTTCTCTAAATTTGTTAGACAGCTTTTAAACACTAAGATAATTACATAGTATCAAGTTTTACAAAACAAAGCTATTCTTTTAACCAAGAACTACTACAGAAAAATTGAGAAAAGAATATACAAACAAAGCAGTAACTTAAGGTAACATAATGTTACTCCACTGGTTTCCCCTTTCAGAGTTTTAGTTCACTTGTGATAACAATAGGCTTGCACCGCCGGCGGAAGCCTACGAAGAGAAACTGCAAGAGAAGAGAATATTTGATGGCCAAAGAGTACGCCTTTGGCAAACACAGCAACTACAACACGTGACACACTTTTGTCAAAAGTTTGGTTCCAAAGCGAGGATTTGCCCCAGTGCAATGCGTGTGCCCTGATCCCGCTTGGAAAACCAAATAATTTCTTCAGTAAAGTGTGGCTGAAACTACATTAAGTTACGCTGGCAACCTTCTGCTTCAAATACTGAATTAATGAAGTTGAAGCAGATTTCATTAACTATGAGTCCCCCCCCCCCCGCAAAATGCCAAAGGAATTTAAAATTAAAAGGAATATTTTCACTTTGTCAGAGAAAAACAGCTACATACATTGCACTTGAGCAAAGTTTCTGGACATTTTGACTAAGGCCATATCACTTTATCTGACATTAAATATCATAGCATATTTGGCCTGGAAAGGACTGGAAAGTTCCCTTCCTTTCTCCATTATGCCTATAAAATGAAAAGGCCTCCAGTGCCCGGGGATAACCGCCTGCATTCCTGCTTCACCCTGGCTCCGAGAGAAGGCTTGGCTCTCCAGGCCAGCTGTCAAGTGAAATCCCCACCCACAAGCCCCATTAATCAGTCTTTGTTTTACATGCCAGGTCGACTTTAGAAACGCCCAATGTTTGGGCATGGGGGTCAAGAAGAGCTTGTTTTACAGGTTCTCCTGTCACAGCCACTGTCTGAAACCCAAATTAAAGTGTGACGGCGTCATTTTTATGCACTTTTTTTCTAGGTCACCACATGAATACATAAACCAATGGAGGTTATGGTTTAATACTTCTTAGTACAATGCATTAATAAGTCAGGCCAAGTTTCACCATCGCTGCAGTGTTGCCAGGTGCTTTGTCAGTTAATACAAGAGGACCAGACTGCCAGGGTATTTACAAGCCAGTTAGGTGTCCAGTTCATGCATCATGCTGTTTAGTCTCAATGTGTTACCTAATGAGTAGAAATAAAACAAAGGGCTGCATAGAAATGCAAGCGGTCACCCCGTGCACAAAGGTACCTTTCTTTTAATAAATATTCTATGAATTGCTCTGCCCATTGATCACTTTAACTCAATTACAAGCTGGGCTAAAAAGACCTTGAACATGGTGAAACACCCTGCTGGCTAGCATAGTACTGGACTGGCTGATCTTGAGCAACAGGCCAGGGACTGAGTGGAAGACATTTTTTGGACATTTTGTTCCCCCTAGCGCTACACAAAGCAAGGGGCACAGAATAAAAGTGATACAAGCTGCTCGGAAAACTGGTGATAAAACACAGTGGTAAGCCAAGAGCAGGCTGATTTTAAGTGGAAAAACAGTATGGTTGGAGGGGGGGTGGGGCAGGGAAAGCTTCACTGCCTTCAGGAACCCTGTCTGGCTGGAGGGAGAAGGAACTGCAACAGCATCAGCAGACAGACACAGAGCAGCACCTACGTATGGGAGCCCTTGCAGTCAGGAGCAAGGCTGCCCCTCGGTGATCGCGGGTCCGCGCCGGCTGCTTTAAGTCAGCGCGGCGCTTGCCTCACTACCAACCACACACAGATCGTCCATCACCTGGGACAGGGAGAGCAAGACACTTATGGACACACACAACCTAAGAGAACAAATGGTGGCCTGTACTTGGGTAATTGGCTGGCTCTGGTAGAGCATCTGCAGAGAAGAGGATCTGCTCACTCTGCTTTTGCCATCCCCAGTGGTCATTAACGGCCAGACTGGCGCTGTTACACAGGCAACTGCAAATCTTCATCTTTCTGAATGTTAGCCGCTTACAGCGTTACCAGCAAATACTTGGTGGGTAAAGGGGGGGGTTACTGAATTCTTTTTTGTCCTTCCTTAACTGGGCTAAACATGGTTTTGAATGACAGCCAAAAATAAAGATCTTTATGTGAGTGATGCAGTATCCCCTGAACTGGGTTTCTTGAAACTGAACTTAAATAAATAATAATGAAAGATACTTTACCCCACTGAACAGGGGGTACTGACACCATCACAAAGCCAAAACAGATTTCTACATGCACTTGTCACTACTCAGCTTCTTACAAAGCAAACAAAATAAAATGCAAACTTGAAAGCATGGCAATGTAACAGGGCCATGACACCGAGCAAATTATTTATAATTTCATCAGTGTTTCATTGGCAGATTACAGGGCATTAAAAAGAGGAAGACAGGGGAACTGGAACACGTACCGCTTTCCCGGCCCCCACGGAACACAACACAGAGGAGTCGGGGGAGAAGGAGCAGCAGTACACCCAGCTCTGATGCCCTCGGAGGACCTTCATCATGTTCCCTACAAGAAAGGAGGTTAGAATGTCATTCCACATAAAAAAGACCCCATCCACCACCCTCTCTACAGCATAAATACTTGGCATAAAAATTGACAAATTTGGGAGTAAGTCTACATTTTTTGAACATTATGGGGGAGAAAATGTGCCTGGCAAGATCTCCAGTATACTCCACTGTTTCATAGTCTTGAGAAAGTAGCAATGCAAGCCTGCCAGTGAGAGGCAGGGAGACTTTACTTTTGTAAAGGCCAGTGAGGGAGGGGGACAAACAGCACTACTGGCTCAGAGCCACAGTACTGCGGTCAGTTCTCACTGGACTCCTCAGCATGCATAAAAAGATTGCCCCAGGGACCGGAGAAATTTTTTTTTCTTTTTTTTTTTTTCTTTTTTTTTTTTTTTAAATCTGCCCAACCCAACAAACCAAACATTTTTGCTCACAAATACAGATGCATATGGCTGCTAACTAGGGAATTCCCTTAAAACTGCAATTTAAGACATTAAAGTGCAAATGAATTTCCGATTCTCATCGTGATTGTTTCTGTGATTAATGCCTTTTAAAGCAGTTATGGGCCAAATGCTTTGCATTTCATCAACAGGGATAGTACTCACCATCATCTTTCAGGTCCCACACACGCAGAGTTTTGTCCCTGGAAGCAGACACCAACACTAGGCTGCCATCGGGGGCAAAAGTCAGGTCTCGCACAATGTCAGTGTGATCCAGTAAGTTTAGCAGCAACTTCCCTGTTAAAGAGAGAAATTGGAAAAAAGCTATGAAAATACAGCTATAAACTGTGAGATTTTTAGAGGAAATCTTAAGATATTTGAGAGCAAATACTCCAACTGAGGTACCACAAGTATAAAAAAAAAAAAACTGAGTGAAACCCCAAAGCAGAAAAAGTTGCATTCCCCCACAGTATAACATGGAGCTTTTGTTCTGCAAAGGCTGCCAGGAAAGAAATGACAACAGAAGAGATAGGCTAAACCTTAGAGGGATAAAATTCCTAAAACAAAAAAAATGCAATTTTTCTCACTGTAGACAACTAAAAACCTTCATGTAAGTAATCTGACCATCCAAAACCTTGTTGGAAAATGCAACAGCCAGCAGCAGAGTTTGAGGGACGGAAAAAAAAAAGTCACGGGGGAGGGGGGGTTGTCTGTTGTGACATAACTGCAATCTGTCTCATTTATCAATAAATCCATTATCATTTGTCCTTTCTCAACAGTTTTCAATGCGATCAACAAGGAACAGTCAGATGTAGCTTCAGCCTGCTTAAAACTGACTTACTGGTATTTTTTAAGTTTTTTTTAAAATAAAATAATAAAAAAAAAGGAATAGCGTACAATGACGAGACTACCTCACTCCCCAACTACTACACTGGCAAACTTCTGGGTATTCAGGGAATGCTTTTCTAAAGACAAAAGATATTTTTGCGAAAATCCCAAGTTAGAACTGATAGAACATAGTATAACAGTTCAACCTTTGAAGGAGGAAAATCTGGCACTGGTGACAATTTTAGAACATGACGAATCTGTAACCCACATGCTGGAAATTTGACAGCCAATAGGAATGCTGGGACTTGGAACCTCCTCCCCTCAGAAACTAAAGCAGTTATAGCTCTGCAGTCAGCAATAAATAGCTGCTCCTCTGAACTATTAAGAGTGGGAATGGTTCAGCACAGAAGAGACATACAGGGTAGCTTAACATCTCCTAATCTTTGTTTTGAAAATGAAAAGGGGCCTCAGCACAGGTATGTTTCCAAGTAATAAAGAGTAACACGAATTTAATAAGGAAAACAGCGACATACATGCAAACCTTGGGGGCAAGGAAGCAATACGACACTAAGGTGGACAGCATGTAGGGGGAGGGGGTCCAAAATGATGGGGTAGAAGCGTATGGTTAGGAACTAACGTCAGAACTGCGTCAGCAGTTGGGGTAAAGGGCTGTAAGCAAACACTATGCAAGGCAGAGTTGCCCGAGCTGCCAAACAATACCCAACAAGCAACCACCAAAGTGTCCAAGTGTTTCATAACATCCTGAAGAGCAGCTGGTAGAACAGGATGTCAGCCAGGGAAATCATGAAGGGGGAGGAACCCAAAATAACACACCCCAAATCCAGTACTCACACTTTCTCACTTTATATTTGGAGGAAGCATTTCTTGGTTGCATCAGAGATTGCATAACCTGACTGAAATAAAACCAGCTGCTATAACAAGGATTATCTCCCAAGAAATTTGGACAGTTGGGCTTTGACCAATGTGAAAGACTCATGACCAACACCTCAGATTTGACAAAAATCTATCCTGACAATTAATAGCAACCAGAATTTGGTACTTAACAGCTCTACAATAAGCTACTTGACAAAACATATTTGCAGGTTAACATTGTAAGCCACGCGTGAAGATTGACCATGTCTCAGCGGCAATTACCAGTGTAGACATCCCAGATCTTAATGCGGCCATTGTTGAGGCCTGTGGCGAGCAGGAGCTGGTCCTGGCCAAACTTGAAGCGGTGCCACTCGATGTTGACACAGCGGCTCGGCTTCTCGGGCACAGAGGAGCCAAAGGCCAGGCCCCATACAATGTCACCGCAGTCGATGGTGTGCTCTCTGGGCTCGCTGCGGCCCACTGGCCCCTCGCTGCTGTTCTGCCTTGACAGGCGTTGGGCCACTGGTGTACCTAAGACATCCACATTGCCAGCCACACTGCAAAACAAGGAAAGAGGGCAGAGCAGTCAGAAGCTGGAGGCTAAACTGCTAGAACATGACAACATAGTTCACCTTACCACTTACCCAAGAGTGGGTCATCTGTCAGTGTTTCCACGACAAACTACAAGTTAAGTCAATAAACTCAATGTGACGCAAAAAACTGCCCTAGACCACACGCAATCAATAAACAAACACACAGGGAATATCAAACAACTCTGTCCCTACTACTTGCTAAATGCCAAACTTTTGGGATAAGCTTTAATAATGTAGCAATCCTATGTTATTCCCACATTAAGCCAATATGTTAAGAGGATAAACTTCATGAGAATAAATTCCTTTCCCATGTGTTGGCCTTGGCTGCCACTCTTTTTTCCTCTTCTTTTAATGGGGTGGGGGTAAAAATACCACACCCTTCCAACAGAGCTCACTGTAACCATCAGCCCAGACAAATGGCCTCGTTTTAAAGGCCTGAGAAAAGGCACTTGTTTCTTGCTTGAGCTGACTTGGACTCTGAGAAGCTCACAAAGGTTTTATTATGCTGTGCCAAAGCGTGCCCCATGGAAGCCACCAGATAATGCCAGACACGTGTCCTTGGCAGGGCTTCCCTTTGGACACTGGCTTCTCTATATCTCCTCAGGAGGTGCACATGGCAAACAGCCACACTGACCGTAAACAACCCTATGGTCGCATCCCAACAGCTACTCCACTGTATTAGCACCATAAAGTGAAGTGTGAGGCTGTGGGGGGAGTTATGACCCCCCTGTCCTCCAGTGGCGACTATCCAGGCAATCATTAACCTCATGGAAGAGCTTGAAAATGTATGGCGTAATGTTAATGTAATATTAACATTTGTGTGTCATATACTGTTTTGTGTATTACAAAAAAAATAAATTAAAAAAAAACTCCCTAGATTGAATGAAGGCTTCTGTATTCTACACAACATTTCATTACATACCAATATCTTCTATAGTGTTTTTATGCTTGGAATCACATTATTCTAAGACACACTCTTGAGACTATTTTTGTTGCTTCCTCTATGTAGCATAACGGTGGTAACTGCATTCCTTCCTTTGGTTGAACATTGACTACTTTTAAAACTATTCCCATGCTTCATGACCACACAACTGATAACTGCATTTTTTTTTAATAACAGAAAATCTTAAAGATAAATCAAAAGAATGTGTTCATCTGGATGCCTCATGCCCACAAGGGCCAGCCAGAAAAAAAAAAAAAAAAAAAGAAAAAAAAAAAGAGTAAAATTTCTGATATTCTTTATTGAATAAGGTTTTCCTCCTACAATCAAACCTTGATGTTTGATTTTAATTCCTTAATTTTTTTTTGGCCCAATAAACTAGTGATTTCTAGTTTAAAGGGGGGGGGGGGGGGACCAGACTACCGCCTCCCTTCACTTCAAACACTTTTGAGATTCCCTTTTCCATTACACAAATGGATTACAGCAGCACAAGAAGCATTACTTCTGTATCCCATGGTCCAGCACCAACTGCTAATGTGTCACTCTCAGTAGGCACTCGCTTCTTTTGAAGCACCCAAATCCCATCTTCACTATAAAAATTTTAATGTTATAACATGCAACACCATCTCATCCAAACACTTAGTCTCTGCATGACAAAAGTACAAGTCAGTACAATTATAACTGCAAATAATAATGTAAATAACTCCAGACACCAAATACTTTAAATAAGCTGACCAAACAATAAAGAGACTGTGGAAAGCCAAAGTGTCAAGAGAATGAGCTGTAGTTCAGCAAGACCACCAGTTCCACAGACCTCTTTGTGCTCAGCTGGGTGAGGTGTAGATGAATCACCGTGTCGTCTGTGCAGCAATCCACAGAATAAAAGCGCTTTGGTAAAGGACAAAAAGTAGCGCAGATGCCCAGAGAACACTCAATAGGCCCTGCCAGCCAAATGGCACACATAGAAACGACTTGCTCACCATCTGTGCCAAGAGAACAACAGTCTAGTTGATTTCTAGTGCAAAAATAATTTACCTGTTTTACTGGTCAACACATTTATTTAAACCCTGATTATATTTCTTCAGATTAAACGAGAGTGACCTCAGGGGCCAGCATGCGTGAACTGTGACTCCCCCCCCAAACATATGCAAGTGAGATACTCACAAGTTGTTCAGGCATTTTTTCCAGGGTACAAGCTTCACAATGCGATGCCCTTGAGACCAAGCAAAATAGGATCCATCAGGGGCGAAGGCTACGGTCCAGGTCTCCCGCCCGGATTTCTGGTCAAAAGGAGCGACTGGCACCAGGAGTTCTCCAATAAACTTCGCCTTTCCTGAAGACAAGATGAGATCCTGGTCAATGTACTGCTCTCATTCTGACACAACCCTTTCCAACACATTCATTGTTCAGATAAGACTATAAAAACAGCTGCCATTTGCTTGGTGACTCATGTGGGGAGTTTACACACAGTACAGACACATTAATCTGCATTATAAAATACTGTTAAAATAAATTCCTATCAATCATACAACATGGATTCATTTTAAAAAGATAAAAGCTGAAATTTCTATCACTGTATTTTTTTAAGTACAGCAAACAAAAAACCTTTACATTAACCATCTGACATGCACCTCACAGAAACGAGTTCAAATCCATTTTGCATCCAAATTTTGTCATTGAACTGTGCTCCCGTTACCCCAACTCCATCCACCCTGCGCTCCCCCGTTACCAAATTCCATACACCCTGCGCTCCCCCAATTCCATTCACCCTGCGCTCCTCCGTTACCCCAACTCCATCCACCCAGCGCTCCCCCAGTTCCATCCACCCAGCGCGCCCCCGTTAACCCAACTCCATCCACCCTGCACTCCTCCGTTACCAAATTCCACCCACCCTGCGCTCCCCCGTTACCCCATTCCACCCACCCTGTGCTCCTCCGTTACCCCATTCCACCCACCCTGTGCTCCTCCGTTACCAAATTCCATCCACCCTGCGCTCCCCCATTTCCATCCACCCTGCGCTCCTCCGTTACCCCAACTCCATCCACCCTGCGCTCCTCCGTTACCCCAACTCCATCCACCCTGCGCTCCTCCGTTACCCCAACTCCATCCACCCAGCGCTCCCCCAGTTCCATCCACCCTGCGCTCCCCCGTTACCAAATTCCATCCACCCTGCGCTCCCCCATTTCCATTCACCCTGCGCTCCTCCGTTACCCCATTCCACCCACCCTGCGCTCCCCCGTTACCAAATTCCGTCCACCCTGCGCTCCCCCATTTCCAGCGGCCGTGGCCAGGATGAGTCACCCTGCAGCAGAAGGCTCATCGCGGAGGGCAGGAAGAAGAGGCGGGGGGAGGGGATGTTTGGAACGGTCGCGCCGTTTGCGTGCACGAGAAAATAAACTTCGCGTTCGTCGCGCAGAAAGAGAGCGAAAACGGACAAAAGTATTAAAGTATTAAGCAGTATTAAACTGTTAAACACGACCGATAAAAACAAGGTGGCTCGACTTAACACGAAGTCTAGTTTTAACTCCCACCCCCACAGAGGCACTGTCAAACATTAAAAAAAATCCTTCACAAAAAGCGTTTAAAGCGTTGAAACGGCGGCGCGAGCCGCGACATCATGACACCGCACGAAACACCGCGGATGAATCGGTTCGACTTACCTATTTCATTTTCATTTACAAAGTCTGGGAAGCTTGCCATCTAAATGAAAAACTGGTTTTCTACAGAAATGAAAGACGAATAAATGTCAGGGAAAAAACGATTCAATGTACGAGACAAGCCAGGCGAAGAGGGGGTTTGTCTTCTGATGGCTGAACGTCACCTCGACGGTATTCTCTGCAGGGGGAAAACGCACAAAAATGCACTTTAATCAGGATGCTCACGAAAGAAAAACACAAGCACAAGTTATAAATACAGATGGCTACAAGAGTTAAACACAGAGCGAACGGTGAGACCGTGTAAAATACCACGGCCGTGGCGGAACCGCTTCGCCTACCCGCTCTCTCGGACTGCTCGGCCGATGTATGGACTACGCTTCCACACACAGCGATGTAATGGCCGCTGGCTGGCCAGTTCGAGGCCAGCGGGCGGGGCTTGCACCGACGTCACCGTGGTTACCAAGGCGACAGTGTTTGAGTTAGGCGATCAAAACGGGGGTTTGACGCAGCAAACGGGATTTTAAGAAACGACGTGCCTTTGTATTTGGGGCCTATGGAATTCCGCAATTGTTTGCCGCACCGCATGGACAGCAAACGCAAACTTTTCAGCGGCGGTGTCGTTTACACAATAACAAAAAAAAAATTACAAGAATTTTTCATGATACAGTGCAACTTTTTTTTTTCGTGGCGCATGCGCACTGTTGTGAGCGAGCGTTCGTCTTCCGTGACGCGCATGCGTGCACGACGTCTGGCCACTGTACTGTACCCCCACATAATGTAATATTGGTCTGCAAGTAGCATTTCTACAAAAGGCCCCATAAACTCATATATCATTAATTCAACCACATTTAGTCACCAGTAAATATGCTACTGTTTTAAAATCGCAGTGTGTTTCAATTTGATGAAAATCAGCTGTGAGCTATTTAATTTAATCTGCCTTTATAAAGCCATTCCTTTTACTGTACATAGAGCAAATTGGTTTTACAATTTTTCTCTTAAGCACACCATTGTGTCCTCTCTAAAATCTGACAGGGTGAGCGTCACTTTGTGATCTTCATTGTTGTAAAGCGCTACTGTTACCCAGAGAATGCGGGCTAGACATTTTTTGGTAGTCTTTTCCCCATGATAAGTTGCTCCCCTTCTCATACTGTATATACTAGCTTACAAGAAAAAAAGTGTTTGTTCAAATTTTTTTATAAAGATGTTTATTCAAATATTTTTGTACCATATTGTTTACAGCTTCAGATTGTTTTTAAAACCTCTTTTGCTTTGCTTTGAGCTGGATGACAATAATTCCATTGAAATTGTTCACAGATTTAACCATTTTCTGCTTTAAACCATTTTCGCTCAGTGGCATGAAACCGAAGCAAGAGTTTGTATCAGCTGAAAATCGATTTCGGCAGCAAGTAGAGCATCTGACATGCTTGTTTTGATTATACAGTACAAGCAGACTGGACTTCTTATCTGCTATGATAAGAGAAATAAACACTTGACAGAAGACACCAGAATGATAATACAAATAAGAGCAAGCACGGTGCAATGTGAAAACACGGAACCCTAACCCATGATAAAGCAAACCTTAATAGAATAGAATAGAATAGAATAGAATAGAATAAACCTTTATTATCCCACGAATGGGAAATTTCGGTGTTACAGGGCTCTTATCAGGAAGGGAATATAGGAGAAGAAGAAGTAGGTTAGTATTAAAGAAGGACACGAACAATTAGATTAGTAAGTCTGTACACAAGTACAATAAAATAAAATAAAATAACTCTATATACATTAATAAGTTATAAATAAATAATTTAACCAATTCAGACTGCGTTGTGCAGTCTGACAGCTGCTGGTAGAATTGACCTGCGGTAGCGCTCCTTCCTACACTGTGGATGTAAGAGTCTGCTGCTGAATGAGCTACCCAGTGCTCGTACAGACTCATGTAGGGGGTGGGAGGTGTTGTCCATGATTGATGTCAGCTTGGACTCTCACTTTATCTGTGTCCAGTCATTAAAACGCAGAAGCTGTATTGTGTATTCCTAAGAGCATATTGCGCACCACTTGTCTAAGCATAAAAATGACATTTGCTTCCTGTTTATGTATACTTATATGTATATCTTGGCATACTTTTGCACATGCACAGGATGCAACCCTCAGTTTAACACTTATAGTTTAACTCCTTAATAACAGTTTCCTTATTTCGACTGCTAGGCTGTTTATATCCAGACAGGATCGTCCATATGAAATAACTCAAACAATCATTACATCAACAGTACATTCAAAGATTCCCGTGAACAAAGAAGATTAGAGCAAGACCATTCAAACTACCAAATGCAAATATGAAACGCCCACAGTCGAAGCTCACAAAAATGTCCAAGTCTTCATGATACAAACTATGCTGTCAAACATTAAAGAAAATGCCAAGAAAGCATTTATCCCTCTGGCAAAAGCAGAAATGGTAACATTATGAGATGGAACAATAAATCTCATGAACTTCAAAGTATTGGCAAGACAGGACCAAACATGAAGATTGTGTAACGTAATGATATAAATGACTGCAAAGATTTTTTTTTAAACGCCAGTCAATGTTTAAAAGAACAACTAAAGTCATGTTTGGCAGCTTTAGTTATGAGGAAGATAATGTTAATACTTGGAAATGACTCAATAGAAGAGGTATACAGTTAATGCTTATTAAAATTCTTGCTTCATTTTTCAATAAATAGGCACAGAAATGGAAAAAGAGAGACAATTCTGCAAGAATTATTCATAATTTAAAATGTTGAACATTATTTTAAATTATTAATAAAGACACTGTAATAACCAATTCTAGTTAAAGTTTCAAGTTTGACAGTCAGGCTTCAACCTTAATTTATTTGGCAAGAATGAAAAAAACCCTGTGCAAACATGTGCTGACAGTAAAGCAAGATCCCTGAGAGACTGAGCAACATTTATTCCACACCCAAAAGTGCCTGGCTTGCACAGCAGTCTCCTCTCCAAGATGCGATACCCTCACTATTTGCCCTGTAAATACATTGACATTTCAGTAGTGTTATGGGAACAGCAGGTTATGGCCACTATGTGGGCAGGAAGGACACAGGAGAACAACACACAGGGCTTCAGGAGGTGTGTGTGTCCAATGCCTTACTAGATTCTCAATTTTCAGACCTGTAGTCTTTGGTGGGTTTACACTCAAGTTCGGTTCATATTATTAATAATTTAGCCCAGACCCTTCTTCACAGCTACTCATAATGTCAAGCCACTAACAACTGTCCAGCCACTTTCATAGCTGGGTGATTGCTGTATCCGTTCAGGGTAAAAATCTCACACCAGAGTACTACGGCAAGACTTGAACCTAGGTCCCTTAAAGGCTAAAGTGAGAAGACTAACCAATACACCATCTTACTCTGATGCAAATTCTGCATTTTGATTTTTCTTGTTTTGTTATTGTACTCTATTTCTTCCCTGTCATAGACACACATCCCATCCAGGGTTTACGCTGCTTTTTAAGAAATGATATTTAAAAAACAAGAGAATCATCTCTGATTTTAAACTTTAGCTTCAAACAGGCCGATAACAAATTACACTGCCGTGAATATACTTCTTCCCGGGTAAAAATTTTTGAATGTTTTCAAATCGGCCAGTGTCGCTCTGACCACGTGTGGTCCAGAGGGGCTGAGAGGTCCTGCGACAGCCATGGTTTGGAGGAGCTCAGATGGACTGAATGAAGGCATCAGTCTGGAGCAACTGCTATCTTGCTGAACTTGACAGATTTTTGGCTCAGGTTTATCTCTCGCCTTGTCAGGGAAAATCAAACGTTGTGCTAGAATTTCAGGCATCTGCTGTTTGAGCCAGAAAGCATAACACCATGCAATAAGACAAAAGGATGAGTGCTGACTGGTGACTACCTCCCCGTGGGGCCTCTAAACTTCGCGTGTACATTTCCATGTCTTTGTAGTGAAATATAGCCGCAGTGCAGCTTCAACTGCTTTTCAACAGTGATAAATTACCATTTTCCATAGAAAAGAGACCCGGTTCCCAGGGCTGGAAGAAACTGGATTTGCAAAGTTGAATTTATTACCATTTTAATAAATTAGTAATCTAGGCCATATTTGTTTGCACAGGGGGAAAAAAAATCCAGTCTGCTAAATTATTTGTGATGTAAAAAAAAAAAAAATCACAAAACATAAATCATCCCTTACTTTTATCATCACTGGAGAAGTTATTGGTTTTGCTGTGGAACATCTGACAACTGGGCAGATAGTACCGATTCATGGATTTGCTTTGACTGAGAGGTCAGGAGTGATTTTCAGAACCAAACTGAAGACACGACTTCACGTAACACAAAAACGGCAAGATCTGGGATTTAGGGTCAGCTCGGTTTTTCCGTTTTTGCTCGATACTCAGCTACGAAGCTTGTTATTTACGCTCTGGAATCCGGCGATGCAGCGATCGGACCTTATCGACCGCGTCACGGGCCTCCGGTCAGCCTGTCTTCCGGCCTCAGAACCGCACTGCAGCTCCGCGTTTCTCAGCGTGTGGCTCTGTTTAACAACCAAACTGGATGCACTTTGTGGTGCAGAAACACA
Organism: Heterotis niloticus; assembly: GCA_018136845.1. Classification (NCBI taxonomy): domain Eukaryota; kingdom Metazoa; phylum Chordata; class Actinopteri; order Osteoglossiformes; family Osteoglossidae; genus Heterotis; species Heterotis niloticus. The sequence continues at coordinate 28,732,073 of CM030893.1, forward strand.
GCCTGCAGAGAGGCTTCATGGAAACGGTTCATCCCAGCTGACTTTCTCCATTCTACATGCGTTCATAAACACCACAGCTGTTCAGCTGTAACTGAATATTCCAGAAAAGGTGTGACCCAAGAGAATTAGTCATGGAGTCCCATTAATGTCTGGTTGCTCTTGGTCGCCATCTAGTGGTAGGCAAGTGTCAAAGTGGAAAAATTTCCATTCCATCTTAGTAGGTCAGCAACAAACTTGGTGAATTCTTAAAAAAATGGGCAATTAAAAGGAAAGGATAAGGTGTCAAAGTAAATGCTATTAATTCATTAATGTACAGAAATGAAGGATACGATCGACGACAAGATGGGATACAACACTTTTTTTTATTATTGCAATAGCTAATAAACATCTTTGAAGTGTAAGAAATTTCAGATCTGGAAATAAACTCAAAAGTACAACACTCACAGAACCTTCACATGTTTTTACAGGAGGCTGGAGCATACAGATATTATATTCATCATACTTGCGCTCACCTTTTTCCTCCAGGAACCAAAATACAACTGTGCCTCTCAATTATATAAAAGGATGAAGTTTTCATTTTTCATCTCTGGTTAATGAGTTGCTTCTGGGTGTAACCTATTAGCTGTTGTGTAAATACATATTATTCTTTGTTAAATACAAAACCACAGCACTCCTTGTTTGCCTTTATAGTTACCTTACCAGTATAGAGAATGTACATTCTTATAATAGGATTATGAGCCGCCCTGACAGGTCCCCGCATGTACGCTGTAAACACAGTCTTCTTACACTGTTAGTTGCACCTCATCTCCTTTCTGTACATTCGGTGAGCAGATACACCCGTGAGGGGCCTTTGCCACATGTTCAGCACATCATGGGGTTTATATACAGAGTCTCATTGAAATATGGCTAAACGCTGTCGGCTACTGGCAACCGGAGACCACAAAGCGGATGGTTAACACCTCAGCTGCTGCTCTGGGCTCCGACTGTTTAAAAAAAAAAAAAAAAAACTGTACATTACAAAAATACTCTGGATAAACAATCTGAATTGCACCGTATCCAGACGTTGGAGTTGTGGGGAGAACAACCCGGAGCACTGCGGGTTACACTGGCACATACTGGCCTTTAACCTGGAGCCATCTGTCCCAACTATTCCTGGTTTCCACCCTTTTGTTTCCGCCCTCCTCTTGTACAGTTACAGTAGCATCCCGGATTGGCTGACTTTACAGCCTCCTCGTAGCCAAATGTACGCTTGCGATTCTGATCTACAACACTGTTCATTCCCACCCAAAGACATATACATCAACATAATTCCTTTCCCAAACCTTGAGAGTATTGGCCCATATTCGGTTGTGCTTGGTCCCTGCTGCTTAGAGACCCATTTGACCAAAGGACAAAGAATGGTGATGGTTCCCTGAGAGGATTATGCACCTACTGGAATACAAATGGATGGTGAAAAAACTGCAAAACATCACACTTACTTAAAATAAAATGCACACCCAGAGGAAACGGGCGAGTGTATGGATGTTTGTTTGAATCCTGCAGCCATGAGGGCTGACGTATAGTTCAAACCGAGAGCCCTGAACAGATTTGGCACCCAACTGCCAAATTACCACACCACACGCACTCAGCAGTCTGGCTTTAAACCCTTGGTTCTGAATGTTGTCAAGATCTCAATCAGCTCCTCAGAAACAATCCCTCCTACAATACTTCATAGCGGATGTTTGGTGACCCTAGAAATAATGTTTAAAAAGCGATGAGTGGATGTGATAAAGTTAAAGATTAAAGATATGTGCCTGACTTGTAGATTCTCAGCACCCACCACAAGGAACAGTAATGATGATATTGACATGTAAAAGTGGAAAGAGCTGCCACTTTCAAAACTGATGCACTAGCAAACATTTCCATTTTAAGTTATTTTAAAGTCCAAAACTCAACAGAATCAGGCCAGCAGCATGGTAAGCATGCCAGCCACACAGCAACAAGGGCTCGGTGCCGACTGCTGCCCGATAGTACAGGCTAAGCGCTCCAACTCCAGTGGGTGTCCAGGGCTGGTTCGGAATTTGCCAAATACGTGAACAGTGACCCTCTGTGGTCAGTGCTTTCTATGAGAAGCGGGAAGGCCATTTCTGCACCATAGAGCAAGCAAGGCAAAACCTTGTCTGTCTGGACAGGCCCTCGACTACACACCAGCCATTTGCATCTGCTGTCAGGCCCTCTTTTCCTGGGACTGTCCTCACAAAGCAACCAAAAACCCTTATAATAAAATAACAGGGAAAAAAAAACCCCTCAAAATTGGGTCAATTTTGTAATCCACCCCAAAGTAACATCAACCACAAATTCCTTTTTTTATTAATCCCATTTACCAATAATTTATCAAGGGGCAGGAACAACACTATCGTGAACTTTTCCTTTTCACTGAAATCATTTTTTGGAGTAGAATAATGTGCCCAAATATCTTTTATCAAGATCAATACCTGTCCTCACAGAGGCACATCCAAAACAACAAAAAAAAAAAAAAAAGTCTTTTTCATTATTCAACATATGACACATAGTCATCAATTACTGGTAGATATAAACTGGCTCCTCTAGGTCAAATACTCCTAATAATTACATAAATAAGAATGTTATTCATACTGGATTCTATCTATAGTAATAACCCTCTCAGATGACACACTTACATAAAACTCATTAGAAAACAAAAATGACTGAAGTCATAAGATATGGCAGTGTGGAATTGAGGGAGAGTTTTGTACTTTTTCAACTCTCTCCCTGATGTTTGCCTTCAGTAGACTCTGTGTGGGTCTTTCATGTGTGTGGCACCTGCTCATGTGGGGCAAATCCACAGGGCAAAAAAAGGTTACACGCAGTTTGGCATCAGGAAAATTAGGAGTTAAACACGAGGCAGGTTTGGCTTGCAGAGATGCTGCCCGGGTTCTGGGACGTCCTCCATGTATACACTGAGCATGTGCGTGCGAACTGTCCGTCAAGGCTGCCGTTTCGCTGCTGGTTGCTGGCTCTGCCCCCCATCTGGACAGTATGTGGCTCTATGGATGGGTCATCCACCTCAGCCAGAAATGGGCTGTTAGGGTTGCCTTCAGAAGTTGGTTAAGATGCTCTTGTTCTCAGCCTAGTAGCCAAGAGGAAAGTCTTTCCCATACAGCGGTGTGCTCTTGGAGGGGAGGCTGCAACCGGTGTCTCAGCCGGTCTCCGAAAGCCTCTGTGATCCAATGGTGACATCTAAACGTAGCAGCTAACTAGCTGCTGGAATATATGTGAAGCTAAAAAAACCCTGGCCCAGATCAGAAGTATATCTGCTACTCCTGCAAGACCTGAACTAGCTTCCCCCAGCAGGGGGTTGGTACTGGTTGACGTAAATATACATAAATTAGCAAAAGAAAACCGGTCATTCATCATCATCATCACTTACTAATAATGATGGGCAGTTTAAAGGGATAAAAACAACAAAATAAGGAAAAAAGTAGAACCTGACAAACTACTGATCTTGTTCTAAATATTAACTTAAACAAGTTCTCAAAATCTAAAGTTAATGAAGCTGAGTGGCCCAGACTGAGGGAACTCGGTGCAGCCTCAGCGTGGCAATGCGGTGCAGCTCCTCTCTGACTGGGCCTGGTGTGAGGTGACGTTTCCCAAGCCACAAGCGTGCACTGGATTGCCTGCTCTAGGTCACGAGGGGGAGGAGGAGTGAAGGAGCCACCGAGCCCCCGGTCACAGGGTCGTTCTGCTGTTGCCATGGAAACCCTCAAGCAACGAGGTCTGGAAGGATCTGCAGATGAAAAAGGGCACATTTGTCAGCCAGATGGGAGGATGCTAAGAAGTGATGCAGCGATCAAGCTCTCATCGATTAGCAATCTTAGTGAAGTAAGCTAGCAATCTCCATGTAGGCACCACGAAAACATAACAGGATTAAAGCTGTAATGGTGTAATTAGTAGCGCAGTCCTTTTTCTCTGCCCTGTTAACATACGGTGCAGCAGCAGAGTCCATGGCGTTATTAGATTTCAAATTATTTTTAGAGACCCATGACAACAGGAGCAAAAAAAAAAAAAGAAGGGGGGGAGTAAAATGATGTGGGTTCCATTGGGAAGAGGGGTGATGGGAGCAGAGTGGACACCTCTTGGATGCTGACGTGGGCTCTCACCATGACAACGCTTCCTTGTGGGACTCCTCCTCTTCCTGAGCGGCTGATCTCCTGAGGAGGCTCTCCTCCTCTGTAGAGGAAGAGAAGCACTGCAGTGTTTACTACGTTTCTCTACTGTTCCTACTGGGCTACTGCAGGTGCTCCACCTTAATGGTACTTTTAGTTGTGGTAATATGGTGGTGATGCTTGTATGGCAGATTGTAGTGAATGATTTCTCACCGCATGGGTTTCCCTCCACATCATCCAGGAGGTTGGCAGTGGAAGCAGCAATGCCAAGCCTGAAAGAGGGGGGTCAAGTCAAGGGGAAAAAAAAAAAACACACACGCAGCAGGGGGGGGGGGCCTCTTTGCAGCGCTAGATCATTTCCAGGAGTCGTGGGCAGCTGACAGATGATGCAGCAATGAGACTCCGCATCAATTTTCATCTACATCACTTTGAGGGTTGTCAGTATTGGCACTCAGCCTCCTACTCCTTATACTTCATATTCATATACTGCAAACGCTTTGAAGCGGTTCAAATTTCGTGAATGAGAAGCAAAGTGTACAGCGATAAATATTTAACCTTAAAAAGCCTTTTACTCCTTGAAGGTTCACATAAAAATGTGTGAGACTGGAGTGTGGGTGACTTTCCAGGGTTGGGTGGGGCAGTCTATATAGGGGATGCGGAAGGGGAAGAACCCTGGTGTGTAGGCGTGCAAAGGAGGAGGAAGTCAGTAGGCAGTGCGGGCATGGTTGGGTTTTTATACATCAACATGGAAAGGATACGACTGATGCTTCAGTAGCGCTCTTCTCTTTGTCTTCCTCCGTTTGGTCTTCTCGGAGAAAGCTCTGGCTATTTCAAAAAGCTTCTTCCGTGTTGCTGCACAGGTCAGATATCAACCAGAACAAAGGTGTTACCAAGATGACAGTGAATCGCATTATAACCTAAATTTAGACTGGACTGTATATTCTAAGCAACGGAGAAAAGGTGCAGCTTAATTTACCTTCAAAAATATTGTTTCTGGAAAAGCACCCACAAAGACACTTTTATTTTTTGGAAATAATAATGTTTCCATTCTGTAACCAAGAACCTAAACATAAATATACAGTGATAAAAGACAAACGTGAACAGAGCTGATGCTCAGGGTAGAAACCCTTTCACTTGACTGGTGTGAGCAGCTAAAGTGCTGAAAAGGAGAGCAGAGCCCTCCCTTGGGAAATGGATCTGTGTCATACAAGGAGGCTGCCTTACATTTGCCCATGTGCTTGAGTTTATCACGGAATAAGGCGTCGTCAGAATCCGCTGTACAGGTCTCGCCGGAGCCTGAAGCACAGTGCTCTCCTGCGGTAAACATAAGTACTGAGATATATGCGTGCGTGCGTACACACACACACACACACACACACACACACACACACACACACACACACAGCAAAGACCACTCTGAAGGTTTAGCAAATTGAATGTGCACCCACTAAGGGGATGTGCACAACCCCCTCCCTCCAACTTCTGCTCTTATCTCCTTGTTTGCTTCTCTAAAGAAGCTGTCTGAGGCAAACCAGCATACGTCCACATTCAACTGGGTCCCGTCCCCAATTAAAGCTGATCCAGTTTCACTAAACTTAGACTTAGCCATCTTAACATGTTCCATCCTTAAGACATCCAACAGCCATCAGCACTATCTCTCCGTCATGATCATAATCACTAGGTGAGGCAATGAACACACGTTTCGTATTAAGAAACAGCCACGCAGCAACAAAGGACCCTTTGGTTGTTGCTGCTTGGGTGGTTGTTTCTGTAGATAGAGTTTAGATTTACTGGACACCGAACGCTGACACATGAAGCGCTTTGAAGCACAGCCACGTCCCAAGCTGCTAAAAAAGCTGCGTGGCAAGCAGAAACATCCCCCTCACTAGAGGTGGCTTCCTTTGCAGTGCACACGAGGGAAATTAACTTGCATGGTTCCCCTGTGCGTCTCTAAATGCAGGCAAGTATTCATGTGCAGACACACTCCCACTACACAGAAACACAAACACATACGCGTAGCACCGGCTGCTCACAAACACAGTCTCAAGGAGGTAGCGGAGGTGTGGGAGTAAAGGGGCCTTGGTCAAGATATTTTGGGAGGGGGGGGGGGCAGTGGGAGGGTCTGTGATATCTACCTGCTTTGGAATTCTCCATGCTAGCGGATGAGTGAGTGGACTTGGATTTCTTTGATTCATACTTCAGTCGATCTAAAACAGAGAGAGTGGATGTTATGACAACAGAACGGCAGAGACACACAGGGAGGCTCCGGGGGGAAGCGGACAGAACTGGTCACAGCAGGCCAAGGGGAACCAGGGGAAGTGGACAGCAACATCATGGTTTCCTCAGGACCCCTGTGCTCTTCCTCCGTGTGTATCAGTTCCTACCCCCTCAATAAAGAAGTAGTTTCATCTCAGAGATACAAGTCAGAACAGTATAAGCCAGAAACAAGAGCGCAGTAAAATCTGCAAATTTGAATAAAAACATCATGTGCTTCTCTCTGGAATCCAAGCCCAGCATCCAATTTAATTTAGCTGGATTAGGTGTGGAATTACTTAAAGGTCCCTGAGGTAGACTGTGTTTCACAGGAATCTGCCTTCTCGCTAAGAAATCTCAAAATCACATATCTACCTTCAGTATTCTGGGTTTCTGCAAATAAATGATCTGCCACTAGTTAAGCTGCACTCTTTTATAGTAGACTGTGGTTTGGTGGAAGATGTGAGCAGTGAGAGGTGAGGAAAGGAAGGGGGCGAGAATGGGGCCAGGGGAGGGGCAAGAAAGGAGCCAGAGTTACCAAAAGGATTTTCAATTCTAAGTGCGTTGCTGTCAGGGTGGAAGCCGGCCAGCCACGCACAAAGCCAACCACCACACCGCAGGCATGAGCGAGCGCATGGCTCCAGGACAGATGCTGCAGTCGTATGAGCTGAGCAAAACACCATACCCTGAGGGAGAAGCCTTAGCTCCCCTGCAGGTCAGGCGACAGATGGACTGACCAAACACAGCAGACTGACAGACAGGCAGGCAGGCGTGGCAGTGTGTGTCAACATCTGTGGTGTGTGTGTGTGTGTGTGTGTGTGTGTACCTCTCTCCAAGGCAATGAGGAATTCACGGTTGCGCTGCAGTTCCCTCATGAACTCCTCGTTCTGAAGGAAGAGAGCAATGCGCTCATCCTCCAGGTACTGTTTCAGCTTCCTTTCTTGCTCTGTTGCCAGAGCGACCGGCACTGTTCCACTTGAGGGTGCAACCCGCTGGCTCACGGATGACAGCGAGGAGGATGAGGAGGATGATGGCTGGGACAGACTGCTCTGGGATCCCTGGGTGGGGGAGGGGTGGGACGACTGTCAGGGTTGGTTGATTCCCTGGGTAAAATTCAGCACCACTGATGGATTCTGAATTAAAGTGGCAATTATCAGCTCTGTATTCATTTTGTAAATAAAATAAAACAACAATAAACAAACAGTCTCAGTGATACATATCTGGAGGTACTGTGTTTGTGTGCAAAAGCGATCCATTAATCCACGGTCAGCTGGGGTGCAACCCGCGGGGTGGCACGGGTGCAGTACCTGTGTGCTGTCCCGATTCTGTGGCACAATGCGCAGGAAGTCATCAGGCAGGTTCCCTAACAACGGTGGGTTCCAGTTCCTGTATCCACGGACCTGGCGATGGCCAGGGGGGGGCTGGGCTTCGAACCTGGAACCAGGGTAATGGGAGGAGGGGGGAGACATGTAAAGGTCGCAATATGACTTTCAGCTTCCTTCACCAAATGTGCCAGTCAGCTGTGTGTGTCTGTATATCTGTACAACAAGGCTTTGTGACAGATGAAGATGATGTGTGGAGCTCATTTTACTATTCAAACTTTTTTTTAAAAATATAGATCTCTCTCACACACACACACACACACACACACACACACACACACACACACACACACACACACACACACACACACACAGAGCAAGCAACAGAAACATAACATGCAGTTCACCAAAACCCACAGCAGATGGCGCTTTGAAGGTAAACAGAACAGGATTTAGATGTAGTTCAGCTTCATGCTGGCTGCCTTGCTGACATTTGCATTATGAATCTTATACCATTAGAACACTTCCTTCCTTTGCCCTTTGATTATTTTAATATGGACATTATTTCCTGCTGCTTTGCATGCAGACAGCTCATGTCTGTCTCTGCTGCTGTTCTTATGAATTACAAATGTTTTATACTATTCCTTTAATGAGCCTCCATCCTTCTGTCCTGGCAATCCCCGTTTTACCTGGGCGGTGGAGTGGGTGGAGCCTCTGGGTACTTCCTATCATAGATGTGCATGTCATAGGCAGGGGGGGAATAAACAGGAGGGGGCTCCTCGTCAGAACTATCGGGCTCCAGCGTTCGTTCCAAAATCTGGTGAGGGGAAGTCCATAAAAATTGACATAGAAATCAAAAACACTAACATACATCCAGTTCCTTCTTGATATTCATGCCAATATTACTGATCTGGCCTACAATAATTCACTGATCATTTGAAAATCTAATTGTGTCCATATTTCCTCTGGTGAATCATCTGGCACAGTACAGTGATGCTGAACAGAGGGTTCTGAAGATGCAACAAGGCACAGCAGGTTATGCACTGATTCTATATTTTAATGATTACACCTTCAGAACCCACACCCTCTGCTCATTCATCCTTCCCCACCTCATGGGGTGTTATTTGGACCTTTGCAGGGTTTACTGTGGGATCACCCCCTAACTATGTAGTGATGGAGGCTGTACATCTCAGACATCCTGGGCACCATGCTTCTCAGTCTATCTGCGGCCAAGGAAAGGTTAAGGGTGTGAAGATGGCCCTGCTAAACCAGCGCTGCATGGGAGGACATCTCCGCTTCTTTTGAGACAGGAAAACAAGAACAGAGTTATAGTACTTGTACAAATCAGCTAAGACAGCAACTTGGTTACATGGCGGGGGCATAAACTAGGCATTTAAAAATAAAAAAAAAGGTGAACCACTTAGGAGGTTGGAGGTCCAGGAGGTTTGCTGAGGGTGTACATTAGGGATCATGTTCGACTTGGGAAGGAATCAAAGCAGTCACCCTAAACAACTACTAGAAAGATGGATGATCTCACACTGCAGCATGTCTTGCTCAATAAGCAAGGTACCTTGGGGCAAGAATTTACATCCTGGTTGGAAGGGGAGAGGTATTCTTGGCCTAAGTTTCCATGGGTACTTAGAACTGTCAGAGGGGCCTGTATCAGTAAGATCAGCCACTGCTGACCGTTGTGCGTCTTCAGACTTTTGGAGAAAACTCATCGGATTTCTTCTTTCAAGGACAAAATGAGCTCACACAAAGAAGGCTTTCGGAGTCCCTACTTTCCTCTCTGAAAGAATATAGGATGGCACTTCAAACACTTTTGCTCCTTTCCCAGCCTCGTTCCAATCCTCTTACAGCACAAAGGATGGACAAAATGTATCAGCAATACAATAACACAAAATGCAGAAAAAAATGACACTAAACATCTTGGTTGTTCTCTTTAAGATTCTCTAAGGAAACATCCAAATTCATGTTTGCATAGTAAATGAATGTGGTACTCTGAGCAACCATGGAGGTAAATACCCTTCAATCTCTATTCTAAGGCACCACCCATGCTTAAGTTGTACACCTAAGTAAGCCCAGGCCATGTCAACTGACCTCTGGTGGGATGCTGTCGTCCGAGTCGGAGCTGTCGTCTGATCCCTGTCCATCGATGCTCATCTGCAGCAGCTGGTCGATAGTGGCGTCCACAGCACCATTGTTGGAGCGCAAAACGCACTCGATGACCTCGTAGTCCATGCTGGGGAACATGGTCTTGAAATCTTCCATGGCCTGGTTGAATTCCAGACGCCGCACCTGGCGGGCCGGCCTGCTGTTGTTGAGCTCCCCGGAGGCCGAACCGCTCCGTGAGCCCCCATTGCTGCTGCTGCTGCGCCGGAATAAGCTGGTCATACTCCAGAGAAGCTGCAGTCGGCAAGCCGCTCTCCTCCGTCTAGCCGGCAGCACCACCCGGGAAATGGCTGCTTCTCGTCGCGTGCCAGTCCACCACCACCTCCTTTTTCGCTCTCACGTCCCCCTCCCCTTGCTTGTCCCACCAATTCTTCCTTCTCTCAGCTTCCACCCCAGTTATTCTTTCATCATACCGCAGTCATGCCTGTCCTCATGGGGGGAAACAGGGTCAGGCGGATTTCCTCTACTTCTGCCGCTTGTTCAGCCGTATCCAACGTCGTGACGCTGTGGTGACAGACCCTCCCTGGGCGAGACCCCGACACGTGTTCTCACTCCTCAGCAGCAGGACCTTCACACCCAGGGAGCTTCTAGCCAAAGCAGGAGCATTCCAGAGCACCTGGAGGAGAGAAGCACAGTGATGTGGACACAGCATCTGTGCAGAAGGTCAAAGACCCCAGGGCAGCCCCCCCCTTAGAGTCCACCCCAGTGTACTGCACTTCAGAGCCCAAATCTTGTGTATAAAGGGAGTACTGGCTCAAACATGGAGGAATACTGTATTTACCTTAAGGGTAAAATTATGACCACGGCTGTACTACAGAAAAGAAAGGCCAGCAGAAGGTTGAGGTGCAGAGCATATTTGTATGTCAAAACCATGGTGTATGTTTAACAGATCTCTAAGGTTAGGGGTAAACGGAGGGAGCCGCAAAGGTCCCGTAATGTGTGATGTCTCCTGGATAGGAGCGTTTTTGACAACCTCCAGAAAAAAACCATACCGACGAGATCCTCACACAGCCAGCCCTGTCCGACACTGACTATGAAGAGGAGAGCGCCAGAAGGGAGGCAGGTGCTGCCAATCCGCGGCGTAACCCTAGGGTTGAGCATGCGTCGCCTAAGTAGGTTACGGGAACTGTATATCCAAGGGTGCATTAATCAGTTTGGTTCTAAAAAGACCAACGCAGCACATGTGTGCTACAAACCCCAGGATGGGGGGGGGAGGCAAGGCAGGATCTTCACTGTACCACATACTCACAAATGGGAGAGCAGCTTAGCTCTAACAGCAGGGATCGGGCAAAGGTCAGAGCGAAGCCTGATCAGTGACAGAGGAGCTCAATGGCATTATTCTGGATCGAGGGTCAGAGGATTGAAAAAGTACTGTCAAACTCAAAGGCGGGACCTGGGAGGACAACTTATGATAACAATTGACACAATGCTGTTAAACTCATAATAATATTAACCAGGAAAAAGTATATGAATGGGATCAGGGTATTTTTTACTCTACCTGACTTTTCATGGCTAAGGCTATAAAATGAAGACCACAGCAAACCAGTGCACTGATCTCCTACAAGCTCTTGGTGAAGCAAAATCTAGTAAGAGGTTTATAGCCTTGGGTGATGAACTGACCGATTTAGCTAAACTTCTAAAAATACAACTTTCCCAAAAAAAAAAAAAAAAAAGAAAAAGGGAAAAACATAGGGAACATCTATTCAACAATTTTCACCAAAGTTAAGTGGACACAGTGCAGACTGACACTTTGTCTAGCTGTTATTGTGGTCCTTTGCCGAAGGTGTTTGAAGAACACGGAGGAAAGCATGACTGGCATACAGAGGAGGTATAAATAGAGAATATGGGTAGCATATAAACCACCACATGCCCTGAGCTGCTTCGCAGTGTGTCACGTGGCGTTTTTTTAAGGGTATTCGCAATTCATCACCACAGCGCTAACAGGCAGACAGGCTGGGAAAGCTGTGAACCCCTGTATTGTCAAAATTCTGCCCTTCTTCACTAAAGGGTGTTTTTCCAAAGCAAAGGGGCTGATGTGCTCCCTCACAGCAAGAGGGGCAGAGGCCGCTTGCTTGTCCGCCTGCCCAAATTCCCCTTCTTCTGGTTTCCATTAAAAACAGGAAAGGAATGTGGAGAACGCAGGGTCTGTTGAGCAGAACGCTGCCAGCGTTCTTTCCTCGATGCTCCACTGCCTACCTCCCCCAATGCCCCGTGCCGGGAAGCGAGAGCCCTGCTATCGGGAGCGTGACGCCCCGTGCCCGGCTCCCTGCTGAGCTGTGCGGTGCCAGGCACCAGCTGTCTGCGCAGTGGTCCTGGCCACGCAGGCTGCAGCCCGTGTGCACTCCGCTTGCACGCTCGGGGAAAACAATGAGCTTTGTGCACAGCATTGCAGGGGGTCCAGTCAGCGCAGCCTCTCAATCGGCATCTGAAAGTTGGTTTTCAACGAATTGCGAAAATGATGATAATCTTTCAGACAGCATCCACCTTAAAAAAGACACTGCTGAAGCAAACCACTGAACGGGATATTTGGGTAAGTCATTTGAGATTCTAACCATGAACATCCCACTGCAGGAGCCCTGCTTTAAAACAGTTTAAAAGCAGAGTACTGAATGTGCACAAGGCCTCATTCGCATTCCCAACAAGGGCTATACAGTTGGACAACGGCGCTTTCATATGCTAGATTTTTTTTTCTTTCTAAATTAAGCACGCTGGATTAAAAAGACAGCTGTTGGGCACCAAGCGGGCTTCCGACAAAACAAAAATCCCACCAGATCCCATTGGCCTTCGGAGCTGAGATGGCCGTTGTTACTGCAGTGTACGGGCAGAGGGGTTGCCGCCTGTTTTCGGGAGTCTCACCCCCAGAGAGACTCCCGCCACTGGCCAGGGGATGCTTTGCACAGAGGACGATGACCAGGCGCCCATGACAGCTGTGGGAAATTGCTGTCACGCTGGACTGGGGGGGACTTCAGCTCTAGGTTCAGGCCCCAAAGGCATGTCTGGTTGAGATATTGAGCAGCTGGGAATCTAACTGTTGGAATGCACTTCTTCCCTTTTCTGCCAGAGTAACAGAATCCTCACTTGGAGACAGAGGGGTGAAGTTCATGTCGGCTGTCAGCCTATAAGTAAAAGCATTGCTCTGAGAGACATGTTATGTGCTTTACGGAGTAATCGATTCATTAGCTTGCTTAAGTGCTGGCAAAGGATGTTTCAGCTTGTGGTCTCTGAAAACAGCTCCCAAATGGTGCCAAACAGCATCAGTGCTCCATGAACAGCTCTTCTGACAAAACTAAAATGATCCCCAAAGACCTGATCAACTCCTAAACACAGTTCTCTGGGCTAGACCCACTCTGGACACTAGTGCCCAAAATTCAAAATCCATCAGTACTCAGAGTTTCAACACTGATGTGGGGACACAAATTCCATCTCTCCCTCAAAACTGCTGAATCCCTTCCAACAATCAAGAGTTGCAAAACCCATCGCTTTCAGACCCATTTCTCTCTTGATCTCCTAACAGATTCACAAATTCCTCCATCTGTTATGATTATTTATGCATTTGCTCTTTGAATGTCACTTCTACAGGCAGCCGCCTGACTGACTGTGCACCAGCAAAATGATGGCATCAGACAAAGAGAGCTATGCTTCAATAATCGCGCATCTTATTCCTCAAGCTCTGTGTCTATTGTGAAATGCACTTTTGTTTACTCCAAGCTGTACGTTGAGAAAAGCTGCCAAGTTCAAAATGTGTGTCTGGTACCTCAAGTTGTTCCAGTCACGGTGGTAGCACATCTGAAGCCAACGTGTGATGGGAAACTCGATCAGCAGAAATTTCACCACATTCTTTCACTCAAATCCTAAGTTGCGAAACAAAGCCGATGGAAGGACGGCATTTCATACATCTCATCATCAGCTATCGAACTATTAATTTTCTCCTCTTCTCAGACGCCGAGGGTTTTGTATTAAACGTGGCCGTCTTGGTCTCAGCAGTCAGCTTGTGCCGGTCTCTCAAGGCCAAAGCTGCACAAGTAATGTATTTTGAAGCTATGGTCTATGCCTGAAGTTTCCTCTTTAAATATATAAATGTGGCAGTGGCAAGAGACTCCTTATTCTGACCTGGTTGGACCACGTGGCAGGGTACTGTGAAAATATAACAGAAGTAGCACCTTGTTCATGAAGTGCAGGGGACGCCATTCACCTTGCTCTCAGCAGATGCACACCGAGGACTACATAACTAGGTCTCCAAAAAAATAATACATTTAAATCCTGAAAATTGCCCATGGATGGAATAAGGTTGTCCTTACTGGTCCAAAGTTTCCACAAGACTTTGACTTAAAATTCTGCAAAATGTAGACGAACGAGATACAGGTGATGGTAACACTAGCTCCAGGATATGCAGGGGTTAGATGTGCCAACTTGCACTTGAAGGACCCGGGTTCAAGCCCTACCTCCTACTGTAATATGCCTCCACAAAGACACTCACCCTGAATTGAAACAGTAAAAGTTAGTCTGCTAAATAAATAGATTTTTTTAAAAATTGTACAAACCCAACACAATAACCTGCTTTGGAGAAACATGTCAGCTAAATAAAAAACTAAGTGACTTTGTGCTGAATGTAGAACAGATTACTTATCTCTATTACTTATCATAACTAAGTCTAACACTAACTGAAAAAGTAACCCCCCACTATGTTGTGTTTACTTTTAGCCAAGTAATGTATTTTGAAGCTATGGTCTATGCCTGAAGTTTCCTTTTTAAATATATAAATGACTGAAATGTTTCATTTTGTGCCACTTGGGAGGGGGGGGGAGACATTAGATTTTTTTAACATCCTTCTAGAAGACCTAAGATGGTACATGGTCATAGCGTCAAAATACTGCAACATTTCAGCCTCAGGCCTTGCTCTATGCATGTGGATGTATTTGCAGCTTCCCCCTGTGCTGTTTTTGCTTGCATGTCGCTCTAACCCAGTGCAGTTCGTACAATTTCTAAAACTATTTTAAAAAGTTTTAATCAAACCAACTCCATGAAACCACCGAGTGGTTCCCATTTTCTTTTTACAAATACTTTCCCTTCCAAACTAAGCATCTCCCATCGTCAGCACAAAAAGAAAAACAGTGCGCAGCTGACATTTCCACATCAGCCAAACAGTTAGGAACCAACGCTGCTCCTCATCCGGTTCGCCCTCGGCCGCTCGGAACTGCACTGAGCACTCGGCCCTTCAATTTCACAATGCCATATTAATCTGCACCTAAGACCTGTCTATATATAGCACTGGAATCTGTAGCTCTTTGTCCTCTGAGCACAGCTATAGCTGCTTATCGAAACGGAGGAAGGGGAGGCTGTGCTGCCCTTGCAAGCAGCTGGCAGCACAGAGGTCACGCTGCTTATGTTCATCTCTGCTGCAGAAGAAAGAGGGAAAAGTAAGTCTTTGCGTGGCCATTACACCTGCGTCACTGAAGCAGAAGCCGTATTGATTATGGTCTTATAGATAATGCAACTGCAATAAGAACTTCAAAAATCAGTTTCCTACTTGGATTCTCTTTAAGAGATATGCCTCTGTTCTGTGCTTTTTCTAGCAGGAGAAGGGCTCATTTCCACCATTAAAGGCTTTTACTTGGCACCCGTAGAAAGCCAAGCTATTTATGGGTTCATGAAGACTTTCAATGGAAATGTCACATTATCAAGGAAATTGAAAATAACACATTTTTTTGCATGTATGGATTCTCCCCCAGCTGTGAAATACTCATTGCTGGATTATTAAAGCATTTGCCAGCCATTTGATTTCTCCTGGTGTGAGTTTACTTCTCAAAGGCTCAGTCCACATGGTTACCAGAAAGGCACTCTGTCTGGTATCGTCGCTGAAATTGCCTACCGTGGCCTTCCGCTGCAGCCATTCAGCACAGGCCACCTTTCCAAAATTTAGGCTGCCGACTAGGAGGGGGTGCTACAGTTTATTGTGAAATGAAGCACTTTCCTAAGATTTTCTTGCAAGTTTGAGTAATCTGTCAAACGCATGCCATTTAACTGGCTCTCCAAAGAAGATCAGATGTAGAGCTACAGTCTGGTGGTGACAGGACCTACAAAGAATTCTTGGGGGGTGGAGCATGAGGCACTACCAGAGCACCAAAGGAGGTATGACGTTACTCAATTATAGTTAAAATCAGTCTACAAAAGTCCAGCAAAAAGGTCACTTCATAAAGCACTCATTCATTCATGACAACCAGATGCTCTCCTCTAGGAACTCATATTCATGAACACTGTATGCATAATCTAACTATGTGCCAGTTGGCTGCTGTCTCCCCCACAATTTGCTTCTCTGATGCTCAAATGAACACCGGTTGGCCCACCTCACACATGGGTTTGGTGTGGCTGGAAGCAGAGGGCTACGCAATGGTCTATTTTTAATCGGTTAATTAATCGCAAATAAACATTACAACTTGGAAAAAGAGGCTTGCGATGGGAAGAACCCCACATGAAGACTTTGAAGACGTTCCTGGAATGGGTGGCTTTTGTGATGTGGAAATCTTTGGTGACTTTCCCAAGGCAGAGATCACACACACATTGTACACAACTGAGGTGTGTTGTATGCAAGTCTGGTCCTCTTTGCTGGATCAGAGAGAACATCTTCCAACCAGAGTGTCCTTCATCACTTGGAGCAGAGAATCTATTTTTTCCCCTGAACACAGCCTTAAGATTCCTGATAAGACAGGAAACTTTATTTAATACCAGATAGGTAAAGATTAGTATTAAAATAAACAAAGAGTTTGATGTTTTTACACGAGAATGAGGTTGGTGTGCCACCATGGCAACCCGCAGAGGAATGGCGGAGAAAGCGGCCAGCAAGCTCGCCAGTCCATCTGGTGCTGCAACCAAGAAAGGAGTGCGACCCCCACTAGCAAGCCTTGTGGGAGCAGCAGCTCAGCTGAACAGACCCATGGGAAGCCATGGTTGTTGATTCACATCCCTGGTCCAGGTCACTCACCACTACTGCTGTGGATCAGGTTCCATTACAGTGACAGACAACCTCTCCCCAGGTCTCCACCTCTACTGTCTCAGCACTATCCCACGTGCTCTGAGCGATGGGCTCCAGCTCTCAAATATAGCACATGATGTTCATTTATATAAATAAATATAATCACATTGCGCCTGCATGTCGGCCGTGGGCCAAACGGTAGCCAGATGCTGCAGCAGCTCAGGAGCCCCGTGCAAGGCTCACGCAACCATTGACTGACTCATCTCTTACAAACATGCAGGCAGACACACAGAGCGAGTGAGAAACTTAGATTGTGATTTAGTGACAGTGAGACGTGAGCTCGGATGCAAACATAAAATAGATCCAAATGAGCGCTTGGGTGACATGATGTCGCAAACGCACAGAAAGATAACAGGCGAGAAGCTGTAAATCAAGAGCCGGGAATGTGACACGAACACTCGCGCTCCACCACTCGCATGCAAGTATGCCCAACAACCACATCAATGGCAGAACGCATCACGTATGTGACGAATTAGTACCGCCGCAGTTAAAAACGGAACGCATGCAGCAACACACTGAAAGCATTGCAGGGAGGCAGTGCCAAAAACCTCACTCTCGGCAAAAACAAGTCTTATGCGATGGAATCTAATGAAGGACAAAACACAGTAAATGTTAGCAATGAATTGCTTTACCATTCAGAGTCATTTCTATTAAGGGGTGCAAAAACAACAACAGCAAAGAAGCAGAAGACACAATCACTTTGTGACCCCGAAAATGGGGAAACACTGAAGCACAGCAAAAATAAACCTCAACAACTGTCTGCAAGAAAAGAAAAAACAAAGACAGAATTCAGAGTTATAATCTGACATGGCTGCTTGGGCCTTTCAACTTGGCCACAACCGGTCTGCGGGGGGCATTGCAGGGGGCCCTGAAAATTTAGATTCCAGTGCAAGTTAATTTAAAACTTCTGAAACCCAAAATCTTCAAAAACATGAGTGTCTTAACTAGAAAGTGGAAGAATGAGTTATATATATATATATATATATATATATATATATATATATGAAATAAGTTGAATTCACAATAGAAAGCTTGGAAGACATTTTTTTTTAATCAAATGGAAAAATATAGAATTCTGTGTTTCTTCCCCACAGAGAAAGATCACTGCCAACTGCTCCCATTGTGGAACAACCTGATGTCCATCACCCTGGATGACTGGAGTTTCCTGTCAGAAGCAGGCACGTTGACAGGGCGATTCTATCCCTCTCAAAAACAGGTGTATTTGTTCTTTGTTCTGAAAGTTCATTATGGCAAAAAGTTCTTAAAGGCATTGTAAAACGGAGACACCATTATTACTGCATATTCAGATTTTTAAAATGGTGTATCACTTAGTGTTACAAAATAAGTAAGAACAAGGAAGTGAATTCAGCATGGCAGCAAAAAAAATAATTTTTTTTTTTTAAAAATAATAAAAAACCTGCTGAAGTGAATCCTCAGCCGGGATGGAGGCCAAGCAGCAACATGACACTAACAAGCTGTAGTCGTAGGCTTCCTCCTGAAATCCCCGCAATCCCGGAGAACAATTGAACTGCGGACACCTCAGCTTTTAACTAAACTCGATGTTAAAGCAATTGCAATAATACCTTGATCTGCACTACCCCACTGTTTCACCACAGGGTCTCTTATTTCAGCCATTTGAGTAATTTATCATAACTTTCCATATTTTCAGGAAAAAATTAATCTACTTTTTTGGTTTGTTACCCTTAAATTGCATTTATATTATTAAAGCTATAACTAACCTATTTCATACTATGTTGCACACGCACAGTTTAAGCTCAGTTTATTCGACATCCTACAATAATGACCTCATGGTGCGGTTTTATTAATCGCTCCACTACTGTGCTTGGGGCCGATTCTGGTGTTGGATGGCCACCTGAATTTTCCATCGTTTCCAGAGTTGCTGGCAAACTGTCTGGGGCTAAAAGCCAGGAAACTGAAAGGATAGGGAACAATTGGGAGGGCCATCAGATAGCTGCTCCCTGCTGAAAAGCAGCAGCAACATGAAAGGTGCCAGGAAGGAACAAGTATTTAGGAGGCGGAAGTCCCTTTGGAAACTGCTCCACAATGTGCAACCCAACACACTTGTTGAAAAGAAATTTCAACACA
Organism: Heterotis niloticus; assembly: GCA_018136845.1. NCBI lineage: Eukaryota > Metazoa > Chordata > Actinopteri > Osteoglossiformes > Osteoglossidae > Heterotis > Heterotis niloticus. The sequence continues at coordinate 28,751,119 of CM030893.1, forward strand.
GCATTAAGCTCTTTGCTTATATAAAGAGAGAGATGATAAAATTCCATAAATTCACTATGGGAGTAGGAGTTCCAGCTCTTCCAAAAATTCAAATTCTAAAAATTGACTGAAATTAAATCAGTTGCCAAAATAAAAGCCTGCTGTAAATTTAAAAACCTCTTGTAAACTTGTCTTCTACTGGCAGATGAACTGCGATTTACACTATTGTACTTTTACTGTAATGGAGCAGCTCTGTTAGGGTTGGGCCAAGCATGGAGGTCATGTAAATACATTCAATAACAACAGAAGAGGTTAAAAAAGGCTTCATTAAATTTTAATATAAAATCTGTCAACAGGTAGCTCAGTAGTAAAAAGCAAGAAGTGTTTTGCCTTGGACAGAACTCTATGAACGGTCCATGAGGCAGGCGCAACATATCTGACTTCAGACTTGAAACAGAGCATAAAAACCAAGCAAAAGGCCATCGACTGTCATGGACCTGGAGCGTTCTGCTGGTGTTTTGTCAGCAGCGGAAGGACTGTTGACAAACAGTCGTAAACAAGTACGTCTGGGTGCAAGTCAAAATGGGGGGGGCTCCGTCAAGGATCTCACTGCCAGGCTTACAGGCAGTCCGGCCAACCGGGCTGCCTTGGCAACCGAACTGGTGAGCTGCCGACCAGGGAGGGGAGCCAAGTGGACGTCATCGATCGATTGCGTCGTCTGCCCTCAGTTTCCACACATATGGAGCCGTGAGTCGCGGGGGAGGCGGAAAGGGAGGCCCGTGTGGGTGTGAGAAGTGCTTCATCTCCTCTCGCCTGCTGGCCTGGATGTCTACGGGGGGTCTGTCGACTGTCTTTGTCAATGTAGATCGTGCCCAGTCAGATGAGGCCCACCTGGTGTGGGACAAAAGCCCCCCCCCCCCTTAGACCATCTTAGAAGCACAGTTTAAGACAGACGTAGCAAACTGGCCAAAGCTGCTGTAATTTAAAAAAGAAAAAGAAAAAACAAAGAGAAAAACAAGCCCTCCGTGCAAACATAGCTCTTTTGTGACCCACCCCGGTGCTAAGACAAAGCTGCTAGTGAGGACAGCTCTGTGGCCAAACAAGTGACAGTCCTGATATCCCATAATCCTCCTGTTTAAAGATCTGCATCAGAAGAAAGAAGGGTGAGATTGAGGGGATTGTCTGCAGTATGCACCATGGGGGGCAGGGGGTGGGGATGCCTTGTTAGTTCTCCTCACGTCTACAGAGAAGCACCCAGATCTGCATGTGTGCCACAGCTGTTAAAGGCATGTACATTAAAACTCATAATGAAAATAATGATTTTAATAATCCCAGCACAGGCCATCTGCCACCTCCCACAACAGCAGTTCGCCCCCGTTCCCTTGGGGACAGGTGAAAACAAATGCACAGAGGATTCTCAAATCTAAGGTCCTTCGGTGAAGGAAATGAGACCCTTGCAGTACTCATAACGGCTCTTTCCAGAACTGCACGCGCTAAGCGGGTCCTTGCGCTGCGGGCTTACCAGAAACACCCGCAGCTCTGTGGATGGGAGCCTGAGAAGATCTGGCTCAACGTATCCTCAACTCTAGTAACTGCTGCTTTTAAACCCCCCCCCCACACACACACACTGCACCCGTCCGGGATTATCACCGCTCATTCCTGGGCCTTGTCGACGAGCTTGTTTACATCATAAAACCGCAATAAACTACGACAACAAAACCTAGGAAATGCCAAAATGTGGTATCAGCACATAATCGCTCAGGAGTAAGCTAAGCATGTGCAGTTAATTCAGATAAAACTTCAAAAGCATGAAAGGCAAAACAGGGAATTCTCAATTCAAATGAATCTGATTTTGAATTGAATGGAAAATTCTACATTTCATAAACTGGTGCATCAGTTACTTTTTGGTTCATATGTTGGCATTTCCTTGTAACAGTCTGGTGAACATATCGGTACATTTTTACTTCTGTCAGTCATACTCTGAATCTAATATTTCTAGAACAGAGGTCATTCTACTGCAGATTAAATTTGTGTTGCTTTTTTTTAAAAATTTTACACACCAAAGAACAAACACAAAGTCCAATGAGCATAGAAGAAGTTAGTTATTTGAAAAACATGGAAGAGAACCAAAGTGATTCCTCTTCTCAACAGACTAAGTAATGTTGAGATTTTTATTAAGGGGGAATTTTATCATTATTTAGCATTTCTTTTCATAATGCATTATATATGATACATACAGTACAGTGAAGTTTGTCATCTTTGAAGTTAATAAGACAAGTGTTTCAAAATACACAACAGACTTTTGGTTTCATATAGAAATAATTTTACTGGTTTTTATTGACATTCTGCATAATAACACCCCCTCTCACCCAATTATACTGTTCAAACTGTACTAAAACTTCAGATGGGCAAAATAAATATTAGTTAGGCAAAGATGCAGAAACAACAGCAAGTATCATGTTAATACAAACCTGAAAAGCAGGCGCCTTGCCTACACTTCGATCAAAACATGAATGCTGAAGACAAACAACTTTACATTTAAAGTTTTGTACCCTCTCCCCTATATTCCTGAACAGACAACAGGAGTCATCTGGACACAACCTGAGTGGGGGAGGGGTTGGGGTAGAAACTCATCTTATGAGCTGCTGCCTAGGGTCCAACCACCTCCGCCCCATCCATACCAATGACTGCATGGTCACTTTAAGTCTATGTTTACCTGGACATTACTGCACCGGTATTTACTATTTATTTATTGTACGTATTTGCACTGTTTTTCTTCTGCACCTCCAGAGAAACTAAATTTTGACCCCGGCGTATACCTGTATACGGACAGGCTGACAAATAAAAACTCACTCGCTCTCATCCCCATTAAACAGTGGAACACGAGCAGAATCGCTTGCAAGTTCAGACAGGTGGAAAATTAGATGCTACAAATGTATTCCTACAAAGGATACCAAAAAAATCTCCAAAAAGGCCTAAAAATAGTACTGTGCAATGTAGGCTGCAAATTTGTACAGCGCTCATTTCGGGAGGAGAGGGTGGGAATAAAACCCATATAGAACAGTTTGTGTCTGACACTTCTTGGAAGTACAAATACATGTGTAACATGCAAGAGCCTGGAGCATCACACTAGGTGACTCCATCTGTAAAGACAATAAATAGACATGACGGCAGCCCATATACAAAGGATTGCTGCACACCATCTGAAGAAGAGGGTCTCAAGGGCAGCTGAACATCATAAACCAAAAGCGGTGCAGCCGGGAAGAGGGTCTGCACCACTAGGAGCCGGATGGCAAGATCAGTCTCAGAACAACAGCAGGCCTTTGGTCCCATTCTGCTTCCCTTCTCCCCTCCGGAATACAGGAGGATGTTCCCAGGAGGCACCGCATGACTCCCAATTACTGTCGGTGCGGGACCAAAGGGAAACCTCAGCCAGATGGGACACACAGCAGCCTCCCTCCATTTCCTTCATCCTCCGGGCGGGCCAAACTGCGGGTCAATAAGCCATATGCAAACAAGGAGGCTTTAAAATAAGAGGGAGGGGCACCAGCTGTGCGAGACAAGCAGCTGTAATTAAAGGGACGGTCAGCACACCCCTTTAAGAGAGCCACTTCCATTGCCACCCCCCACACCAATCTGAGGTCACTGCGTTTAGTGGGCAAGGACGGGCTTTCAGCATCCTCTCCGCTTGAGCTTGCAAGTAAACGGATAACAGCTATGATTTCGGCATTAACAAAAGTCACCTGGTTCATCACCCGAACTGCCTCCTTCGTTCCATTAACATCAAACAACACTGCAGAACACCAGGCAGCTGGACCCAGCAGGGTTTGGAAATGGTGTTAAAGGCATCAGCCCCAGAGGGAAAGGCGACTCTGTGGGATGGGGAATCTTAGCCTTTCACAGGTTAGTCACATAACCCCCCCAATGGTATGCTGGGGGGAGGGGTTGCTGACAACCAAGGTGGCAACTCATCCCATCCCCCACTTGCCTGCTGCCTGCTTAGTGAAGGCCTGCTTCTTGCCATCTACTGGGTTGGGCCTTCTGTCCAGTGGTATAAATCTCTCAGGGGGCCTTTTCTGCTTTTACATTTGTTGTTTCAAAAAAAAGATTCTCCACAGGCATGGAAATGTTATTCTTCATACCCGCCTCCAACTTGCCCGATTTCAAACTTCTTCCTCCAATTTCTTATTCACTGAGGTGCTCAGCTTTAGAACAGATATCAGCCCCCTCCCACCATGCAGCGATTATCTGACGCATTTCCCCTCAGCACATTACCTTTTCCTGGAAAACTACATGTTAGTAAAACATTTATATTTTAACACCTCCCCAGAACTCCAGGCTCATCATGGACGGACAGAGAACCGCCGCCGCCATTTCCTATCAGACACAATAAAAAAAGGCAGGGCTCATGAATGAAATCTGATGTTTACATGGATATAAATGAAAACCTGAGACCAAGGCGGACATCCTTGGCCGATTCCCAAAGAACAAAACGCTTGAGGTAAAGAATCAGACATCAGCCAGAGTGTCTGTCCAACTCACAAGCGGTTTATCCTGGTAAAATCCCAAATAAATTAGAATAAAAATACACGAAAAGATCTTTTTTTCTGAACTACATCTGTTTCATTAACTTTTTCACAGGCTGGAAAGAGAAACAAAATAGTGGCAAAGGAAAAGTTTTCTGTTTTGATACGGGAGCAGGTACTGCGGTGCTCAGAGCGGCTGCCTTTGAACTTGGAGGTTATAAGTGAAAACGCACCTCCTGCTGTAGTACCCTTGAGCGAGGCACTTACCTTAAATACTACAGTAAAAATTACCCAGCTGTATAAATGGGTAAATAATTGTACATAGCTTAACGCTGCAAGATGCTCTAGAAAGGGGTGTCGGCTCAATGAATAAATGTTAAATCCGTAACAACTCCTTGGTTTGCAGAGCAACTCTGGAGGTAATGACCTAAGGAAATGTGCGGTGGACTCCAGCCTGAACACACGCTGATCCGTCAGCCTCAGAACAGCAGGCAGCACCATGGTCAAGGAACTTGCGACTACAAGCTTTCTATTTCAGGTTCCAGTGCGAATTCCGGCCACACTCTAGAAACAGCTTTAGTACAATGCTGCAAACAGTTATATAAATAGATATAAGTGGCCAAAACTGCAAGCAACATGAGTCACTTTGGACTGCTAACTAAAAGAATTTATTAAGATGTGCAGCAAGGCGTAGTCAAGACATCATCCGTGTAACAGAAGATGAATAAGGGAAGCTCTTCTGATAAAAGCGGGTTCATCGCTTTCAGAGAGATAAAAGGCGGGGGACACAAGCCGGATCTCTTCAAAGGAGCTGCTGCCCAGACCAAGCCCCCTGCCTGCACCTTAACCGCCAAGGAGACCCATGTAGAGCAAAGGAATCTGGGACGTGCACCGTCTTCTCAGGCAGGAAGTAGAGGTCGGCGGTAACGCAATTGGGTTCGGCGAGCATCATGACGGCTGGGCAGGGTGCACTTGCCTTGATGGTTTTCACATGGGCTTTTTGGGGATGGGGCTCCACTTCAATTTTGAAGCCTAATTAGATCCATCTTGAGGACCTGCAGAATAGCTTAACACCCCGAACGCTGCCCAAGTCGTCCTTCTCTCGACAGAAAACGACAGCATTTATTTCCTTCATCCAAGCTGGGGGGTGGAGAGAGAGAAACTTGCCGAGACTCTAGATGAGTCTTCTAGAGCTTCTGTCACCTGGGGTTTGATCCCTATTGGAGTCGCAACTATAAAAGTCTGCACATAAAATCAACAAACCGTTTCAGAGGCGCCCGGACGGAGTCCGATTGAATTTTCTTTAAATGAACCAATGCGGAACCGCAAGCAGTACTACCGCACCACCAAGCCGCTGAAACACCACCAAGGACCACTTAGCGGGAGGACTTTCAGTACACGCAGCGACACGGACCATTTCGCCCGCCCCCCAAATCTCAGCCATCACAGAGCACATTCCTCCAGAGAATAAGCAAACAGAACTATTTAAAATATGCCTTTCAATTCGGCAACGCAGATCATGAGTCAACCGGTCCATCTCTTACTTTGAGAAACTGCTGATGTCAACACGGAAAGAAATAACAGCGCACTCGATTCCCGACCATGAACCAAGATGTAGAGCTCGTGACAAGAAAAACCATCACAGCCATTCAAATGAGTTCAGCTGAAGCAGATAAACCCAAGTTTGGGGTCAGTGGATGTCCAGTGAACCTGTGAAAGGGACCACAAGAGGAGAATCCATCAGATGGACATTTTCCCACAAGTTTTCCACACTTCATCCAAGGAGGAAGCCTGTCTTCCAACACCAGCGTGATTTAAGGACCCTATAGTTCCACATGTCCATCCCATATGGTCAGCCAAACCTCCCAAGGCTCTTTGTGACTAGAAGAAACCCGCGTCCTTAGACCGTTTTTGTTGGAAAAGTGAGATTTATGAGTAGGTCGCTGCTCCTTGGAGGAACAATGTGGCTCCTTCCTCATTGACAGCCTTTGTTCAAACACACGCACTCGGGATCGAGTGCGGGAAACACAGCGGGATTTTTTTTCCCCCTTCTTCTTCTTAAAACAAAACCATGAACTCAACACAAAACGGGGCCTGCAGGGCAGAAAGTCCACGTTTATCTGCTTTTCAGAATAATAAAAAACAGCGGCGTGTGCGGGCTGCGCTCAACCGGCACGACCCGGACGCTGAGGCGAATGTTGGGCGGCGATTCGTTTCATATGTATTTTTTTGTTAAGCCAGCATTTATTGTGGCACAATTTCTCTATTTTTTGCCATTTTTAACACCGCACGAAATGCTGGTCAACACTGGAAAGAGTTGGACGTGGAGAAGCACCAACACGCAAACGCGGTGCCACACGCTTTCTGTCGACACCGTACCGCCGCACTGTATCGCTGTACGAGGAGATAAGGGGTTTTATTTTAAAAATATGCGTGAGAATATGATATGAACGCGTGGTTCAGTTATAATTTGCGTTTTAGTGACACTACGGCTGCGGGAGAGCGAGCGGGCGCTCGCCAGCCTGCGGCCGGATTCGGGCCCGCGGTCGGCGGCTTCCTCGGAGGACACACGGCTGGCCGGAACGGGACGAGCCGGGAGAAGGCCGCTAGGTCCCGCCGTAGGAAACCAGGAGGGGAAACGGCAAGGAGGACGCGAAACCGCGGGCTGTGGAGGAACTGAGCCGCCCCTCGGAGCGTTCGCTCGGTCCGGGGGTCGTAGGAGCCGTGTGGCCCGAGAGCCGCGATGTTCCCGCCGGCGAGTTGGTCCGGAGCGGAGCGGTTTGGTACCCAAAAGCGAACATGGAGAGAGGGCTGCAGAGAGGGGAGCCTCACTCGTTCACTCACCAAGCGGACACGAAAGGACGTCCGTCCCCGTTCCTACACCATCATCATCTGCTGCCGGCCGCCAGGAGAACCGTTCTTTCAGCCAGGGGGCGGGGGTGTCGTGTCTCCGGCCTGTGGGGCAACGCGCGTCCCGCACCTCAGGTCCCGCAAGTTCGCGCTGAATCTGTCGGCTGGCCGAGGGCGAAGGAACGGAGCAGAAACTGGGGGCGGGAGGGGGCAGCGCTGGACCCACTTACTGACAGCATGCGGAGGGGGGAGCAAAACAAAGAACCAGACAGCTTCCTAGTGGAGGAACGGGGGAAATGCAGGAGCACCGACGGGGGTGGAGGGGGGATGGAGCCCAGTTGGACATCGGGGGGGGGGCAAGAGGGTATGCGGATCTCCATGGATGCATGGGGGTGAAATGGCGATGGGGATCAAACGAGGATGGAGTCAGAAATGGAAGAGAAGCCGTTGAGCGGGATTCGCCTTTAAGTAATTTAGCCACGTTGGAATTTGGTCCATCAACTCCAACTTTAGTGTTTGGACCCTTTTTTTGGCAGAAATGTGGTGCGATGGTTACAGGGAGTTCTCTTTCTCGGTTTAGTTCAAAACCATTTTGGCTTCAGCGGCATTTCTTCTCCTGCGGTGAGGAGCAAAGCGGCCCCCCAAGCCGCATCTGGAAGCTGAAGGATGTGGACCCCAGCATCAGGTCTGGGACACCTGGCAGGTGGGCTCGTGCTCATGGTGGGAGGTGAGGGGCAACGGGCAAAGATCTCAGGTGAGTAGAGAACTGGAATAAGGATCGGTCACCCGCAGGTTCTCTCTCCACAGCCATTTCTGCCTTCGAAAGGACAGAAGTAAAGAACTGAAATTTCATAATGGAAGCTAGAGAACACCTAGTAATGAATTAGAGGCAAGACCTTATTAATATAAATTCCAGGGTCACCATCCAACATCTTGAGGAAATCTGAGGCCTGGACTATTTTTGACTGACGAAATAATTTAAAAGTTATACACCAGTGACTAAACATTAGTTCCTATTGCAGTTTTTTAAAGACCCGACAAACAGCAACATCTACGCTTAGAGATCTAAATGCATTTTAGTGCGCTAACTTGACTATTACGGATGTTAAGATTTGCATTGGGTGTGACGAGGATGGACAGGATTAGGAATGAGTATATTAGAGGGTCAGCACAGGTTGGACGGTTTGGAGACAAAGTCAGAGACGCGAGATTGCGTTGGTTTGGACACGTGCAGAGGAGAGATCCTGGATATATCGGGAGAAGGATGCTAGGGATGGAGCTGCCAGGCAAGAGGAAGAGAGGAAGGCCTAAGAGGAGACTTATGGATGTGGTGGAGGACATGCAGGTGGTGGATGCGACGGAGAAAGATGTGAAGGACAGGAAGAAGGGGAAACAATTGATCCGCTGTGGCGACCCTTAACGGGAGCAGCCGAAAGAAGAAGAAGAAGAAGAACTTGGCTATCGAATACAGGCAGCAAGTTTCTATAGGAACAGCTGAAAAAATGCTGTGATTCATCAGCCGGATGTTGAAATTAGCGTTCCTCTAACTTGCTCATTTGTCCTTGAATCAAATCACGTTGTTTAGTTGTGACACGGAGCCCCCTAGGAGGGCTTGTTAAAATACTACATTAATAAGGAAATAACACTAAAGTGTAAAAATAAATCAACTAGAATATTTAGATTCAGCCTGAACAGGAAACTCTGAGCACTACTTTCTAAAGTGAACGCATGACACGTACAACAAATGTTTTATTCGGCCAACTATCTTTACAAAAATTTGCGGTGTCCTGTCTACTCATTGTAAATAATTGATATTTGTATACAACAGGACAAAAATGAAATGTCGTAATGGTTTCAAAATCCATGGTAATGCTTGTTGGTTTTCTTAAAAGCATGTTAGCTTGGGCAAAGAGCAGACAATATAAATTTATGAGTGATCCTTTGAGAGTCTGGGGTGCATGGACCCCATGAAGGCGACTGGATGGTCTTGAGGGGGACCGTCAAGCTCAGGCTTACTTTGACAGTAACCCTAAATGATAATCAACTGTTAAGATTAAATCTAGTTCAATTTTTTTCTCTCTGAATTTATATTTTCCTTGGAGAGGGTCATCAGATTGTTAGGAGGATTTGATGCCTAGAAAATGTTAAGAGCCTCTCTTCTGCAGTGACAAATGCTACAACATCGCTGCTCTGCCCTATAATTCTAAATTCATGCAGTCAGGCTAAGAAGCATCAACACAGCTAAAAACCACTCATGGGCAAGTTCACAGATCCATAGCCGTTGTTTTAGCACCGCACATCTTTATGGGGGAGGCTTGACGTTTGCATGCTGATCTTGAGGGGTGAAGAATGGCTCCATTATTAGGTGCATGCCAAGGCCATCCTGTGAGCTGCCAGGCTCCCACATTGCTGGTTGTGAGACCAGGGCCTCGGTGCCTGCTGGGTCGGATCAGCAACGGGATGCCTGTCCTCTTATCCCTCTTTCTCTGCACCTGCTCCCATATCTCCAGCACGGCCCTCCAGTCGCCTCAACCATCCACATCCCCGCACAATGAACAGACCTCCAAAGATGTTTTATAGTTTTCTTTTATTTAGACAACCCAAATAAAAGGCACATAAAACATTGCGCATATGTTTACATAATTATTTGGACAGACATACATTTAAAAAAAATGTAGGAATGTTTTACCTTTCTGCTAATCAGAAAGCCTAGTCTTCATATATACAAAAATTACCGTTGTTAATGTTCTAATACAAAAGATTTATAAAAGGTTATCTTTTTTTGTCTTGCACAAGTGTCTATTGTAACTACCACATCCTCAGAACTAAATGGTTTTGTACAAAGATATACATTCATCAGCCTACACAGGGGTTCCAGATCTGCCAATTCATCCATACCAGTACAATGTGGACGATGAGACTGATTTATACTCTTCCCACTCAGTCAACCTTTAATCATAGCTTTTTATTTCAACGCAATTAAAACGTAATCTGTAAAGCAGTGTTGCATAAGAGACACATACACCTGTTGAGTCTTCGTTCAAAACAAGGACTTTGTAAAACCAATTTGATTAAAATTATGGTTTCCTGTCTTTGACAGGGCTAACAATGCAATGTACAAATTTATATTTATTATGGCAATGTGTTTCAAACTCACAAAACCTTCTGCTTGCTAAAATAAAGCCTTGCACTCAACTATTTGAGCGGGTGAAGGCCACCACCACTTAAACCAACGCTTCGCACTGCAAACGTGTGTCAGCAGCACAGCGTCTCCACACTGCGGCGTCGGTTTAGTCGTAGTTCAGGCACGCAATTCATTCCACTGTGGAAGGATGTCTGATATCAGATCGAGCATAAAATTCTCGGTCCCTAATAAATGTTTTCAAAATTTTAGTGTTTTCTTTTCACAAACGTATGCCACGCTCTCGTGTGTGTTATGCTTTCTGACGGAGTTCAACCCGAATGGGACTGAAGCTCCAGCCCTTTGTGTGGGAGTTTGAGCCTTTTCAGTGTTCAACACCACACACTGGCGATACGTTGGTATGGAGTGCTGCAGTAGCTTACAAAAACATGCAAAGGAGGAGGGCCAGAGGCAGCGCAGACTCACTCGCAGCCCTGTGCAGGCTCGATAAGCACCTCACATCCTGGATGCCTCACACTGGCACACCCTTCTCGACCGGAAACGTTTTGTGGCCTATATGTGATGCACATACTGGGCTACAAGTGCTGTAATAAGATGAAAAGGCCTGGCCAGTGATCAGCTGTCCTGGGTGGCACTGAAGGATACACCAAGGTGCTCAGGGGAACTCAACCCCTCACTTTGTCCCCCCCCCCCCCAACAAAAAAAAATAAAAATAAAATAATAATAATAATAATAATAATAAAAAAAAAAACCCTAAGGGATGCACCTTCTCCACCTTCAATGCAATCCTGTGTGTTGCAGTAAGGAGTTACAGCCAAAGCATCTTAATTATGATGATGGCAGCACAAATTATAAAATTATCAAAAAGAATAAGAAAAAGCAGTAGTCTTTAGTTTTTGCTTTTTTCTTAAAAGGACGGCCAAAATCGATATAATCTGTCAATCCCTGATCTGTGAAGGGCTTTTGTTATTTTGAGGGAGGGGGGGATGTGAAGATGTACTAAATATTTACAAAGTAACATTAATAAGCTCAGGATACATATAAGACATGAATTATTCTTTACACAAACCAGATTACTCAGAAAATTTCCTGAGTGGAAGTACTAACTGGGTCTTCAACTTTAAAAAAATAGAGGGTATAACAAAAAATAGAACTAATCTGTCAAACATGATAATCATAATAAACATTGTGAACTTTTGGGACCAATTCCACAGCATACTGTGTGCTGTCCACTAGATGGCCCCGCTATCTACATAACAGGTCATGTATCTAACGCTCCTGATTTTGATCGTGGATAATACTGTTTTCAGAACATTACATACGGGATATGCATTCAGTGCAAGACTCGTTCGCCCTTCGGTTTCCATAAAATGGCCGATGGCCACAGACTACAAAAAAAAAAAAAAAAAAAAAAAAAAAAAAGCACATTCCCAGCAATCCCAAAACCAAAATATTCAACATAATGAAAAATAAAACCGCACATCTCTAAGTGTCTAAAAGGGACCAAAAGAAGAAATGCACTTACAAAGTTAAAATATTGAGCCGGTTCTTGATGGCGATCCAGTCCTTCTAAACGGTCCGAGTCGCTGCGCCTCAATCTATCCAACCGTGTTCTTCCTCATCTGCAAAACTCTTACATGCATGACATTTAAAGTCGTTTCCTTCCACGAGGAAGCTTTTGTCCCTTTTGCTGAATTTCTTAAAATACTTCAAACTATTAAATACTGATTACCAAACTATAGTTAAAATAAACTAAGACAAACCAACTGCTCTGTAAGAGAACTGGTGTATAACAACTTGCAGCACACTTTCTGTACGTCCTTCTCCCACCAACCCCATGGATCCGGGCTCTCTCACGCATTCCAACTCATCTTGCACCAACCGCCATTACATAGTGCTTATTTACGGCCCCGCTTTCCTTTTTCATCCACAAAACCACTTCTTCACACCAGGAACTCTGGGGTCAGATATCCTTCGGAGGATTAAGAGAAGGAATAAAGCTGTAGCTATCTCCTACTGGGTCTCTCTACCATTACTGTTCCACACCGGAATGCCCCTGCTGGCGCAGTCAGGCCATGGCGACTAACTCATCCTTGGCGCTGAGTAAACGCAGGGTGAAGAGAAGGGGTGGTGAAAAACAGAGGGTGTAGGAAAAGGGAGGAGCGGGGCATTCGCTGAGGTAAGGATTCTAGGGGTGGGAAAGGGTTTTTTACCAGGGAGGAGAAGAAGGCAAGACTTGGGAGAGAAAAGGCATGCTTTCCATGGATCTCATGGCAATGTTGAGGGGGCCAGTGATGTTCATGGGCATGGGGGTGGTGATGGCCACCGGGTGGGCGATATTCATGGGTGCTGTGGCCGGGATGTTGACTGAGGCGATGTTGACCGGCGCGGTGATTGTGACGGGGTGCTGGAGGTTCACTGGAGAGCTGATGTTGACCGTGTTGGTGGCAATGTTCATCTGCGCTGCGATGGTCACTGGGTTACTTGCGTTGCCACGGTTTACCGTGGTAGTGTTTGCAGCCGAGGCCGTGACGGGCGTGGCAGAAGTGGAGTTGCACACTTCATTAGACTCTGCAAGAGACAAACAGAGGAAATGGGGTTACAGCAGAAGTCTGTAAGAAAAAGAACATATAAAGAGGACAGAACAATTCAGTTGTGGATTCTGTTTCTGACACAATGAGCTTAGAAGAGATGACTTTTTCCCCCGCTAGGACTTATTTATTTGCAGAAAAGCAATGTCTTCGGAATCATTGGAATGTGAAAATGAGCACCTGGCTGTGTTTGGCAGTGTCTGGGTTCGGGTTCCACATTAAGCTACAGTATTACCTTTTTGTGCCCCTGTCGAGTTCCACTGCCAGCTCCCTAGCCCTATTCAGAAATACAGACACACAGGGTTACAGGTGAACATCCGCGGAGGAGGGTGACGTGTACCACAGTTCTCGTCTCTCCTCGAAGCTCTCGCTTCGGGAAAGGAAGGATGGGCCTATCCCCACTGCACATGAGGTAGAGCTGCAGGTTACCTTGGGCCAGGAGGACATGGGTGAGAAACTCAAACCAGCACAGTATTGCACTCTCTTTGCCCACCTGGTTCGTTTTGGATTAAGGACAACTGCAGACTCAAAGGTAAATCAATACTGCAATGGCATGCTGGCTCTGCTTTAATGAAACAGGACAATTGGAGAGTCATTAAACTTCTCACAAGGCATGAGTGAGAGGAGTGTAGATCTTAGGGGACTTGGAGCAAACCTCTGAAATGAATACAGACTTCAACAAAAATTCTTCAGCATTTCTTCCCATAATAAGAGAAATACACAGAAGTTCCTCAGAAGCCATTGTTGGCCTCATCCAAAACAAAATGCTACTCATAAACATCACTTATGAACCACACCCCCAGCCAAATATTAAAATGTACACCTAAACAATCCCCCCTCCCCCAGACTCAGCTTCTTGATTCCAGTCCGCATGGGATTCTGCAGCTCGAACCTGCCTTTCAAAGGGAAAGAATGTTAACATCGACACACAACACATCAAATAAATCACACAAATCTCTGTCGAAGGTCTCCTTCACGCCTCATCAACTGCTAGCAGGAGATGAGTCTTGTACAACGGTAATGACCATTTTGTACTTTGCTTTCAAATCAGATGCATCGTACATTTTGTCGAGGGAAGCCTGCCAATTAACATCCCAGAGAAATCCCTCCTCCACAAGTTTTGCGTTACCCTTAGCACAGGACCTTCCTTACACAACTTCCTCTCCAGGAGAAAAAATATCACATCATTACCAGTTCCCACCATCAGGACTGATAGTGGTGAGGATGTGATTTGGGGGTTCAAGGGTGGGGGAAATCCAGCCTTACTCTGCTTAATACTCTTCCAAAACACCAGGATGAAATAGGAGGACCTTCTGTAGGTAAAACCAGAGGAGCAACATTTGATGCAGTATGTGGACAAACCACTTCACATAAGGAATAACACATCACTGCTGCAGCAACAGATCTCATTTTTCTATGAAAAATTAAACAGTGCGGCCAAACAAGTTACTCCAGGGCCTTTCCCCCACAGATGTATTTTACATTTAATTGTAATTGTCACCCTCCACTGGTGTTTTGGTGTAACAGGGCATCCTGTGTTGTAAACACTGACATACCCTATGAAAGAATCCATCCGCTGCCCAGTTTCACAAAATTGTTTACAGATTGAGAACCAGTTCTTTCTCTATTGCTGTAAACAATCTGTCACACTACAAACAGGAGGGGAAAAAACATTTTGTATGTAAGAATGTAACATTTGTAAGAAACATCTTGGAAATGCATTCTCTTTCTCCGCTGAGAACAGCTGCTACAATTCCACACTGACTCAAGTAGGAAATTGGATGTACAATCATCTATTATTGAAGTGATCTTTTTCTCTCCCAACTCTGTAATTTGTCACTACATTTAGTATATTTTTTTGAGAAGTACTCTGAATACTGATACGCCAGCTCTTAAATCAGCACAGCGTTCTAGTCTGGAGGGAATGGCTTCCGAAAGCCCAATCTGGCACACAGCAGGGAATGAACAATCTGGGACGCTGCAGCCTGGAGGAGACAGGTACAGGAAAAAACAAGCCCATCTCCCTGACTCAACGTGCCCACAGGACTGACTCAGTATCCTGTGAGATCAGGTCGGACGTCCTCAAGGCAGACGTTCCTTGGCTTAGTGCCGGCAGCCAAGCCGAGTGACTCAAAGGTGAGTCTTTTTGCCAAAAGATAAGTGTGAGGACATCATTTTGGCACCCTTTCAGGTTTTCTGGATCATTGTGACTACCTGACAAGTTCTCCAGGACAGAACTGCAAAATTTCATTAAGGGGGGGGGGGGGGGACCATTACCCTACAGGAATTTGACAACCAAACAGTTAAACTAATCCAATTATTGCGTCAAAATCAGGAGCAACCAGTTCCGGTACTCAGTGCCCACAGAGTATGCTGCCTTTCACTTTACCTCAGCTCCTTACTGTTTTATCGAAATGAAGATCTACATAATGCCACTTTACACTGCATTACCAATGCTTATGCCTCACTGGCTAATGCTGGACTGCACCCCTCTATGACCAGAGTATGACTCATGACATTCAGTGAGTTGTCGGAAAACCCACTTGGACAAAACTTAAAATGACTGAAGCCTCAAACAACTAGTTTTCTAGGGATTAGGTAAAGAAATTATCACAAGCCAGGACTATATCTCCTTCCCTCACTTTACCTGTCAAGGTATCAAGATGCAGAACACATTATATGTTGATGTGCGAAAACCTACTCGAGGTCAATGGAGCTGATGCAAATAGAACCAGAAGGAGTTAAACAGGGCAGAGGAAAGGGAGAGGTAGGGGGAAAGCTGTTGCACCTTTGTTACAGGAAGCATTGAAGCTTGTTTGCCCGTGTGTCTTCAGGTGGCTGGTGATGTAAGCTGCGCTCAGCATCTTGCCGCAGATGTTGCAGGTGACCTTTCCCTCATGCCGGATCATGTGAGAGCGCAGTCTGTCTTTGGTGGCGAATGCAGCCGTGCAGGCCTGCAGTCCAGGTCGGAGGACACATTAACCACAGGTATTCCAGTTCAACAGAAGGCACCCCATCCCTATGCCCAAAGTAATCCCAAAAATCTGGAAGTATTATGAGTGTAAGATTTAATTTCATATAAAACAACAAGCTACATGGTCGCTCCACATACAAAACGGTTCAGTTTGAAGCTGTCAGCTTACCGTTACTTGGCATTTAAAAGGTCTTTCTGTAGAGTGAACGTGCTTCACATGGCAGCTTAGATGATCCGGCCTAAGAAAGAAGGGTAGGAGAGGGGAGACGTCTAAATCAGGCCACAATACAGCGGGCACGTTCTCAAATCACCAACTCTTAACATGGTGAAAATGGTGCGGTTCATGAGGTCTATGCTCTTGTCCTCACTCACAAATATACGCTAGACCCTTCCAAAATTTCCAGTGCTGGAAATAGAGATAGGCTGCAGAACCTGGAAAACCACTTTGCTGCAGGCTACCTGTATACTTCTGTTCCTGTATGAAACAAAGACCAACTGACAGTAATGTGACAGAAAAATTAAAGCGTCAAAGCAACTGGTGTAGCAGACACAAACAGAAAGGCCTTTGTCACACACAAATTTTCGGTCAGTTATCTCCGAGGCCACGATACCCCAGAAGGGGCTGCATGCTACTGCCCCCTTATCAGCCTGAAGAAACGGCAGCCAAGCAGCTAACCCGCTTCACCCAGAACTTCTAGCCATTGTGAAAGAACCCAGCTTAGCAAAAAAGTTTTTCAACATACAAGGCAAATGGCAAGGAAAGTGTTAAAATCTACAACCTTCCTCTTTGTAGCTTGATTCAAAGTTTCATTTGAAGCTGTCATGTATATACAAATATGATGATTGAAAAAGCAGTCCCCATACCTCCCCTAAAAAAATAAAACACAGTATATTTAGCAGTTTTATGTGTATTTCTCCAAGACCGTGAAAATCAGCGCACCTGGAGAAGCCTTTTCCACACACGGAGCACACATAGGGCTTGTGTACACCACCGTCATGTGAGCGCACGTGGTAGGTCATGCGGTCCTTGCGCTTGAAGCGCTGCTGGCAGATGGGACACTCAAAGGGCTTCTCGTCTGAGTGCGATAGCTTGTGGCGATTTAGGTGGTAGACGTCACGGAAGGCCTTGCCACACATCTCACAACCATGGTTCTTCTTCACGGGCTTGGGAGGCTTCTTGGGGGCACTCTGCTGTTGAGGCACAGCACCAGCAGGCATGGCAGCAGGGGACATGACGCTTGAGCCTGTGGAGGCTGACGTGGTGGCTGTGGTGAGGATACCAGCGATGGTTGAAATGTAAGAGGGGTTGGCGACGCCCTCACGGGGCACAGTAGAGATGAGTGGCACCATGGTGGGCGCTGGCTGTGGTTTCTTGGGCCGTGAAACCATCTTGACACCCGTGTGGCAGGATTCGTGCCGTCGCAGGTGATAGCTGTCACGGAAGGCCTTGTTGCAGTAGCCACAAATGAAGGGCGTCTTTGTTTTGGGCTCCTTCTTCACCACGGCAACAGGTGCCCCTCCGCCACCACCACCTGTTCCGCTGGCCACGTTGTCCTTCAACAATTCAGCCACGCTAACAGGGGGCTTCTGGTCCAGTGGGATCGGCAGCACAGGCTTCTGATCCGGTGGCTCAGCACCAGAGTTGAGGAGGGGCAGGAGGCTGTTCTGGGCCACCTGGTGCTGGTGGTGGAGGGCTTCATTGGCTTGCTGTAGAGACAAAAGAGAACCACAGGGTTGTCAACATATTTACGCATACCTGCTGCACGAAAAAAAGCATTCCTACCTAACATACTCTGCAGGTGACATCTCTTTCTCTTTAAACGTTACTAGTCCATCCAGATCATACAAAAACCCTTCAAATCAAATCAGCCTAGAATACATCATGAAGCTTCTTGTTGTATTAACTATTGCTGCTTCTAAGAGTCTTCCTTTTCCATGGTACACAGATCCCTTACACGTTCAGGGGGAACCAAAAAAATGCATTTGTATGCGGTGGACAAGCAAACTGACTTAGGACGTAACAAGCTTCCTGCTGAAGCAACCGATCCACCTGAAAAAGAAGGCATATCGTGCTGATATCCTAACTTAATGAAACTGTGTTTGAGAACCCCTAATGCCAACAAAACACCCCCCTCACCCAAGTCCAAACACCCATGACCACTGTGAAAGGGAGATCATCACTTTCATAAACCTGCCGATAAAAGAACGCAACAAAAATAGACAGTGATTCATTTCAACGCCACCCCCAGCCATTTCAACCGGAGACATGAACTAGTAGCCAGGAAGCCCCTACAGGGAGGGCACGGGGGAGCTTTCCTACCAGGATGTGTGATGACTAATGAGACACATGAAAAAGAGTGCATACTTCAGCAGAAGGGGAAAGAAACAAAAACTTAAATAAGTGAACTGGAGACTTACAGCCCACAGTGGGGAAGGAGTATCTTAATTGATGCAGCACCGTCAAGGTTAGGCTGTTCATTAGATAGTTCACAGGCTACATGCTGCTGCTGTTAACCAACATCCTGAGTCACTCCTCTGACACACAAGCAGACACGAAAGGGAACGGTTTTGATGGAATCGCAGTTTGGGATCACTGACGCAGCTGTATTCAAAGCAGTTGGGAGAAGTTTAAACATTTATTTTAAAAAGGACATTGGCTTACTTTTTAAGCTGGTGCTAGAGGTCCTACACACAGGCACAGCTCGCCGTCTGCCTGGGATCTAAATTGGCTGCGTATGAAATGATCTCCTGCAGTGACAGGGTCCTGAGTGTGAACACCAGTGTGCAGCCAACAGCAGGGTACACCATGCCCCAGCGGTGCCTGCTGAAGTCATCTAGCCACGAACATGAGGCAACAAGGCATCCAGGTAGAGAGCCACTAAAGGGTCCAAAACAGGGTGTCCAGCCACGTGGCTGTGGCCTGCAGAGAAGGCAGTTGAAGAGGCGGAGGGGCTGGCCCGCTCCGCTCAGACACAGCAGCATGAATCAGCATGAGGTCAGAGGAAGTGGAATCCATTCCTCAAGTGACCCTGAGGCAG
Source organism: Heterotis niloticus (assembly GCA_018136845.1). Taxonomy (NCBI): domain Eukaryota; kingdom Metazoa; phylum Chordata; class Actinopteri; order Osteoglossiformes; family Osteoglossidae; genus Heterotis; species Heterotis niloticus. The sequence goes on from CM030893.1 coordinate 28,770,219, forward strand.
CTGGATGGTTACAAGCCCTCTCCGATGGGGGGAGCACATGAAATGAGGGCAGCGGTGCCTTGGGATGCACAGCTGACTAACATCTCTCAGGCGACAAAAGCCCCGTCTGTGGTCACGCTGCATTGTGGAGCCTTTCTTTCTTCCCTCCATCTCTCTCTCTCACACAGAGGATTAAAATGGCTGCGCTTCTGAAACACCCTTGTGTGGTGTGTTTTAAAATCTTTTCTTTGTTTCCTCACTGGAGGAGCCTGAACAGTAACAGGCTGGCAAGAAAAACTACAAATCTATCTAACACTTGACATTTACACCAGTTTTAAACAAGACCATCCTTCCTGGACTTCCTTATTCCATGGCCACAACAAAGCAGCGGTTGTAGGGGGAAGCTGCCCAAACCCACAGACGACCTTCCTGTGAGGGGAGGGCAAATAACAACTTGGGGTCACAAAGTCAGCAATTTCAATAAGAAGAACACATGCATGTTTTCTTTCTCTCTCTCTCTCTCTCTCTCACACACACACCTCAAGAAATCACAACTATTTAAACACAGCAGACTTCCTGGTTCCAAGGATCACGAGAGAAAGGCAAATCTTTCTAACCCAGGAATCCAGAATTCCACAAAATATGACTTCTGGAAGGAAGCTTCCATGTTCCTTCATCATTTACCAGAAAGATTTCAAGCTCTTCTGCAAACATCAACAGCACAGACCTTTTCTACTGTAGGTCGAGCTCTACTTTCCACAGTGCCTTGGTAACCATGACACCAACCGACCAATCGCAGGTTCCTAAAATAAGTGACACCCGAATACCGGTCCCATCAAGTGGCAGTAACTGTACCTCCTGACGCCAATTAGGAGTGAAAGGCAACGCGCACTGCTCTTCCAGACTGCTTACAGCACACTTCTTACCCTAAAAATAACCCTTTCAAAAGTCCTTTCACCTAAGTTTGACATGATGTCTGGGACTCAGAGAGCAGATTTGTGAACCACTGTGTGGGTTACGGGTAGCTACCCAGGATGAACAGAGACTGGCGGCCTAATGCTGCAATTCAAATGAGCACGTGCGTGCGTGCATGCGCGTGGTAGCTCAGAGGGAAGTGCAGGAAGAAAACCATTTGTGTGGACACACCAATTTATCAGAGTCAAAGATACCCAACATCTGACAGTGCATTAACACTGCCCCACAAAACATTTTACAACAAAGATGTAATTTCCTGTTGTGCAAAGTACAGTAATGAAACTAAAGTACTGTGAAATTGTGTAGAATACAAATTAACTTTAAGAAATATAATTTACTCAAGAAAAACCTTGCTTATGATTGAGTTAAGAGGGGGGCACTGTGTGATAGCCACGAACTTTCATGTGGGTTCAACACAGAAATGTCTGTATGAACTTCACAAGCTTGGCTTGACCAAAAAAAAAAAAAAAAAAAAAAATATATATATATATATATATATATAATATATATATATATATATATATATATATATATATATATATATATATATATATATATGTGTGTGTATTTTAGAGGAATTTTAAAAAACGCATACGTAATCTCGCCAATGCCAACGTAAGGCTGGATGACCGTTTCGGGGGAGCACAACACAATTAAGACGGCAGCGTTCTCTTTCGTAAATCACGACAGAGCAGGGTCAAATATCTGACCCTCTGCTTTCAGACTCAGCCGTCCATCCAAGCAGCAAAGCAGAGGGAGAACAGGGCAGGAGGGGGAAAAATGAATTCTGCGCTCTGTTTCTTATGAGACGTAGCCCCATTGTGGGGGGACACTGAAGACCCCCGGGGGGGCTTTGTGAGTGCGTCTGCGCTGATTGGGCCACGCTGTTCAGTGAGCGGGAGCGGTTTTTCCCTGGCGTCGCAGCTTCACTCTCAAGCTGTGGGGTGGGGGAGACAAAACTCCCCCAAACTACACCTACCTTTTGTCAAAGGAGCGCTGTGCCTCTTGTGCTACTGTTCACACCAATCACCAATTCTTCAGGCTTAGGCAGCAGCCTGGACTAAAACACGTGTGTCCACAGTTGTGGGAATGTCAAGAGGCATGTATGTGGGAACATGAACGGTTGTATATAGCGATACATATGCACGTGTGCATCAACACAGAGTTGTGTGTGGGTGTATACGTTCGGGCATCCAAACTTCTACATGGATCAAGATGTGTGCACGACCCCTGTTTGTGTGTGCGTGAGAGACAGACAGCCAGCAAGCCGCCCGTTGGGATGGAGGCCGAGAGATGCTGCCTACTGTGGCTTCACGCTGCTCTGATGATTCTGATACAAATCTACTCTGAAGGCTGAGGTCACTCCAAGACAAACAACACTGGAGTAGAGTGGGGGTAGGGGAGGAAAGAAGGAATCTTACACATAAAGCACAGACACAAAAACATGCTAACGGCAATAAACAACTCATTCCAATCAGTCACACACTGAAAGTCACTTTAATGGGAAGAAGCCGTGTGGCGAGAACTGTTAGATAGTAAGCATCGCTGGCGGGAGGAGACCAACTGGAGAATGCTGTAGGACACAACCCAGCAGGAAGGAAAGTCTCTCTGCAGGCACAACCAAGCATTTTTGCCAACGTGAAACCCGTGCTAATTTAAAAACTACACTGGAAATCAACAGATTGCCTCACAGGATTGCAAATTATTGCACCTTGTGTCTCAAGCAGCTGACTGCAAGGGAGAACCTGCGACTTTCCTCTGTGCTTCTGAGCCAAGAAAATTAAACGTGTCTAATCGAAAGCCACGTAGGTCAGAGGCCCACTGAACATCCTGCTTAAGCCACTTCTGTCCTTTTACAGCAGAAGAGAGTCTGACCGTGCAAGAAGTAAGAGGCTTCATCCTGATACAAAAGGATGCAAGTTGTCAGCTAGTGAGAGCATCCATGTGGCCACAAGAGCAGCTTGCTGGGGCCACAGCAGTAGAACATCACCACAGCTCTGTAACAAGATTACATGCACTTCCACTTTTCAGCGGCACTTTCGAGAGAACTTACAGGGCACAAAGGTGTATGCAAGACAAGTGGGGGATTTTGGCTGTGCCACATATACAAAATTAGAACTGCCAACTTGATCATAGAGGAACAGTAAGGTCTTCAGCCACGGCATTCGGGTAGCAAGCCCAGAAGAAGGGGGAGAATTCTGAGACTCCCCAGAGGCTTTACCTGCACATTAAGAGAAAACTCATGGGGGTGTTTTGATATCGGGACTGACACTAGTGGAGATGGAGCAAAGAAACAACAAATAGTTACTTACAGGTTTTCCAAAAAGAACTTTTTTCTGCTCAGTCCATGTCTGAGACAGACATACATTAACATCTCAGCACAGGGAAAGTGAAGTACTGCTCTCAATCCAAATGAGAAAAAGTTCAAGAGGATCACTGAGATCAGCAACCCTAACACCTCTGCTCTCCCAGTGACAGTTTAAAAAGTCACAGTCCATTTCTTCCCCTTTAAATACAATCATTAAATACACAGAACAACATTCACAGCAGAACGGCGGTTTTCCCACCCTCACCTTAGTGTAATAGAGACATGGCCATCTACCTGCCGCTGTTACAGCAACACAGTCTCAAAGGGAGTGAGGGAGGCAACTTAGCCCGAGGACAAGAGTTCAGAAAAACCGTGATGACGCTCACAACCTGACCCGTTATCCTCAGGAGGAAGGTAGTGAGTGAGCTGCAGGAGCCGCTGTACAGCATGCTCTCGTAGCAGAGCCTACACCTGCCTTTCTGGGGTCCGCACTCCTACCCAACATAAAACTGCACCACAAAAGCAATACTAAAACCATCTCCTAAATTTGTTCTTAAACACAGGGCTTTGTGACAGAAGAAAACCAAGTTTAAAAAAAAAAAAAAAAAAAAACCTCTTAGCATCCTAAATGTGACTACACACTAATACATTTAATTACTGTTTGGAGTTTTTAAAACAAATTCAAATAACTGAAAGGAAACAGAAAGTGAATTACCTCCTGTTAAATGGTTTTCACTTCATTTACTTCAACTGAGTAAACAATCTTAAAACTGGACACGTAAGACTCAGACAGCAAACGTAGATGAACACAGATCCACATGTTAATCTCAAAATTACTTGGTTCCTAAAGGAAACTTTCAAAAGTAATGCAACTGCTCAGTTGCCATAACGCCCCAAGCAGAATGTAGAAATTCACCACAAGCAAGTTTCTGAGGACTCCACATCTGAGCAGCCATCTCTAGTGCAAGTATTCAACAGACAAACAAAACACCGTACTGTGGACGCAGACAGTTCTATTACAAAAAACACACTTTTTCAAGCGATTCTTGTGTTCCACAGGCATTTATCAGCACACCGAGGCTTCTTTTTTAAAACATCCAGTTTGGTGACTTTGACAGTCATTACAGTGCAACTTCAGGCTTCTCAAGACAAAGAAAAAAAAAAGTACGAACACAGAACTTTGTGACAACTTCTTGGATTCGCAGGGCCAAAATGTCTGAGGAAAATTCCAGGAGGTTGCACTGTATTCATGACGCATCCCCAGGAACTAGATCTAGTTTTGAATTTCATAGCTCAGGGCAGGAATTTTAACAGAGCCCCTGTAGAGCGTTAACATTTATACCAGATGCCAGCCGGGGCCGGGTGCATTTGCAGAAGACGGGCAGAGGTCTCCTTCGGGATCCGGCGTTCAAAACTGGGGTTTAACCCCACAAAGAGGCAGACTGTAGCGAAATAAAGCATCAAATGCAGGCGATGAATGGACATGTCCAAAGCAGAACAATGAGACGAAACTGGGAATTAACCAGCGGGCCATGCAAACTTGCCTCTTCTGACACGTCAACCTGACACCTAGTACTAAGAACGACTAACAAGTAAATGTTTTATTAATTTCATATTTCAGACACCCTGTCCAACTGCTCTTTCCTTCACTTTATTACAACAAACGGTTCTATGCATTGATTTTCACAGTCAGGGCCACGAATGGTGGCATCCTGGAAATCTACTGTAAAGAAAAATACAGAAATGAAAATAGAGAAAGTAAAAGGGATGACGGATGATGCTGAATGCGAACCGGCAGTTTCTCTGCCATCCAGGGTCGCAATGTGCTCAAAAAAGACGGATGAACTCCTACATCGTTATTTTTAACAATATATTATGCAAAGATAAACGTACAAAAGTTTTAAAAGAGGGAAAGAAAGCGCGATTTCGTTTTCCCAATACGTCCAACTAACTTGCACTGATTTTTTTTTTTTTTTTTTGTTGAGAAGTAGTAGTTGTGAACTGGTGAATAAATCAAGTCGTTAATTCACAAAACCCAGTGGAAAACTGGCAATTTTTAAGCATTTAAAAAGAGGAAACCTGGCTGATGGAACCAGGTGTGCGTGCCGTGTCTGCGGGACCGACCGCGGCGACGACGGACCATCTTTTCAAACAGATCAAGATTTTCACCTGTTTAAAAAAAAGCCGTTTTTCCAACCTCTCCGACCATAAACCTGGCGAACGAGTTGAAATGCGACTTAAGAGCACGAAACTTGGGTAAAAGATGAGCAGATTTGTTTTTTCTCCCTTCCCCGCGCGTCATGCCCAGCTAGCCGCAGCTCACAGCTGGAAGTCCGGACTGATGTAGCAGCTAGCTCGCTAACCATTGTTCTTCACATACAATTAAACCTTCGCAAAAAGTCGTTTAGGCCCGCTGGGAGCTCAAGCTTCGGTCCCAGTTTGATTTAAATTACCTTATTTCGGGAGCGGGGAACGACTCGCTTACCTGAAACAAAAACGTACTCCAGCTCGACTCCATTGCAACACTTGAGAAAATCTGCAGGAAACCGACAAGAAATCTACAACAAAGCAGCTAAACATGGCAGCTGGTACAACTTCCGGTAACCCCGAGCCGATCTATTTCAACGCCTTTCGGGGGGAGAGCCGCACACCTTTCACTCGGCAGCCTTCACTTCGAGCGCTGTGCTCGCAAACGCATAATATTTAAAGCATCTTTAGCAAGATTTCGTTCACATGCCCAGCTTTTGCCTCCTATTATTAGTAGTTAAACTCGGAAACATGTTGCAAGAGTGTACCAGTCCCCCGTTTCGCCACCTTCGTCCGCCCAGAAGGGGACATTCGAAAGATGGCAAAGAGTAAATCATTTTCCCTCTGCTTATCATAAAGGAGCTGGCGTCTGTCTCATGTTTGCGAATAAGTTAACAGGACAGAGTTTCGTACAATGTCGCTTCAGCGCGTCCGCTGAGTCGCACAAAACGACTGCGAAATCGATGGCGAGCTTTGCGCAGTTACTCTTTTATAAGTGGAGCAGAATGACCCGGGGAGCCAACGGTCCAGGCGCGAATTGGCGGACTTTCTTCGCACACTTAACTTGCGGTGACATTTCAAAATTACAAACCGAGCTGTCGCCTCGGGAGGAGCCAAATTCACGTGGTCTGGCCGCACAAGTAAATTATTTCCAAGAAAACTTTTCCGCGTTCACAAAGCGCCTATTAAGTTTTAAGAAACGTTTCACAACTGCAGCTGACGTAGTTTTGATAGTCGTTTTGCGCAACGAGTCTTCAACCGCCGGTAAATGACTGGAAAGCGGCGCATGAAAACACGTTTTTGCTTTAAACGCGATGCTAATCTTGCAAAAGTGTATTAGCTTTATTCAAAAATCATCTTCTTCTTTTTTTTTTTTAAATGCATTTTACTTTATATCGGATGTAGCGTAAAAATGTTCCAGATAAAATCACAGAATTTCTGTGTTCAAGCAGTTGCACATTTCACAGGAGGAAAAAAAAAGTTAGGTGTCTGCCATGTTTAAAATATTATTATTATTTTTTTAATATTAGCATCCAACATCCCATGAACAAATGCTAGGGAAGCTGACAAAATGAATGGAAGCTTAGTGGGAGGAACATGCATTCAATAATATAGTATTATACATGTAAAAACCTTTACACAGAGTACATAAAATATTTTTTCAAATAATCATTTGTGTATTCCTTTGCCCCATTCTTTGTAAAGTAGTTTAAGCAAAATGTCAAACAATTATCCACTTCCAAAACTGGAGGTTAAAGTTTATTTATATATATTTATATGATATTGTATACTGTATATTTATATATATATAGTATATTTATATGATATAAAATATATTATATATAGATTAATATTGATCTATAGATAGATAGGTTTTAAACATCTTTATTATACCAAAGTAGATAAGATATTACAAAATCAGAAGTATTCAATTGACAAGTAATAGATGAGAGAAAAAAGAAAATTATCACAACAGTTCAAAAGATCAAAAGAATTTATTTGTCACATACATGGTTACTGAGTATACTATGTAGTGAAATGTACCCTAAATACAACAAAATACAACAAACCTCAAACGAAAATCAATGAAATCACACAACACACCAGTTTCCTTCCCAAAACCAGACAGATAGATAGATAGATAGATAGATAGATAGATAGATAGATATTAATATGAATTATGAGCAAAGAATATGTTTGTGTGTGTATACACACTCTTTGCTCAAGTGATTCCCTTTAAAGGTGAGGGGGACCTTATTGGGAAAAAGATAACTGTGATTCAGAAAAATAAGAACTTTTACTGGTCTTGCCAGAAAGAACAATTTGGCTGTTGTCATCCAGAATGAAAGTGCAATACAACAGCAGTGTAAAGGAATTGCTTTGAAATATGTAATAATGTCCAGGAGACTTGTGAAGATTATAAAATGTGTAGGAAGAGGCTTCCTAGGAGAGGTTTACGTTTTACATGCTGTTGAACTGCTGTTAGAATGGTTTAAACCTTACATATACACTCATTCACCTTACATCTGGTTCCAAGCATTGAATGAAATGATAGCTAGCAGAACTGGGAAGTCAGAGGAATGTTTTCAATTCCAGAGGTATCATACTTGTAAAAATGCTTTATCACTACATAGAAACTGTTGATAAGCCATGCAGAAAAAAACAGACTAGATAAACTTTGGAAATAAACAGAAAACGGTATCCTTCCCTGGAAAAAATGGACTTTACTTTTGTTCACTGCATGTAACTATTTATAACAGTTACCTGCTTTTTACATTTGCTTTTGTTTTGAAGGCGCTGTTGATGTGACAGGATCACTTGGCACTGGGGACTTTTGTCATGTGCGGGCCACCTATTGCAGCCTTTCAGACCAACTGTTCACAGCAACAATTGAAATTCAGTCCCATCAGAGAGCAGAGAAATAGTCTTGCTGAAAGCAGGCCCTGTTTCAGAGTGCAAGGACAGCTGACAGAAGAGTTTGGCTTACACAGTCAGGGGTGGAAAACACACAAGGCAGAACTCAGATGATGAAGAGATAGGTGGACAGACTCATGGATGTGCTGGACTGCAGGCATGCTGGCAGCTCAGATGACCACCCTGGATCTGGATGGACATGTGCTGTAAGTCCACTGAATTGGAACGACTAGATTTGTTCAAGACCAGCACAACTATTCGCAAAGGACCAAAAGGCTGTTTTAAGAAGTCCGCTTTGGATGCAGTTGAACGGGACAGGACAGGCTCCGCGCAAACAAATTTTCCGTTTCTTTTTCGACAGTCTTTAGTTTACGGCAAACCAGTTATTCGTATGCGTAACTACAGACACCAATTGGGCCGATCAGCATCTGTGAGTGTACATTCACAGGGTCACTCAGGTTAGTTCATGAATGGATTTCAGGTAGAAAGCAGACATCTTTTCAACACGCTCACACATTTAATTTTGAGCTGTATGTCATTAAATGGGGCATTGACTGATTTACACCGCTCGCGAGGCTGCATTTTTCTTGTTTTTCTTTGTTTTGTGATACAAACAAAAATCAACCCGCAATTGCTGCCTCTTTCTTTTTCCAGTTCTTTCTTTTGACTTTGTGTTTGGCTGTTAACAGCAGCTCCTAAAAGGAGTCCCTGCATCGTACATTTGAATCTTTTTCATGCTGTGCTTCAGAAGCTTCCGTTGACACGCGGTGCCGTGAGTGTTTCGGCGATGGGGGAATCTGTGTTTTACCTGTTTTCCCACATCCGTTGAATCAGACTGTTTAATGGCCGGGAACCAGTTTCTACTCCAAATGTAATGATGCAAAGCAAACGCTTTGGAATTTTCCCAATTTGGATAAAAAAGACAAATTTTCCAAAGGTGAGTACCACCATTTTCCCCCTATTGTTTTCCCTTTTGTCTGAGTCTGGATTTACACCTGTGTTCTCTTTTCAGCATGCAGTCTGGCGGTCATAGAATGTGCACAATATGTGTGTTTAGAGAATCATCCATCCATTCCATTTCATAGAGATCCTTTCTGCCTGTTTTTATAGAAAGGAAATGAGCAGAACATTTTGCTTTCAGGGGTCTCTGATTGGTGGATGGATGCGTGGATGAATAAACTGCAATGTTTATTATAAGACCTCAAATTCCATTAATTTCCTTTGATTTACTTTTTTTCATCACAGTAAGCCATGATAAATGCACAGAAGAAAGACTGCGCAATACAGCTGCTCTACATAGTACAATATTTAAAACAAGCGTTAACAATTTAACTACAAAACCGAGTAACAACACAAAGTTTTTGCCAACAATAAATATTAAACTTGTAGTTTTTAATGAGAAACGATAATGCTAAACCACAGATTTAAGTTTTCTTTTACATTTTTTTCTGCTGGTGTACTTTTTCCCATTCTGAAATTTAAAAAATGGAGTGATTACGCTCTCTGCAAACTGTCCCCACATCCCACTTTCTGCACTGTCATTTACTAACAGGTGGTCACATTTGGACCTCCATCCTTGCCCACAGTGAATCTTCTGTGGTTACAGTTGGAGGTGTGGACAAGTGGGCCTGTGTGTGTGTATTGTAGGTTTGCCTTTGGGGTTTCACGGCTCTGCTGGTGGTCTGCACTGCACGTTAGATTAGCAGTCACTGCTCCGTGACCCGAGACAAATTCATAATTACTGGGTGGATGGGAAGTGGTGAAAGGCAGAGCTTGGGCCACGGCTGAACTCGCTGGCTGAAACCGAAGACCAAGGGCAAAATTTTCAGCTGTTGCCGAACTCTTAAAATTTGCCTGGTTGCACATTTTCTTTGGCCCGCACTATGTTCTCACAGCGTGTGTTTGTTACCCAGTTGTGTCTAGCTTTAGAAAAATTAAATGTACTTTGATGTTCTACTGTACTGTTCTATGATCTTCTGCACGTAATGGAAAAATGTGAACATCAGAACTTCACCAGAGTCACATCCTGTATGTTATCATTCTAAAAACAAGCAAATGTTTCATACTTATATTTCAGCAAGTTTGTTTGATGCATATTCTATACAGTGCAATTTTGATATTTTCTACAGTGGGATAATTTGCAAACCCAGTGGTTTTCTAAAAAGTTCACAACTCGTACTGCTGTGCATTCCTGACTTCTCTCTCTAGGCTAAGTGATGGGAGACTGGTCCATTCTTGGACGCTTCTTGACAGAGTTGCAGAACCACTCCACGGTGATAGGAAAGATCTGGCTCACCATGCTGCTGATCTTTCGCATCCTGCTGGTGACGCTAGTGGGTGACGCAGTCTACAGCGATGAGCAGTCCAAGTTCACCTGCAACACCCTGCAGCCAGGCTGCAGCAACGTCTGCTACGATGCCTTCGCCCCTGTTTCACATCTGCGCTTCTGGGTGCTGCAGATAGTGCTGGTTTCAACACCGTCCATTCTTTATGTCATCTACGTGCTCAACAAGATCGCCAAGGACGAGAAGCAGGAGAGGGAGATGAAGAGGGACATGGAAAGAGCCCTGGCCGAGCAGTCCCTTAGAGAGCGAGAGGAGCTGAATGCCAACATACCTGCTTTTGGCTCTTGCTATGAGGAGGTTTGGGGCACAAAAGAACAGGCGTATGGGGAACAGGACCTAACAAAGGAGGAGGTCCAGGAGCTGGGTAAGGATCCTACCGAGCTCTCGCGCAAGGTGCTGCTCATCTACATTGTCCATGTGGTGCTGCGCTCCATCATGGAGATTGGCTTCCTGGTGGGCCAGTGCTATTTATTTGGCTTTAAGGTGCCGCACCTGTTCCGCTGCGAGAGCTACCCTTGTCCCAACAGGACCGACTGCTTTGTGTCGCGCGCCACAGAGAAGACCATCTTCCTCAACTTTATGTTCAGCATCAGCCTGGGCTGCTTTGTCCTCAACGTGGCTGAGCTACACTACCTGGGCTGGGTTTACGTCCTTCGTGTGCTCTGTTCCGCCTGCTTCACCTGTTGCCGGCCGGAACAGGCGCCTACTGTGTTGGCCAACGCTCATATCGACCGAGGGCCACTGCTTCTCCGTCTCCGGCACTCCCTTCATGGACGGCTGGTCCTTCAGACCCCTTTGCCCCTACCTGAGGGGCGAGCTGCCACTCTGCCTGCCCACCCTCCAGCCATCTCCTTTCAAACTGCCTCCACTGTGGAGTGCACCGCCAAGAGGTGCTACAATGAAATGCAGCGGATGCAGGCCACACTAACCGACATGGTTGTGCTTGGTCAAAGCAAAAAATCCTGGCTGTGAAACATCTGTTTTTTATATTGTTAAATTTTGTTCATTGTCTTTTATTCAGTATTTGACTTTTTTCTTTTTTTTCCTGTAATGAAATATGGGATTTTTTAAATAATATGTCAGTTTCAAATAACAAGAAAGGTCAGTTAATTTTAACAAATAGGAAAAAAGCAACAGAGAAAGTGGTCTTCTGCGGTGGAGTTTACCAGGGCTCTGTTTTTGAGAGTTTCTTCAGATTTTTTACTCTACAAGGTCCATGTTCAGTGCAAGCAATGAAATGCCCACAAAGACAAGCACAAGCAAAACTTCCACAATTACCATACTGGCCAGAATATAAGATGGTATTTTGTCTGGGAATTACATGTAAAAAAAAAAGATGGGGTTGTCATATTTGATAACCAGACCTACAGTCATATACTGGATAACACCAATAGATGGCGTCACTTATCCGCCGGTGTCAATAATCCACAGAAATGATTAAGTAGAGCTAGGGAGTGCGAAAGATGGGGGAATCTCGAGATGATCTGGGAAAAAGTAGCTCATATTAGGCTAAATTAACCAAGGACTGACAAAGGGTTATGATGCCAATTTTAAGATAATGGGGATCAATGAGGCAGAGACATCAAACAACTTTCAATCGGTCAAGAAAGTGTCGCGTTTAAAGATGGCAAATCGAAAAAGACCATCTTAAAATCGCAAATGCGGTAAATATGAATAAATGTTTTTTCTTTATAAAGAAAAGATATAGTCTTCCAAAAACCTCTTTCTAAAAATGAGTGTTGAAAAAGAGGGCATCCTCTTATAATTAGGTTTGTCTTATATTTGGCCCAGTTTGGAACGTATAATAGTAATTTACTTTATTTGATAACTAGAATGCTGCTTAACTTAAGTCCACTTACTCCGTACATATCAACCCACCAATGTCAAACTTGGTGTACAAGCATCAGTGTTATCGATCCTTTGAAAGGGTAGAGACAACAAAAACATCATTCAGTATCTATCATTGTCTGAGCAGATTTGATTTCCAGATCGCTTTATTCTTTTTTTTTTTACTATTTTAAGTTAGATTTTAGTTATATACATAATCTCCTTGCAGGTTTTCTTTCACTAACAGCATTTCTGCTACTGTATTCCTTGCCTCTGGCATAGTTCTCTGGTCAGTTTTGCCCTGTGAATGAGACCCTTTGGAGTATCTTTGGCTAGATGGTACTATTAGACATGAGGGCTACACTTCAGAACAAGTATCAAATGCTCTGGAACTTGTTTCACGTTTAGTAAAGACACACTAAAGACAACGATATATAAAAGGATTAACATGTACAAAAACATGACATACAAAACAGCTTTGGGGGTTTTATTTGGTTAAAAATGTATTTTTTTCTCTGTAAAACTTAAAATCATTCACTTGATTTTACACACACTTCTAAATTAGTGTTTGCAAGACATTTTTTCTATTTTGGATATGAACAATTTTTGTACGTTATACATCTTTAGCTAGGAATTACATTTATAGATGGATCTAGCTAGTTAAATATATTTGAAATTCAAATAGCATGATATAGTGGTAATATTTTAGCACCAATTTTTAGTCTATTCTGATGTCTTTCTTTAAACTTTGTTGAACATTATGGAAGACCATGTTAAAGATTAAACTGACAAAACATTTGTCAAGTAAATAAACAAACAAAAGAGATGTTTGTTTTTAATTTATAACCAATTAGTTTTTAGTACTGAATTGGATTTAACCAAAAGTATTTTTGGAACACTGTATTATATTTATTTTCATGGCTTCAACACACATAAACAGCACAATCGTAAACAAGTGTAAAACAGACAAGTAGCCTGTATGTAATTGATTTGTAAAGTGACCAAGTCATGTACAATTTTTATCTCTGTTTTACGCTAAGCTGTACTTTATTTTGCTCCTCCATTTCTGGGATTAATGTTGATAGTTTGGTTCAACATTTTAGTGGTGGTGTAGATGCCACAAAGACACAGCAAGTAGCACTGCTGCCCCACACTGTCTGGGTTGTGTGGCCACCCTGCGATGGATTGGCATCCTATCCAGGGCATGGTTTCATAGCCTAGAGCCCTGTGGTTCAGGGATAGGCTCCGGACCACCACAACCCTGGCCAGGAGGAGCAGTTAGGACAACGGCTGAACTTTAGTGGCATAGTAGGGAAAATGCTGTTAAATGTCCATCCACATGAGGTCGCTGTCATTTAACAGCCACTGAAAAAGGGACTACTGAGGACACTGGGAACCAAAGGACACACAGATTGCCTGTTAAGACTATGTATGTGAATGGAGAACGCAAATAAGGAAACATGACATCAGGCAGAAGCAAGCATGTCTTCCAGAGCATCTATAGCACCCTGCTTGGACCACGAACCTCAAGGTGGTTTATTTTCTTTTCCTCCAACTTCAGCTAATTTAACATTGGGGTTGGAAGTGAAATACAGCGGGAGTCTCCAAATATGACTTCTAAAGATTAATGTGAGATGAAAAAGTGATAAAAATATGGCTTTGTGGGTTTTAAAAAGAATTTAAACAGCCATCTTTCTTTCAGGTCACATGGTTGTCTAGGCTGACCTTTAGAGATAATGTAGGTGCAAACTATCTTAGAGGGAAAACGCACAGGGCTATGGTGGCTTATGCGCAACAATTTAAAACAAGAGCAAACATATGAAGAAAGAAGAAAATAATAAGTGGCAGAAGAGACACTGGATTAACCGAGGAAAAAATAAATCACCCAGAAATGATGAGTATTGCAAAAAATAAGAAAAGGTACTGCCAGCTCAGTGCTGCTTCAACCATAAGAGATTATTGCCATTGTGACAGCCCGAGGACTCATTGTAGGGCCTAATGGCTGTTAGCAGAGGGTGTAAGTTACTGCTCATGATGGCTGACGGTTGGTTTAGCGTCCTTTTCTTTACCACTTTCTCCAGACAGTCCAGCCTAATTCTCAAGACTGAGGTAGTCTTCTTGACTGGTTGATGTTGGCATCACCTGCGGTTATGGCACTGAACCAGCACAGCACTTCACATAAGACTGCAGCAGTTACCACAGCCTGGCAGAACATCTGCAACAGTGACGTACATACTCCACAAAGACCTGAGCCTTTTCAGGAGGTAAAGTCAACTCTATCTTGACTTTTACACCCCCACCACCACCACCACCACCACCTCCTCTTCATCACCGGCCCCCGAGTACTCTTGAGTCTCCTGATGTCCACGAGCATCCCTTTAGGCTTTCAGATATCGAGTTGTACTTTGCGGCACTCAACAGACTTCTTTGCCAAACCCCAAAGCACCAGCAGATACGTAAACTGTTAATCCTGAAGGAAACTGGAGGAGGCTGCGACAGTATGTATGCGACAAAACAGAGGCAAAGACCCTGGGACAAGTGTGACAGCATGCAGATAAACACTTTACACAGCATCCCATGTAACAAGAGATCAGTAGCTTCTTGAGCAACAAGAGTTTTACAAACATTTACAAAGTTTATCCATCACAGGATACACTTGCTTATTAATAATAACAAAAATTGATAGATCAGCTGGCCAAAAAAAAGTCCCACACTCTAATATTTTGTTGGACCACCTTTAGCTTTGATTACGGCACGCATTCGCCGTCGCATCCTTTCAATAAGTTTATGCAATGTCACATTTATTTCTGTCCACAGTCACATTCATTTTTCCCCACGATCTTGTATCGATGACGGAAGAGTCAGACCGCTATGTAGCGTCTTCTCCTGCACATCCCAAAGATTCTCAATGGGGTTAAGGTCTGGGCTCTGCGGTGGCCGATCCATGTGCGAAAATGATGTCTCTCTCATGCTCCCCGAAGCACTCTTTCACAATTTGAGCCCGATGAATCCTGGCATTGTCATCTTGGAATATGAAGAAAAAATCTATTGATGGAAAAACCTGGGCATTCAGTATATTCAGGTAGTCAGCTCACCTCATTTTTTGAGCACATAATGTTGCTGAACCTAGAGCTGACCAACTGAAGCAACCCCACATCATAACACCAAGTTCAATCCAGGTGGTGACTTTTTTTTGGCCGGGCAGTGTAGATAGATAGATAGATAGATAGATGGAGTTGTTGCAACACGCCATTGTCTGCCTCTGGCGGCTGTTTTCAGGATGAGCAACAAAGGAGATTTTGAAATGAAAACGACGAGGTTGCAATAGTGTGGACCGTCCAGTAGGAAGCAGTAGAAGGTCGATGTTTTATATACACACACACACACGCGGTGGGGCCAGACCATACACACACACGCACGCACTCATCCGGACAGGGAGCCAAAGCGCAGAGTCCCATCGTACCCTGGAAGCGGCGGCGTGTCAAACCCGAGGCCGGATCGCCGCGCTGGAGCACGGGTGAGTGTCCGCGGCGCCGGAGTGGTGTTCCCTGCCAGGAGCGCCGGGCTGGCGGTGGGGAAACCGAGGGTAAATAAAGGAGAGGTTCCTCCGGCTTCACGGCCACAGGACGCGGAACAGCGCTTCCCTTCGCACCAGCATTGATCTGCAGCCCCGGACGGTTCTTATATGACGATTATTGCCAATGAAATGGCGTAGAACCTCGTTTATGCCGCGGGTCTCGTTCGCGATGGCGCTGCTCGGGTCTTTCGCTTCCTTTTCCCTCGAAACATGTCAGTGCGAGCGGCTCTTTGTACGGGGCGGCCCGGGCCCCGGTTGGCCGCCCTCTTTAACCGCCACGGCTTTGCCTACGGTAAACAACGTGTCCTGTACGGCGAGCCGTTTGTCGCTCTCGCCGCTGCCGAGTTTTACTGCGGCTGGAAGGGGTTCTGCAGGCTGCAGGGAGACGCGCGTAATAATGAATGGCGGTGCTGGGTGGAGCGGTGGAGCCGCAAAACACGGTTGAAATGACGAATGTAACGACGTTGACGGTCATGGTCATAATGGCGATCATCCGCTCCGCAGCCGTCGTCGGTGCAGCAGAGCTGCGCGGCCGCACGACGGGTCCGCCGGGCCGCTTGTCACACTGGGACGGCGTGCAGTGCGTGCCTGCAGTCTCCCCGGGTCTGTGTGTTTGGCTGCGTGTCAGGAGAGGGTTGTGTGTGTGTGTTGTCGAGGTGATATCCATTATTAATAATAACTATTAGTTATTCAGAGTACATAGGAGTTGCTTTGGTTATAGTATTAGCAGTGTGACAGAGTTAATAGTAACAGTGGTGTGGCAGCGATGTGGTATGACAAGGTGACAGTGTTAATAGTAACAGTGGTGTGGCAGTGTGAATAGTGACAGTGGTGTGGCAGCAAGGTGGAGTGACAAGGTGACAGTGTTAACAGTAAGAGTGGTGTGGCAGTGTGACAGTGGTGTGGCAGCGATGTGATATGACAAGGTGACAGTGTTAATAGTGACAGTGATGTGGCACAGATGTGGTGTGACAGTATTCCAGTGCTGCAAGGTATCTGTTTCAGTTTTGTGTTTTGCTGTTAAGTGGTGTGACAGCGACACAGTGGTTAGGAAGGTTAACGGTGGTATCACTGGTTACGTGCATTTAAATAAAACATATGAATTCAGTAACATTATAAACTGTAACACCTTAATATGCTGTAACCTGTAACTGCAACGCATGCTGGGAAAGCAGGCATTGCATCTAATTTCCCCAGCTGGACTGCATACGAGGTGACACGATTTGCTACACCTGTGTCCTGGTGACACTGTTGAAGTGTGACAGAGTTTCACTATTACATGCAGGACAGCAGATTTCTACTCTGTGCGTGCGTGCGTGCGTGCGTGTGTTTAAGTAATATTTATTTCTAACAATTTACTCATTGCTGTATCACACAATGAAATAACTGATTTATTTATTTAAACAACATGGCTATTTGAAACTGGACGTGCAGCACCTTTATCGCATTTTGACAGTTTTGCTTTGAGCTCTCCTTGAATTTTCTCATAATTTTTAGGTTATTTTGTTAAAATACAGAATTTAAGTAAATTATTCCCTTTAAGCGTTGTTAGAATAGTTGTGTTTTCAAGGCTACTTTTGAAATGTCAGGACATTATTAAATTTAGAAGGTCAGTATGGTGGTGCAGCCTGTAGTACCGGTGCCTCGCGGTTGTTTCGGTCATGGGTTCGAATCTGGCTCAGCCTGGGTGGAGTTGGCATGCTCTCACTGTGTTCGTGTGTTGTCCTACAGTCCAAAGACGTGCTTCCAGTATAAGTTCCTTATTACTGATGTTTTTATGTCACCGAGTGACTATCGGTCACGGATAGATGGAAACAAAGAAGCGTTGTAATAAAGCTGACGTTTATGATGTCAGGTAAAAATATTTGGGATTATATGCACCCTGTGTAAGGAGCGGTTAACTTTGATCATAATATTTCTAGTTTTTTTCCTAAAACTTTCAGTGTTGGACTGTGCCTCACTGCAGGTTCTGAGTGAAAAGTTGCTCCATTCATAAACCCTTTGAGTCACAGCACTGCATGTGTGTGTCTTGGCTGTTTTCCCTAATCCTTTCACTTGGTCAGATATCCCTCCTTAATTTATATCCCTTGTTAAATTACTGACCAGGCTAATTCTGACCTCCCTGGAAGGAAGTGAAAGAAGGATCATACAGCTCATTTGAGCAATTGTTTGTATCGATTCAATATTGATTCTGACCGGTTGCAGTATGTAGCTTGGTGGTTAGAATGTCGCAGTTTTGGGACCCGGATAGAAATCCCCACGGTACTCTTGGTCACCATATTTCCCCTGGATAGATACTGCACAATAAAATGCAGAGCAGTGTCAGTGGATGAATCATTGTTAAGTAGCTCAGCGTACAAACATTAAGACACCTTAGATAAAAGCACCAGCAAAATGTTGTGAATAATAATTCTTTAACACCTTATTGTTCCCATACCAATGTATGCTTGTTTGAAGATTATGAAATTGATTTATGTTATCTGCTTTTTTCAGAAAGTACCAAAACTAGGAAATTAAGGGAATTGTAGCCAAGGACTCCATCTTAGATGCCTGTCTGCTTCTTTGAAGTTGTTGGATTGTGTGGACTTAGGCCCGCAGGGGGGTCTGCCTGGCTGCCACTTTGTCCTGAGAGGCGATCTGCTTTCAGCGCATAACCCGCTGGGGTCTTTCCCCTTCGCTGAAACGCTAAGTCCTGTAATTAATAGACTCTTGACTTTTGGGTTAAAATTGTCTGTCTTTGGGACAGGACATTTTTCCTGGGGAGACGTTTATTCAGACTCCCCGAATTCACCCAAGATTACCATGTGGACAAAGTGCATAAAGGCTTTCGACAGATCCAGGCCTATTGTCCGCAGAGAAATGAGCCTGGATTCAATAATTAATGCAAGACTGGCGCTTTCCATTTGATATCCTGCCTCCAAACAAAAGGTGGCTAGAGACTCCTGCCAAGGTCCCATAATGATTCCAGTTGATCCCGGTACCATTTACTACCTTCCCCCAGTTGATGGAAGCCATTTTTTCCTTTGTGGAATTGTTAAACAGCACTGTCATCCATTTTTGTTTGCTTTTTTCCACTGTTGTGTCCAAAGCCGTGTGAGGGACAGTGCATGCTCAGCTGCTGGTCTATAGGAGAGGAATGAAATCTTTTATTAATTGTCCATGTTTATATACTGGGATGTCCTGCTGGTGGGAACTGGTGCTTTTTTAACTTGGTCCCTTAGACTTTTGGGATCTTGAGGACCACTGACTCCTCCCACGGCAGGGACTGAAAACACTTCCTGTTGAAGCAAGACAGATCAATGCCAGTTTCCTTTGAAGCCCCACGGTAAGATGGAAAGGCTCAGGAATGCGACGTTTATGAGCTGCTCCTGGGGATTTTATTGTTGACAGGAGGGTGCGTGTGTCTGGCGACAGCATCTTTCCCTCGAGAAGGAAAGGGGGAAACATTGAATGTTCGCGACCATTAAGGTTAAGCCCGCCTGTGATCTTGTTACATGAGGCCTTGCGGAGCTCTGTTTAGGCAGACGTGTAACAAGACCCAGATTTAAGGGAATTCATGGGTTCAGAACTTCTTTGGTTTTGCAGCAGCTTTTCTCCCCTCGATTTCAGTGTTTGGCCGCAATGGGATGTTACAGGAGCCTCGAATGTGCCCTTCCAGCCAGTCTTCTCCTGTTGTGATGTTGAATGTTCATTTAATTGTCCATGGTGTGCAAATTAAAGGTGGGAAAATGTAATCTGTGCTGTGCGAGCATCAGGGATTTTGTGCTTGGGGTGCTTTTTGCTGAGTTGTTTGGTTGAGTTAAATGTAACTTTGAGAGTTTGTGGTGTGAAAAATGAAACCAGAGTTTATTTTGACAGGGTTCCTTATTTGTCTCTGCTCACTCATCTTTAGCTGTACAAATGATTTATCACGTGTACGCTAATAATATCTCAGAGTTGTTCATTTGGTCACTTATTCAGTAACGCCACGTGTGACTCAACTTTTTGTTTTCTTCCTTCAGGGTATTTGAAATTGTGGAAGTTTGAACTCTTTTTGGATTTTACCAGAGACTGGAATAGAAACTTTGCACTGTGCTTCTGTATGGAAAGACTCTTTCGGTGGGAGGAAATCCAAGCCGACCTGGAGGGACGCAGCATTAGGAGTGACGCAAAATGTTCAACCTGATCAAGAAGGACAAGGAGAAGGAGAAGGAGGTGGGGCGCAAAGAGAAGCGGGATAAGAAAGACAAGAAGGAGCGGATGTCAGCTGCTGAGCTGAAGAGTCTGGAGGAGATGAGCATGAGGAGGGGATTCTTTAACCTTCACCGTGGCTCCAAGAGGGAATCCAAGAACAAGTTGGAGATTTCCAACCCCATCCCCATCAAGGTGGCCAGCAGCACCGAGCTCAGCCTAACCGACATTGACTCGGACAGCCTCAGCAACAGGGGCAGCATGATCCTGGATGCGGAGCAGCTGAGTGCAGCAAGCTCCAGCGATGATCTGAAGGGGGATGCGAGCCAGGATGCTCCTCGTGGTTCCGTCCGGGAGAGGGCCGCCCGCTTCGGTTCACTTGCCAAGCAGAACTCACAGGTGGGCCAGATTATGAAGCGCTTCTCTTTCTCTCAACGGAGTAAGGAAGAGAGTCCATCAGAGGCGTCCACACCCTCAGGGCAGAACTCGGCCGCTCCCTCGCCGCAGGTGGAGGCCAAGCTGTTTGCTCCGCAGCTGAAGCAGAATCTGCAGCAGCATGCTCCAACTTGGATGGCACCTCCGAAGAAGGTGCGGATCCCGGAGGTGGTGGACAAGACCTTTTCGGCGGACCTGAGGTTGCCTCCGGTGGTGCCGCCACCTATGCCTGAGCCACGGGAGTTAGAGCTGCAGCGCCGCAACACTGGCGACTTTGGCTTCTCCCTGCGCCGCACCACTATGTTGGATCGTGGTACAGATGGTGGTGTCTATCGCCGTGTAGTGCACTTTGCTGAGCCTGGAGCTGGCACCAAGGACCTGGCGCTGGGGCTGGTCCCGGGCGACCGCCTGGTGGAGATCAATGGCCGCAACGTGGAGAACAAGAACCGGGACGAGATTGTGGAGATGATTCGGCAGTCGGGTGACACAGTGCGGCTCAAAGTGCAGCCAATCCTCGAGCTGAGCGAGCTAAGCCGCTGTTGGCTGAGGAACAGCGAGGGACTGCGGCGCGAGGCCAAGGATGTAAGTATCTACCCCTGTCCTTCTCCATCCTCTACCTTTGCCACTTGTCCCATCCTATCTTTTGCACCTTACAGCAGGACCCCCAGCTGTTGGAAGGAGGATTATTCACACTAGTTTCCTTTTTCAGGCTCGCAACAGTGACCGTGTTAAACCTTGGTCTCCATGTTGGGTCTTACGTGACCCCACCCCCCCACAGAGTTTGGCAATTACTTTTTGAGTAGATGTTTCTTCTGTTTTGACTCACTTACAACATATTTCAAACATAAATGGTTTTTAAGCATCACGTGTTTGGAGTCCACGTGCATTAATTTTGTCGAACATCAAATCAAATGGAGACCTCTCTTTGCTTACACTTCCCTGTCCCCTTGAAAACTGGTGCCAAAATAGCCTTCCATGCTGGTTATGTCTCACCCCTCAGCGTGAGCAACGGCTTCCTGTGGTTTCACTCCGTCGATCTCCAGGTGGCCTGACAGTGATGGTGTAACTTTCCTGTGTGAATCCCACCATTTTAATGCTCAACCACAAACACGAGCTCAGGTGAACAATAAAATCCGCAAAAGACTGTCTGCTACCTTCACTACCTGTGTTGCATGCTGTATTAAAGGGAAGGTGCAGCTCTCTAAAGGGCTTTCATCCGCTGGAGTGAACGTCAAAAGGATTTTTTCCTGTTGATTTTATTCAATGATTATTTTAATGTTTAGGCTGAGTTAAATGCGAAGATGCTAGAGATTTTTCTGGCTTGTTAAATCCCCACCCTTGGTTGGCATCAGGGAGATGGGATCCATCGAGGTGGTGAGGTTTCCGTTCCTCAGTCTCCTCTGAGTTTGGGTGTGATGACAGCGATGTGCTTTGATGTGGCCCACAATGAAAGCACAGAGAGAAGGAAGAGTGGTCCTACCCGTTGAAGTCAGGAAGAAGCCATTGCACCTTATCTTGTATTTTATGGATTGCTTCCTTGTAGGATTTTAGATAAGGGCAGTCCAAAGCAGCTGGGCAGTGTTTGCCTCTGTGTGTGTTTGTGCGTGTCTGCAAGGATTTAGGTGGGGGCTGTTGTACTTGATACACCGTCAGGGATAGAAGTGGAGGGGTGTGACATTGCGGTCCGCTTCAAGTTGACATGTTTTGAATCTTCATGATACACATATCTGTGATAGAATTACTCTGGACTGAACCTACCACACTGCTAAATAGGTGGAGTCAGAAACTGCTTGTCGCTGTGCTTTGTGAGCTGAGCGTGTGACGTGCTTGCCAGGCACCCCGTTCTGAGCAAACACACTCTGGCAGTGTGTTTTTCTGAGCACTGTCTACAGCCTGTTTGCTGACCAGCAGATGCTCTGCTTCAGCATGATGTCATTCTTCTGCAGGGTGGCTAGTGGTGGAGAGGGCTGAGATTTGTTGGGCAGGGGAACAAGGTTGTCCTGGTCAGCATTGCAGGGTTTGATCAAGGACCATGGATACTGGCTTGTGCAGTGGCCTGGATTGCCTCCTACAGTCATAACTGGAGGTCTGGTGTGGGTGGGCACTGAGCGTGGAGGCAAGGTGCCCAAAGTCACATTTTTTGAGCCTCCAGATGACACCAAATAAAGACTTGTGCACTGGGATAGAGTTCTGGTAGGGTTTTTATTGTGTGGCTGGAACAATACAATTAGGTGAAATTGGGGTGGGAGGAGGAATTTGTTCCTTCTGTTGTAGTCATCCACATTCACAGGATGTTTTGCTGTCTCCTGACACTAAATAGGAATTTGCGTAGCTATCCTTCTGCTCAATGCTCAGTTCAGAGCCAGCAATGCAGAGGAACGGCCATTTGGGAATATCAGAAAGCCCCTTATGCAACGCTTTGCTTGTGCAATGGTGAATTCCAGTGTAAATGGTCTTGAGTGTGTGGGATGACCTCCCTTTTCATGGCACGTTCCCTTCATCAGACAAGAAATGATGCAGCTTTCTGCCTGGTCGTGTGGATGTATTTGTCAGTGGCAGGGGCGGTAGTGGAGCTCAGGAATGCACACACACGCAGGGTTGTCTTGATGTAATCTCTCAGCATTGCTTTCATAATGTTCCCTCGATGTTTCAGAAAAATTTCAGAGTTAGAGGGAGATTTTGGCATCTTTGTTGGTTTTGTTTGTCTTCGCCATGTCTTTGGATGATGTACTTGAAAGTCTTGGGTGGAGCAGTATGGTGTTGACCTGTTTTGCACCACCACCACGGCCTCACTGTGGGATTGTGGGACGTGAAGGAAACTGTGTTTTAAGTAGTTCTTGGGTTTTGGGTGGAGAAATTTTCACTGGCAGGTTTGGGTTTGCTCCAAGGCTGCAGTCTCCGCTTTATGCGGTGACCTTTATTCCGTGCATCTCATGGATTGTAGCTTTTAACAGTGTTTGACCCCATGTGACTTTTTCTTGATATCTAACCAAAACACATTTATTTCATGTACACTTATTTATTTAACCAACACTTTGTCCATTGTAAGACAGACTTGCAGTGTTAATATACTTAAAATAATTTATCAATTTATACAGCTGGGTAACTTTTACTGCAGCAATTGAAGGTAACTACTTTGCTCAAGGGTGGCTCAGCAGGAGGAAAGTTTCAAACCTGGGTCTTTTGAGTTAAAGGTTTAACCACTACGCCTCCTGCTGCCACCATTATCTAATAGTCTTTTTTATGCGGGAAACAACCATATCAGTGCTGTAGCACTTGTAAGAGGTGCCCCCTGGTTTACTAACCAAACCGGGAAGAAGAGAATATACAGAGATGCCACGCTTTCATTTAATGGGCAGATTTGGGTACTTGGGTCTAAGCCTAAGTAGGAATGTTAACGGTAAAATGAATTGAATTAAGCTTCTTGTGCTCAGAATGACTGGAAGGGCTATTCAGAGTTAACCTATTGTTTCCATAAACAAGCAGCTGACACTTTGAGACAATGCAGCCTCCACCTTCCGCATTCCAGGGGTTCCCTGCTGTTTTTCTGAGGTAGCTACCAACACAAATCTGTAACAAACAAAGGGTCACTCTACCAAGACTTTTTGGAAGTGTCCTGCTTTGTTCTCTTCCCAGCATTCTGCTGCCTCATCCCCATGACTCTTGTGGTGGAGCTACATATGGAATCAACACAGAGCCCTGAGAGCATTCTAATCTCACTAGAGCTGTGCTCCTGGTGGGGTGATTTCAGACAGATGTGGGAAGTTAGAGGCTGCAGTTAGTTGCTCCAGGAGTCCTTGTTCAGTTTTGGGTCTTTTTTTATAGGGGCTCTGAAAAGTCTTCTGCGGTGGTCAGTGATGGCCTATGAAAAGGCTGGTTTGTAAGTTTTAGGCGGAAGGAATGGAGGCCTGGATTGGAGGGAAGTGAGATCTTTTGTGCCCTGTTCACCCCTGCAGGGATGACCGATTTTGGATTTGTCAGCTTTGTGACACAAGATGGAGTTGACCCATTGAGATGATCCCTTCCCAGCTCTTCTCCATCTGTCTGTTTGCCCCCTCTTACTTTCTAGATATTGGCCCAACAAAGTGGGAAGGTGGCATGCCTCACCACAGGGCACGGAGGATGCCATTTCGAGACCCCAACACGTGGCCACAAAGAAAGGCACTCGAGTTTAAAGCTGATATTGAGTACATGTGTTGCGTACTGCAGTGTCACAAGACACTCTGTTATTTGTGAAGATTGAGCTCTGGTGCTCACCAAAGATCAGAGAGTGACTAAATGCACAATATGTGGGTTAGGAAATCTGTATGTAACAAGCCGCTGGCATCGTCTTTATAGAAAAACGTTGACAAGCAGGAAAGAAAGAAGAGCGATGTGGATTGATCTCTTCTGCAAATAGAAAGTGCAGCTGGGGGCTTTTGTGAGGGTGATTGATTAGGGTGCAGCATTTGTACATGGGCGCAGAGGGTGAACAGTGGATGGCAGAAGGTAGAATTTGGATAGTATTTTTTACTGTTGAAGTCCAGCGAAGGGAAGCTGCTCCTTACTTCACAAAGTTCCATTCCGTGTGTCTCCCATCCTTTTACAGTGACTTCCAGTAGCTGCCAGCACGTTCAGGACTTTAGTTATTTGGAAAGGAAAGGATATAACTTTATCCCTGCAGGGAAATTCACCTCCAGCCAGACAGTCACCTCCAGAGAGTCACAGAACACCTTGCTACCTACAGGACCCCATCTATCTCTATAACCGATATTCTTCTACACCTCTGGCTGCCTGCTTATCCTCACACAAAGCACCCAAAATCAGAAACTTTTGGATTCCAGTCTTAGCCTTGATATATTAAAATGAACTCAACTTTGAGACCTGCTGCATTCCATTCAGCATTCTCAGAACTCAAATATCTCACATCCATTTCCCTCCTGAGCTCCTGAAAGGTTGGTTAGTCACCACGTTAGACATTTACCCCTTTTTACCTTTTTTGTACCTTTTTTCCTATTTGTAAGTCACTTCAATAGGCAGCTACTTAATATGAGCCCTATGAAAATGGCTGTATGGAGCAAACAATCTGTGCTTCGATAATTGTGTGCATGTGTCAAATCCGTCTGCCATCGATGCACTTTAGTTTACTCTGAGATGTTTGTTCCTTTGGAGAAACTGTCTGCCAAAAACATAAATATAAGTGTAGCTCACACTTATGGAACACTTTCTCTAGGACACTGATCTGGAGCTAAACAGTGATGGAGCTAAATGGCTACAGAGGGGATTATCGCAATGGCTCATCCTCTTTTGGGAGATTACAGCAGGCCCATGGGGTGCCCCCAAGTTTGCAGCCTATCCTCCCCAGTGTAATGAGCTCTGCTGGTCAAGGAGTGAAAGGGTGAAATAGATTTGCCGGAACTGGGAAAGGTTCTGTCTGGTTTCGTTCTGGAGAAGTAGTCGGGGAAACAAAGATCAGGAATGTGGAGGAGCTTGGAAGAGTGTATGGCTGACTGGGGCCTTTATGAATCTCAAAGTGATAACCAAGAGCAAAGTGGTGGGTTTGAACTCCGGGAGTTACACAACAGGAAGCAAGTTCCTTCATGTTGTAGGGCCAGAACATAAAAGTCTAAATGATCCTGCTCAAGCTCTTTGCCCTCCGTTGTATCTGACAGCTGTTAGTGGTCTCCTGGAGCTCTTCTGTGAATTTGCTGGAGGATGGAAGGAACTGAGGTTGGGGGTGTGCTTTACGGGGGAGTGGAGCATGTGGATGCTCTATTTATAGACCCCAAAAGTTTTTTTTTTTTAACGTCAAAGTCCAATTTTCTTTGGCAGGCGGCAGCGTGCACACATTCTTCCTCTACGGCTGAGGAATGTGCAGGAGGTCATGGGTCACAAACAACCCCGAGGCCTGTGAACCACCCACTCATTCTCTGTTGCTCTCTATTGCTCCAAGTCTTGCACTCCTGTATTGGGAGTTAAACCACAGAGAGAGATACAGGCGGACAGGAAAGGCGTCCTTTCTCATGTCGTCCGTACGTCATGGCGGGGAAATCCTGTGGCACACTTCAGGAAGGGAGGATCTTGAGGAAAGCTTCATGCTGTCATGCAAAATAAGAATCCATTTGCGTCTCTGGCTCTGACTGTGGCCGAGTGGACAATATTGGGTGGTCACCAACCATGAGTGTGGACAGGACAGGCAATCCTGTATTTTTATACCGTTGTATGCAGAGGGGAACTTTTATGAATGTACTTGTCCAAATGACAGCATCCACATAAGATGAGAGAAAGCCTACACAGCAGGGCCTGAGTAAATCTAGAACTCCAAGAACTATCTCCTTCATGTTATGCTCCTGACAGAGTTTGGTTGCTCCTGTTTGCTTCTGAGTCATTAGTGCCACCCAGGCTCTTTATGATGCTGCACCTTGGAGCCGAGCACACTTCTTCCCTGTTCCCTCCTGAAACAAGGTAGATGAAACCGGTTTTTGGAAACCAGCGGCAATCTGCGGCACATCTGGATCCACTTTCCAGGAGTACGGCCTGCACCTGCATCTGCTTCGGTTGACGTCACTGACGTCCATGTGTTTATTGTTTCATACGTGCCGCAGGACGGACACACGATCACCGCTCTATGAATGGAAGATGGATTTGGAACAAAACAGAAAGACTCAGTATGCAGTACCAGTGTGAGTACATTTGGCAGGAAGTAGAATTTTCCTTCCGCAAAGAATGTGGTGAATAAGTTTGATCAGGAAATGAGGAGCCTTGTCTTCGTAGCCTTTGTGCAGCAGTTCCTAGGGATGCGGGACACTTGTGAGTTGCTTTGGTTTCTCTCTTCTCTCAGTTCCTCCCCTGCAAGTATTGCCCAACTCTTTTCCACTAGTACTGTACTAAGGGCTTTTTAGCTTGATCTTCTGATTATGCTTTTCTGATCATTGCCATATTGAATGAGTAATGTTTGTTCCACACAAGAGCTTCTGGCAGAAGTGTTGTGACCCCCAAGTGTAATGCAGAAGACTGATGAGACGGAGGGTTTCATTCACACTGCGTTCATAATCTTGGCTTTGGCGAGGTGTGATTCCACCAGCTTAGTGCTCAGTGCCAAGATGGCTGTACTTTTTTTGTGTGCGTAAAAGATTTCTCATCCTGCCACTTTTATGGAGGTGCCTACATGGTGGTGTCCTCATACACAGCTGTGTGCCAGATGCAGGTGGACACACACTACCCACTTGTACTCCCCCACACCCACCTGCACACACACACTCCCAAGCTCAATGAGATGTAATGGGAACTGGAAGTGCAGGCTGCTCCCAAAGTGCTGCCTGGCTGCCCTTACCTCATGCTGCCCCCTGCTGAACTGCCCCTTGGCCTCTGACAGGTTATCCCCAAATGTTTGGTCTAGCTCCTGTATGTCAGGTGTAATGAGGAATAACTAGGTAGACTGTGTTCTGAAGTTTTTGTGCCATAAAGTAGGACCTGGTGGCAGGAGATCATCCATGTTCTTTTGTAGAACTCATTAAAAGCAACTCCATTTCTATTTGGCAGACATGTTCTCCTCTAATCTGCCTTCTGTGGCTGTGTTCCCAGGAGGACAGAGAGGTGGGCTTCAAGGATGCCTACATTCCCATTTTGAAGGTTTACATTGTTTTTGTTTGTCTTTTCATGCCTCTCTGGACCGGTGCTGTCCTTGCCCCACCCGAAGGACGTGGTGAGCAAAAGGCTGACCGCCCTCCCGTGTATCCAAATGGCCCCAGGGTACTACAGCAATGCTGGCAAAAACCCACTCTGATTTTACTG
Organism: Heterotis niloticus; assembly: GCA_018136845.1. Lineage (NCBI taxonomy): Eukaryota > Metazoa > Chordata > Actinopteri > Osteoglossiformes > Osteoglossidae > Heterotis > Heterotis niloticus. The sequence goes on from CM030893.1 coordinate 28,798,549, forward strand.
CGCAAACCATCAGCACAAATGCAGGGGGATACAGACCAGCACCCAGACTGGCAGCTCTCTGTACACCCAGCATGCATTGCTGCTCAGAATATTCCACTTGGTTCTGCGAGGTTTTTTTTCCCTGTTTAGATTTGTGTGGAGGAGACAGTCTGTCCAGTTCCTGTGTGGAATTGCTCTTTGGCTTTGCAGAGGATGGTGCTCCACAAAGGACACCATTGTTGTGATGTCTGCATTCAAAGCGGGGTTACAATGCTGCACTTGGAGTTTGTGGGTTTATTTAGTTGTGGCTCCAGCCCATGGATAGCTGTCATAAAATATAAATCTTAAGAATTAGAAACAGCAAGCGTACAAAATGGCTCATAATAAAGACCGTTTTTTGTCTTGGACCCCTTCAGGTGTTCAGTGGAGGGCTTTTATGGAAGTTATTGTTTTTTTTTGTTTTTTTTTGGTATGGACTTTGGACTCCACATGTACATTAGCCTTCCCTGTTTATGTGAGTTTTCCTGTTTAGTAGTGGCCATCTGCGAGAAATTAGTTGGTGCTTTTTCTGCCATCTCCCCTCCTGCACTGGACTTGGGGCGTTCATCCTGCTCTCCTCTCTTTGCAAACCACTCAGCCCCCACCCCACTACCCCCCACTCCATTCCTCTCTCTCCTCTTCGTCCTCCTCTTTTTTTTTTTCTTCCTTCGTTTTTCTTTGGCAGTGGACTCTGGTATTTCCGCTGCCTTGGCATCAGCTCTATGCAGTCTGGGAGTAATTTTCCTCAACTGAATATTTTAATATGCATATATATTTGTGTGTGTCTGTATACATACATAAACACACACACACACACACACACACACACACACACACACACACACACACACACACACACACACACAGCTTTGCAAAAGTATTCACCCCCTTGAAAGTTATCAGCATTGCCTGAATTACAAATTATAGTTTTATTTTTCCAGTCAGTATTTTTATTGTGACCTCATATGGTCTAATACTAAATTGTCAGAGCCAAAAAAAGTTATATGTCTGCTGATATTTTAAAGTAAATGGAAAAACTGAAATATGCTGATATGCTGCTCACATAAGTATTCAAACTCAACAAGTGAATATTGGATAGAGCCACCTTTTGTGACAATAACAGCTTTAAGCCTTTTGACATAAGTATGTACCAGCTTTGCCAACAAAAAGAGTTTTTTTCCATTCATCATGGCAAATCTGCAGCAGGTTGTTCAGTTTGGATGGATGATACATCCTCGGGCGTAACTCAATATTCAAATATTTTCAGTGGGATTGAGGTCAGGACTGGGCCTCTGTATGACATTTATATTTTGTTTTTTAGCTACTCCAATGTTCCTTTGGCCTTGTGGTTGAGATCATAATCCTGCCACACCTCCTTGAACTTTCTTGCAGACTTTTTGCGGTTTCTTAGAAGACCAAAGCAGGTTCTCTTGCAGTGTTTGCTTGTATTTTGCTGTTACATTCTTTCTTCAGTTTTGACAAGATGCTCCATCCCTACTGATGAACAGCATCCCCACAGCACAATGCTGTCACCACCACACTTCAATATAGGGATGGTGTTGGTTGAAGAGGAGGTTTACACCACATGTAGAGGTTTGAATTTTGACCATATTGGTCCTTCCTGACCAATAAACTTTCCTAAATCTTAACTGGGATGTTCACATGCTTTCTGTCAAACTCCACATATCTGCTTAGATATGATTCTCTCTGACTTATAGCTTCTTTCTTGCTACTCTTTTATACAGGACAGTTTTATGCAGTGTTCTTGAAATTGCCAAATAGTCCGCCTTTTCCTCCATTTTTAGCCGCTAAACCCCTGTAGCACTTTCAAGGTGATTGTAGGCCTCTCTGTAGCTTCCTCCACAAGTCAATGTCTTGTTGGATTGCTGAGTGGCATTTTTTAGGCAGTGTCTGGGTGTTGTGATGCAGTTACCACATCCTAATTATTGATCTGACAGGGAGACCCATTCACCTGGAAATTACTTTATACCTTTTCCCTCATTCTACATTTCTTTAACATTGTCTCTAACTTTGGTAGTATGTTCTTAAGTATTCATTTTCACACCTTTCCTTCAGGTTCACAGCCTCACTAATGATCCATAATCTAAAAAATGTGGTCTTTACTTCAATGGTTTGTAGGTAGAAGCCGGTTATGTTCAAATAAGAGAGAACTGTGTCCTTGTCATGGAGTAATTTCTCATCTGTGTAAATTTGGAATTTCCTGAGCTTGGAGGATCACTATAAAAATACAGTACGAGTAAAGTTTGTAATCTTGGCAATGTTGAAAATTTTCAAGTGGTGGCAATTTGCGTGTGTGTGTGTGTGTGTGTGTGTGTGTGTGTGTGAGAGAGAAAACACATGTACACTGTATATGTACAAACCAAGAACGCATCCTGAATCACTGCACAAATCTCTGCATTTTGCATGCTTACCTGGTTCACTGGTGAACAAACACCCACCTGGTGTCGATGCCCAGTCTTGACTGAAGGATCCTTAAAGGGCCTTCAACTATAGTAATCCCAAGGAGGAACCATGAGTAAATTCAGTGCTTTGACACACACTCACTCGCACTCTTTCTAAGACAGCTCCATCGCTCAGCCTCTTCTATACCATGTCTTTGTTAATGTTGGCCGACACACTATTATTTCACTCTGGGACTATGAACTTCAGGGCGGAAAGGATGCTGATTTGATTGGCTCAGAACTTGTTGAAACCTCAATATTTGAACACACTTTTCTGAAGCTCAGCAACTTTTTTAAAGTTCTCCTCCAAATTTTTTTTTGTTTTTTTTTTATCTTTAACGGAAATCGTTCCTGATGAAATCTGTGCTGATCCTGATGTCACAAATGACAAATGGATTGAAGTGTTTTGTTTTTTCTGAAGGGCATATTTATATTATGTGATGCTAACAAACACACAGATGTAATGTCAATCTGACTGTTTCTTCTGAGACTTTTGTTTGCTGATGCCAGCGTGTGCACTTGGCCAGCCTCTGTAGGAGGATGTATTTGGAATTCTTTGCATGTCTTGATACTCCGATGATCCTTTGCTCTGCAAACCTCCCACAAGGCCAGGAGTGATGAACTCCCTCTCCCCTCAGCAATGCTGGCTCTCACTGCAGCTAAACCCCAGGATTTTCATCTAAAAATAATTCATTAACCATAAACAGGCAGGCTACTGTACCACAATAAAGTTAATAGGTTCTTGTAGTTTTTTTTTTTTTTTAGTTTTAGTTTAAATGATCCTCATATGTTTGTTTTTTATTTTTTTACCATATTTTCAATTTCTCTAATGTCTTTGTCCAGTGTACCTTACTTTGTTAAGTTTAAACACCCAACTGCTTAGAATGAGTTACTGATTTATACAGCGAGGAACTTTTTACTGTATCAGCCTTGCTCAAGGGTACAACAATGGTAGCGAGGATTCCCTGAGAGAATATCAAATAGTTATTAATAGGGCAGAAGCAATAAATTTGTATAATAAATGCATTGAGACATTAATGTTAGGATCAGTTTAATTTGTGTAAGTTCAGCAGTAAACGAGAAGATTTATTTTATTGTCTTTTGCAATTGGTAAGAATTACATTTCCTTCCAGGCCCCCTTATATATGATTTATTAGATCCCTCTTTCCACCTGAGGCCACTGAATTGTATGTGGGAGGGTCCTGGGGCTTGGTAGGCCCCTTTCACATCCAGGTTATTGTCAACCTCCCAGTCAAAGAAAACCAGTTCAACCCTTGGTCCCTCTGTATTACCCTTGAGCAAGGTACTTACTCTGAATTCATATAGTAAAAACCCAATAAGATAATTATGGTAAGATGCATTGGATACAAACCTAATGTAGGTCACTTTAGGAAAAAATTGTTAGCTAAATGAATAGATAATAATTAAAGTTCTCTTGGGTTCAAAACCCTTTGAGTGCTGGCACCTCATCTCTTCCTCCCACATTGTTTCGGAAAAGAGGTCACAGCGCTGCAGCTTCTCTTCCAGCAGGCTGCCGAGGAGATGCATTTTTTTATTGCTGACCTATGGGGTGGGAGTTGCCCGCGGTGTTATTAATGCCTGCGGGTGGTGGGGAGCCTGGCCTGGTGCATAGGAAGTAATTGAGCCTGGCCAGGAAGCCCTGCCACCAGGGTTGGCAGACAAAATGCTCTGGTGGGTCAGCCGACATCAATTTGAGTGGTGGACCAGCTTTTGCAGCCAGCTGCCATTGCTTTTGGCAGTCTAGCCTTCCATCCTGAAATGGTTTGGATTCTGAGGAAGTATGACATTGTCCACTTTAGGAATCACACCTTGGTAAAAAGGTTGGCTGTAACTAAGGCAAGGACTTTGTATAGAGGAGTTCAGTTTTACAGTCTTCACAATTTTTTTTTTTTTTTTAATCTAGCACTTGTTTCTAATGTGGTCGTGCAGGATGGCTTAGGATATAGCAGGCTACCTTACAGGCAACAAAAAATACTCCTAGAAAGAAGTAATACAGTATTTACCATAGCAGTATAGACACGTTTGAAAATGAACTTTGTGATTTAAATGGTGTGAGGTAAGGGTGCTGTACTTTGACGGTTGGCAGAGAGGCCATTATGAACTGTACTATGCAGTCATTTGTAGTTGGTTTATGGCCTGGAAGGAGCTTCCATTCTTTTGTCCTGGTGTGATGTCTGTTGCCAGAAGAGGATATGTTAATTCCTGCATTGTGTGGTGATGTTCAGCTGTGGAGCAGCCATAGTCTTTATTTTGCTCAGGGTTGACACCTCCTTAAACCCTTTCCTCACACACCCTGCCGATTCCACAGCTTTTTTGGACCACTGCAAACAACCCAGGACCATAATCCTAAAAGCTCTTGAAGGAGTTCCCTAGGGATGGACTTTTTCTGATCAGAAGAAAACTGTAAAAATGGTTCTTGTGAAGTTTGTTTGTGGCAGTGTTGGTGCTAAAAGTCTATGAGGGACGATTTCCTCAAAGCTTCACATGAGCTTAAATAGATCCACTACAGTGGAGCCCAATGACTGACATTCAAATGAGGGCTGTACTTTTATCAGGCAGTGTGAAGGACTGCCCTCGATGGGACAGCAGAGCTGTTTATTTGCAGGGGGTGTTTCATGGCGTAATGCTTTTCCTTCAGTGGTAGTCTGAATGATTCCAGCTGGGTTTCCTCCCAAAACTTCTATTCTGGTATTTATGGAATCTCCTTGGGAACAAAAAAAAAATCACACTTCCTGACTGACTCCCTAGGGGGGCGGAGCACAGTTTAAGGGTGTGACTAGAGGAAGAAGGGGGCAGCTGGCAGTCATGCCGTTCGGCCTGGAATGAGCCCCTTGACTGTGGTCTTTGTTCCCGGTTGTTCCTCCAGATCAGAGCTGGCGCATTCAGCCACCGTGGTTGGCAATGCATACTCCTGGTGACTGCTTTCCTGTCAACTCACAGCACAGAGTGTGTGTGGTTCTTTCTGCAGCACGCGTTTCTCTGCAGAGTCAGCACTAGATGTTGGGATGCTGTGCACCAGTCAGAGCTTCCCTTTAGCTTCTGGGATTTTAGGGTTCAAAAAGGGTTCTTCTGGACAGAGATTGAATTATCCTATGCCATTTACATCGGCAAGATGGAATACAGGAATTTTCTGTCTATAGACAGCTAGGGAGAATGACAGTGGCCGTCTGGGAAAATTCCTCAGTTGCATTTCCTTGATGTCGTTCTGCACAGAAGCTCTTCTCTGTGCTTTTACATTAGAACCCTTGGTTTTCCTCATTGGTTAACAGAGGAGAACTTCTGCTCCCCTCCTCTAACACCACCTGGTTTTCCATTCATGATAGCTGCAATTAGAGAGGAAGTTGAAGAAGGGAAGGGGTGACTGGCTGGGCCAGATTAGAAGCAAAACACCCCAGGCACATGGAGCTTGTTGGAACAGAGAGGTTTCCTGTCAGGATAGGTCTGTCATCAGTGTCGTGAGAATGCACTGCTCCTTCCCATTGACTGCCTGGCTGCAGTCGGGACTCACCCATCCGGCAGTGTCCCCCAGAGTGGTCCTTCTGAGGCCCCACTATGATCTGCTCAGCATCTCTTCACCTTGTGGACACCCTCCTTAGCATCAGTCACTCACAAGTTTCAATCTGTCATCTTGGCCATTGTGTGAATGCCACTGACACTTCACTTCATCCCTCCGCTCCAACGCCACCCCTACACACATAGCAGGACATATGTTGAAGAAACTTGTGATTTCATAAGCTTTTCTGAGGTCAGCTCTGCTGTGGGCAGGCTGTTGTTTGATCTAAATGCTTGACTGTGAGCCCCAAGCTTGGAGAATAAGGCCTTTGTGCAGAGAGAGCCATCCACGTGTCTACCGACCTGCATCCGAGAGGAGTGCTCAAGCATCAGCATCATTTGTATGAGCAAAAGAGGGAAGAGTACAAGTGCTGATGCTTTGTTTTATAGCCCCATGTGCCAGATGTCTGTGTCCCCAGTAAAATTAATGACATGCATTCTGCAGGTCTTCTTCCTCATGATGATCAAGGGCAGAATGGCAGTCATAAAGGTGGGATCTTTGGTGGAAGGGTTGAATGATTAGGGATAAGATGACAAGCAGAGAGGTTGAATTTTTGGTGGAAGGGCCAAGTGAATAGGGTAGGATGGCAGTGAGAAAGGAAAAGTCCCAAAGTGAGGTCATCCACTGGTGTAGGAAATGCCATGTCCTTCAGTCGCACAACGTTCACTTCCTATCTTTCCTCCGGCAGTCTTTTTCCTCAACTTTGCTGTTTTCCAGAGCACCTGCTTTACACTACAACTTTCTGCTGTTTATATATCCCACATCACAGTATAAAAAAACCCTGCGTTCTAAGGCACAGGTGATACCTGCTCGCTGCTGTAATGCAACAGTTTTTCTGTACTCTCATTTTCTTTGACACACTGCAGATTTATTCTCGATGGCGAAGCCTGTAGAAACACCGCAGTCTGGTTTCTGTCCATGGGATCAAAGACCCTTCTGGTGCCAGTGGCCACAGTAACTCTCCACAGACTTAGTGCAGCTCCCTTAAGCAAAATAGCGGAAGATAAACCAGTGATAGGCAGTGGATAAATGTTTTTGTTAGCAGGACTGAAACATTTTGCTGCTGTTTTTTCAATCTCAGTGGAATTATAAACTATTTGCTTGAATTAAATAGAATACCAGATAGTGGATGTGGACAAAGTAATCCTGAAGTAAGGCGTATCTCATCTCATCATTTCTTGGGTGAGGGTCATGACTGAACATGTTGGGACCGTATCTTCTGGAACTGAACCAGAATTTGCTGATGTAGCCCTTGCGCACCCCAGACTGCTGTTCCATCCACAGGTGCTTAGTAGGAACTTAACAAGAACAATTTAAATTCTGTCAAATACTTTGTTTATTGTGATTTTTTAAAAATCCGAATGTGTCTGAGTCACTCAACCCACCTAGTAATGATTTCAGGAGTTTAGGTTCTGTAAATCTCAAAATTTGCTCTTAGATTATAAAAGCAAACACTGTAATCCTTACTAAGTTACATTAAAGCTAAAATGACAAACATATTAGGGTGAGATTCTTAAATATGATGCCTTTTAGCCCCTTACAATCAAATTAGTTTAGTCTTCTCATGGTGTCCACTGAACTTGTGGTTTTGCTCAAGAAGTTGAAGACATTAGTGTTAGACTGAGATCCTGATGGGTTTCATTTATGGCCTCTTGTTGCTTCACATCACTCTTTACTGGCTTCCTGAGAATTTTAATTTACTTAACTTTCCAAACAGCTCTTCTTGACATACGTAAGTCATTTAGCAAGCATCCTACAGAAGCAATTTATGTCAGTTCATTGGAAGTTTATTTCAGTTCCTTGGAAGAGTGGTTAGAAATGGCAGGACTCGAGAGGCATCGTGTTTATGTTCAAAGAGGATGGTTGTGGGATTGGGGAGGGGGCTGAAGGGCCATTATCAGTACAGCAGAGAGGGGAAGACATCCGCAACACCCTGGGTTTGGAAGGGTTTGTGGGTGTGACACAGCAAAACGTAGCCTCCTTTATCGCTGTGAAAGGGAGCTGAGGCCACCACATGGGGCAACCCGAATGTTACGGATTCTCCTTACATCTGACCACCCCTCCTCCAGTGCCATCCCTTCAGGCAGAAGAACTATGTGGTCTATCAGAAGAAGATTGCTATGACCTTTGGAAGAACTTGATCCATTGTCTTGCTTTCTAAACTCGTAGCTGTATTAGGGACAACTAGGAGGTAATAATGCGCTGGATTCATGAATGGGGGTGGAGGGGGTAAGTTGAGTAAACACGAGTTTTTGTTGCTTCAACACCGGTTCAGTGTTCAGTCCGCTGTTGCTGTTTTGTGTGACCACTGCATTCTTGATGTTATCTTGTTCAACAAATGCACGATTGCACACGTTTACTCAAGGATGGGCCAGTTACCTCATGTGCCCCCACCCGACCCGATCCTGAGGCTAAGTATGCTGTTCTTCATGGAATGCCATCCTTGTGGTTACCTGCCTTAGTAAAGCCATTAAAGGAAAACGGATGGGAGGCCGACAGTTTTTAGGCTTGGCCTCACAGCTTAATCTCTGCGAGCAGGCCTGGCTCATCGGGGCTGCAGTCGAGCAAATTCTGGCCCGGTTCAGTCTTGTTCCTTCAAGAGAGAAAGTGTCTGTCTTTCAGATTACTGTTGCTGAGACCCTGTGACTCATTAATAGGTAGATTTTTCCATCAGGATTTTCTAGAATAAAAAAATGACCGTTCTTATGCTGGCGTCTGCCCAGTGCTGTTTACGCTCCCAAGGAAATTGAAGTTCTCATTCAGTGAGCTAATGGGTAGTAGGGAAGTTTTCTACACACCGGCAGGCTGCTGCACTGTGATTCAGGCTTAATTTGTTTGAAACAGTGCTGACTAGACTATTTGCAAGACACTATGCAAAATGCCTCCCTGCATAGGTGCTGCTTAAGTCAAGGTAAGCTTTTGATGACAGGTGCTTGCTGGAAAAGATGAAGCTGTGTTATGAAATTTCTGTCTTAAAAAGATCTGTTTAAGATGTTCGCTTCAAGTCAGCACCCCAGGCAACACCTTCACTCTGCTTTTCTTCTTTAAGCACCAATAAAGAGATTAAATGGAAGATCTTGGGTTATAACGCTAGGAGTTTTTGTCGTCCCGTTTCGACTGTCCTGTTTCTGATTTGCTGGAAATCCTGAAAGGAGGGAAGTAGAGGCAGGAGTCTGGTGAGGTTGGAGGGGTCAGAAGTCAAAAGAATTTGTCACATACATGGTTTCCAAGTATACCATGTAGGGAAATGAGCCCTGATTCAACAGGAGACCGTGTGGTTCCATTTCATGAGTCACAAACATCGAGAAAACAAACAACAAATAGATAAGTAAATAAATAAAACAAATAAATAAAACCTTAAAGTGACATTGTGGGGACAGTGACAGTGAGGGGTATTTGGAAGCAGTTCAGGAACACAAGGTTTGCTGTGCACCTTCACCTGTGAGACCCAGGCCAGTAGCTGCAGTGGCTACCTGTTAGACATCATTCATCCAATGGAAAGATGCTCAGCCAACAAGCAGCACCCATTTTGTTGTTCTTACACACATGAGGAGCTACATCTTTACACGATGGGCATTTTAGAAAGAAGGAAGATTGGTTTTGTTTGGTAGTGAAGGACCTCTGAGTGGGTGGGAGTTGTTACTGGTGGTTGTAGACTCTTATGGAGAGTTTTTCTTCCTCCAACCACTACCCTGTTGTAAGGAGGGTGTCGAACATATCACCTGCTGACCGATAAGTGTTATTGTTCCTCTTCCTGCAGTGGTGCCTTGTTATTATCTCCCAGCCAAGGTGAAATTTATCACACTTGACCGCTATTGGCTTTGGCACACTGTGTCAAAAAATGCTTTTGTAAAGTTTTTAATGCAGTTATGTAACCAAGCCACTGAATGGAAGGGAGTACTTTGGTCGACTCGTGGGTTTGTTTACTTTAGTGCCTCTGTTGGACAGAACTTTGTACTGCATGCCAGCTGTATCAGCTACATTTACATCTTTTTTTTTATATGGTAGATGCTCTTCTCCAAAGAAAATCACAGTGTTTTTCACAACAGGAAAGGAGTTATAGGAACACACATGATTCTCAAAACAGTCATGTTGCTTGCACATTCAGTAAACCGCTATGTGAATAGCTGTGTATAAGAATTGCTAGAAAATACAGAGATGATGTCCAAATTTTTGGATTGGTTAACAGATCTGGAGAGATGTTGTCAAATAGAGATGTCTTCTGAGACCCTTTTTTTGTATAAAAATGAGTCAGCAGTTCTAAGGGACAGAGGGAGCTCATTCTATCATGTTGGAGACAAAACCGAGCACCAGTAGACTTCCGATTTTTGAGTTAAGGCCTTTATTTTATTAATTTAAAAAAACTTTTTCAACTGTTCTTTCCAAAGATTTAGTTCCCCTTTAACTGAGCTTCAATTGTTTTCCAAGGATGTTGGCTTGATAAATGATGCTGCCAGGGTCAGTGTCGTGACCTGGCCATTTCTTCTTGGCAATGGTCACCCCATAGACACAGCCAGTGTCCTTTCTGCTCCTTCCTGAGCAATGATGCCTTCCCATCCAGGCTTCTGTTACCCCGCTGTTGAAGGGAAGACCTCGGCACAGGGGCCCTCAGCCCAGCCACAGGCCACTGGTGGGTATAAAGGAAGACCTCTGGAGATGGCTGCGGGACTTGGCTGCAGAAGATCCCAAATAAATAAGCTCCTCTGTGTTTATTTGGTAACAGACACTCAGAGGTTGTCTGCGAAGTGGGAACAGGCCCCGGAACCAGGCCTCTGTTTACTTTCGGAGAGGATATTTGAGGCGGGGGGGACAGATGAGGTCAGCCAGTTAAAGGACTATAGATACTTAAACAAACAATTGGATATCTGTTTGCTTTTCATTTTCTATCTGGGCTTTTTTCTCTTTTTCTTTTCTTTTTCTGGGTCTTTTTTGTTCTGTTTCACTGTGTAGTAAATGACACCCTTTTTCCAGGCCTCTTGTTCAGAAAAGTTTTTAAAAACCATCACCAGTTCTCTCTCTCTCTCTCTCTCTCTCACACACACACACACACACACACACACACACACACACACACACACACTGCAGGCCAATGATGGGTCACCTTCAATGATCCCAGTGTGTTGTCAGGAAAAACTCTGGCCATCCCATTGCTCTTGTTGTCCGGAATGTTCTGTGTAGTTCCAGGCGGCTCATGGTGCCGATCTGCTCATCTGACATGTTTGAAGCCCGAGAGCCCAAATAATGTCGACACAATGGAGCGCGCTACAGTGCATTAAGCTAGTTCATTTGAACAAAGGAAGGCAGTCCTGGGTGGCACCCAGGGCATTGGTTCTCCTAGGCCTCCACTAGGTGTGGCCAAACTAGGGTGGCAGTAGCCTTATAGGCCTTCGCTCTGTTCTGATTTCCCTTTGCATTTGCATGTTGCAGGATTGTTGAACATGACACTTTGGTCTGTGTGCGTGCGTGTGTGTAAGTGAAGAACCCATCTCTCGAGTTTTCTTCTTTGGCAGACAGTTTTGGTTTGGAGAACGATGATGTCATTCCCTGTCAGCAGGAGCGAAGATCCGTCTGAGCATGTCGGAGTGTGTCTACGGTGGGTGCTGTGTTACATTTGGGAGGGGGCACAATCCTCCAGGTTGTCTCCTGTGTCCTGGCCCTTCCTCCTACCTGTACAACACTCCTAATGGCTCACCAAACTGCCAAACCACACCTGGCCAGCTGGGCGTTGAAATACCACGCACGCACGAGCCCAGTGGCCAGGTACTGGATGCGTGACCGTGTTTACATATTTCTGTCAGATTGTTGTTTTTTTTGTGGGGAGTGTTGCGTTTTCGCATGCCTGAAAATACAGTATTTAGCAAAGAGAGGCCGTGTTCGAGTTTAGTTTTGCGCCCGTGTTGGGAGCCCCATAGCTACAGCATGTGGATGGACCAACATTAAGACTTTTTTATTGCTTGAAATGTTGAGATTTCCATTCTGAATATAAAAAGGAGAAAAGAACTTTCAATGAGCTGAAAATGACCAAGCGGTGTGAAAACTGCAGTGTCAAACATACAGCCTGACAAATTAACAGTATCAATTGCTTTGTATCCATGGGGCCTATTGAGTCTGCTGTGTGAGACTCTGACACTCATGGTGTAGAGTGTATATCTGGATGTGTTTCCTTACGAAAGGCGCTGCCGTCTAGCTAAACACGATGAAGCTGAGGAACACCTGGTCTCCTCTGCAGGAATGCAGCCAAGGTCCTTCTGCCCTTTTCTGCCACATTGAGGAGCCAGGGGTTGAACACGTAAAGCTTTAATAATCTGTCCTTCACCATAAGTGAAGACCGGGAAGGCGTTTTTAAAAAAGTGTCCTATTTCGCTACCTGGTCATACGCATTCATCACATACCTCCGTCTGTTACTCATGGGATCCGATCACAGCCACGTTGCTCCCCCTGCTAATCCGGTTCATCTACGGTAGACGTTTTGGCCCTGGGGTGGTTGTCCCGGTTAAATGGCAGCTCCGCCCTGTAATGACTGGTTGTGCCCGATCCTCTCATCGTAGTCACAGCCACAGTTATTTACCCCAGGGTTTGCTGCAGGCAGAGATGCTGGTGTTAAAAAAACATGCATATGTATTAAGGTCATACACATGGAAGTTAGGATAAGCACAATAATATTAGTGCTACTGCCAGCCATGGGTGATGTTGAAAATGTCCTGTTGGAAATGGGATATAATAATGATCATCAGGTTTATTATGATATTGTACCTTTTTGTGAAATTTAACCCAGGGTTCTTTTCTTTGTCTTATGCAACTGTGCCCAGCTGCTTTAGAGTCAGTATATAAGATGGTTCATGTTTGTTTTTTTTTGGGCATTTTTGTTTTTAGAGTTTATTCTGACCCTCAATGTAGGTAGTGTGAGCGGCCCAGGGGGCACATTGATCCGGTGGTACAGCTGAGGCCAGCGCCTTTCTGGTTCTTGTGTCTGGGATTGATGCTGTGGTCACATGGAAACTGTGTCTTGGATAGGGCTATGCGGTGCTCTGAGTGACGGCCAATTCCTGTTCGATCAAGATATTTTCACTCCCCATCTGAGTGGCCTGTTCAACCCACCATGAGAATGAGCCTACGCAGGTCACCCGGGTTTTGGTAACTGCGGTCTTGCTTCCCAGCATTCCGTGTGGATTACAGTGGCTTGGCCAAATTAGGCGGCTGCAGAAACAAACAATGTTTGCGGTCGAGATCGTGGTTCTCGGGTTCATGGTCTGGGGATACTGGACCTCTGCGTTACCCCACTTGGGCTGGCCTATTCCACAATTGCATTTATTCATTTAGCTGATGTTTTTCTCCAAAAAAAAAACTGCTGCCCCAGTATTATTAACACAGCTTTTTAGGGAAACGCTCCAGATGGCCACCAGAGTCCACCCAAAGTCCAAGCTCCAAAGTATTGTAGTTTCTTTCACCCTGGCTAACGTTGCGTGCTTTGCCGTTGCCACAGCAACCAGACTTAGCACACCGGCTTCGTCGGCGTTTTTAATGTGTGCAGTAAATCGAATCTGACACCAGGCTGCGATTTCTTCACTTAATCTCTGCCTCTATCCACAGTGTTTTTTGTTAGGCGACGATTTACAGGAGAGGGGTCTGCTCCTTGTCAGCTGCCTGGAGTTTTTCTGGAGTCACACCCCCTCCTCCAGCGGTGCTGAGACAACTAAGGGGGGCCTGCATAAGGTGTGCGTGACCAGCAGGGGGTGCAGATGCTGGAGGGTTGGCCTCAGACAGGGTGTCCATTTGCAGTAGTGTCCCCATCATGTCTGGCTGGGGATGGGGATGGCAACCCTGTGGATGAATAAACAAAGTGGCATCACATGACGCTGTTTGCTGAGCAGATCAGGAGCGACTTGCGCCACCCTTATTTGTAGCCGTTTTTATCCTGTTAGCTGTATCTAAGTGGGTGACCCTTGGCGATGCAAATGAACACAAGGGGTGCAAGGTTGCATCCGATTATTTAGGATGGGACTGGCGTCTGGTTGCCACGGCCACAGCTTGTATTCACAGAAGAAGGTTAAGTGCCTCTGCTCCTTGGGGTGTTGGGTGATGTAGGTCTGTTACCGTGACCCAGTTTGGCTGCAGTTGCTGGCGGTAGTTGGATTGGACGTTTCTTACAAGGGTGACCCATAGGGTTTTGTCAGTGCTTTCGCTTGTGTGTCTGTTTGTATGGGTGTGTCTGTCTGCACAGGTGTGTTTGATGATGTGTGTGTGTGTGTGTGTGTGAGTGTGTTTGCATTTGTCTGTGAGTCTGTATGTATGTCAGTTTATCTATCTTTATGCGCAGGTGTCAGTGTATCTGCCTTCGTGTCCACCATGCGGGGCTCTAATTTCTGGAATGCATTTCAGCTTGGATCCGTCCAGCGCCAGTAACTGCCTGCTGCTCCACCCATCATGGTGAAGCGATCGCTCGGTGTTAGCGTGGGCCGCCGTCAAAGTACTATTCTCCAAATCCCTGTAGCACTAAGAATAGATCCTTTCCCCCTTGGGGGCTAGGCAGAATACAGGGGGGAATCTGTGTGTGTGTGTGTGTGTGTGTGTGTGTGTGTGTGTGTGTGTGTGTGTGTTTGTTCTACATCCTTTTTCATCCATCAAAGCTCAGGATTAATGACTGATGCGGGTGTGTGTGGGAAGGTGTGTAACACCTCGCCCTGACTCCTGGCTCTAGTGTGGTGAAATGTAAACGTCTCAAAGCCAGTGAGTCAAGTGCTGGCTGGGCAGGGGCTGGGCTGTGCGCTAGTGCTCTTGTGCGTATGCGTGCGTGCTCTGTGGGGGTCAGTAGTAGCACTCTCCCTTTGTCTAGTTCATTGTCTTAGCAGAGAGAGAAAGACCTTCAGATGCTGTCAGTGGCACTCTGACTCACTGTGCCCCTTGACCTGCACTCGGACCCCCAGCACCACTTGCTGTATGCGCCCCTCCTGTCACTCGGGTGGATGCCTCATTTTCAAGGTATGGTTGCTCTGTGTGGTGTAGTGTGTGTGTCTGTCCACTTCCCCCATCCAGCTTCACTCCTGTACTGTGATGCCCCCCTGGGTGCTGTGCTGTGTGTCAGTGGACTGTTACTTGTCCTCGATGAAATGTACTACTCTGGTGGGTCATTTGACAGGCCAGCATGGTGAGGGCTATGTTGGCGTGTGGTAGCCAGCCAGCTCTTGCCCCCCCCCCCCCCCCAGTGCAGGATTGTAGTAAATCCAGGTCTGCAGGATTGGGCCTAATCCTCTTACCTGAGTGCAAGCAACTTGTTCTACTTAGACTGCTGACGTGTGACTGTGCCCAGCTGGAGGTGTGTGTGTGTGTGTGGGGGGGGGGGGCCTCACGGTTGAGAGATGATTGTCTGAGCTGTAAATCCAGCTGCCGATACATTTCCCACAGTTTCTCTGGCCCTGTGCCCCTGTGCATAAGAGGACACCACATATAACCCTAATGTGATGGCATCCCAATGAGGGCATGACCTGTAATTCTGCGACCAGTTGTTGCCTTGGCAGCCAGTGCGACTGAGACTGTGTCTGTGACTAAGCATCTCGGGGAATGGGCTGTGCACACATACACACATATACACACGTACACACACTTACCTGCTCTCCTTGTGTGGCTCAGTCTTGAATCCCACCTCTTGCTGAAGTGCTGTTGCGCAAGGTTCTGACTCTGAATTCATGCAATAAAAATTATACTGCTGTATAAATGTGTATGAGATGGAGGCATGCAAATCATTGCAATTGGCTTGACAATGAAAGTGGCTTGGAAGAAAGGTAAATGGAAAAAGTTAAAATGCAAATCATTATGCTGGCTCCTCAGTGCACAAATCTTTGCATTACGAGCTTTTGCAGAGACAACCATTGAACAGTTTATTTTATTGGGATTTTGGTGTGTGTTTAGTAAAATTATGGTTTATTGCGGAGTGAAAGTAACCCGCAATTCCACATCTGGCCATTAGGTGCCAGGAAAATGCAATCAGACAGAATAGGAGAGAAAGGCTATGTGTAGCGGTTAGACTTGGTGACTGGAAGGGCCACAGCTACAGCCCCTGCTCCTGCTGTAGTGCAGGATACCTCAGCGTTGGTATTTACCCTGAATTGATACAGCTGTATAAACGGATAAATTAGTGTAAGTACTCCAATGTACCGTGAATGCTGTAACATTGCAAGAAGCCAGGCAGAAAATGTCAACCAAATGAACAATTAATGATATAATTTTGTTCTGGAGGTGCTTTCTGAATCATATTGTACAGGGTGAACATGGTTGGTTCATTTTAAAACATTGCTGCATATTTTGAGGTCTTAACTGCAGTCGGTTTGTTCTGTGAAATACAGCTCACAGGGAGGTTTGGTTCCATTGTTCTGCTGCACTATGTAGGTTTTCCTGTGACCATCTTTACTTATGTCAGATAGAAACAGAGCTCTTGCTGCAGTGAAGCATCTTTCGCTGAATGATTTTTACAGAATCGTGGAAGGTCGAACAACAGGTAGCATCGCAGCCACTCGGGTATGCCAGGTGGTTAGGGTGGCAGTCACTCAGGAAATGTAGGGTGGACAGGTGGATTCTGCCCTTGGTCCTGCTCCCTGGAGGGTCCTGATGGTTGTGCACATATGTCCACACACACACACACACACACACACACACACACACACACACACACACACACACACACAGAGCGCCTTGCTCATTGCAGCTCACAGGCCTCTACACACTGATCCTAGCCAACCCCACCCACCAGCCTCTCTCTTCCCGCAGGCCAGGCCTGTCCCATCAGTCCAGTTTACCCATAATGCTCTTGTCTCGAAGTCAATTGAATTGTTTTGCTGCATTCTTTCATTGATTACATAACACAGAAGCTTATTCCTACCTTTGTACTTTTAGCAAAGTGCATAAGGTATAACATTTAAGTTTAAAGTGCACAGTTCTTGCTGGTTAATCCAGTTCTGAGAGGTGGAGTTTGCAGTTCAGACTTTATTATCTCTCTTCACTACAGTATTACGTAAACCCTCCAGGAAAAGCCATATTAAAGCTTGTAGCGCCCCCATGCGGTCAGTTGTAGCAACGAATGAATGGTTTCAGTTGGACACAAAGTTGGGAAACGATTTGAACGGCCATCTAGTGGCGTGTGTCGGTACTGCAGGTGTCCGAATTTCAAAAAGTTTTTTCAGTGAATAGAGATGAGACAGTTTGGATTTTTTAAAACTTTACGCACTTGTCGGTGGACCAGGTTTCTCACCTTGAACCAGTTCAGTCTTCCCTTCCTTGAGGAGGGAAATCATTTGCGTGGATGAAGATAATTTGTCTTATGGATCTAATCCTGCGCAATATTAATGTGGAGAATCACTTCCCTCCGTTTGGAGAATATGAATTCTTCCACATTTTGCTGGTTGGTTGAAGCTGCGCCCATTGTTTTTCAAGCCATCTGCTTTCCCCCCGCAGCCTTTGCTTTTGGGTGGAGTCTTCGGCTAGAAATAGGAAGGTGAGAGGTGCGATCAGATGGGCCCTTACCCACAATGCCATGCTGCACGCTTCCTCCCTGCCGCTCAGTAACTCTGTGAAAGTGCAGGGAGGCGGAAAGTGGCCGTTTGCACCGCCGCTTCCTCGGCCGCCCTGTCTCTTCCTCTCTTGCTTTCGCTCTCTCTCTCTTCCTTCCCCCCTCTCTCTCCGTCTCTTCTTTGTCCTCAGTGATCGTCTGAACAGCCAGTCCTCGCTCCAACTCCTAGCAACAGAGGAAGAAGGGACACAATTGTGGACACGGCCTGTTTTTACGTCTCATTCTTGCGTGCGGATGCACGTTCGCTCACAGACCCGTTCGCTCCCTTCTGAACCCGGCGGCAGCTGTGGGCGGAGAGCGGACAGAGGGGCTCCAAATTCCTAGAGGAACTGCTGGGGGTTTGTGGTGCTGCGTGGAGCCTATTTTTAACCCCCTGGGTCATGTGGCAGCAGCTGCCCCCCATCGCACTCCCCCGCCACCCAGATCCGAGTGCGGATTCAGGAATCACGGCGCTCCAGCGGCCTATCAGCTTTCCCCGCTGCTCCTCGGACGGGACCCTGCATCAGCAGGTGTGACATGAGCCCACTGGCTTTCCTCTCTCTTTCTCTCTTTCTCTCTCTCGCTCTCACTCACTCACACCCACACACACACACAATGACCACTCCCCTCCTCTTCAGCTGGACCCCAGGGCTCCTGTACCCTGTGGTAGGAGTTTGTAGGTGAGACAGTTGGACTGCGTGACCCCCCCCGGTGCCATCGGACGAGGACGGGCAGGGTTGATTCAAGGTCCCGGCGTCGGGCGGGCTGTCCGGATTGTGGCGGGGGGCTCCTTGCCATTCGCCCGCCACTATTTTTAGGGCTGACGCTGAGCAAAGTGTGGGGGAAGGGACACCGCAACAAGTTGCTGCTGACATCAGCTGCCGTTTCCCTCAGCAGGTCTGCGACTGGAGCAGAAAGCATTAATAAGGTAAAAAAAGGGGAAAAAAAAACCCAGCCGTTCCTCCGCACTCCTCCGCTTTGTCGTTTCGGTGTTTGCGTGTCGATGTTCGTCGGTGGCATTAGCGTCACTCTTTAAGCGCCCGGTGAGGTTCGCTGCTCCTTTCTAGAAGAGGCTTTAGTGGCTGGAAGCAGAAATAGGATGAGGCCCTTTTGTATTGCTGAGTGTAAAACATAGTAAAATGGCAGCGTTTCTTTTTGTCCAGTGGATGCTGGTGGGCCCTTGTTTGCCAAAAGGAGGGGCTCAAAACTGTTGCTGTGTTTAGGTTACAGACTCAGGACTAAGTCACAGACTAATGTTACTTACTTTGTCTAAGATGTTGGTGATGTCCAAGGGTCTCGTGCTATACGTGGCCTTGGACTGACGCGATCCTCTGCTGCATTTTTTGTTGGCGCGTGGGAAAGAATCAGCTGGCTTCTGATGTGGGCTGTGGATCTGGTGTCGCTTAGAAAGCAGAGGACAGAGCTGTTTGCATGTCCAATGGACGGGTGAACTTTCTGCTCTTTCCAAAGCTACCTGGAATTTTTTTTTTAATATACCTGAAACAGTGGGGTTAGCTGACTGCCATGCATGTCTTGGGTTGCAGTTGTCCTGTTTGTTCCTGAGTTAGAAGAAATGACTCGGTGTGTTTAACCAAACCCCTGACCTCACTTAAGTGTTTTAACTCTGTTTTGCTTGCGACTGTTTTCTGTGGCTCTCATGTTTGTGGTGAAAGAAGGAGTAGTGTTTCTCCCTCTGCTGCAAGGTGCCCGATTCAGTGACTGGAGTCCCAGACCTATAACCGTTGCCTTTCCACTGTTGCGCTTCCATGTGAAATCCAGAGCATTAGCGGTGTGTGTGTGTGTGTGTGTGTGTGTGTGTGTGTGTGTGTGTGTGTGCGCGCACGCGCTTCAAAAGTGGCTCCAGCCAGCCAGGGTCCCTTTAGGTGGGTGGCAGGAGGGGGTGTGACTGCCCCCTTTGTAGCTCCTAAAATAAACCCACCCGCAGTGCCGCCTGGAGGCTATACTCCCCCATTCCCCTGTTTTGGGGGTTTTGTGTGAAATTTCAGTTCAGTTTGGCCGAGAAGCTGGGGTACAGTCGGCTGTCCTGCTGTTGTCCTCGTCTCCCTTTGCTGCTGACTGCCATCTTGGTCATTTTGGGGACGGGAGGGCGGGTTGGAGAGCCACGTGTCCACAATTTCCACCGGCTAGAATGAAGAGTTGCTAAATCGGTTCGGTTGTGATAAGATATGATGGCGCTCATCTGCATGCCCAAACAGACCCTGGCTGCAGCAGAGATGCTCTCAGCTTCTCACAGATCAGCACTGTGTGACCAAGTCCTCCTGGACACTGTAAGCTGCTGCTGCTAATAATAATAATAATAATAATAATAATAATAATAATAATAATAATACTAGCAAAAGTGCACAAAGTTTCCTCCTAAAACTACTTTGACAACAGGATACAGGCTGACACAGACTCCATCTTGTTAGTTCATGGTTGATGCATGCAGCAAATGCTGTAGTGGTTCAAGCTGCTACCTTTCAGTTGAGGGTCCTGGGTTCGAGCCCCAATAAATAACAGCACTGTGTCTACTGTCAGCACTGGAACAGTGCGATTCTTCAGTTCGTTTGAAAAAGATTTTGCAGCACACTGTCACTTGTTCCCGGAGAAGCTGCAGCCCTGGGTCCCATCGCTGCCAATAGTTTACTGCAGTTCTGGTCCATGTCAGTCTGTCCTGATCTGTCTGCTACCCTCCTGATGTCCACTTCTTTTTGTGCCCCAGAGCTGTCCATTCCACCCTGTCTCCAGCGCCACGTGGTCCTACTGTCCTGCCTACTTTCAGCCACTAGCCTGAAGACCTGCCGGCTGGCTCTAAGTCAGCATCCATCCATCCATTCATCCATCTATCCATTCATCCATCCATCCGTCAGTCCATCCATCCGTCTGTCTGTACCCGTTTGCCCTATTCCACCCATTCTTGTCACCACCACCCCCCATCCTCACCTGGCCCATGAGAGCAGAGCCACCAGCATGGCATTCTCATCGCGCTTTTCGTTCTGGGAGCAAAAGGGAAGTTCTGTTCAGTATTCCTCACTGCGTGCCTTCGGGGTGTGAGCATGCGTGCTTTCACATACGCGTGTGTGTCCGTGTAGGGCATGCATGCGTGTGTGTCCTCGTGTATCTTGTCGACAGCTCTGGAAGAAACGTTTTGCTCACCACTGCATGATGTGTGACGGCTAACCTGCTTGGCAGAGAGTAAGGAACACGCAGATTTTTCTAATCGGTACTAATCGGTGTGTTCAGGAAGTGTTTGTGGAAAGTGTGTGTGTGCTGCTACTGACCTGCTCAGTCATTGCTGAGCTTTCGCATCTGGTTTTTGATTTAGTTTTTATGCCAAAATGCTACCCTGACCCGTGTCGCTGTCAGACTTGTGTGTTTCAGTGGCGTTTATTTCTAAACAGAGTTGCTTTTTGTTTTGTTTGACCAGTGTGAGGGAGGCGTTCACTGGTGGGTGTGTGGTCGATGGCGCTCACCATAGTTCGCATGTGTGAGAGTCACCCTGGAGGTCGCTCCTCCCATTGGCCTGAGCCAGGATTTGCACGGTGTGGACATGGCAGGGATTCCGTGCATGAAACAGTCCCACGGAGAGCTGCATGCAGAGCTTCTGGCCTCCTCATTCCTCTCTGTAACCGGAACCTTCTTCAAATCGATCCTTATAGGTGAAAGACGAGACAAAGGTGGCCCCCAAGAACTCCAAAGAGAGCGTAAGTGTCCTGAATCGGTGTCTCGGCACTTCAAAGTGTGATTGTAACGTGTCTCATAGTGGAATACTACAGAACGTAGGGGTCTTTCAACCAGTGTGTCGTACCAAACCTCTCGTGGGTTGGTACCATGCTGTTTGGCCATTAAATCACTGCGCTGTTGTGGTTCCGTGCCATTTTGAAGTGTCCCGCCAGGCCGAACGGAGAGGTCTCTGTGAAACGCCACCTCACAAGATGGTGCGGTTTCACACAGAAGGAAGAAAGATTGAGAGAATACCAATACCTTGCACCGCTTTAATTTTCTTCGGAGGACACGGTGTCACGGACTGCTGCACGTAATTTTGCAACGCAGGGCAGGGATGGTTTTGCGCTGCATCTCCGTAATTGTCGCCCTAGTTCTGTAATTGCCTCTGAATCGATTACAGGTTTTTGAAAGGCTCATTAGTTTTGGTGAATGAAGCCCAGCCGATGTTGTGTTAGAAAGAAGAGGGCGAAAGTGCGAGACAAAATGCTGCTGCGGAAGGTGTGCCGAACCCCGCCTTCCCTATAGTCTCGCACCGTAAACAAACAGACAGAGTTGGACGTCTGCGTATGATGCAAAGTCAAAATGAGACTGGGACTGAGACTTTGTGAGGGTTAAAGAGATGCTGTCCCTGACTCAGGTCAGCTTTTGTGTTTAGATGGAATTTAGGTCAAGCCTTAGAGGAGGAGGAGACGCAGGCAGGTGAAAAAGCCGACTGGTAACTACGCTAGTAGTCAAAATTGCTCGTGGGTCACCTGGGCAACATCTGTGAAGGTTGATCTCCACATCTTGTGGTCCGGTTGTTGTGTCATGTCTCTGGGAAGTGGTGCAGAAAAAAGGTGGGATGACAAGTCAGCTCATTTCCTGAATAAAGATGTTGCAAATGTTTTCCAGTAAGCGGACTCACACTTTCGCTTTGGCCGTATTTGTGCCCATGTTACCCCCTTGCCTAGCTTACCTGCCAGAAGTGCCGATGCACTGAAGTTGTACCACTACAGCAAGCGATCCCTGTCATACCCAATCTTGTACGTGGTGCAGGGCAGGGGTGGAATTGGCTCTGATTCAATGAGGTGGTAAAATTTGTTCCCTAGTAATACCTCTTCCAGGATTTGTAAATCATTCTTCTGCTCTCTCATACTTGCTCACAGGCCTTCTTGTGGTATAATGTTCACTGCTTAGAGGGGTTCATATCACTTCATTTCTGTGAAAAAACAGTAGGGCAGCCCTAGCACTGACTGGCACGTCAGGGTAAGCATAAGCACTCCGTACTCAGGGACATGGAGATTTGGTTAGAAGGAATTACCTTTTGGGTTCATTACCGTCGAGTTTTCGCTGATATTCCTCCTCGATAAGTATCAGAAGTCAGTGTCTAACAGTTCTGCCCTCTTCCTTGCCTTCGCCTCTGCGCATGCAGTCCGATAGCGACGGCAGCATGAGCAGTCGCTCGCAGTCTGTACCCAGTCTGGAGCCCAGCAGGGCACTGCTGCGAACCAAGAGCCCAGATGCACCGCAGTGGCCCCCTCAGCGGGAGCGGCTGAAGAGTCCCTCCCCACCCCGAGGCCGATCGTCCTTCCGGAGCCCGGAGCCTCCCGTACTCAACGGAGACAGTAAGAGAAATGGCTCGGCCCAGCCGAGCCCTAGCGAGGACCAGGGTGCCGGGCCCAAGAAGGTGGTAAAGGTGGTGCGGCGGGTGGTGAAGAAGGTGTTGCCCAGTGAGGGCGGTGAGGCCACGACGTCTGTTGGCCCAGTGCAGGAACCCAACAAACCCATCGCTGAACCTTCAAAGCCCCCGTCTGCGCCCACAGTTGGGTCCAAGGCTCAAACAAAGTCCATCTTCTCTTTCAAACATGATGCCATCAAGAAGGACGAGAAGGATGACATCACTGCAGGGTTGGCTAATCTGATGGGCCGCGGCAGGTCCAGGGACCATCGGCCACGGTTCCGCAAAGAGGAACCAACCAGTGTGCAGGAGGACAAGGAGGAGAGGAAGGCTGAAAACGAGAACCACAAGCCGTCTGAGGATAAGATTTCCGACTGCCCAGCTGCCCCTCCTACCGAAGAGGAAAAAACTTCAAACTCCTCCTCTGCTGCCGACTCGCCCCCTCCTAAGCCGTCTCCACTGACCCCTCCCCCTGGTTTCATCCCAGCCCCCAAACCCTCCTCTCTGTCTCCACCTGCTGGTTTTATACCTGCCACAAAGCCATCTTCTCCTGCTCCTCCCAAGTCAAACCCCCTGTCTCCACCTCCCGGATTTATACCTCCACCCAAACTGAATCCTCTCTCACCACCTCCTGGATTCATCCCTGCTCCCAAACCCCTGACCGTAAGGAAGTTTGAGGTATGGCGTGTGTTCCACGTGCATGTCTTGGTTTGACACCCACTGTGTGCGAACCTCTTACACCTCCCTCAACAGCCGGAACTTCTGCACATATGGGATCGCATCCCTAACCATCTCACGTGTGCTGCATGTGGTTGCGTGTTCACCAACACATTTCAGAACAAACTCCATGAAACGACTAATGATGAATTTTGCTTGGATTACTGCACACCGCAGACGTCAACACTTTCTTGGAATCTCAACCCAGGACACACTTGGTTGTTATTGTTTTGCATATCTAATAATTAGGTAAACACCTCCTTTGGGTCCTGGTGTTGATGATCGTATTTGCAACGAACCCAAGGTTTGGCCTCTTGTCTCCCTCATCTTTTCATTCAAATTTAGTTGAGTTGAGAGTAGATTGTCTGTTTCGGCATTGGATGGTCGTGGAGCTGTGGTTAAGCTGTGGAGCTTTCAAATTGACTTTGGATCCAGTTGGACTGGACCTTTATTAACGCACCCAATCTCACGAGACTTTGGACGTCAGCTGGAAGCATGTGTAGAACACCTGTAGAACAGTGGCTGGATGTTGGACTGGTTTTATTCTGCTTTGACCACAGACAGCTAGGGTTTCCCTCGAGGATTTACCTCCAGTGGTCTTCTTGTTGCTTTTAGTGTTTGTGCTGAAGTTCTGTGAAACTTTTACCTGCTTTGGTTGTACCAAAGGTTTGACTTGACTGTGAATTTTACTAACAAAGAGCATGGTTTGTAATGGTGTTTCGTTGTTGGATTTGACTGACCTTTGAGCGTGTGTGTCTGTGTGTATTTGGGTGATGCTTAAAGGTGAAGGCAGTATCTCGCCTGGCCAGTGGTTCAACTCCAAGCACTTCTCCTGGGAGCAAGTCCTCGCAGGAATCGCCTGCTCCCAGCAAACAGGTGTGTGTATTGGTGTATGTACGCTTGCACCGGCATTGCTGGTTGCGGGAGCAGATGTGCTGGAGCAGGCGGGTCACCGGGAGACCCCTTAGTAGGTGTCCTTGGCATAACCCTTAGCCTCCTTGGTTTGTAACACTCTGGTTAGTCTCTGCTGTCTCCTAATCCGCCTTGGCTGTACGCTCGATGGCACAGTTTCTGAGCAAACTGTTCCATGGTTTTAGTGTTGAGCTTGTGGCGACTCACCCATCTTGGTGATTTGACCTCTAGGTGGCGCAGCTGACCCCCACCGAAGAAGCTCAGAGACGGCTGGAGAGGATCTTCAATTCATCTGTAATTCCCACCAGTGTTTCCTTCAACTGTGCCCCTCCTTCTTAGCCCCCTAGCCCTCCCCCCAGCCCATTCTGGTCCCTTCTTCTCATTCTTCCATCACAGCCATGGCAGAAGGAAGCCCAGAGCCGGTTACTGACTCGTGCTTCGCATAACTCATAAGTCAGACCTACAGCAGGACCGTAGCCGTGATCATTCCAGGGCTTTCCTAAACCCATATCGTGCTCCCTGTTTAGAGGGTCTCTAACAAAAGAGGAGTGTGTCTTTCCCAGCTTGGTTGTTTCTCATTGGCCTGTTTTTGTTGTTAGTGGTAGCAGGCAGCTGTTGACCCCCCCCCCCCCCCACCCACCACTTGATAACCCCACACCGTGGGTGAGGAACACTAGTCCTCCAGGGATGCAGGGGGCGATCATTTCCTCTCAAACCCGTGTCAGAATCTCCCAGTGTTGTCCACCTGCACTGCGAGCCGTGAGGCCTGGAATCTGCCATCCCTGCCCCATGCAATGACCAGAGGCAGGGTGCTGGACAGCCCGTCTGGGTTGCCGTGGTGACTGGAGGCTTTCGGCCTCCCCGAAAAATTACGATCGGACCTTTTAACCTGCCGATTAATTAACCCCTTACTCTCCCCCCTGCTCTGTCACGGCGCCCCGTTAACATGCTTTACCGCATTTAATGTCTTTGCACATTTTGGTGTCTTGCTGTTTGGATCACTGACAAATGTGGACTGTGAGAGCTGTGTGCTGGCCTCCTGCGTGTGCGTTTGCGCTTTTTCCTCCATGTTTGGTTAGGGAACCAAGCGCTCCCCAGCACCGTGACCAGCTCGCATCTCTCACTCCAGCTGCGTGTTGTGACTTTTCCACATTCCCCTGTGTCCTCCTCCATCATTCATCTCTTCTCTCATCTCTTCTTCTCTTCTTTGTCCACTGCTGCTCGGCTGCTGCTGTGTGGCTAGGCGGACCCCGTGGCCGCCAGCCCGACAGCCCCTGCTCAGGTACTGTACTCGACTTGGGATGCTGCCCCCCAGGCAGACCGGCCCCCCGCAGCCCTTGCTGGCGGCCTCGTCGCAGTGTGTGCTCGTGTGTCATGCTGGAGTGTAAGCCTGCTTCCTCTTGACCGACTGGTCCCTCTGTACCCATCCCACTCTCTCACTCTTTTCTCCCTTTCCCTTCAATACTCTCTCTCTAACATGCTTGTGATGCCTCCCTTTACATCCCATCTCTAAATCCAACATCATCTGTCTTGATTTATGGGAATGTGACCGTGCACCCATGTTTGTTACCACCATGTTGACACACTGACCGTTCTGTGACACCCCCCCCCCCCCCAGGTGTGCGCTGTAGTCCAACTTCTAACCGAATGCACCACATTGTCCGCCTGGTGAATACACTCCAGTAAGTCATATGTATTCGACGCTCAGCTGCCAGCTGGCTCCAACGAAGGTTGACAGGTTAACCTATAACAGACTGGCAGGTTAACTCATACCAGCCTAACAGGTTAATATAAACCAGCTGCTCTTCATGCGCTCCTGAAATAATTCCTCCCAGTGCCCTCTGCCGGACAGAGTCTGAAGGCATCATGGTGGTGATTTGTGAGGAGCAACTGGTGTTTTTACCCTGTTTACCTTCTCCTCTAATCCCCCCTCCCCCAGTGTGTGATATGAAGGGACCTCTGCAGGTTATGAGTTGGGGCTTTTTTTTTTTTTTTTTTACTGCCATCCTCTAGATCTGGCAAAGCACTGATGTAAAACCACGATGCCTCCCATGCCCTCACAGCTGTTTATGCAACTCTGCCCTGCGGCCATTGGTATGCAGATATAATGCTAATACGACGAATAGCAATAAACAGGTGTGGCACATTTAAAATTTAAAGTCGAGTCCTACGGTGTTAATCGTGCCTTTTAGCCAAGGCTCCTTCATCCGAGGGGGAATTAACACACGCTTGTTTTCTCCGAGCCAGCTTACCGCGGTGCCTTACTCCGATTGCAGGAACTCGACACCTTCTCTCTCGCGGCCGAACGCGTGGTCTGAGCTCCCGGCAGCCAATCGCACGGGTGGAAAGGCCCACCGCCACCACCATGTCTGTCTGGGTGTGTTGCGTCCAACCCGGAGACTCTGTAGGTTAACCTTTGACTCTCGCCCCCCTCCCTCCTTCCTTCCCTCCCTCTCCTGCCGTCCTCCAGGGACAGGTGGATGAGGACCCCGTGGGTGTCCTGCAGGCGGCCCACGCTGCGGCTGTCCAACCAAAGGTCTGGTCTCGGTTTTGCCTGCATTTGTGTGATCCACTGAACCCCTCTTTCCCTCCATACACCCCCCCCCCCCCCAGTGAGCAACTTTTCAACACGCTGTGTGCGTGCGTGCTTGCGTGCGTGCGTGCGTACCCATGCAACCCCTCCCCAAAAATCGAGAACCCCCCGCCCTCAACATTTCTGCAGCATTTATCCCTGCACTCAGTCTGCATGAAGAACACAAAACAAATGCTGGAAAACGGGACGTGTCTATAAACAGCCTCCAAACATAGAGATTGCGATCACCTATCCCACATATAAAATGGGAGAGACTGTACTTCACGCTGTCCTCGGCCTTCCCGTTTTCCGCTTCGGCACAGCGGTGGTTTGGTTGTCATTCGGCTCTTATGACTTTGCACTCCCACCTTCCTCTGGTGCAGCACGACGAACAGTTTGCCTGATTCCAATGTTTGCTGTGTGCGGCTTGCAGCCAAACACGCTGTAAAGCTCTTGAAGTGTGTGTGTGTGTGTGTGTGTGTGTGTGTGTGTGTGTGTGTGTGTGTGTGTGTGTGTGTGTGTGTGTGTGTGTGTGTGTGGTTTGGGATTAATCCAGCAGTTCTGCAGTGGAGTGCTGTGGTGTGTGTGTTCATCAGCTGCAAATAACGCCTGCTTGATTCATACCCCCCCCCACCACCACCCCCTGTACCGTTGGGTCTCAGACGGTTGCTGCTGTCTGTCACTAAGGTGGGTGGGGCATGGGGTGCGGATGCGGCGTGGCGTATACTGAGATGCTATGGTGCCGACTTGTCTCCGGGCATGACCCTTGGACACATCTGCGAGGTTGCGGTCATGAGGGTGCGTGCGGGTCGCATCCCAACACTCATGTTAGCAACCCTGCAAAATAAAAGCCGCTCTGACAAGCTCCTCCCCCTCCAGGGTCGAACCTGTTCAACTTCTTGCCGTTCGGAGCCCTCCATCCCCGTTCTGGTAGCTGTTATTGCTGCCACATTCCCTTTTTTTTTACATCATATTGGAGGATGGGGCTGTAATACGACATCTGCAATGATCCGTAACACAATTACGCACCGTGTACGGCGTACATTAGTGTCTGATGAAAGTGCTTTTTTATCACCGTCACTTAGGCTGTCTGCGTACAAGAGATAGACCTTTCATTTGGCGATTATACAAGTGCAAAGTATTTTTAGGGTTAGCTTTTCTTGTATTAATGTTGTAATGCAAATGTTGGATGTAGAGATTAAAACTTTGAATTACTGTTAAACAGAATATTGGGTCAGCTGCTGGTTTTGGGGTTGGAGCTGCTGCCTTGTGCTCAGAGAACTGAGAGTCACTTGTTGAGGTTTTTAGCCAAAACTAAGTTAATGAAAGTTACCTCTCTGGCCATTTTATTAGGTACAACAGGGTAGTACAGACTGGTGGTGGGAGTGTAATGGTGTGTGGAGAGCTTTTTCTGGACCCATTAGGTATACTACTACCAACTATACTGTTTGAATGCCACAAAGTGCCAGGACCTCATTGCTGACCAGGTGCATCTCTTCATGGACAGTTTAGTCTTTCGCCAACTGATTCTTCCAGCATGACAAGTGTGCCACGTCACGAAGCTTGCATCATTTCCGGATGGTTCCACAAACCTGACTGCACATTTACTCCTGTAATAATAATAATAATAATAATAATAATAGAAATTATTATTATTATTATTATTATCTATCTATTTGAAAGTAGTATGAAGAACCAGTAAATGCAGAAGACAGGTGAACAGGTGTGTGATGTATGTTCTGGAACAATAAAAAAGTGCAATTTATTACTCATTAAAGTCGGATTATTTAGATGAACGCCCGTCACTCTACCAGCCAGTGTTACCCTTTTCTCATTGGTTCGCTGGAAAAGGGTCTTCGTCGCACCTCGCCTTTTGCCAACAAATACCCACAATGCCCTTTTTACCCTGTCAGTTTGTGGCATCTGTGACAGGGGAAAAAGGGCATTGTCGGTATTTGTATGGCCTGTGCTCTTGTGCAAAAAGCCTGTGTGGCCTCATCCCCCCCCCTTCCCACCAACTCACGGGCCCTGTGCACGGCGGATGGTCTCGTGGCATGTGCCAGCCCCCCCTTCCTCACACCCGCAACACTTGCTTTAATCCCTCGACTTCTCTGCTTCCTTCCTGCAGGTGAAGACGGAGGAGCAGATCGCCGCGGAGCAGGCATGGTACGGCTCAGAGAAGGTGTGGCTTGTCCACAAAGATGGCTTTTCCCTGGGTAGGTGTCTGACCCGCGCAGAACAGCTGTCAGCCTGTCCTGTCCCAAGCACAGCTCTCTTACAGTTCAGCCATATCTCTCTCGACATTTACGCTACACTGACATCTATTCGTTCAGCTGCTTGCAGTGATTGACCTTGATCAAGGGTAGCACAGTAGGAGGAGGGATTCAAATGTGGATCCTTCTGATCTAAAGGAGGTGGCCGTGACCACCACACCACCTGCTGCCCTATCAAAACTGAATATTGTAATGCTGCAAACCTACTTCTAGTCATTAGAAGCCAGAAGCCAGTCATTAGAGGACTTGATGTATTTGTAGAGTACAAGAGCTTCACACCGTCAGGTCCACTGGGGGTGATGGAGGTCATTCACTCTTTGATGGTTTCCTCAGCAACACTGTTGAAGACGGAGACGGCCGTTCTGCCGGAGGGAAAGGTGAAGATCAAACTGGAGCACGATGGGACAGTACTGGATGTGGACGAGGATGACGTGGAGAAGGTCGGTGACACGTTTGTGTACCCCTTTCGACGGGAGGATTTTTCTCGTATTGCCACACGTGTGATGATTCTCGCTCTAAAGAGCAGAAAGACCTCTGCAGTGTAGAGACTCAGAACCTCCCCGTGGGTGGAACGTAGCCCCTTGCAGGGATACGGACAGAACAGTATGAGAAAAGCACAAATGGCAGGGGAACCTCAAAAATGCGGAGCATTCTGGAACTTTGATCATCAGGTTGGCCATGGGTAGTTTGAGCATTATTGGTTAGAACATCAGATCTAGGAGGATGCACTGCAAATGTTATATTTTGACCCATAAAAAAATGTTCCAGACTTTTTTGATGACATTTGACACGTGACCTCTGACTTTCCAACCCTTCCAGGCGAACCCGCCCTCCTTCGACCGCACAGAGGACCTGGCCTCTCTCCTGTACCTCAACGAGTCCAGCGTCATCCACTCGCTTCGACAGCGCTATGGGGGCAACCTCATCCACACGCACGCTGGGCCTAGCGTGGTGGTCATCAACCCTGTCAGCACCCCCTCAATGTACTCCGAGAAGGTGGGTCCACCTCCCCCAATCGGTGGAAAAACACACTATCCTCTGGGATCTCTGTGCCCTTTCAAGGCTGAATGTCCAGAAACACACAATATCTTGCTCGTTGCAGAAATGTTGTATGAATTATTTACCAGCACAATGCAGGGCTACTGGGAAAGAAATCAAGCACTCTTTTTTCAGAGGCTTAACTCCTACATGTTGACTAGTTTATTTGTCCCAACTTGGTCCGTGAGGTGTTGGGTCAGGTGCATGTGCTCCTCAGCTTACAGACACGACACAGATTGCATGTCTGTCGGTTAACCAGAAATGACTGTTACTACGAAGTTAAGGTCAATAAATGTTTAATAATACAAAATGTCCATCAGTTTATTTATGTTACATTAGGTAAAATTCCCAGGTATGTCTGCAGTAAATTAAAGTATACTTTATTTAATATTTAAAATACTTATTACCTTCATGGAACATTAAAATTAAAATGTATTTAGAACAAAAATAAAAATTGTTACTCTCTGCGAACTCCTATTCACTGTGAGTTGTTCACCATCCCATACATGTGCTCAGCTTTCTTCTCCTTGCCCCTGATTACCAATTCTGAACACCAAACAATGGAGAAGGGTGCTGAACATCTTTAATGCGATGCTCTTTACTGCCATCTATTGGCCATCTCTCTAAATACAGGATGCGTGTGCTCTTTCCGAGAGATGATGGAAAAGAGGGTAAAGTGTAGTAAAAGAAGAAAAAATCAGAAACCAATTTTACCTTCGAAAATGTACAACTTTACAATTTCTATCACAAAGAGCCCAGTGTTTTTTTAGTGAAGTTGGAGACCCAGTTAAGGGAAGCAATACGCTTAAGAAAATGGTCCAGTTCATTGCTCCACATCAGAGTTCAGAAAGCAAAGTGTGCTAAAGCAAGTCAGAATCAGAAAACTTTATTAAGTAATTTCCTTCATGATAATAAAGTTTTCTGATTCTGACTTGCTTTAGCATAATTTACATAATTTGGCATTAGGAACGGAGTGTGTGCTTATGCTGACTGAAGGTGTGGATGCCCCCCCAGGTGATGCACATGTTCAAGGGCTGCAGGAGAGAGGACACGGCTGCTCACATCTACGCTGTGGCCCAGACGGCCTACCGCAACCTCCTGACCACGCGGCAGGATCAGTCCATTGTTCTGCTGGGCAAAAGCGGCAGTGGCAAGACCACCAACTGCCAGCATCTGGTGCAGTACTTGGTCACCATCGCTGGCAGCACTGGAAAGATCTTTTCAGGTGAGTGAGCACTCCTGCATCGGAACACAGTACTTTTCTTTGGGACGAGTAATTCAACAGTTAAACAGGGTGGTCTCCTGCTGTACCTTCAACTATGGTACCAGGTCCAGAATATTTACATTTTTGTTATATTTAGGAGAATTTTTACAGAAATTTTAAGGTAAGTACTTTGCTTAGGGTTACTACAGAAGAAGAGAAAAATCAAACCTGTTACCTACGAGTTCAGAGGAGGTAGCAAACCAGTACACCACCTGCTGTTTCTCTTTAGCCAGAGAATATCTGCTGTCCACAGTTTGGTGGTAAATAGTTTATTACATCTGACTATTGCCAGTGACCTGTTAAGGTCCTGTACTGGGCACCCAGCTGAAAAAGACAGCAGCTGGTAGTTGTTATACATGAGCATCTATGACCAAACACAATGTATACATCAGACGTTTTTGTTTGAAGGACCTGAAGCATCTGGACTAGCATCAGCGCACGTATTGCTCTCTGTGGCGTCCGCCTGTTCAACAGCACCAACAATACTCATAAGCTGAATGCAACTACTGTAAGGGTAACACATAATAATACATAATGTGTTATTGCTTTTAATTTTTCTACCGTTAGTTTTTGACCCAGCGCTGGGTAACTCTAGTAGTTCATGTTTTTATCCACAGTTTTCCCCCCAAATAACTGTGTGTATTTAATGCATCCCTTGAAATAAAGTCAGTTTTACATTTGAAAACGGAAGCTGCTAGTTTCGCTAAGAGACTCCACTGTGATGTGTGTTTAGCTCCTGACGGTGCGCAGTACTTTGCGGTCGTGGGCGTTCCCCTTGACCGCATGGCTGTCTCCTGCAATTTTGCAGCGGTCAACCTGACACCACGCTCCCTCGCACTCACTAAAGCACACCCACACAGCCCAAGCTCTCTCAGATCCATGCTTCTTGACTCCTGCCCTGGTTGCTATGGTTACTGTGGGGGGCGGAGCTGGAGCGGGAGACAGGGAGGTACAGAGGGTAAAAACCTGATCGATGGTCTGGGCCTCCAGAACCGAGCGGCTGTAATGGATGATGGGTGGCGTAACGGCACGCGGTGCGGCGCTCCCTTCATTAGCCCGGCTTATCACAGATCCTCAGCCCTTTAACTTTAGTTGGCTAATTGGAGGCTGAGGTGCCGACGAACTGTACTAATAGGTGAGCTGATGCTATCTGCGTATGAGGGAAGTGGATTTGATGGCCGGTGTCGACGGATCTAATCTGAATCCCCTAACATCCCCGGGGGGATCGAGGCCCTGCGTGACAGACTGCTGACGGCATGTCAGTCAACCGGGGCCGAGGAACACGATGCCATGTGTGTTGCACATCCCCCTTGTCAGACGCGTCATCCATGATGGCGTGTTCCTTATTTTCCCCAGCCGAGAAGTGGCAGGCTGTCTACACCATCCTGGAAGCCTTCGGAAACGGCTCCACTTCCATGAACGCCAACGCCAGCCGCTTCTCGCAGATCGTCTCACTGGACTTCGACCAGTCCGGCCAGGTGGCCTCTGCCTCTATCCAGGTAGGAATCGTTGTCGCCCTCACTCTTGTAGAAATTCAACGTGTGTGAGATGTTTAACCACACATTCATACTCACCTGTGGCATGCAGACCATGCTGCTGGAGAAGCTTCGGGTGACCAAGCGGCCGGAGGGAGAGTCTGCCTTCCATGTCTTTTACTACCTGATGGCGGGGGCTGACAGCACACTCAGGTGAGCCTCGGTGGTTGCGGACGGGGTGTGCACTCTCCCTTCTAGCTGATCCCATTCTGTACATCGAACCATGTTACTTTATACAAGCATACTGCCTTGTGTGAGGCTGTTGGAGTTTACATCTGTGCACTTGCTTTCCTTTTCATCAAATCGTGCAAATTGACTTTCCGGCTCGGTGACTTTTTCCGCTCTGCCGTGCCTGATGGGTCTGCGTGTCACCGTGATTCATTTTGACAAAGGGTGGCTTGTTTATGTTAATTGCGGGGGGTTTATATCTAAACCAGCCTTCCTTCTGTAACTGGGGATGGAAATGCAGCCAAGGGCTGGCTTACCGGGCAGATGACCGAGTCTCACCATGTGCTGTCCAGGTAGCTGTGGATGCCCAGTTTGGTTTAATCTTTCAGGGTGGGTTCTGCAATGGGACACATCTATGTAACCATGCAGACTGGTGTTTATAAATTGCCCTTTAGAGAGAGAGAGAGAGAGAGAGAGAGAGAGAGAGAGAGAGAGAGAGAGAGAGAGAGAGAGAGTGTGTGTGTGTGTGTGTGTGTGTGTGTGTGTGTGTGTGTGTGTGTGTGTGTGTGAGAGAGAGAGAGAGAGCTATTGGACAAGTGGTGGTTGAGGATTGTTGGATGGACACATGGATGACTCTTGTGGGTAATCCCTGTGATGATCCCATCTAACCCTAACCCTGGCATCTTTGTGCACTTTTACCCACAGAACGGAGCTGCATTTCAACCACTTTGCTGAGAACAGCGCTTTCGGAATAGTGCCGCAGTCCAAGGTAACTCCTCACACCAGACTCGCTACCTGGCTTTAGTGCAGTGCGAGGGCTTGAAGTGGTGGATGTAGTGGCTGTCCGACACTCCCCTTTCTTCTCTCCTCAGTCGGAGGACAAACAGAAGGCCTCTCAACAGTTCACTAAGCTCCAGGCTGCCATGAAAGTCCTGGGCATTGCAGCAGAGGAGCAGAAGGCCCTGTGGCTCATCCTGGGGGCCATTTACCACCTGGGGGCCGCAGGGGCCACTAAAGGTAAGACAGAATTGAACAGGAAGAGCAAAAAGGTATTATAAATATAGCTTTTTATTAATGTAGTTCTATAGCGTTCTGTATAGACTCCTCAGTTTCAATGTAATATTGAAGTTCATATTCTACTACATCAACTCTGAGTGTGGAGTGAGACGAATATTAATGCAGCAACTTTGTCATCCCTGGCGGCTGACAAATGAAGGGAACACAACAAGTGTTTGGCCACATGGCTGTAAACGGTGCTCAACAAGTGGCATTCCTTATTTTTGAAGTTAATGAAAGAGCCAAAGTGGCAAGTCTGTGTGTGTGAAAGGGAGGAGTGTGTATGTTTTATTGGGGAGCCTCGAGGTGCGTGCAGTGTCTCTAGCAGGACGCCGGCTCCTCGTTCTAACAATGATGGATGTCTCTGTGGTACTGATGTTTATTCATAGCCTCTAATATCGCTCTCCCTGCAGTTTCAGTTGTAGACGGATCTGGTAATGAACAATTTCTTACTCCCTCGACTCAGCTGCTGTATCACCATCTTTCCATTTTGTGTGTGTGTGTGTGTGTGTGTGTGTGTGTGTGTGTGTGTGTGTGTGTGTGTGTGTGTGTGTGTGTGTGTGCGCGCACACATTTCCCTTTCCAAGTCTGATCACTGTATGAACCCTGGCCTAGAGGAACAGAGTTATCAGAGTATCTGTGACACAGAGTTGTAGCACACACACACACACACACACACACACACACACACACACACACACACACACACACAGTTGCCTGTAACTCTTCCATCTTGACAGGACTTGATGTGTTACACTGCATTCTGTCGCTCATGACTCCACCCTCCTTTTGTGATCTGTCACTCCTGGGTCTCTGCTCCAGCAGAAGCTCCTCTATTGGCTCTTCTCAGCCAGTAAAATTGCTGCATTGAAATAAACACATTTATACTGAGCGCCTGGTCCTGACAGGTCTTTCCCATGATGCTTTATGAGCTGCGCTGGAGTCAAAGGCATTACTGTGCATGAAGCTGGTTTTGAGAATGACTAGAAAATGCGATCCGTTTTCCTCACTTACACACATACACACAGACAAACAGACACACATACGAATACAGATACATGCACGCTAGGTTAGACTGTTTTGTTCTGATTTTAAGCAAAAAGTAAATGTGTTAATAAATACTACCTATAGATTTTATTATGCTGCATACATTAAAACAGACTAAAACATTAAATTTAATACAATTTATGTGATGAAAATGTTGCCACGTTGTGTTAAGCAGTGGTACATTTCAGAGTAAGTAGCCAGATTTCTTCTTGCTTTTACCCCACTGACTGTGTGCTGAGAGTTCAGACCTCCTGCAGGGGGCAGTATTGGCCTTTGTTTTTCCATGCTGTGTCCAGTGGTGTGAGAGAGGGATGGGATAAGAATTTACAGCAGGCTGTCTGGCCCTCCGTTCGATACTGCTTGAAAGGGATCGTATATCTAACAATGGGAGGATTGTGGGAATATGTGGGCCGTATCAAATGATGTGCCGTCCAGTAAGGGCTCGGTTCCAACCCTTCTCCAGAGACGGTGCTAATGAACGTTCTAGACTCTGTTCTGACACCACGTTGACGTCTCTCCTCACACTGGGCTTGCACTCAGCATTTGAAAGGCATGACGCTTTCATAGTGTGTGTGTGTGGGTGGGTGGGTGTGGGGGGGGGTTCTCTGGGTTGCTATACAGAGCAGATAAATGACAAATGATTGACAAATGTTGTGTTTCTAACCACCTCTTTTTACTTGCATGTTGCATGCTGCCCCATAACAATGCAGAGGCTGATGAAGGTAAAAAAAAAAAAACTTACTCCTTGTTATTTATTTAT
The DNA here is from genome assembly GCA_018136845.1 of Heterotis niloticus. Lineage (NCBI taxonomy): Eukaryota > Metazoa > Chordata > Actinopteri > Osteoglossiformes > Osteoglossidae > Heterotis > Heterotis niloticus. The sequence continues at coordinate 28,834,867 of CM030893.1, forward strand.
TTATTTTACAATTCCTTTATCATTATTACCAGACATTGTGTAATTTGCATTTTTATTGTTTTCTTTCATCATCTTTTTTTGGTTCCTTCAAAAGTGTGACTTTTTCCCTCCCCTTGCTTCTCCAACTCATGGCTCTGTAATAAAGCCCAACTGCAGTTGAATCACAGGCCTCATAAAGCCGGAGACTCGTAAGCGAGTCGTGTTCACAGGGCGCCGTTTGATGCTCGGTCATATGGCTGTGCTCTCGTCGCTCTCCTCGTCCTGCGTGAATGAAAGGGCTGCCTTTCTCCCCATTAGCCTTGTTGACCGGAGGGAGACCGTGTCCGCGTCCTGCCCCTCCGTCTCCGAGGCTTAGGCGGCCTTCGGAGGAATCTGTCTGTTCTCGCTCCCTCGACTCCCCGCAAATGGGCGGCGCTTTACCAGAAACACATTGATGAAATGCAGTCTTGGTGAAAAATAACACAACATGCTTGTGTGTGGAGCGGGAGGAGGAGAACAATGATGGTCCACATCTGCACGGGTTCATGGCATTTCCTCACGATGTGTCACTATGTATGAAGATGGGGTTATACAGGGCTGGGCAGTTGTCCAGGGGGACAGTTAGCTGGTCATGAACTTCGTCCAGGTTGGACAGAAGGTTTTAAGATGCTCCTGGCTGGATGGGGGCTCTGTTTGAACCATAATGCGTGACTCTGCCATCTTTCTGTGCAGCTGGTCGTAGGCAGTTTGCGCGCCACGAGTGGGCCCAGAAGGCGGCCTACTTGCTCGGCTGCACTCTGGAGGAGCTCTCATCCTCCATCTTCAAACACCAGCCCAAGGGCGCCCTCCAGAGGTCTACCTCCTTCCGCCAGGGGCCAGATGACTCTACGTCCGCAGACAGCTCAGGTGGGCTGAGCAGAATGTCTGATTCATTGACTTATAACTTGAAGATTGTTAGGTCAAGTCCCATTCCCTGCTTTTGATGTCTGGGCAGCAGGTGACGAGAAGGATGCAAGTTTAAATCCCACCCCGTGTATAAGGCATAATAATAATAATAATAATAATTGTTTGTATTTCCTCAGGACCTAAAATCACTGCCCTGGAGTGTCTCGAGGCAATGGCCTCAAGCTTGTATTCTGAGCTCTTCACCCTCCTCATCTCCCTGGTCAATCGGTCAGTGGCTCCTCTTCCTTTTCAGCCTTTTATTACACTTGGGCTTCTAGTGACCTTTCCTCTCGTTTGTTAATGTCTTTCTTCAGCTTGGGGGAGTTGTTCTGCAAAACCCATTTTGTTGTACGTTGCATTTTGTTTTCAGAGCTGTCAAACATTTCGGAGGCTGGGTATTATGTGTGTTTGTGCTGCTATTACTTTACTGCTCTCTGTGGAAATCTTAAGCATATTGTAATTGTGAAAAGTGTAATGTGACCCCTCTCTGCCGCAGTGCCCTGAAGTCTAGCCAGCACTCATTGTGCTCGCTGCTCATTGTGGATACGCCGGGCTTCCAAAACCCACGTCTGACTAAACGGGAGCGTGGTGCCACGTTCGAAGAGCTTTGTCACAACTACACCCAGGAGCGCCTACAGACGCTTTTCCACGAGCGCACCTTCGTACAGGAACTGGAGCGGTACAAGGAGGTACCACATGCATGCTTACACACACACACACACCAGCAGTGTAGAAGCTTATCATTCTTCTGGATTAGCATCGGTTTTTTCTGAAGGCCCCTCTTGGTGCCGCTGTATCAGCTGGGCTCCATCCAAGATGTCAGTATGGCTGCTGACCGGGTTTGAATGCCCACAGCCCACCCTCAGAGCTCCCTCTCCCACTCAGACTTTGATGCTGCATCACCTCCCCTCCCCTCATGGTCACGTCCCACAAAGATCTCCACATAGACCTTCACAATGGCCCTTTATGGCCCAGGCGCTCAGACTGAATGGAAGGGAATATCTGACCAGTTAAGGGAGATGTGATGATGTTTTCCTACACCCACAAGAGCCTGCGGGGGGGGTTCACTCTGTGGTCTTTTCCAGCATTAAAGCCCCATTCCTCATCGTTCCTTGGGAACATGTTCACAACAACCATGTTTGTTCATCACGGGTGAAGGAGAGGTGAAACACGGTTCAGATTACAGTGTTTTCCCTCAACTGGCCAGGCCGTCACGCTTCATTCACCGAGTCATTCACACGCTCCTGCTGCCAATCTGGGGTCCGTCTCAAGGCCACACACATATAGCCTCGCCCCTTTGAATGTCCAGGTGCACCAGGGGTTCAGTTACCTGCCCATGCCAACACAGGGCTGTTTCGGTGGGAGCACCACTCACAAGGTCACATCTCCACCTGCTTTCCCCTTTGTTTTACACTCAGCAATCTGGGCCTAAACTCGGTCAGCTCCCATCCTGCCCTGCCGCATCTGTCACTATAGGGATCGCTCCCTTTCTTCTCCAAGATTTATCATAACGTGACAGTAATGACAGTAACATAGAGTGTTTTACATTGTCTCTGTTCCGATTTGTCCTTGTTTTTATTTTAGCTCTTGTGATCATTACAAATGTACTGCGCCTCTTCTCTGACCCGGCAATCTGAGCGGTTTTTTCCGGCTTCCATGGTGGTTGCAGCTCGCAGCGCCAACGATGGGGAAATTGCAGTGAAACAAACTGCACTTTAAAAAGGCAAAAAAAAGTGGGCGAGACACTCTGTGGGGACCTTTGGTTGTTCAAAGAGTTTGAGGTTGAAACCCCCCTGAAGTGGGAAACCTTCTGGTTGCCGGTGAAGGGAGCAGCCTGAATAAAAGATCAGAAGCTTAATAAACTAATTGACAACCTCTAAAGACATTGAGCCATAATTTCAAAAATCATGATGTAATCATAGGTTACTAATAAAGCCTCTGTCTCCATCTAGGAAAACATAGAGCTTGCATTAGATGACATAGAGTCCAGTACATCACAGTCAGTAGCCGCTGTAGACCAGGCCTCAACTCAAGCGCTGGTAAGGAGACACTTCTTGAGACATTTTCTTAATAAATAACTGTTTTTCTGTGATATGTGTGTGTGTGCGTGCATGTATGAGTGAGTTCATGGCCGGGTGTTGTCTGGTATTGTGGTGTATCATGCCGCACGTTCTGCTTGAGTGGATTTCTTCTCACAGTCCAAAGATGTGTGTTTAAGGTGAACTGGCACTAAACTGCCCTTGGTGTGTGTGTGTGTGTGTGTGTGTGTGTGTGTGTGTGTGTGTGTGTGTGTGTGTGTGTGTTACATGACTGCTGTATAAATGGGTGAATGACTTTAGGCAGGTTAGTGTACTATCTAGTACTTGTAAGTAACTTTGGTAAAGGTACTGTTATTATTATTAGCAGTAAAAATAATAATAGTAATAATACAAGCTCTGCTATAATGAACATTTTGGCATTTGTTGTGCAGTTAAGCTGTGATCATTGTGCTATGGTTATTTTGTCTTTGGTTCAGCTTATTTGAACCCTGCAATATTTATTCCTCATTAATTACGGAGTTTGATATTTGTTGCTTGGTCTTGATGTGACCGCAGGTCGTTTCCTGTCAGCCGCCGTCCTCTGCAACGGAAGTGTGCGGTTCATGCCGAAGCGTGTAAAAAGGCCCTGTTTCAGACCTGTCGGTAAACTACCTGTTGTCACACAGTCTCCAAACCTGGTCTGGCACATAAAAGTGGGACAGCGTGGCTAGTGATGGTTGTATTTGGTTTACCTGTCAGAATTCGGAGCTTTCCAGAATGTTCAGCTACCTTTTAGTGGTGGCATTTGGGCATAGTAGATGAGAACACAACATCTGAGCGCGGTTTAGGAAAGCTCTGGTACAGGAGTGAAGCTGCACTGTCTAGCATAATAATTTTAATTCCTCTTCTTTACGGTGTTGGGCGGTGCGATTTGCCCATTTTCTCTGCTCTTTTTCTGTAGCGCTTTTTATCCCAACACAGGTGCCTACTTTTCCCATAGCGTCCGGGCCATTGGGCGGCCGGCTGAACTGTAAACGGGTAAAGGTTATTGGGGCACCATCAAGTGGCAACCCATTTGGACGACACTCGAGCTTGGAGGATTGATGCATACTGCAAATAAGGGGACGCATTTCATAAAGAAGTGCATCTTTCTGATGTCCATTAGCTTGTATTTCTGTTTTGTGGCTAAACATGAAGCAGTGCCTTAAAATGATGGTAAACACTCAAAACTGTTATAGACCGCAGTAAAACACGTGCAGTTCTCAAAGCTTCTTGTTTTTTGCAATCGCTAAACGGTCAGGATCCCATGATACTAGTTATTTATTCATTTGAAGGACACTTTTCTCTCGTGATTTGCAGCATTAAGCAGTTTAGTTATTTAATTTATAAAACCAGGTATTTTTTATTGTATTAATTCATGGTAATTACCTTTCTCAAGGGTACTACAGCAGGAGGCGGGTTTTGAACCTGGTCCCTTCGAGGGCAGGGTGGCAACTCTAACCACTACGCCACCTGCTGCCCGTTGCCTGTTTGTGTCTGAGCGTCACAGATGTGGCCAAAAAAGCTTTCGGAGCTAAAAAAGGCCAAAACCGCGTTTCAACCAGCACTTGAGGTTCAGCAGAGAAACGGAGCCACGAAGAGATGTGCTCACAGCAACAGTGTTTATTTTTAAACCCTCCCCGGGTCATTAAATGTGTGTTCCCGGAGTGTGAGCCCGCTGATATTAAAGGATAAGACAGGCGGATCGTGGCAGCCATTACTGCCATTAATTGCTTAAGTGGACAGCCGGGGTGCAAGGTTTATGAACGGCTGACTGCCCTTGCGCTCTTATTTGAAAATTAGCCCTTAATGAGGAAGCACCGTGGACAAGCACTTCCGTTCCCAAAAACGCTCAGCACTTTGATAGTATGAGCCTTGTTTTGTATTTCCAGGGTCTCATTGGAGAAGGAAATAAAAAGAAGGTGCAGAAAGTCTGCAAGGCTCCTTGAGGAGCATGTTAAATAGCACTAATGTCAGTGCTAATGGTAGCCATGGGTTGGCCTTGGTATGGCAGAATGCGGTGTGGGGACGTGAACTGAATCATGGGACTGAACCCCTGCTCAGGAGTGGGAGTGCGGTTGAGTGGGTGTGTGTGTGCATAATAGTGTATTGTGCTGATCTGTGTTGTGGAGTGTGCGAAACTTTCTTAGCAGGTGGAAAAGATCTACTGACTACGGGCGATTGCATCTTTTAATCTGTGTGTATGTGTGTGGAAGGTGCGGACCCTGGCCCGGACAGATGAGGCGAGGGGTCTGCTCTGGCTGATGGAGGAGGAGGCTCTGCAGCCAGGGGGCTCTGAGGACACGCTCCTGGATCGCCTGTTCAGCTATTACGGGCCATCGGATGGTGAGACCAAGGGTAAGATCTCTAATGGGGTGATGCCGTCCGCACTGCACCACGACCACAGCCGTGATTATCACACCTTTCTTCCGGTGATGGGTATGGTAGGTGATTTAGTCACTTGTCTCCTACAGGACACAGCTTGCTTCTGAAGAGCGAGAAGGGGCAGCATTTTCTGCTGGGCCACAGTCATGGGACTGACTGGGTGGAGTACAACATGCAGGGCTGGTTGAATCATGCCAAGCAGAACCCTGCCTCCCTCAACGCTGCCACACTGCTGCAGGACTCCCAGAAGTATGCGCTTTAATTTTATTCATCATCATCATTATCATCATCATCATCATTATTATTATTATTATTAGTAATATCCATCAGCTGCAACCACACAGCGCAAGTTCTCCCCATGTCTGCATGAACCTACCTAAGAAATGAATAAGTGAGTCTGCGATTGCCACCTAAGGGCAATTGCAGACTCACTTATTCATTTATTCACTAAGTGCAACTGAAAGAAACCAGAGCAGCCAGAAGAAAACCACACAAACTTGGGAGAGCATATAAAATAGATTTGAACCCACACCTGAACTTATGCACAACAGGATGTGAGACACCAGCAGTACCCGCTGTGCCACCATGCTGTTGTTTTGCTGTTGCTGTTATTATTTCACAGTTGCAGCAGCCTGATAGTACTCAGTTTTATAGCTGGTTTACTGGAGAAAATCAGGGTTAAGTACGACTCTAAGGTCCCTCCTAGCACACGAAGCTGCAGGCCTGCATCCTCGACCACTGTACTCCCCAGGCGTCAGCCCCCCTCGGTCCAGCACAGCGCCTCCTGCTAATGAGAACAACAGCAATATCAGTCACTCTGTGTTCCGGCGCAGCGTGGGAATGAAAGACCACCATATGGTTCGATTATACTGGCTGTAATCCCACACAAAGCCACCAGCAAGAGCGAAGCTGTTGTACTAATTGGCTATGGTTGGAGCTTGGTGTCAATGCAGGAGCCCCTCAGAAGGTGGTTCTGTCCAAGCTTTATCCTCATCCTCCTCTTCCTCCTGCTGCTCTCTTCCCAAACAGGAAGAACATCAGCAGCCTGTTCATGGGTCGCACGGGCGGAGCCACCGTGCTCTCAGGCTCCATTGCGGGGTTGGAAGGCGGCTCCCAGCTCACCCTGCGCCGTGCCACCAGCATGCGGAAGACCTTCACGACCGGTGTGGCTGCTGTCAAGAAGAAGTCCCTCTGCATCCAAATCAAGCTGCAAGTGGTGAGTGGTGGGTGGATCGGAGCTACTGAACCAGGAAGGGCCAAGGACGTGGGTAGAGAATCTCATAACTCGTGCAGGGTGTGCAGTTGATGAGTTGGATGGATAGAATGGAAAAATAACCACATTGTGATCTTCGCATTAAAGAAGGAGAAACCAATAAAGCACCACCACCAGATATTGTGGCATTCCTGGTTTAAAACTGCTTCTCATGTGGCCCACAGGATGCCCTCATCGACACAGTGAGGAGGTCCCGGGTCCACTTTGTGCACTGCCTGCTGCCCAAGGCGGATGCTCTGAGCGGGGATGTGCGGGTACTGGGTGGCCCTTCGCCCCGGCCTGGTGACGGCGAAACCCACGGAGAAAGCTGTGACACAGGCCTGATGCAGCTGGACGTGGCACTGTTGCGTGCGCAACTCCGTGGCTCCAAGCTACTGGACGCCCTCAGGATCTATAGGCAGGGTATGGGTTAGGCTGCAACATTGCCAGTACATTCACCATCACAAAATTAAATATCTTTGCGTACCATATTTTCCCAGATGAAAGTGTTGGTTTGTTTTTTGCACATCACAGGTTTGTGCAGTTTATACATGTGACATGTATAAAAAAATTCTGCATGCAATCTAATTTATTGTATAATGTGCAACTTGTGCCAGTGTTTTTATTTGATGAATTGTGGATTTGGAAGGATTGTGGGTAATGTAGTTGTAGGAATCAGTCTTCACAACTGGTTAAAACTGGGTAGAACAGTTAATACAGTGAGGAACTGCCGTGCAAGTGAAAAAGGTGTAGGCTTAGGTCCTGTATTTTTGGTGTCGCATAGCTTGGGATTCAAAGGTCACACACGAGGAGGGTCATGGGAAATGCAGTCCCAGAGGGTCATAGTTAAAGAAGCCCAGTTATTCATTCCACATGTATGCGGTCCTCTCTCTGTCCAGGCTATCCCGACCACATGGTCTTCTCAGAGTTCCGACGCCGCTTCGACGTGCTCACGCCCCACCTGACCAAGAAACACGGACGCAACTACATCGTCACGGATGAGAAGAGGGTGAGTGGCCGCAGGCTCTGCTTTCCAGCACCGTCCCTCATTACCAGCGTGTAACTTATTACAGTAAAGTGGACATGAGCAGGACAGATTAATGAGCTGCCAGGAACATCCTCATTTGTTTTATCCTACAGGTGTGATAGTGACAGAGCAATAAACCCCAATTAATCGGGCCATTGTGGTGACTTAATGTTCCGGATGGTGGCTTTATGATAAACACCACCAGGATAGATCAATGACTACCTGAGACAAGGGAGAGGTTTTAATTGCTCTGGGGCTGTGGACCCCGATCTTAAGTCTTGAACTTTAAAGCGGTAATCATCTTTGTGCACAAAAACGCCGTCCCAAATATCTTCAGGACAATTAGGCTGGTTTGGAGTGTCTGGGCTCAGCCGAAGTCGCACAAGAACAATGACCTGCGTCAATCCATCTGTTGAACCGTGCGGTAATTTTGGGGTTTATTTCAGATTCACATTAATATAAAAGCCAAATAAAGGTAGGCTTAAAAAAAAAATACGCTGATGGTATGCAAGTAGTTTGGTGCAGAAGAAGCTGATGTGAGAGTGAGTATGAATGAGGTGCGGAATAATGGGGGTAACAAATACGTTCTGGGTGTGTCAGCTTTCATTTTGATCTAGACAGAGTGCTGCTCATTCCAGGATCGGTTGGCTGGGACTCCAGTCTGGCTCCTTTCGGGACTCTGGGACGTCAGAATCTCACAGATCAGCCAACGGCAGTGGCCTAGAATGTACTTGCAGTGTTTGTGCATAATGCTTTGGCCAGATAAAATGTATGACTTAAAATATGCCTTGTCCACAGTAGGGGGGAGGAGGCATCATGCACTGGTGGTTTTTGTGATGGTGTTGTTGAAGGTTCTGACCCTTTCTGTGCCCTCATTCCAGGCTGTGGAGGAGCTGCTGGAATCCTTGGAGCTGGAAAAGAGCAGCTATTACATGGGCTTGAGCAGGGTAGGTGCCAGAACTCCACCGTCTCTGGCTGCTCTCTGTTTCCTGGCTGACACACTGGACCTCAGCGTCCCTGGGCTGCCTGTCAGCAGGCCGAAAGCTGCCATTTCTGTGTAATTTCTTCCATCACCTTGCATCACAATGTGACTAATCTGCTTGTCACGATTTGTGTTTTTTTTTTTTTTTCTTCCCCCTTCCACATCATGAGCATCCTCACACCTTGTTGCACAAAGGTTTGGCTGGAAACTCATGTGCCTCGCACCGTTTGGCAGTAAAAAACGAACTGAACATCAATTAATTATTATAAAGCCCTTAGTAAGGAAATATAAGGTGGAAAACCAGCCACAACATTGGTTTTCTTTCTAACCAGCTGTTGAGTTGAATAATTGTTTCTTTTTTACCGCAGTGTTGATGATCAGAAAGTGGCTGAGCTGTTATATCGATGAGTAAAAAAACAGCTGAGCTGAGTATTTATTTTACGTCACTGACAAGTTTTTCAGCAGAAATTACATTGGCACTTGCACAGGTAATTGGTGCTGATAAAAATACCTTCTGCTGCTGTAGGTAAAATGGAAATTACTTGTGCGTGGGATGTCAGGTTGGGCTTTGTTTACTTACATTAGTTGTTCTGTGTACAGTGATGCACTATGGCAAATGGGAAGGTGTTTGGTGCACGCATATGCAATGCATACACACTGGCTCCTCAGTCTATAGCTTCTTGTTCCTGCAGATGTGCAGAGTTGTTTGTGTTATTGGTCACTTGCGGTTGGTAAGACCAGAGAGGAGCTGTGAACAAAGTGAAACGGAGTTGAATGAAAGCTCCTGTTGTCCATTTCTATGGGGTACACTTTATGGTTGACTATCAGACATGGTTGACTTGCTCACCTACAAATAAATATTACAGAAAATAAGTAAAGGAGGAAAATGTAAAAGTATATTTGAGAATTTCTATCATCTGTTTATAATAGCAGGAGTCAGTATGTGTTATGCATTATACTGATATTGGCCTGTAACGTACAGGTATTTTCTGATGAATGGAATATGAATCACATCAGCTGGCTGTTTGCTGTCTGTATGCTCAAGCACAGACCAATATAAAAAAGTGTTTAAAAACTGTCTGAGCTGCCATGGAGTTATGGGAAAACAGATTACATGGCAATTTGGGTGCTTTTTGTGTTAGTGTCACTGACAGTGAGTGCAAGCTTACAGGTTCATCATATTGCCCTATTCCCTCTCTCCACCATCCCATGTTGAAGCATTAGAGGGATTTTGGGACACAGTGATTTATCTTGGGGCCAGATGCTTTTCTGCAGCCCACAGCCATCCTTCCTCATCTGTCTGTCACCCCTTCACTGCTGAACCGGCTTTTATAGCCCATTCTGGAGTGACAGAACCCATCCCTGGACGATAACCAGGTGTGACGTCCTGCAGCGCCTCAAAGTCTGCTGTCCCTATTGGTGTATGTCCTGATCTTCTGCTGAAGCATCGTTCTCCTTTCTTTGTGTTTCCGCTTTTATGGATCAGGTGACCTTGGAACAGGGGTCCATCTTTGTCTGCCTTTGCACAATTCAGCAGCACTAATCAGTAAATCTAAAGAAAGCAAGGAAATAAATGACCAGAAATGGGCTTATTAAAAGCAAATTGTGCATTGTTGTTCTCCATCATTCTGCTGACCCACTTTTTCAAAGCAACTTACAAGGTCAGGTTTGTACACTTACAGTGATTTATACAGCAGGATGCTTTTTATTACCCTTACTTGGTCAGGGTAAGTACCTTGCTCAAAGGTACTATGGTTGAACCTGGTGTTCAGTTGCTTTTTTTTTCTCTCTGCCTTTGCAGTCAGGGGCTGGACAGTTACTTAAATGTTGCGTGCCCAAGACAAATCATTGTCCTATGCATACCTGTACCTGGGACCATTTCTTTATCTAGAAGGCATTTTTATCTACTGACACAGCTTCACTTTCTTAACTTCTGTCAAGTCGATGGTGACTCACGGTGACCCTGCAGATAGCTGTGCTGAACTGTGCTCGGACCTCAGTCAGATGGCTAATCGTTGATAGAGTGGGACCCATAGTTGCTGTTGTACTGATCCATCACTGCCAGTCTTCCTTTTTTGCGTTCGATCTTAAACCCTTGACAAACCTTATGTGTTTTTCTTGTGATCCTTCCCTTCCCATGACATATCCCAGGCATGAAAGTCAAAGTCTTGTCATTTGAGCCTCGAGGGAAAACTTGTTTGATCTGCTAAAAAACCAATTTGTTTGTTTTTGAGGCAGCTCACTTTATACACCGTATTCTTCAGCAGCTGCCAATGTTCTTCCTGTCCTGTCTTTAGTGACTGTAATAGCTGGTGGGAATTAATAAGTACCGCTGCAAGAACAGAGAGATTATGTTGCTTCCAAGGAACCCCTGGACCTCTTTATGCGAGGCGTCCTATTGGTTGCGCTACCTATCCATCTGTCTGCCGGGGCAGAGTCCTGCATTATCAGGAATGATGGTAGTGTTGGATGCCACGCGACCACAATCACAGAACGTCTTTGCATACCATGACCCCGTGTCCTCAGACATCTTGCCTGGGGACAAAGAAGGCAGTATGTTCCAAACATATCCAACACCCACGTTTGGTTCCCCGTGGGAGCACTTGTGCGCGGTGACAATGACCGACCCTTTCCCATCGCTCCGTGCTGTTTGTCACGTGGAGACCGTGGGCGAAAGGCCGCCCTGAATGGCTCACTTCAACTTCTCCTTGGAGATGTTCCACTGTGTGGATGTAGACCTCCACAGTGACCGCGGTACAAAAACACTCAGCAGAAAGACACCCAACTTGTGTAGGAGTGTAACCTTTACTCTAGAAATGGTACATACAGCTGAGTTGGTTTGTTTCGGTCTTTATGGCTCATGATTTGTGTCCCTACTTTTCTTCCAACCTGACTGTAAGCTCTTCTGAAAGCAGCTGTGTACGTGTGTGTGTGTGTGTGTGTGTGTGTGTGTGTGTGTGTGTGTGTGTGGCTAGATGCAGTGCACATCCTCCTGACTGCTGCATTAGCCTTCTATTATGGTTGCTAAGTACTGGACTTGACAGTTTATGGTGGGCAGAACGTCACAATCGCTGTCCATCATTTTGGAGATGACCGTAATGTGCCGACCAGACCTAATAGCAGCACCACGATGTGCTCTTATACGGTCCTTTTCCATTGCTCTTTTTTTATTTTTTATTTTTTTTAATCAAATATAATGTAGCAGCTGTGATGCGGTCGTATTAAATCACAGCAAAGTTGTCTTCCCTTCAATGAGAAATTGCCTTTTTCCTCTTGGCAGAAGAGGAGCATTGCGGTATCTTGAAAAGTCTAAGATAAAGAAGGAAGGCACTGTTCCTCACATCCCGGATTCCTGTTAGTTGGCACGATGGGGAAATTTAATTCTGGTTCTTTGTTTCTTGTTCAGCTCCTGGAGAATCCTAGGTACAGACTGTGATGACTTGTAAGACTTTTGGTTAGAAATTGATAAGTTGAACGAGGCCCAAAGTTAAGGAACGTAGAACCCCGATGAGAAAGTGCATCATCACTTTGTCATATTCTGTGTGGGTTTGTGTGAGTAGTTGCCTAACTTGGATGGCATCGACTCTGTAGGCTAAGGAGATGCACACCATTGCATAGTGGTTAGATAGGTTCGCTGTAGGTCTGACTGTGGGACTGTGGTGGTGTAAACAGGTCAGGGAAAAATGAAAGTTAGGATGCTGGATCCCCTTTGGAGTGCTAGTCCACTTATTAGCATTTTGTGTCTGTTATAAATCTGGGTGGAGTCCGCAGTGAAGGAGCATTTTGAACACTAGTTTGGAGGTTCCTTCCTTTCAAATGCTCCTCATTGCACCGACCAGGGGTTTGTGTCAGATCCCTCCATGTTAATCCACTTTAATGGGAATTTGATGCCAGCTGATTTTGAAAATGGTTCGAGAATTAAAAAATGCAATTAATATGCGTGGGTTTAAAATGGATCAAAAACTCTTTTTATTCTGTCCACCTCAGTGCCTTTTGTGTGTTTATTTCATCGCACTTTTTTTTTTTTTGGTTCCCAAAGAAACGGGCGCTCCTCTTTGTGCTGCGGGCAAGGCTTTCTTCTTCACTTTGTACCATTTTGAGTGGCAGACGCAGGGATGGGGAGCTGCAGGAGAACTTGGGTTGCTGTGAAGTGATGTGCAGTCAACAGGTGGCACAGAGGTTATTCAAGGACCTGGGTTACATCCCCACTCCTGCTGTAGTGTCCTTCATTGAAGTACTTATGCCAGTAAAAAGGAGAAGGATGCATAAATGTGTGAATAACTGTAAGTAGCTTAGTGTAAAAACCTGACGTTGAAAGTTGCCTTGGAGAAAGACAGAAATTTGGACAAAGAAATAAACATAACTGTAGACTGCTTAACATTTTCCTGTCCTTTCCTCAGGTGTTCTTCAGAGCCGGCACTCTGGCCAAGCTGGAAGAGCAGAGGGATGACCAGACGAGACGCAACATCACGCTGTTCCAGGCTGCCTGCAGGGGCTATCTGGCCCGACAGTCTTTCAAAAAGAGGAAGGTACTGACCACCAACGGGGCTGCTTTAATTGTCAAGGAAAATCTGCGACCCCTCAATCGCAGCCTCATCGATCCCTTCACCAGAACACTGAGCCGTGTCCCTTAGCAGTTCAACCCATCACTCGGTTTATTTCTCCTCCTAGAACTTCTGCCCGAGCGCTTTTGCCGTTTGTCACTGGTGCCCTCTGACACATTTCACCCGCAATAACCCCCCTCCCTCACCCCCTGCTACCTTCTTCCCTCTTCTGTGAACCATCTCAGCCTCATGATCTTAGGCTCTGACTCATTGGCCCCGAGGCCCTTATACACCGGCCAAGGGCCTGCCCATAGTAGTCCGGCCCCCTGCGATGATATACAGTTCTGTTTCTGACTGGAAGATGTAGGTGGGTGGTGCCACATCGTTCGTTGATGTCATCATCTCTGCACCCCCCTCCCCCCACCTTGCCCTGCCCTCCTTGCTGGGCATCGCAGGCCACAGTACTCCCACCATGCACCCTGGACCGGTTTCTCTTGAGGACTGGCTTTGATCTCAGTTTTGATCTCGGCGCAGAGCACCCACCCTTGATCCGCCATGCGGACAGCCCAGAGCTGTGTGCCAACCAACACGTGGGGCACGACCTGAAAGGTTTCCAGGGTTCGTGTTCCTGTTGTCTTCGAGAAGCTTGACCCATTTCACTTGAGTAGGAAGTTTTTTTTTTTTTTTTTTTTTAAACTTTTTCTTTTGTCACTTTTTTGCTTTGCTTCTTCGGAAAAATTGGAGCAGCTTCTTTAAAGTCTTTAGAAAATGGGGAAATCAGAAACTGGATAAACGCGATCTACTTTAAAGCTCAAAAGCCATTCTGGCCAGAACTGAAACTGAGGACCTTTGTGGGACTGAGCACCATCCACAAGAACAGAGCAAACTGGATCAGGACTGAAGTACCTGGTAGGAATGATGCTTCTCAGAAGTGGCTTCATCTCACAATTGTGTTGTATCTTCATCTTCTCAACATTCCTTTTACCAAATGCCTAGAAACAGAAACATTAAAAGTATTTTTCCCCCATTATGCAGTGAAATCCAAAAAGCCTAGAAATTGGGGGCATTTCAAGTGCATAGAGAGAAATTACTCTATTATGTCAATCCCACGACTGATTCCTATATTTTATCCTGCTTAAAAAGGGTGAGATGTTCCTGTTGGCCGCACCGGTGTTTTAGAACCAATCCACTTACCTGGATTTAATGGAAGAGGGTTTTTTTTTCTTCTGCGGGAAACCATTCACAACTTATTTTCTGCAGCTTTCTGATCCCTGCAAAATGAAGTCCCCTATTTGTGTGACTGATGTAGTCGCATACAGTCATAGCTTCATGGCAATAAATTATGGCAGATGATTCATGGAGGTGACATTTCAACTTGCACTAGCAATTGAATATCTCTCTTAAACGAATAAAGGAGAATCAGCACTTGCCGCTCCCACCAGATGGAGGTTTCACCGTTCCTTGGACTCCAGGGCCTTTGATGAACTAGGCACTCTCGGTGAAGGAAAGTTGTGGACAGACAGCAGGTCCTTGCGGTGTCTCATAGGCAATGTTCAGGAAGAGATCCGTTTGGTCTGTTGAGATCAGCGGGATTGTTAAGAAAACTCGGAAAGCCTTTGAGATTTACATGCAATGTTTTTCCAATACTATCTCTTTCCACCTTAAGAAGGTAATTCTTCCTTGAAGAAACCTCAGTAAGGCAAACTCATAAATCGAAGACACAATTACTAATTCTATCAATGGTAAAAACTTTTATGCCTCCCGCAGAGCCCTGAAAAATATATAACCCCCTATAACCCCTTTGAAAGGTCCAAATGGCAGCTGCGGTTTCTGATGTTAGAACAGGTGAAACTAGCAAACGTAAGGTAATGGAGGTTGGAAAGTTCGCAGAGCAAGTTTGACGTTGAACTACACTGCCACAGAGTATGACTGTATGTTATCCCATCTGCCTTAGAAATAAACCTTGGACTCTGTGCTAAAAATCTCGGACCCCCAGCCGACCCCTGTGCAGAAGGTGGTCTCAATATAGTCACCGTGCCATGAAGGCCATCATGATTTTGAAACTCCTACTGGTCTTCTGTTTTATTAAAGTCCTGGCATTAGTAGATCCATAAAGGTGTTGATAGGAGATGCCGCTTGAAGATATTTGATACACATCATGTAGCGGCGGCGGAAGGGGCTGATGGACAAATGCAGAAGAATTGTGACACTGAGCTGAAGGATGTGGGGTGGAAGCCGGCACCTTGAAGTCTTCCTTTTTTATTAACTTTCCCCCAGAGCAGAAGAAAAAACTCATGCACAACACCAGGACGATGCTGTGTGTGCGGTACACAGAGCTCCTCTTCTTTGCAGAGAGCGTGTGTCGCTCTGGGGGAGTTTAATGTGGCTCCTCTGAAAGCGAGCTCCTCTCCTCCTCCACCTCCCCAAGTGTCTTTCCGTTGGAGCTCGTCGGTGATTCCACGAAGGAAGCGCTCTCGTGTTTAATTAAACCGTCGCCTACAGACAGAGCTTCTGTCTGAGTGGGGAACAGGTGTGCGCGCGCGGTCGCATCTCCCACCCCCCACCATGCGCGCTGCTGCCGCCTCTTAAGCGTCGACGGCGCGTCCGCAGCGAGGCTGAACACACCTGTAGGAACACCAGGTGAGGCGCAGCATGGTTGCCAGGCCTTCAGGAGGAGCGGAATTGAACGCACACCCTGCCCCTGTGGTCAAGATGAACCTGTGACTCAAAGGTGACATTGCCCCCCCCCCCCCCCCGGAACATCACGTATTCAAGCTGTGCAAATCCTGCAGTCTTTGCTTATGAATGGACGCGCCTCTTGCTGTCAGACAACGAACTTGCATTTTTAATGCACAATTACACCCTTTTTTTTGTCTTTCCTTGTCCTGCAAACTCTTTAATCCGCTGTTTGCGATATTTGTGGTGGGTTAAGCATCGTAAATTAGCTCCATTAAGTACGCTCGGCTGCTGTATTTGAGATTTGCCCAATTTTGCGACGTGTTAAGGATTTCATGGTGTGACAAATTGCCGTCACCACAGAAGCTTCAATGCGGCCCGGATCCACTTGATGCCGCAAATTGCGCCGCTTTAATTGGGTTTCCAGATAATCTGCTGCTATTGGAGACGCCCGTGTACCAGCAACATGTAAATCTTGTAAAATTTTGAAACGGCTGCCAAGCCGTGTTGATGGCTGATTTAATTACTCCGCAAAGCTCCGGCTCGCCTTATCGCCGAGTCTTTAAAAGTCCGGCCGTCCGGCTTCACTCGTCCTTGTCTTGAAAAAGGGTGCAGGAAAGAAAATGTTAATTGACGCTCATGTGTTACTGAACAAAAATGGGGAAAAAACTTGGCCACATTTTTTTGGAATGTGTTGCAGCAGGTGGCTTAGTGGTTGGAGCGTCGTACTTCCTCCTACTGCAGTACCCAGTATGCAGTGGTTAACAGATTAACACTGTAAGTTGATTCAGAGAAATGATTATTATTGGATAAATGTAAATATTTCCCTCACTGGCCCGCATTCCTGCACCTTGACGTCAATTCTACACTCCAGTAGGTCTCCCCGTCACTGTAATGTCGGGTTGGGGTGGGGTTGCACTACCACCTTCAAGCTTGTGGATGGCTCTCCCCATCCATGGCTTCCCTCTCAGTGGCCCTCGCCCAACCAGGGACCTCCGCCACACCAAACTGGTTGACTGCCCACCCCCTCATGCCTAGTGGTCATCATTTCCCTGTTTTCCTCTATGGGGATGGAGCGACAGGAGGTGTGGATTTGCTTCTGTGATTTTTTTTTTTTTTTTTTTTCTCTCCACATCTTAATGGCTGCTGATTTTCAATATGTTATTTTCAAAGTGTGATTTTCAGTATGCAGTATTGAGCTTCTGCACCATCTTGCGGAGTGGCCTCTGGCATGAAACCTGTCGGATCGTCCCAGTTTGCTTTTACACATACATAAAGGCACACACAGCAGCGTGCCATTATAACACAGATAACACTTAAATCAAAGCCGTACACACAGGTACACGCTCCTTTGCACCCTTGTGTTGCGTATCCAAGCTCACACACCGTCAGGTTCTGGGCTCATGTTCCTCCTGCCTGTGTCAGATCCAGGACCTGGCCATTCGCTGCATCCAGAAGAACATCAAGAAGAACCGGGGCGTGAAGGACTGGCCCTGGTGGAAGCTCTTCACTACCGTGAGGCCGCTCATCGAGGTGCAGCTCACAGAAGAGCAGATCCGAGGCAAAGACGTAAGTGCCAGTCGGTCTGCAACACACCTGCCCCCGTCGTGATGATGTATAACCCTGTGGAAGGTACTGAATGGAGCATCGTACATCAGATTGCTACGTGTAATTTATTAGGTTGTGATTTTTGAGATCCAGTGGCGTGAAGGCGGGGGAACTAAACTGAAGTTTTGCTTCTCACACTGCTACAATGAAGTTGCAATTTTTGTATGTAAGTAGTATTTTAAGTCGATAAGACCTCTGATTTAGTTTAGTAAATACACTGGATGCTCAACTTAATTACACAGCTGGGATGGGAAATTTGTTTGTAATTTGTCATTGTAACTCCCAAGTCGTATGCACTTCTAATCCACAATTGGTGAAGCCGTAATAATGTTATCCCTCCATTTACTGGCTCGATAGGTTCTATAAACATCTCAAATATAGCTATAATTTTTAAACAAGTAGGATTATTTTAGTATCTTTACTAACTGATGGTACATTAAAATCAAAACCGATTTAAAATAATTTATAATAATGGAATAGTGGAAATACCTTCTCTGGACAAACTCCTGTTCAGTTACTTAGCAGATTTGTTTTTAATGTGTTTTTGTTCAGAGCTACTCGGGAACACCAGACTATATAGCTATAAATGCTGAATATTAGTTGAATTAAGGTGTTTTTTCAGTTTTGGTGCTTTGTAGTGCCATCTAATGGCTGGCAGTGTAAATGCAGGTTGTGTTCACTTCTCTACAGACAGAAATGTCAAAAAGTTAAGAAAATGCAATGGAAAAATAACTGAAGTGGAAAAAGTGTGCATCTTTGAAAGTTTGGACCTTGACCATTGGTAACGCGAGGAGATGGGGTGTCCAGGCATTTGGAGATTAAAAATGTGAAACTGCACACCATGTATAAAAGGTTCCACTACAGAAATATGTGAGGAAACAGGATTGTCTGCGCACCCAAATGTCTTCTCTGTTCCAGCTCTGTACCTCTGGCAGCCTCTCAAGAATGATTAGAAATCATCAAAACCGAACTGCCGTTTGATCGCCTGCTTTCCTGCTGTTGCAGTCGGCCCTTTGCTTGTGCACAGCTTAATGCTGTGGCGAGAGTCTGGGCGGGTGGGCTGAATATATTACCTATGCATCCGTGGCGTAGCTGGCCTGCGTAGCTGTGGCTTGCCAGGGATGAAAGGGGAACGACAGCGACATCAGGGAATTCCAGCAGCATGCCAGCTCCTGTCTGCTGGAGGTGTAGTCGTGTAGAGAGGTGCTTTTGATCGGCGACGGTGCAAATGCTGCACACGTCCATCACATCACCTCCTACTTATCGTTGTGCCACTTACCCTCTCTCTTTTTAAAGTGTTTTTAACAATATATAAACTCTTCCAGTCACATTAATTTTCATTCTCTTCTGATTGTCAGTACATTTTTAGAAGTTTTATTCTACACGTTGCTTTTCCTCCATCCCACATGTGTCATTTTGAGGGGAACAGATGGGTATAGAAGGGATGTATGCCTGGTGTATCCTGAAAGCTGCAATTCCATGTGTGGCCACTTGGTGACTTTTGTGGCTTCTCCAGATGAGCTTTTGGCTGTCGGTTAACCTATGTCTGATTGCATCCAGGAGGAGATCCAGCAGCTGAAGGCGAAGCTGGAGAAGGTGGAGAAGGAGAGGAATGAGCTGAGGCTCAACAGCGACCGGCTGGAGAGCAGGGTAAGTCCCCTCTAAACACCTCACACTTCAGATCTGGGGGAGACGCCCTAATGAACACGCTCCTCAAGTGCAAATACACAGTGAGAGGAACCCAGCCAAACACACCCACACCATGGGCGGCTACTGCAGATAAAGCCTGGACAAGGAGAGGGAGAATATTGGAGTCTAAACAGTAACCTCTTATCCGCAATTTGCCTTGAGTGCCGATAGGCAAAGTGAGCCTGAGGCTTTGGTGACCTTCCTGCAGCCTGACAGAAGTGCCCTTGCACGTGTCACTCAGGGCTTCTGTTTGCATCACAGGTCACAGAGCTGTCATCGGAGTTGGCCGATGAGAGGAACACTGGTGAGTCGGCCTCCCAGCTGCTGGAGTCGGAGACCTCAGAGCGTCTGCGTCTGGAGAAGGATATGAAGGACCTTCAGGTAATGGGGCTGTTGAACTCATTCTGGTGTGTGTGTGTGTGTGTGTGTGTGTGTGTGTGTGTGTGTGTGTGTGTGAGAGAGAGAGAGAGAGAAAGTGAGAGTTAGAGCAGGTTAGGATAAATCTAGCTGGTGGCTGTTTCCTGTTCATGAAGCATGACTAAGCCTGCATAGAATGGCTGTAATCCTGCCAAAGGCCACAATTTTAAATACTGCTATTGTACTTTTCAGGGCACATTTCTATAGATAATATTAATAACCATTATTTATCTGGAACTGTTGTCCAAAGGAACACAGGATGTTAGGGTTGTATAACAGGTTAGTAATGTAATAATATAATTATTTACCCAGTAATATATGGGTCATTTTTTTCTAGCAATTTAGTAGGTTTTAACCACTACGCCACCGGCTGTACACAGGTGTACAAACGTTTAAGTGAAGAAATTGCAGCTGTGTACTTGGCTGTCCTGTGAAAGTGCTGCCAAGCAACACAGCAACATGATGCAATGATTAAAAGTGAAATGTTTTGCGGCAAACATCGTGGCTCATTACCTCGCGTCCGTGACAACCCGCTGCTGTCGTTCCTGAGCTGTGGCTGCGGCGCATCTGGGACCGTTCTGGATATCAGTGGCAAAATCAAATTGGAGCCGCCATTCTGTTTCCTTGGTGAGAGGATGTTGCGGCTGTATGAGGGCGCAGGCTGCTCCAGCTGTGGGTTCAAGGGGTGTACGTGTGTGTGACTGGGGGATGCGAAGGGGCTGGTGGTTCATGGGTCCCCTCGGAGGGCTTACAGTTGCCAACGCCTCTGCAGGCCAAGTTCGACGCTATGAAGAAGCAGACAGAGGCCATGGAGATGGAGGTGATGGAGGCGCGGCTCCTGCGGGCATCCGAGCTTAACGGGGAGGTGGATGAGGACGACACGGGTGAGTTCCCGGGTGTGATCGTAGTTCAGACACTGCTCTGGGGCCGAATCCAGGATGCCGGGGTGAGCGGCGATGAATCTGTTCTTTCCTGTTTGCTGCAGGAAGACACTTGCACCCTTCCAGTTGACCTGGGTGTCGCTTCAAGGAGGGGGGTTGGAGTCACGCTCACCACTTGCCAGCTCCAACACAAAGGGCACCCCCCCCCCCCATGCCTGTTAATGCAGCCTAATTGAACCCCCCACCCTGCCTAATGAAGTCTAATATATTCCAGTTAATGTCTGTTCTCTTGTAATTAAAGAACGGGGCATCGATTCTCCGGAGCCCTGAGAGCCGCACTGTAGCGCCATGCTAACATTAACGCTGCATCGTATCATCCCTTCCAGGTGCAAGAAATGCTGCGAAATTGATGTGTGGAATAAAGACTGCCACATGGCCCTAAACTACTTTCATTTTGCTGTTATTACTATTATAATTGTAATTATTAGGAGCTAGCAGGGGAAGGAAAATCATTCCTTGGGTCTGATGGGTATTTTGCGGATGTTTCGGATTCGCACTCTGTTTGCTTTGACGGGTAGGGGACACCGTTGGAAGTGTTTTATTGCTCTGTTGCCCCCTGTATAGTCAGATTATGGACGCGTGTGTCCCCTAACCCCACAGGGGGCGAGTGGAGGCTGAAATACGAGCGCGCCGTGCGCGAGCTGGAGTTCACCAAGAAGCGTTTGCAGCAGGAGTTCGACGACAAGCTGGAGGTGGAGCAGCAGAGCAAGAGGCAGCTGGAGAGGAAGGTATGAGGGAGCGCCGCTCAGCACGCACGCACCTGGCCTGGCAGCCCTCCGTTACGTCGGCCGTAATTCGTCTCCCTGCCGTGCTCCTTTGCTGGGGGTCGGCGAGGGAAAAACCGCATGGTTCTACATCACTTAGAGACAGCCGCCCTCGTTTCATCTCAAAGTCGTAAATGTCCGGCAAAGCCTCGGCCCCCGTCACCTCTCGTTCGGTCCGCTCAGTGACACTTGTGCCCTGTTTGCCCCGCTCCCTCACAGCTTGCAGACCTGCAGGCGGATGGTGAGGAGGTGCAGCGCACCATGCAGCAGCTCAAGAAGAAGTGCCAGCGTCTGACGGCCGAGCTGCAAGACACCAAACTGCACCTGGAAGGCCAGCAAAGCCGCAACCACGAGCTGGAGAAGAAGCAGAGGAAGTGAGTCAATTGTTTTCACAGATGTGCACATACATGCATGCACATTTACAGATACAAACAGTATAAAATTAAGTATATACACTGAAATATTGTGCCATGAGACATGTACATTTTCACATATATACACAGTGAATAGGGTCCATACCTTGAAGTCAAAGACCCTGGTTTGAATCCCTACTTCCAATGTAATACTCCTGGGCAAAGAACTTACCTATAACTGATGCTTAAATAATAATGCACATACCTAGTATATATACTTAATAATATACAAGAGTACATATATACAGTAATGCAGGAAATACGCACAAATGAACATTTAAATATACATACACATGCATAGACACTGCAGCAGCTGAGTTTGTTTTCCTGTCTGTTTGGGGATTTTAAATCAAACTCCCTTTAATGCAGTAAATAATTCTAAACTCTGGTGAAAGTAGAAAACATCAGACTGAACACAGAATGAACTGAAGCACTTTTTCCTTTCTTTTTAAAGCTGTTTAAACTGTAACAAAGTTCCATTTTGGGGTCTCTGTGGTGAAATTTTTGAAGAAAGGTTCCCCTTCAGTGGCACTTATTTATAAATGCATGGCTCACACTTGCATGTGTGCACTATAAACATACAAGTATATTCCACCCCCCCCAAAAAAAAAAAAAAAACCCCAGAGGCATAGCGGTCTCTGTCTTCCAGGAGGCTGACAGGATGAGCAACTAATGGCAGCCCATATAACTTAACTTGGCTCGGAGTGACCTTTTCGCTACTGAGCATCGCTCAGCCGAGCTGCCAGGTTGCCTATCGGCACGTGTGGCACTCACAGCCAGGACGGAAGCGCTCGGCTCCGGCTTCAAACCATCCTGCAACTCTCCACTGATCATCCTTTGGGTCTGGGCCCAGAAAATTACAGCCGGCCACATGGAGTGGCGATTGTGACCAGGCCACACGTCTGACTTGGAAGGATATTCTTGAAATGATCAAAATATACCACATAAAAACTGGAGAAGCTGCTGCCAGAGGGGTTTGATTCTAACTATTAATGTGTTTTTCACCAAAAATCCAATTTTCATCCTGCTTCTAAACCGGGGGATGATCCCTGGTGCACGGTGGCCACGCAGCTGTGAAACACGACTCAGATTGGAGAGGTGGGGAGGGGGGAAGGTGAGTGGGTGGGATGTTTGAGGCTCTACTGTGGTTGAGGAGGATGGGGTAAGTCCCCAGATTAGGGATGTAAACACTGTGCGGTGGTCTCCTGGTTGATGATGGGTTCCCAGGGTTCCCAAGTGAAGCTCAAGCAAGCTTTCAGGCGGGATTTCTGTGCTCCGTCGGTCTTTTGTGCTGCAAGCCTAAACTGTTCGTTATTTTACCTACGATTCAGTGCGCTCTTTCTCCAACTGACATTTCACTCCCGGGTTGGTCGATGGCCGTTTTAGCCCTCCATCCAGATGGCGGATCTCCATCTCCTCCGATTGGTTAAATCTCTAAATAGATTAGCATTTCAGACAGTTTGGAACAAGGTTCTTGTTCATTACGACATTTGCCTTTATGGTACATAAAACCAGCTGACGATTTTCTCCAAAAAACATAACTTTGTGAGGTTTGTACACCAAACTGCTTATACCGATTTACCTATTTATAGGGTAATTTTTGCTATATTAATTCAGAGTACAGCAGGAGCAGGGTTTCAAACCCAAGTCCTTTGGTTACAAGGTGGTGGCTCTAAGCAGTACCGTAGTGTGATTCATATAAGCATGAATATTGAAAGCTCTCCTGCTGGAGTTTGTGTTGGCTTCAGAGAACATATGAGGATTTCAGACCTCAAATCCATGTTATATCTTTTCTTTTCTCATTTGGGTGGATTGAAAGATCACAGGTTAGAAATATATTTTTTTCCCCCAAAGTGACTGTAATTTCAAAGTGGCCGATCAAAATTTCATTGCTAGGGAAGAGCCATTCTGTCGGGAACATCTGCTCCGGGAGGTTTGCTTGATTGTGTTTACGAGCCTCTGTATGGGTGCTATACCCTCTGGTCCTTAACCTTCTCCCAGTGACCCACATCCTGCTGTTGTAGGTTCGACTCGGAGCAGTCCCAGGCCCAAGAAGAGGTGCAGCGGGAGAGGAGCCAACGGGAGAAGCTTGCTCGAGAAAAGGACATGTTGACTGGGGAGGTGTTTGTTTTGCGGCAGCAGCTGGAGGTGTGTGGTGCAGTGCCCCAGTGGAGGACATTCTCTGCTGTTTCTTGGCGTTTTTCCTGGTTTGATCTCTCAATGAAATCCTCGCCCCACCCCTGCAGGACAAGGATCTGGAGATGTGCGCCGTGAACCTGAAACTGGAGCAGCTGGAGGCCGAGGTGCAGGACCTCTCCTCCCAGGAATCCAAGGATGAGGCCTCGCTGGCTAAGGTGAAGAAACAGCTTCGCGACCTGGAGGCCAAGGTCAAAGATCAGGAGGAGGAGCTGGACGAGCAAGCGGGCACAATCCAGATGCTGGAGCAGGTACACGAGCTTCTGCTGGGTTCTGCCATCTACCAGGTGCCATCATTGCGCAAAGTGGCCTTCCAAGGGAAGCAGGATGCTTACCCTTGTGTTGGACGTCTTGATTTCTCTACATTTGTCTGGCTTTTTAGGCCAAGCTTCGCCTCGAGATGGAGATGGAGCGCCTGAGGCAGACGCACTCAAAGGAGATTGAGAGCAAGGACGAGGAGGTGGAAGAGATCAGGCAGTCGTGCAATAAGAAGGTATGGACCAACTCCGGTGTCACATCACTGGGACTTAACTGTGACCATCCTCTCGCTCCAGCTCTGAAGCCTCTTTCGGATTCTAAAGCGCATCATTGGCAGAAGAGGGGTCATGCTGGGGAACCAATGTGAAAATTGAGTTTCACGAGCACAGTGCTTGCAGCTTTGATTCTCCTGCCTGTCCTACAAGGACTCCGAAATAGGAGACACGACCTCACGTCTCACAAATGTGTGTGTCTTGCTTCGGCAGGAATGTGTATCGGTGTGTGTAACAGGCTGTGTGTGACATGCTGACCTTGCAGCCCATGTTTTCTTACTTTGTTCCCTTGGGACTTGGGATCTTTGCATCCTGCGTCCTTTTTCTAGAATGTTCCACACCCTTCCTTCAACTTTTTGGTATATCAGCTGGGTAGGAAAATGTGAGCTGAATGAATAAATGTAAATACAAGTGAGACAGTGGGGTTCAAGTGTCACACCCAAAATGTGTGGTCAGCCTCACCTGGGGTGTGTGTGCCTTTGTGATTGACAGCTGAAGCAGATGGAGGTGCAGCTGGAGGAGGAGTATGACGACAAGCAGAAGGTCCTCCGGGAGAGGAGGGATCTGGAGGCGAAGCTGCTGGCTGCGCAGGACCAGGTGCCGTTTACTGCTGTGAATTATGTGTCCCCACCCCCCACCCCTGCAGAAGGTCCTGTCTGTTTGTGCGATATGGATTATTGGGATAGCAGGTGGTTTCACGGTTAAGAGACTGTTTGTGACCAAATGGTACCGCTTTTCTAATCCCATAAATGGAAGTTCTATTGCGCCCTTGGGCAGGATGCTTAGCTTGAATTGCTTCAGTAAATATCCTGCTGTATAAACAGGTATGGCAGTGAAACGACAAGCTCCGTTTAAGTGTAGAGTCTGCAAAACATCTTGATGACTGAGTCGAATGCGTTAGTTATAAAAGCACTTTTTTTGGCTTATGAGTTCTGCTGGGGTCTGCAGGCTCTTGACTGCCTTGAGTGTGGTGTGGATGGTGTGCTTGACCACCCCTCTGCAGGTGAGCCACAGGGACGTGGAGTCAGAGAAGCGCTTGAAGAAAGATCTGAAGCGCACCAAGGCTCTGCTTGCCGATGCCCAGATCATGTTGGACCACCTGAAGAATAATGCTCCTAGTAAGCGGGAGATCGCCCAGCTTAAGAACCAGGTATAACGTCTGGACTCAGACGGGGGTCCGTCTTCTCCAGGACTCATGACGCTCTCATCTTTGCTTATTGTGGCTGCTCATTTGTGTTACTTTTGCAACTAAGCCACAGGTTTCTACACGTCTTGATCCTGTTTAGTTTGTGTACATCACGGTTTACGGTTACGGTCTCTCTGTCTTCCCTTACCACCCTTCCAGCTGGAGGAGTCCGAGTTCACCTGTGCAGCTGCTGTCAAGGCCCGCAAAGGCATGGAGGTGGAGATTGAGGACCTGCACGTTCAGATGGATGACATTTCCAAGGCTAAGATCGCTGTGAGTAAATAGCATGCCCCAGAGTCAATAAGACATGGGGTTCACCTCACCCTCACCTTGTCCACATGGGAATAACTTTAACTTCCGTTCATCGTAATGGCAACCCTGAGGCCAAGTTGTAGATACATGACAATAATTTATTTCCGCAGCGATGTAGTCTCACTCCAAATACTTTATTATGCACATTTACAAGTGGAGGGTTGGGCCCTCTTTTGCCCAGCATGACTTCAGGACTTCAGCAGCAGGGTTCTTGCTCCATGCTATAGCTTCACGTAGTTTCTGCTTATTTTTTTGCCGGCACATTCATTTTGTTAGTACCCTAACCTTATCCCAAAGATGTCTACTGGCTTGAGAGATGGGGACCACTGGAGTAAAGCAAAGGCACTTTCACGTTTGTAAAATGACATCCATCTTGAGAGGCGTGTGTGTTTTGTGACACGGCTCTGATGCTGCTAGAAGCATCTGTTTGTAAAAGTCCAGGCTGGCCACGCAGGAATGATGCACTTGGCCAATATCAGTGGTATGCTGGACTTCTGCAGCTTTCAAATGATGCTCCAGCGGTACTAAAAAGCCTTAAAAACCTATTGTTTGCTGAGAAACCTTTCCCCACACAATTACGCTGCCTCCATCAGACGGTAATGGCCAGTTATACCTCATAAAGTGGCCAGCGAGTGTATTTTTGATTTTGTTATAAATGGTAGAATCATTAAACACTACAGTCCATGTAGTGGCTTAATGCCAGCTTTAATATACTGCTGTAGGACAGCCGAACGGACTTGTGGGATTTTTACAGCTGCTGCAGGCAAAGTGTCTCCTACTTACCCACTTCAGGTTGAAAATCGGCTCTTTTTTGTCGACGAGAACCTTTCCGCTGTGTTCAAAGGTCCACCATCGCAGTCCTTCGGCATTGCATCGGCCCCTTTTCATTGTGCGGTGAAAGGATCCCCAGGTTCCTGTTTTTCCTTGGGAAAAGATGTCGAACAATGCAGTTCATTCAGCAGCAGAAAAGAGCGCCCCTTTTGGCCCATTACATGTACGGGAGGCTTTATTTTGCGAATGTTAATTACATGGACGTGTTTTCGAGGTCTTTATTTTCCCAGGTATGTACTAATGGATTCATTAGCCTTCCCATATTCACATCTTCTCTTCCTTATTAATACATCCTGTTTTTGGACTGTCGAGAATGGCTTTTCCTGTATTGTTGAGGTAATTATCAAAATGAAATTAGGCCCCTATTTTCCCCAAAAGTCTGCGAATGCAGCGCTATGGTAGGCAGTCAATTAGCATCCTCAAGCTCGGCCGAAAGTGTGTGCGGCCCTACGCAGGTGAAGTCACGAGTTCCTGCCTGCGGGTTGAGGGGCACGAGCGTTGAACATGCAGTAAGTCCTGTAGTGTGAAGACGTGGTAGTGCAGCGCATGTGTAGCTGGCAACCCGAGTTCTCTTGGAAAAACACGATAAAACTGTCGGCGCGTTTGTGTGTCGGTGCGGGACCATGTTGGATGTTGAAAAGGTGTACAAAGCGGTTCTGAGTTGCTGCCATTTTGGAGGTTGATGTCGTTTTTGCACCCCCCCCCCCCCCCAACGCAAACCCGATGTCACAGTTGGAGGAGCAGCTCAGCCGGTTGCAGCGGGAGAAGAACGACTTGCAGTCCCGCATGGAGGAAGACCAGGAAGACATGAATGAGCTGATGAAGAAACACAAGGCGGCCGTCGCCCAGGTAACCACTTTTTTTCTTGCATCCCGAGCACACCGTCATCACTCCTTGGCTGCGGCCTGTCCGAAACGCATCTTATACGCCTGACCCTTTCATTCACGCGTACCCTGCGAGCGATAGTTTGGTTCCCGTTTTTCTTCACGTGCCCGTTGTGCGGTCATTGCCGCAGTCTTGCTGTGTGAGCTCATTGCTGCGCAGCTGAAACGCTTTCGACCGCGTATCAACACATTGTGATGATAACTCTGTTTGACATCAATGGAGTTATGGGTAATCTACCCCCAGCTGCATCAAATGGGTGCGTTCTTTTAAATGTGAGCCATTCATTACTGTTGGTTTTTTCTGCGCTTAATGCTTCCGTTAAGTTTCATTTCTATCAAGAAAGCACTTATCTGAAATACTTCAAAGGGGTCACGCTGCAATAAGATTTAATGTTCCACATTAAGAGCTCATGCCATTTCTTCATCTTCCACTGGGGGAACTATTAGGTGGTGATTTATGCTTTTTTAACTTTAATTTTCCTGCTGTATACTTCTCTCTTTAGTCCCCAAACCTCCTGTTGGAAAGTGGCCCGGTGCCGATTACAGTTCCAGTCAAATGAACATCTTGGTCTGTCCTGTAAAGTTGGTGACATGTCCTCTAACCGTCTGCTTTGGTCTGGCTCCGACAGTCATCTCAGAACCTGGCTCAGATCAGTGACCTCCAAAGCCAGCTGGAGGAAGCCATGAAGGAGAAACAGGAGATACAGGAGAAGGTAAGTTCTGCTTTTGACCCCAGTGCTTCTGGGTGCCCTGCGTGAACTTGAGGTGGACTGCGGAAAGAGCTCAGCCTCGTCCCAGACTTGTTGCTTTGATCCATGTCACTTTTGCTCATTGAGCATTTTAAAAGTTCTTGGGACTTGTGAGGATCAAACACAGTTAAACCTCCACCCATGGGGCCCTCTAAGCCCTATCCGAATTTCCGGCACCCCCCGGCATGGCCAAGCCACGCAAGATCCATGGCTCATGTTGGTGTTAAACACGACGCTCAGGTGATACCCATCTAAGATCAGGCTCTTTACTGATAAGCCTAGCTGTGGTGAACACCTACCAGGGGACTTTAATGATCCTGGAGAGGGGTTTCTAAATCCCCATCTCCAATGCAAAGCCGCTCATTACGGAAGCCGGCCTTCCCAATGCTTTTATGTATTCCAGCACAGATCCTGCTCAATTGGCGAGACCCTGGAATAAAAACGGCTGAACCTTTATTGCTTTAAAACGGCTTTCATCCGCAAATAGGAGCCTTTCAAATTCAGGGACTTAATGAGTTTATGAAAGATCAGCTTCACCTTTCTCAAAGTGCTGTCGAGATCATTATTAAAACCCGATTTCTCTCCATCCTGCCATCTTTCAGCATTCTTAGATGAGAAGGTGGTTATTGTACTGCAGCAAATTATTCATCCAGATATATTGTCAATGTTCATCTAAAGGAATAAATTGCATTTGTTTTTCAAGGATCAGTGTTGAGGAAATCATTATTCTCTTGCCAGAACATTTCATGAAACTGAAATATAGACAAAGATCCATGAGCTTTAAGTAATGGATTCAAACAGTCTCTTATCAAGTTACACAGACAGTAATTTTGCTCTGAGAAGCACTGTAAAATAAATAACTTAAGACTAACCAATATCTGGAAAGATGTTTTTAAATGTGAAGTAGCAGAATTCGGAATATTTTTAACAAAATGCGTGTTTTTTTTTCTTCCGCATCATTGCGGTCTGTTGGTGAATACAGATCCACTATGCAGGTGAAATTCAGATGTCACCATGCCTGTCTCTGACTTGCCTCCACCCTGCCACCACCTTGACCCCTCCGTGACTCCATCCTGTCCTTACCCTAACCTGTCCATGACCTCACCCCACCCTCTGTTTGGGTCCTCCCAGCTCCAGTCCCTGCAGAGCCAGTTGGAGTTCCAGGAGCAGTCAATGGTGGAGAAGTCCCTGGTCAGTCGACAGGAGGCCAAGATCCGGGAGCTGGAGACCAAACTTGAGTTTGAGAAGACTCAAGTCAAACGCTTGGAGGTGGGTCCTGGGCTACCTCGGCATCCTGGAGAGCAGGCTCTTTGTGTGTAGGGTCAGAGTGGCTTAGAAATCCTGCTCAGGAACCGAACCCAGACTCTTTTAGAAGAAGGAGATGTTATGCAGTTGATTCCTCAGCCTTGTTCAGAATGAAGTGACAGGAAGGGGATGCAGCCAAGTGCACACGCCTTGTCTGGCTTTAACTCCCACAATCTGTCTCGCAAGCAGTAACAGATTCGCTTGACAATATCCTTTTCCTGATCCAATTATTCTGAAATTATGTCCTATTACTGCTTGAGAGGAAAGGTGAATTGTTTTCAATTTTGCACAGATGCCATAATTAAAGGGAATTTAAAAAATGTTCTCCGTGATCTCCTGGTGGCCATTTGGTTATGCCGGTTAACTGGTGTGTTCCTGGAGCAGCTCTACCACTATTGCTGTATAGCTGCACGTTGCCCCAGTGGCACGCATTAAAACACCGGGATTAACAACCCAATTGGCACTTTTTTTGCGAACAGCTGCTCAGCGCGGACCTCTGCTGCAAAGCTGGGTTGTTTTCTCTCTTGGGAGCTCTTGTTAAAAGCCAAAATCCGCGTGTTGGAAACCTTGAAGGCGTTAGATAACAAAAGGCCCTTAACCGCGGCTAGGATCAGCATGCTTCAAAATCAGATACAGCTGACATTTTGTGACCAGACATCATTTTCACCCGGCACCTCTGTTCACCTTTCACCTGTGAGCTGTTTACCAGTAAAAATAGACAAGGTCATAAGCTTGTAGCAGAAGCGCTAAAAGATTTTTTTTTTTTTTTTTAACATTGCTTAACAGAACAGATTGCCTACTTATTTACATAAGGTTTGTTTGAGAGAGTCTCTGAGGAACTCTTCGTTGGTGGTGGTCCTCAATTTTTCACTCTCGAAGTACCGGTATTATTTTGTGGCATTTCTTAACTTTCTAGGAGCAGGTTGGCGATCTAATACTGAGTGATATTTGTTCAAAGCAAGCAAAAAAACACATTAGTCTCTATGAAGGCACACTAGGTGGTTTCTAAGGAACATCTGGGCCTGCATTTGGAACAGTGGTGTGAGATCTGTGGTTGTAACTCTAGTTGGTCTTGGTCCACAGAGCCTTGTGGCACGGTTGAAGGAGAGCATGG
Organism: Heterotis niloticus; assembly: GCA_018136845.1. NCBI lineage: Eukaryota > Metazoa > Chordata > Actinopteri > Osteoglossiformes > Osteoglossidae > Heterotis > Heterotis niloticus. The sequence continues at coordinate 28,865,653 of CM030893.1, forward strand.
AGAAGCTGACAGAGGAGAGGGACCAACGTAGTGCCAGTGAGGTCCGGGAGAAGGAGCAGAACAAGCGGCTGCAACGGCAGATCCGGGACATGAAGGAGGAGATGGGAGAACTGGCCAAGAAGGAATCTGAAGCCAGCCGCAAAAAGCACGAGCTTGTGAGGACCCGTGTTGAATTCCACCCTCTGCTGCTGTTATGCTTTTTGTGTGCTCCTCGGTGGCAGGGTGCATCGAGCAGTTGGTTTTGATCTTCTTGAGGGTTTGCGTGTTTCATCAGAGTTGCTTTCAAAGACGGGAGTTCAGTACCTTAGAACGGCTTAGAATGCGAACATCACAAATATACAAGAACTCCAATGAATTATACTTAACATTGCCGAGATGCCTTGATTTACATTCATTTTACTCCTCATACATTTTTTGTTCAACAGTTTCGTGCATGTGACCTAATGGCAAGTTGTTAGTCACAGTTCTAGCTTTACGACTACTGTGGTTCACTGCACCCTGCACACATTAATGGTTTGATAGTGTTTACGGTTATGGGTTCCAGTGTGCGGTGGGTAAACGGCATAGCTTATCCACCTGTCACTCGCAGGAAATGGACATCGAGAGCCTGGAAGCCGCCAACCAGAGCCTCCAGGCTGATCTCAAGCTGGCCTTCAAACGCATCGGTGACCTGCAGGCTGCCATCGAGGATGAGATGGAGAGCGACGACAATGAGGATCTCATTAACAGGTAGGGCATCAACTCGCCCTCTGGACCTGGCCTTGGAGGAGGGCGTGTTTGCCCAAGCGGATATCTTGTCACATGCCCGGGGCAAGATGGGGTTCACTCTTACTGTACCTTCTGCTCTCAGCTGTACCCATTCAGTGTTACTGTCATGGAAATTCTATTCACTGTTGGTGTTATTCTGTGTATTATTAGATATATTATATGTATTCTTTTATATAATGTTGGTAGTTATTCTAATAGCTACTTTTTAGAGTTAAATTCATATAGAATCTTCTTGAGGAGTAATAGGGAATAACTATTGTCTGAAGTTTGTTTGTAGTTCAGAAAAGGGGAAATTAATTCTTTGAGGCCTTATTGACATTATACATGTATGTCTTGGTAAAAGCATAGCCTAACTGCAGCATTTAAATCTCCTTTTTTACCTTTCCGTCAGGTACAGGCACCCCGGTTTAATTGCATACGCGGCATTTCTCCCCGTTTACGCGTTCGTGTGATTGTTTATTGTTTCCCTTCTTCTCAGTTTCGATTCCCGCTGAAGTTTGTTTGTTCACAGCCATTCGGGGGAAAACAAGGTTCAGGTGCCTCGCAGCAGTAAACAGAGCCGGGAGTGAGTTAGCGATAGAGCGTTACGCTCCCTCAGCTAACAGCTTTGAGCACGGAGGACTAAACATGCTGGAATAAGGGAGTCATTCCCGCAGGAAGATAGGATTTTTTTTTATGATGAGGGACTACTGTGTCAAGAACAAGGAATTGGATTAGATTAGAAATTTGCTTATTCAGTTAAGGAAAGAAACCAAATATTTCCACAGGAATAACTAGATGATGTGTAAATGCGCTGGAGTAAGGTATTCGCACAAGAATATAGGAACGTGCAAAAATGAGGGAATGTCGCGTTAAGGGAAAGGAATTAACAAGGAATAATAGAGTATTTCCTCAGGAATGTGCTAGAATACGAGAGATGGAGTAAGAGAGTTCCTTTGTGTATATGGCAGTGTGTTGGAATAAGGGAGTTATTCCCTCAGGAGTGTGGGAATATTTTAGAAAGGAGTACATTCAACCAGGATTTGAACTGCAATAATGACATATTTACCTAGGAATATGCTAGAATAAGGGAATATTCTCTGGTGAATAAATAATTAGGCTGGAATAGGTAACTGTGCTGTCCTTTTTCCAAAAATTATGGATGAACAAAAACAGAAAATTTTCAGCATTTCAGTATCTCTCCTTCTGCCTTGATTTTCACGCACTGTATGTTCTTGTCCCCTGATGCCTTGTATGTTTCTTATTTGTTTGTTTTGACTTTTACCTGTTTTTTTCTCCTCATGTTTCATCTCCCCCCCCCCCCAATTCTCAATGCCATCTCTGCACATTTCATCCATCTTCACGACCAGTTTACAAGACATGGTGACAAAGTATCAGAGAAGGAAGAATAAAACGTGAGGATCGGAGCGCGTGTCTTCGTTCTGTTTCAATTATGCATTTTCACTCAGTGGAGAAAGATGCAGTATTCAAGGTGCTTCCAAAATACCTGCAAGGTTTTACACCATAGCCCATAAATAGTATTTTTATAGATTGAGAATTGATTACCGTACTTACGTACATGCATCATCCTTAGACATGTTACCTCCTCAGGGCAGCGAAGTAGGATGTTGAATATATTCTGAGAATATGGCATAAATACACTCTGGGGTACCTTCTCATACTCAGTTCTCTCCAACTGCTAAACCTATCCCTACCACAGCAGCCCACAGTTTGATTTTAATTCCATATATTTTGTTTGGCCAGGAGAAGAACAATGTCTCTAAATTCTGGAGATAAGGATGAATCCATAGCAGCCAAAAGTCTATGACAAATAGCAGTGTTATGATTTCGATGATGGCCGAGGAATACTGCATCATCCTCCTGTTTTTGCTCTTCAGTAGCCACGCCCCCCACTGCATGGCCCTGCATGTTGGACCACACGCATGAGCTCCTCCCAACATCCTTCCACACACTTGTCACCCTGCCAGGTTAGCTGGCTACATCCCGATGCTATGTGATTGAGAGGTGTATAGTAAAGCCTGTGTTGGTAGAACCCTCGGAGGTGAGGTGGTCTCCTTATGGAGTTTGCATCCCCCCCAGTCACATACGACCACGGTGTATCAGAGCCGTGTCCCACTCCTCTGCAGGATAACATCAGGCGCTCTACAGGAACTCCAAACAGTCATCCTCCAGGGCCTGCTTAATATTTCAGACGACTGTTGCTGGGTCTTGGGTTCCTGGGGTCACTCGGCTGAGGCCTGGCAACTGGGCAGTTGCTGGTCGGGGGCAGGAGCGGATGGGTGAAGGCGGGGTATTCCTCATCCATCTTTTAGACATCTTTCTCAATAATGGATCATGCACAGATGTCCTACACAGTGTGGCTTCTTACTGTGGATGTTATACTGTGACTTTGGCTTCATGAGTTTGGACTCATTCGGGGAGGCACCTGCATTCCTGAGTTTTACCGTGAAATCACCTTTGATTAATAAAATAAAATAAAACGATGCGGTATACAGGTAACCCCTGAGATCTTTGATTTGGTTTTTGTGTATACGAATTAAATTAATCCCCTTTTTTGAGTAAGAAGTTGAGTCTGAGGGAATTTTTGACATTCTTGCTGGCAGGTGGCACCCCCCGTTCACTATAAGGATATTGTTAAAGTATGTTCCTTACAGTTTGCCGTACTGCACAGTAGTACGTGGCATAAATATAAGTACATTTAAGAAAGCTGAACAAAGGTGGCAAGTAAAGACAGTTTATTTGGTGAACAAAAAGATAATGAAAGCTACTGAAACTGCTGTTGGCGCGTCGTCCGTGAAAGCCGTGTCTATCAGTAAACACCCCATTTTTGAACAATGGAACAGTTGCTCATTGAGCGGATTGACAATTCAAAGCATAAAATGATGCTTACCTTACCATCTCATATTATTATTGCAGTACTGCATCGCAATATTATTATTATTATTATTATTATTATTATTATTATTGTTATTATTACATTGCTGTGCATTATTAATGAATGGAAATGTCTGTCTTTAATATAAATGTTGTCATATTTTGGGATTACCTGTGCAACATTGAGTTTGAGGGCCTGGGAAAGCTTAAAGACTTTTCACTTTGAAATCATTTTCATTATATTATTTGAAATGATATAAAATAAAAATTTATAAATTTTTTTCCATTATATCTCTGACGTTTTCACCTTAGGCACCAATTTTCAAAAATACATTACACTTGTAAGCAGGCGGGTACCTGCATTATAAAAGCTGCCATTATCCTTTAACTGTGATGAATTTCATGTGCTTATGGTGTCTATGAATTGTAGGTTTAGGTGTGATGGTGTCTAGAGCTGTAAATGTGCTTTTGGTCTTTAGGACGGTGATGTTCCCTCAGGTGAGGTGATGATCGATAAGAGGCGCAGGACTCCTACTTGAACCAGCAGTCCAGCTCCCTTATGCCATGTCATATAGGCAAATATTATTGGTATAATTTGAGTTTTCTAGCATAGCATGGGGTTTCTGCATGTTATCTCCTATCTGCATTCTGCTGTGACAGGAGATTGGTCCTGGATGCTTGGTGTTGACATGTTTTCTTCTTCAGATGTCTTTTGTGGGCTAGTGAGGAGCAGGAAGCGCCAGGTTCTCCAGTAGTGGCATAGGCTGTAAGTGAGTGAGACAGCAGGGTAACGTTGATGCTCAGAAAATAAAGCGAGAACCACTGAATGGAGCAGAACCTTGAAGACATCTCTTTTCTGGTAATGAGAAGGAGGAATGGAGGCTGAGGAGAAACGCTCCGCTTAAATGACCTCCAGATCCAATTTTGCTGCAGCTTTTGAAATCCTCTTTGCTGCACATGTGGGGTTTTCTTTGCAATACTCCCAGAAATCTTTTTCAATGTCAGCTAATTCCATGTTAACCTGTTAATGTGCAGTCCGTGTGCGACCAGTTTTCGAAGGCAGTCATTTTCCAATTTATTTGTTTTAAAAGCATTTTCTTCACTTACCTGTTACCAACAAATTCCACTTATAAGGAAGCAAACTTGACCTGTGTCTGTGTGCTCAGTCCCCAGATATCAGTACTCGAATAGAAAAATTACCCTTAATCCAACTCACTTCCACAGTGTTTACAGCTCCTCTCTGGTCTTCCCGACTTTGGATGGTTAGCCAGGAGTCAAAAATAAGCAACGGTTTGTAAAGACAAGTTATTTTTACTTTAACTGAGTTTAAAATAACTTAAATTTTAATGATGCTCACAGTTCAAAGAAATATTTTTTAAAAAACTAAGGTTTTTTTTCCCCCCACTTTATTACACCTATATATCTTACAGAACTCAATTAGCAAATAGACGGAGGGTTGTCTGTATTATTAAGCTGTTGTTGATAGTGACATACCAGGAAAAATGGCTTTGGGTTTTTTTTAACCAAATTTATGGGATTGTAGTACATTATAGGATTTTTTTTTTTTAAACCAAGCCGAGGTGCGTTTGCCGAACGGCAGGAGAATTCATAGGAAATACTGATAAATGTAATAGTGTGTAACAGAGATATACAAGCAGTGGCAATGGATTGTCACAGACAATTAATGTCCCCTGCCGCACTCCCTCTGTTTGTTTGCTCCCGAAGGCTTCGGGGCTGCTTAACTAATGGTATGCAGCCAGGGACATAAATTGTATGTGACACCGTGGGCAAAGCGCTCGATTACGGTGCGCTCTCTCTCACCCAACCCGGAGCCTCGCCTGCTCCCCGTCCAGGGCAGTCCGTCTCACTTCCGCATTCCCAACCCGCTTGAGCAAGACATCCCCTCACCTGGGTCTTCTTCGTGAAGCTCCGGAGGGTTGAGTCCCAAGCCTTTGGTGAGGCTTTGAGGGAAACGCCCTGCAATGGGTGGCTCTCCATTAACCACCCCCACTTTGCTTCCTCTTTACAATCCCAGCGGTCCGGATGGTCACAGTTGAAACACTTAGTGGTTTAGTCACTCGGGATGTGAGATGTGCCGACGGTGCAGGACCCTAATTTTTGGGAACAGACAGCAGCGTCGCTTGTTTTACCTGGATCCGCTGCCTCTGGGGAGCAGTTGCCTTGCCGATGGCCCTCTCTGCGGATAAGTTAGCCATTACCCGAGTCCAACCTTATAGAGCTTTGCACCGAGGCCTGCACTCCGGTTGCATTCCCGCTTGCTTTTTTTTAAATGATGCACCTCCGATCCGTCCAAAATGAGTTATCGCTCAAGTTACAGAGTCGTCTGTACATGCCAGAAGAGAATCCAGTGGGATCGTGCGTCTTGGAAGTCAACAGCAACAGGGCCGAGCAGAGAATATTATTAAAAAAAAAAAAAAAAAATCAATTCTTCAGATTGTCTTTTCATTCTGGAAGTATCTTTTCCCCCCGTCCTGTGGAAAAGCTGAACGTTATTCATTCCGCCGAAAAGAGCCGCTCATGCTAATGCGAAGCCGTCCTCCGGCAGACGGCTCGCGGATATGAATAATCTGGAGAGGCGGCAGAAGTGTCGACTCGAAAGCCCCCGCCCCCGCCCCGCTCCTTAAGGCTGATTTATTATTCTCGGGGAGAAAAATGACGAACAAACGACCCTTTGCCGGAGCGGGAAGCTAATGCGTCTTCCCTCACGGCTGTTTCGTCTTTGTTTACCGGCAGCGTATCGACAAGGCCGAGAGGAGCAGGCCGGGGCGGGCGAGCGTGTGGCGGGTGATGGCAATTTGCATGAGCGCGCGGGCGGGCCTTAATAGCCGCGCCATGGCGGGCAAAGTTAATTACGGCCTCGGCTCCTCGCCCCAAAGGCGGCTCTCCGGCGCGTTTAGTGCTATTATGCACTTAGAGGAAGAAACGGGCCGACGACTTCAGGGCCTCCTCAATCCTTATCTAATGGCCCCTAATGTTTCCTCCGCATCCCCTCAACCGCGGCGGCATCCTTAACGGTTCACAGGTTCGAGCGAAGCCGAGGAAAACGGACGACGGACGATCTCGCACCTGTCCGTCTCCGCTTTATCCGCGCTGGTCTTGCGCCGCCGTGACCGCGCCGAGTTTGTTCTCCGAGTGTCACCGAATCTATGATTGTGCTTCGCAGGATGCTGTGTTCATGACGTCGGTTAAAATTTTCTGGCGAGTTCTTTTTTCATCCGTCATCTGGAGTGTCGTGGTGGTGGTCCGGGGTCTGTCTGGGAAACACGTCTTTGGACTGTGGGAGGAAAAACCCACGCCCGAATCCGCAGCCCAGGAGTTGTCAGGTGCCAGTGTCAGCTATCCCATCACAGCCATTGTTTTTAAATCATTATATATTTTTTATTTAGAGAAACATTTTAAAAAATGTATCTAAAAAAACATTTTAATGTCTGAGGAAAAGTCACACTGTGTACCTTAAAGACTGTCAGCTATGACACATTTATAAATGCAGTTTGTTTTCCGTTGTGTATCACCCCATATGGTAATTTAAATATTTGGCACGTATTCTGTACTGTAGCAAAGATAGGTATGTTTTCCCCTGGAGAGTGTAGATGGAAAGATGAAATCGAGTGTTTTCCGGTCCCCTCACCATCGGCTCCCTCCCGCCTGCCCTAACCAGCGTGTTGCTTCTCGGCGTAACGAATGGAGTCGGGCTGCCGCCGCCGGCGCCTTCCACTGAGCTGCACATCGACTAACCGCAAGGCCCCGGCTATGAGAAACCCAGCACGATTTCCCGGTCGCGGACGTGGCAGCGCATGTTCTCCTCACGCTCAGTGTTCCCTGTAGACCTCTCCGTATCTCACTAATGTTCAGGCCTCCGCAACCCCTCTCCCAAACTGACCCACGCGCCCCTGTCTCTGCACAGTGAGGGTGCATCCGAGACAGATTCCGAGGTGGAGGATCGCGTGGATGGAGTCAAATCCTGGCTGTCCAAGAACAAGGGCTCGGCCAAGAACCTATCCGATGACGGCAGTCTCAAGAGTTCCAGGTGAGTCAGCGCCTCCTACCGACATCCTTCACCAAGTCGAAACGAAGTACAGCAGTCCCTCCAGCCACTATTTTTGAAATGACATGTTTATTATAAATAAAACAGTCTGTTTTCTGTTTACTTGCTATCCTTAAAGGCACAGCGGATTTTTTTGCCCTACGTTGACCTTATAGCACAGCTTCAGTCAGCACTTCCCAGAGCGCTACTCCAAGTGTTATTGTAAATGAAGAGAAGATCACGACCCCCCCCCCAGACCCCTGGGGAGAGGACTGGCTTATCCATACACAAATCACGCCGTAGTCTTCGAGCTTGTCCTCCTTTAGTCCCGCAGCTCTAAAGTCCAGGCGGAATAGAAGAACCTGCCTCCCACACAGCTTTACCATTGACACCCCCCACGGTGTGCTGCCAATCCCTCACCGACCCCTCGTCCCTGAGATGACTAGTTTTTTTTTTTTCTGCTGGTGGGCTTGTGTTTGCGTGATGTACGGGATCCTAAACAACCCCCCTCCCCCAGTGCTGTGCTGCCTCCAGGTTTCCTTTCCTCTTCTAGGTACGAGGCGAACGCTGAACGGCGAGCGACTGCGCGTGGCTGATTGAGAAATTCTCCCTTGCACTAAACCCCTAAAGCATTTTATTAAAATTGATTCATCCTCCCTCTCTCCTTCCTCTTCAGCCACCCTGAACTCATTACACCAAGGCTTTTTTTTTTTTTAAATTTTAAATTTGGTTTTGTTAAACATTCCAGCGCAGAACCTTGTGGTGCGTCCGCTCCATGTTTGTTTTTGATGACCGTGTTGCTGGCTGGAATTTCAAATGCTGTTATTCAATTTTTTTTTTTTTCCCCTGTTTGCATTTGTTTACTCAGGGACAGTAAACGGCTGTGATTTTTGTCATGGGGGATTTTAAGCTTTAATTATTTCATCGCTTTCCTTTTCGGCGTTCCATCTGTTTTTAAAAAAAAAAAAAAAAATTCCGTGTACCTTTTTAACCGCTCATCATTTTTTAAGTATCATCCATCACTTTCCTTTTAAGTTTGGTATTCATCCATCACCTCTCTCTCTCTGTTTCCTTATCCTCTGTCTCCATTTGTGGTCCTGTGCCGTGTGTCCCCTCCCCCCTTTTTTGGCACCGCCCCCCTGTACAGATATGGCCTGAGTGCGGATGCCAAGGAGGGGAAAGAATGGAAAGAAGGTAACAAAGAAGGTAAAGAGGTAGAGCAGAGCAGACCCGTGTCTGTAATGAGTTCACTCAGCTACAGGAAGCGGTCCAACCTGAAGGACTCCATTGGAGGCCAGGGAGACGAAAGCTCCCTTTTCAGCACCTTGAAGGAGCAGTCGGACTCCCAGGACCTATTGTCCTTCCGCAAGGCGAAGGCCAAGTCCTCGGACAAACAGGACGACAGCTACTCTGTCAGCTCGTGGAGGATGTCCCAGGCTGGAGACGATCTAGACGATCGGGGCTCAGTCATCTCCCACGCTTACTCAGAGGCTACCAGCCGGGCCAGGAAAGGGCTCGAGAGCCGCTGGTCGGAGTTTCAAAAGGACTCATCTCTTTCCTCTCTGGGGCCCAGCAAGAGCTCTACCCGCCGCAGCCTGGACCTGGATGATGATGCGAAGTCCACGACGAGCTTTGGCCTGTCCAGCCCCCTGAGCCTGCGGCGTAGCTTCTCTCGGCTGGACGATGCCCGCAGCGACACCTTCGGGTCAGCTGTGAGCCCCAGCCTGAGCCGCCGCTCAGGGGGCCGTAGTCCGGGCAGCGTGAGCCGCGCCGACTCACTTTCCAGAAGCTGTCGGCTGAGCGAGTTTGATGATGATGCCCTGAGCGTGGCCTTCAGCGAGGGCCGCTCCACGGCCTACAGCCCCCATTCGGTGGGCCGCAGCTTCTCGATGCCACCCCAGGCCCGCTCTTCCGACAGCAACCCTCCCGACACGTCTGATATCAAGCCCGTGGGACACCGCAACTACCTGGACCCGGACTTGGAGGCGGCCATCAATGAGGTGCTGAGTTTCAAGCCCATTAAATTTAAGCGCCGGAGCCTGGAGGACTCGGAGGGCGAAGGGGACGAGGAGGGCAAGGCGCCAGATGCAGACGACGACCGTAGGAGCGTGAGGAGCATGAGGAGCACGCAGGGGGACCTGGACGCGGAGCGCAGCTCGTCCAGCCTGCGCCGCTCCGCCTCTGCCTCGGACTTCACCCGGCCGACCAGCAGCTGCAGCACCCGCAGCGGCCGTAGTGGCCGCAGCAGCCGCAGCAGCCGCAGCAGCAAGAACAAAGGTAAGAAGAAGAGGCGGGACCACAGCTCAGACAGCTCCTCTCCTGATGGACGCTGCAAGAAGGGCTCCAAGAAGAAGTCGAAGAAGTCTAAGAAGAAGTCTAAGAAGAAGGAGAGCGAGTCCTCGAGCTCTTCATCCTCCGAGTCGGAGTCAGACTCCAGCTCGGGCGCCTCCACCATCTCCTATCGCAGCTCCAGCAGCATCAAGAAGGGTCCGGGCCGGCCGGCCTCCGGCTCCGAGGAGGAGAAGGACCTCGCCACTGCCGGGGGCCCGCCGCTCTCCAAGAAGGAGGAGAAGAAGCGCAAGAAGAAAGTGGACAACTTGATGATGAAGTACCTGTACAGGCCGGACAGTGACTAGCCCTTGCAGTAGGTGTCTTATCGCCTGGCCTGGAGTGAGGATGAAGAGTGTCGCCATCGCATGGTGTGATACTAACACACAAGAGTTTCACGTGGCACCACCTTGGGTTCATTTTGGATACCAGGCCCTTTGGACATCACTCACCCCTGTAAATCTCATCCCACCTTGCGCTTCATATTTTCTCCTAACGCCTCTGAAACGAATAATCTCAAATTTCCCATCACAGGGCCTTTCAGTTCGCTTCAGCGGACGAACGAATTCGCGAATTTATTCATTCTCGCCGCATATTTTTCCGGGTGTGGGGTTTTTTTTTTTTTTTTTTTAAAAACAGGAAAAGCATTATTTTTCGAGAGATTACAGCCCCGTATTATTCTGAGAAAAACGTGTTCCGGGTATCACGTAACAGATGTGTAGCACAATTATTGAAATGAAATTCCCCGGTGTTTGGTTTAAGGTTAGCAAGCGAGACGCGCACGTAAGATCTAACCGCACTTGAAGCGCACATGCGGTTTATAACCTTGCAGCACGAGCCGGAACAACAGGAGCTTTACAAGGCGACAATTAAGATGGCCACCGCGGGTTTATACCGCCCGCTATGTGAGGAATGGGACATTATTAAAACCAGAACATCCATTTGCGTACATATCGTGCGTATTACCGCTACATGACTGGGGGGAACTAACCTGACGTGTGCGTTATTGAAGCTGCATGGGAGTAAGTAACCTTTCAAGTGCACGGTGTGTTGCCTGTGGAATTTATTATCGGGGAGCTCCGAGGATCTAGACGTCTGCCGGTGCCTTCGGAGACGGGCTGCTCTTTGGTCCCCGGCGATTGTAATTCATTTGTATGTTAAATAGGACGCTGAGATCCGAACAGCCTGCATGTTACTGGAAAGAAACGGCAATATTCCTTTGCTAATTAAACTTTCTCCAAAGTGGAGTTCAATTGAAGAAGTCGTGTCAGCAAAATGATCTGTGTTACCGTAATGTTGGGGGAACGCGGTTGTGCGGTGGGTCTCGAGGTGTTGAGTCCATCAAGGTCTGCGTAGAGTTTACACTGGACTGCAGGGGGTGTAGTGGTTACCGTGAAAGCACAGGTTCAGATCTCATGTCCTGGTGTAGGATCCTTGAGCAGGGTACTTGCCACGAATGTGCCAGCGTTTTAAGTAGCTTAATGTTGTAAGTCGCTGAATGGATAAGTGGGTTATCGAATGCTCTGGTTTCCTCCCACAGTGCAAAGACGTTTGTTTCGGGTGAACTGGCGGCTGTGAATTGCTCAGTGTGCGCGACTGGCGACCCGTTGAGGGTTTAGCCTGCCTCACACCCTGTGCTTCCTGGATTGGCTTCAGACTACCTTCACGCCACGCTGGAAAAGTGGTTATCGATCACGGGTGCCCGGGGTTTGATGATCATTAAAGAAATCGTATCAGCGATAATAATCATGATAATAATAATCACAAAGAGACAAACCTGCCGAGATCGGGCTCTGGTTTTTAAACTGGAATCTCGGATTCTTTGCACATATTTCGGATTGAAGCTTTGCTGGTATCTGAGCCTTCAGATCTTCGGTTTAATCTTTTGTACCACATTGTCTCTCACTTCAGAAGGAAAACCTATCCTTCTGATATGAGATAAAAGGCTTGTTTGTTTTTGTTTGTGTTGAATTTTCCGGTGAGTTTTTTTGACCCCTCTGCATGAACTTTGCTTGTGTGTGTGTGTGTGTGTGTGTGTGTGTGTGTGTGTGTGTGTGTGTGTGTGTGTGTGTGTGTGTGTGTGTGTTTACTCCCGATTGCATCAGACGTGCACCGGACAGGACTCGCACGGCTCGCTGTGATTTAGCGCCTAGCAGGAAGTGATGTTTGACTCCAGGCCGAATGGATGGTCAATTGTTCACGAGGGGTCAGAATTTGCGTTTAACCAAACATCACCGTTTGCTTGCCTCCCCCTCAGCCCGCCCTCCATTCGAAGACGCTACGGCCTCGACAGATCTGATGAAGAGGAGGAAGATGAGGAGAAAGAGGAAGGGGGAACGTCCCGCGGATCCTACCGCTCCCGATATTCCCGCCGCAGCTACCTGAACGACAGCGACAGCGAAGACAAGCCATCCGAAACGACGGCGTAGCGCACTCCCACCCCCACTGAGAACAGTCCCATGAGCCCCCAAGCAACCAGAGACACCCACTCAGCCTTTTGGTGGTGTTCTACAGCCTGGCACCCAGCCACTTTACACTCCACCACCACCACCACCACTCACACCATGGGCATCAAGCACGTAGACCTCATTGTGTCCTGACCACACACTCTTAACCACTCATCTCACCTGGATTACACACACAACATTGCTTTCTTAAATTTCCAGCTGTTGTTGGTCCCACAACTAAAAGGGTTTCATTGTGCGCCCCTGTTCCTCCACCCTAGCGCTCCCTGCTGGTCACCTGCTGGCTTTTCGGCTTCCCATTGCTAAAAATTAACCTGAGATAACCACTTCTCCCTTCACAAGGACTGCTTGCAGAGCTCCACCCACCTCTGTCGCTTGTTTCCAAGCCAAAGAATGTAGGATATTTACTTTCGCATTAACAGGAGACTGTTTAACTGCATCCCTAAGAGAGTACTAAATAAAAGATGAGGTTAACTACCAGAACACGTTGGGTTCTAAGTACATGTGTATAATGTGTTATTGTTTGCTTACTTTGAATCTTCCAAGAAAACTGCAATAGGAAGGAGGTGTGTTGGTGGTTGACTTGTGTTCTTTCGGAAGGCACCGATGCCTGAATTCCCACCATTGTGTCGAATTCCAGTAAAACACTGAAGACGACCTGCATTCATGGGGTCTAATGGTTTTGCGGGATGCAAGAAAGCGCGCCGAGGTGTAACGTGCCACCTACTTCTGTTTCTCTTCACAAAGAGAAGCCATGGCAAGACGGAAGTGATGGATAAAACACGGACACCTCGATCCTCTGCCTCACCTTAGTCCCGCTTTCCGCTCCTTTTGTTCACCCTCTTCTTCACACTTCTTCTCTTGTTCATTGTTGGATTTCTTTTTCCTTCTAAAGGGAATGCTCTTGACATTTGGTTACAGCGCAGTTCGCCATCTCCTTTTATCTCGCTGGTCATAGCGGATAACCAATGACCGTACTCTCCCCTGTCGATTGCCTATTCTGTTCAACACACCTGAGGCCCACAGTAGCGTCGGGAGGTGAAGGACAGCCCCTGCGGTCCTTACATAACCGAATTTACACTGTGAAGACCTTTGAGGCTCTTTGAAAAGCAGGCTGACATGCAGAAAGCGCCATTGTTTTGACCTTACTGTTGGAGAGCGGTCCACATAGCAGGGCTGCACCATGACTGGGTTAGAAGAAAGAATTTAAAAAATCTCCCTTTACAAGACTGCTTACATAAAATAAGCTTTTGTTGTTTTTATTGTTAGCATTTATACTTTGAGCACATCTACCTGGCGGCGGCTAATAAAATTCTACCCTATCCTTTTCCATACTGTACTACATCCCAACTGTGCTTTGGGGATGAAAGGAATTTATTACGCGCACGTGTGTGAGAGTGTGAGGGAGGGAGGGAAGTTTAGCACGAGTGAACTCGACACACTTTTTATAGATTTCTGTGAATTCATTTTGTTTCCTATGCACTCACTGCTCACTTTAACACAGAAGCCACAGTGTTTGAAAAGCCATTAAAATGGCTCAAATTGGGGGGGGGGGGGGGAAGAAATTACACACAAAATCCATCTTCTGGGCTGTACACTTTAATATGTATACATATGTGTATGATTCCTTCTAGCTTTCAAAATAGTCCATCTTTATTTTCTTTATTGGAATAAAATGACACTTGTTACAGTAATCATTTTGCATTGCGGTTTAATGTTGTAAATAAATGACGGTGGTTGTTTGTTGAATTGTTCCAGGGAATGGTTTTTCTACTGTTGTTTTAAAAACACACCTGCGTTGAGGCCTTCAGACGCTCCAAGTTTATTATTTTGCCAACCCCCCGACCCCCCCGCCGCTTTGTTTTTGACAATTAGTTGGCCAAACTGTTCTATCGCTTCTGAAGGAATGAGGGTCTAATGGAAGGAGACGGTGCTCATGGCTTTTGTAGTCCTGTAGTCTTGGAGGTGGAGTTGACCGAATTACCTTGAGGCAGGTTGGATGGAACCACCTCCATGGAAACACCTGTGTTGCACCTGGGGGCATTGCCGTACATCTTCCTTCATCACGCCAGTTCGCCGAGTCTCCTATTTTACGGAATTGCTGTCCGGTGGTGTTTGCGTTCTTCTTCACTGGAGTTGGGTTCGAAAGGGTGTTGAGGCTTCTGATTTTTGGCGTTTGGTTTGCGTAGGTGTAAAAGGTGGATCTTTGCTCCACGCGTTTGAGTTGTATAAAGAGTGAGCTTCTCTGCTTCTTTTTTACCGCGTTTTCTGATTATTGTGTTGGCCGAAGGGGCGGCCGTAGCGTCGCTGCAGCTGGGGGGTCAGGCGCCGGTCGTACGCGGTCGTGCGTTTGTTTTGCCTATCCAGCATTTTTGTTCTTTGGCTAAACTCAGATGTGTCTGGAAGTTCCAAGTTCAGTACTTTTCATTTCGGCGCAGACTGCACTGGAAGCAGCTGAATGGCGGAGTGAGATCCCATCAGTCAAGCGGGTCAATATTTAATCTCACACGTTGTACGGAATTACCACGAATGGTACCACACTTTGTACTGTTCATTTTACTCTTATCGTAAGCACTGATGTACAGACCTCTGCTCTGCACATTAAACAGGCTGTTAGGAAAAAAATGGCTCCAGCTTCAAGTGTTTGAAAAGCAGAAAGGGAGAGAAAAATAGGAACTGGGATGGAGAGCAAGGGGTGAATTTTGATGGCATTTTAAATTAAAAAATGAACTGGCAATGACTGTATGTCTGTGTTTTTGACTATTTGCAAAAAAAAAAAATAAATAAACTCTTGGGTTGTATTTAATTTTAAGACTGATTCTTGTGGAAGAAACGCACCTCACTATGCAGTAATGTGCCTTAGCTGAAGATTACTTTTAAAAAACCTTATTTTAATACGGCTCTTTGCTGGCTGTGATTTTTATATTTTCTGCACATTTAGACTGTGCTTCCTGTAAAAGGTTAATGTGATTTAAAGAATTCCTGGTTAGTGCAGCAGTTAACTTTGCCTCATACTTGGCATCCTCCCCATTTCGCCCCATCCTCACAATACTGCACTTAGAGGAGGCACTTAGGAAGGGAAAATGACTTCTTTCTGCCTCCACTTCTGGACACTGCTGTAAAATTAAAGGGGAAAGGTGGGGTGAAGCTGTGCGTGAGGGGGTCTTTGGTCCAAACCCTAGCAGAGAGGCAGGTGACCGGCAGTCCATGTGGACCGGAGAGTGATTGAGGCCCGCAAGGTGAGGGGATGCGATAAGATGCTCAAAGGCTGGTTCTGCTGCCCGACGGACCAACTGAGGGATTGAAGGCCGAGCGCACCCCTGTTCCAGCGCTACTGCATAAACCAACATCTGCATGGAGGAGTGGAGCGCATAGAAACCCATCGTGGCAGCCATCGACCTCACCGTGGCGCTGGGTCATAACTGTGACCGCAGCTCCTGTTCCGCACCCTTCTGACCCACCAGGCTTTGGAGGTTCTTTCAGCACCGAATACGCGATTGACGCGATTTCGCGATCCCGGTTCCAGCAGCAGTGCCTCCGCTTCTCTGACTCTGCAGGGTTGGTTCTCTGCTCTGCAGCTCTTTCGATTGTGCTGAACTGCATTTGTGGACGTTAACACGGCAGCGCCTGTCATGTAATAACCGTGTAAATGCTCAAATGCAGTTTTTAAGCTGAGGTTGGTGATTGTTTAAGGCAAATTTTCTTTCAGCGGCTTAAACAAATGCTAACAGATAATTTCTCAACCGCTCACTTGTGGATCGCGGCAGTTTCCTCGGTGCGGCTGCTCCGCATCCCGGAGGCCACGGGAATCGGGGATGGACTGTGGTGCCGTTCTGTTCCACGGAGTCCAGAAACCGTTTCTTCTGCTCCGCTCGTGTCGGCCACGTGGGTGCAGTAAAAAAACGTTGCCAATCGGGTGACGGAGGCGGGAGCTCGGTGCCCGAGCCCTGCGAATGGAGCTGGTGGGGGGTCAGGATGGTTTATAGTGGCTTTTGAAAGCCTGGGCGCTACTGTCGTGGCTCACCGAACCAGTGCCCCCCCCCCAAAGCAGAACTCCATTCTGCGCTCCTTCCTCTCCTCTTTTACTTCCGTCTGTCAGCTCGTGTTAGCATCGATACTCCTGTCGCTGCACCGGTTTAACGCTCGCATGTGGACGTCCCGTCCTGCCTCCGTCCACCCGTCCCTCCTCGTGTGGGTTTTTGAGCTGCTGCAGATCAGTGGGTCAGAAAATAGCGCAAACCTCACCGAGATAGAGCGTCAAACAAGATCCCGGACCCGCGTGTCTGCTTGCGTGAGCCGGACCAAATGCGTGTGTCCAATAGTTCAGCGGCAAAAAACACCGACGCACTCCAAACGATGACTCACCCACTCTTTGAAGAGCGGAGTGTGAATCACCGATGCGGTGCGAGTCTGTGTGTGTGTGTGTGTGTGTGTGTGTGTGTGTGTGTGTGTGTGTGTGTGTGTGTGTGGAGTAGATTGTCCTTCCAGCTGTAGTTGTCAGCTCTCACAACTGGATGGTACAAGAGAGGTGTATGATGCTATTATTCTCACTACTCAAGGCTGGTTGCACCTAGAGGCCTGCAGATAAGGTGCTCTTCCCTGGGGTAATTTGTTCTGTGGGCCAAACAGACGTCATGCTCCTGTGATGCAGGCTGAGCAGGTAAGGTGGTTGAGCTTGAGGTGTCCTGCAGCATCATTTCTTTATCACCGTACTGGGGGGGGGGTCACCTGAGGTCAAATCCAGCTGTTAGCAGCGTGAGTCCAAAGGTCAACAAAGGTGCGAGCCATTCCGAGCCCTGAAGCTGCATTGTCCCTGACCCTAGACCCCCCCCCCACAAACTCATATCATCAGTCTTTAGCTAAAAGGCAACAAAAGGAATTAATGGGCTATTGAAGGGGAGCAATGAACTCCACTGGCGGCAAATATTAGAGCAGAAAGGCGAACGTGCGGTTTGAATGGCCGCACTTAAACACCGCAGCTATTGAACATAGCACAGAGCGTCGCGTGACCGTACTTTCGAAAACGACTTTTGAAATCGCCTGCTTTCAAGCTAATATCCGCAAAAACGTTCGCCTTACATTAACATACGGGAATAAAGGGTTTTAATATCATATTTATATTCACGTAATTCCAAAGCACTTCAGTACCTGTGAAAATCTCCATAATGGGGGAAAAAAAAACATTGGAGCAATATTAGCACGACAATTGATTTTTTTTTTTCGGAGCAAAGTTTCGGTGACAACCTTTGTCCGCGGGAGGAGTGATTCGTACATCCGTCCGTTTTGCCACAGTCGTCCTCGATCGGGATTTTCTGTGCTCGGCTCAGCAAGAATTACAAACTCGGAGCGAAAACAAGCGCAGGTAGTCAAGCCCAAGATGTTCAAGATGAGGTAAGAAAGTGGGGGGTGGACACGAAAGCTACTGAGACGTCATCCGCTCGGTGTATAATTGACGGATTAGGAGGGCTGTCCTGTTCGAGAGCATCGCAAACAAAGCCTTTAAAAGCTCACTTTGAATCACAGTGTCAAGTAGTCGACACAGCTTTTGTCGTCGGCCTCAGTTATTAGGAGATTATGTGTTCGCTTGTCGATTTAATGATGGCTTCGCGCTCACTCCTGCGACTGCGACGTTTCCCCAGGAATGGGATTCCTCTCAGATTAAATGCTCCACTACCGCAAGCGCCAAGGTACGGCAGAGGGAATTGTGCTCATATCTTAGAATAACTTTATTGTTGACCGTTACGTGACGTCTTTGTCTGAAGCCGCGTACGCTATCATATTTCACGTTAGTTCTCCGTCCTTTCGTGTAACTGGGACGTTTTTGCTCTATTAATTCATGGTAAAGATCTAGAGGAGTAGTTTAGGAGGAGGTCGGATGCAAACACAAACTGTTTGAACCGTAGGTGATGCTTTACCTGCTATGCCACCTGCTTCTCCCCCTTATAGAGCGCTGGTGTATGAGCATGTGGACATCTAAAGTGGAGCCACTGACAGATCTTTGAAGATTCACGCATTGTGAATATTTGGATGTTTTTTGGTGCTGTTGTTCAGCCATCCATCGGTTTTCATTGAGGGCCCATCCTGGTCATGGTTGCAGTAGTCCAGAGCCCATCCCAGAACGACTGGACGGCGGGCTATGAAGCTGCCCCTGGATGGGAGGCCAGTCCGTTGCAGGGTGGCCACACACAAACACGGTTGGCAGTTTAGAGACAAATTAATCTGAAACACATGTGTTTGGACTGTGGGAAGAAACTAACAAAGAGAACATGCAAACTCCGCCTAAGCTTAGTCGGATTCAAACCCGCACCCACCTGGCCGCTTGCACGCACCGAGTCAAGGTGCCACCGCTGTATTTTGTTTCTTAAAAAAAATTTTTTAAATTATATTTGGTAACTATGATGTTGCATTCTGGGTAGGAGTTTGCAATTCACTAATGCTGGGATGCTGGGTTCCTTTCAAAACACACGAAATGGATTAAATGCAAAATGTTTGTAATGTCAGTTTGCATAATAAATTTGAAAATGGAAATACAGTACGTACATTTACCGGGGAATTTGGCCTCAGCGTTCGGCGTGGCGCTAACAGTTGGAATCGATCCATTTCAACGGTCAAGTTTTGCGTTTCAAGCATCCCAGCGGTCGAACTCAACAGCTTTGCAGAACGGGAATTAAACCTAAACTCAATTTTGCAAGCGCATTTAATTAAAAATACTGATCTAAAAAGTTTGTAATGCCAGGTTGAAGCCACATTTTTCTGCAGTTCATAAGGGAGCGTGCATCCCGTCCGTGGGGAAGTGATGCTGAGGCCATGCTTAGGGTGAGTTCCTCAACCGCCCGCCGGTGACCCTGATCCCCGCGTTGTTCGCCCTCTGTTGGATAGGCGAACGTCTCTCTCCTCTTAGCCGCCCCCTGGGTGGTCGCAGTGACCAATGAGAGGGCACTTCTCTCCTTACCTTACCGCCCTGGATTCCATTAGCCAAAAACATGCCGGCTAAACAGGCTGTGGGGCAAAGGGGAGTCGTTTCCATGACTACCTGATATGCTGCACTCACTGTTTCGCTGTTTGTAGTCAAATGTGTGGGCTTCCTTTATCTTTACTTTGCTTTCCTACTGAGTGCTGACACTCCTGCGCAGGCTAATTTGGCAGACGCGCGGGGGGCACGGCAACAAAAAGAAACAGCAGAACGAGAGAAAACCTTTGAAACAAATTAAACTTCACGCTCACGTCCGACCGCTTCATTTCCCGGAAAGCTAACAGTGGCCCCCAGCGGGCTGAGCGCTGCCGCCGATGATGGTCCAACAAGGGCTGAGGAAAACAAACAGGCCAAACGCATGCGTCGGGGAGGACGGTTGCGTATCTTTTTCGGATGGGGGGTTGCTCTGAGTTAGAGAACAGATATCAAAAGATCACCAACGATGAAGGGGGTCGAGCTGCTCAGCATACGGGACTCCTCAGAACTGTCAAATCCCTTTCAACATTCCAGAAGGCATCCAAACTCATCCCAGTTGGACCCACTTCTTTCCAGACTTCCCAACTGCTCTATACAATTGTATCGCACCATCTATCGCTGTCACCTTTGGATTTGCTATGAATTCCACATGTTGCTGCTTGTGTGATGTGCGGCATCGGACCAGCTAACCGCGCCTTAAGAGTCGCTTTTCTGCATCTGAAGCTCTTTGTCTGTTTTTAATGGACTTTTCTTTGCACTGAGCTGCGTGAGAAAGACGTCTCCTCAGCGCATTTAAGAAGCGTGCAGAGAGCTGCCCGTGCGCCCCGGTTCAACACACCCCTGGGGACTGCGGAAAGATCAGTCCTGCACCCCCTTCCGTGTCTCTCCCTCCCTCCTTATAGGAAGTGGCCGGCGACGGCCCAATGGTTCTTAGCGATCCGTCTCCGTTGGGTGTTACTGTTCGTGTTGTCGGCCCCCCGTCCTCTGGTGTTAATATGCCCGGCTGGCGCAGAATTGATTTTATGTTTTACCTGCTTGGTCTTTCATCGGTCTCCCAGGGCGGGATGGAACCACAGCTTGCGGACTTGTAGGGAGGCGAGGGGTTGAAAAGTATGCGTGCGCGCGCGCGTGTGGGCGTGGGAAGCGGGGCTGCGCGGCATGGCTGTTTTGAGTCATCCGCCTACCTTTGGCTACGCTCTGGCCAAACCTGACAATCGGCATGAAAAAAATCTCGACCTCACCCACCCCCAAAAACCTGTGTGTCACCGTCATCACGCCCGGCAGACGTGGCTAAAGGTTTGCCTGCCTAAACGCACCACGTACCCTCTCACCTCACACCCTCTGATTTTCGGACGGTTCATTTTGCTCCTCCCACTCAGCTCTTCGTTGGCCCCGCCCCCACCCGGACGGCATCGCTCGCTCGCTCGCAGGCCCCCGAACAAATGGCTCTCCGGATCTCCGCGCGATTCCCGGTATAATTTCCCCATTCAGACCGATGACTGGGCGCGCTCTGCGCTGGCTGCCGGCTGCCCGATCGGTGATTAAGATGTTTACGGAGGGAAATGGGTGCGGAGGGTATTGCGCACAGAGCTCCGGGGGCCGTGGCACGGAGACGAATGGCCCCGCAGCTGATGGCTTTTTAACAATGTGCTTCGCTCACGAGGGAAACCTACAGGGGGCAGTGGAGGTGGAAGGAGGAGGCTGACAAGCGTGCTGCCGCCACTTTAATCTGATCCGCTGGCACAAATCATTACAAATCACGATAGAATCAGATTATTACAGTGGGAGCCGCAGGGCGTCACAGGTGACATTAGCGCTGTTTAGTACTCTGCTTTTTGCTGCCCGGCGGAAAGCGGTGGCAGCCGCGTGTCTGCTTGCTGACACGCTGCTCCTCGGCCTGGGTTCCAGACTGCCGGTGGTGGCGGAAAAGTGACATTTTCAAATTGACTGTCAGGCCCGGGAGCGCCGATGCAGCCCATCGCCATTTGCTTGGTTGTCCTGCTGACAAGAATTTTGGCATCGTGGATCCAAATCACGGGCGGGATGCTAGACTCCTTCCCCCTCGATGGCTCTGTTTGCCAAAGTGTGTCCTTGTACCCTAGCGGGTATCTTCATTCTGTTTTGCTGAGGTTCTGTGGTACAGTTGTGGATTAGGGGTCTATAAGTGGGGTTTGGGGTTGCCGGGGTTGCCCTAGAAGCGCTGGATTCTGAACGGATAGAGGTCGTAGGAGGGCGCCTGGTCCAGGCTGAGCTCGCTGAGTACCTTGCCCACAATGGGACCGAATTTGAATCCATGCCCTGCGGAGGAGGAAAGGTTCACTCAGCACATGCTTTATTCCAAAACAAAGAACAAAATGCTGCGAATTACTGTGTAGCATTTAGCATTTACCCATTCATACAGAAGAGCAATGCAGCACGCACAGCGGAAAATTTTGAGCCGGACTGCAGTACTTGTCTCCGGGAGAGAACCCTGGTGAACACAGTTGAGGAGGAGCCGAACCTACATCTAGTCACACTGTCCAGGCGCTGTGAGGCACCAGGGCTGCCTGCTGAGCCATCGCTGGCTTGTGGTCAGGGTTGAGGAAAAGGAGGTCTTTCATACGTCAAAGGCCACCAGGATGTAAGGACGGCAGATGTGTCGCTTCCTCTTAGTTATGCAGTTTTTGCCAACATCGTGGTCACAGACTAGCGCACAAATGGAGGAAAAAATACACTACCGGTCACACGGTCTTAATTTAACATTCTTTTTCTGAAATTTTTCCGTTAATTCATCTCAAGCTCAGACTAAATTCAAACCTGACCTGACTGGCTTTAAACGCTGGCGCAAGGCCCTGTGGGATGTCGAAGACCGATGTTTAAAATTGGCGGATGGCAACGGCTCACCTGTCCAACAGCAGGTTCTGCGAGAGGTTTTTGACCCGGACCCGCATTAGGATGTCGTGCGTGCCTTTGCAGCGAGAGGTGTGTTTCCTCGCACGGGCGCCGAGGAGCAAAGCTCAACGGCAGCAAAACGCCGCCCTGACACGCGAATGCCCTCGCCGACAGTTGTGTTCGTTTAGCGCGGGGGACGAGAGCCATTGATCATAAGGCCAGTGCACCGGTGACTCCGTAACCATGGCAACTGCTAGAACTAGCGCTAAAGCGGCTGCATCTCGCTCCGATGACAATGCCGGGGGGACGGGGGTGGCGGCGGTGGAGGGAGCGCGAGAGGAGCGAATATTATTAATCCTGTGGTTTTTGCCCCTGCGGTCGGAGGAATGCGGGTTTTCCCGGCCGAGCCGCAAATTCATCACCGGAGAGCTGAACCGGGGGTGTTTTCGTTTGGGTAAAACCCTGGTGACGTTGTAAACAATGGGGAGAGAAGACAGGGGGAAATAAAAGGTTAATGGTGATGAATCATCGGCCCCCGCCGCGGTAGTAATGCGTTATTAAGGCTAAAGAGTAAATGTAATAAATCAGGAGCTTTCAGAGCGCCGGGGCGAGGGGGACAGGGCAGGGGCTGCGGGGGGCGCCGCATGGGGAGCCGCATGCAGCCGCACAAAGGACGGCTCCTCACCGAGGAACAATGCAGCAGAAGATGAATGACTGCGTGCCCACGGCTGCTTTAGCGCCTTCATCGAACCCCCACCTCCTGTTTAACTTCACGCGCGAAGCCTCCCATGAAGTGATTAAGAGCAGAAATTAATTTTATGTGTAATTATGTGAGTGAGGAGACTAGAGGAGCAGATGGAGGCCCGTGCAGGAGAAGAGCTTCTCCTCTCGGGCTGAGGGCTCCCGCATCGATGGCCGACACGCATACGACGGCCTCGGAACGGAAGGCCCGCGCGCGTCGCGGCGGAAGATCTGACCTGAGAACCCAGCCCCGATGACGATGTTGCTGTGGGAGGGGTGGCGGTCCAGGACAAAGTTATCGTCTGGTGTGACCTGCAAGTGGGAAAGAAATGGTGAGTCACAGATCGGTGATCGTGCGAGCGCATCCGGTTAACGTACTGGTGTAAGAAAACATACAGCCTAAAAACAAGCTTCATTCTAGCTCGAGCTTGTACTGAGCGCAGCGGTGGGCCGCGCTCATCCGGCCACATCGATTAGGTTCTTCCTGGTTGCCTTTAATGTGTTTTAATTAAGGACTATTTTCGGGGGGTTTGGAGCACCGAGAGGGCCTTCTGCCAAGCGGTCAAACCTCTTGACTGTTATCCTGTTGTCGCTTTATCCCTGAATGCCGTGTTTTTGCTGACCTTGGCAAAATGTGATCAAATCAAGCCCCTCACCTGCAGCCAACCTCTTCTTCCAGGCAACAGGAACCTGTAGACACGGCAACCCAAACCCAGCCTCCCATGGCTGTTCCCCAGCTGCGCAGCCCCTGCATTCTGAGTATATCGCCACGAGGCTGAATCCTCTCTGTTTGACAGCAAGAGAAGCTGGGCGGTAAGGGGATCGATATGGAAATGATGGGGGTGACAGAATGTTGTTTTCCCCTCCGACGCAGCTGATGAAGACCGCATCTTGCAATGTGACAAGGCCCAATTAGGCTTGTTTCTGAGCGCACCGGGTTGATATCCGGACACGAGACTCATGGGCAGTGGGCACGCTCTGCAGCACTTTAGAAAAGGCTGCTTTACAGATGGGTGCTCAGACTCGCTGGCAGCTGGTTTCAGATTCGGGGTGAAATACATTCTTTATACTGGATGCCGAAATGCTGAGGAACCCCTACGGTCAAGGTCAGCAACACATCCTTTCGGGAGTGCATTGTTACAGACTGCAGCTGAACACAGTATGTTCTCACACAGTCACAATTATCATCATCATCATCATCATCTGTTTTATGGCATTTTTTCCAGCAGAACCCTGGTTGACCATTTTTTTCCAAATTCTGCATCTCCAACATTGCTTACCTTGTATTTCCTTAGCTCTCAAGCCCTTTATACCCATATCCTCAGTAACCTCATCGATCCATTTCTTCCTTCGCCTGCCTCTCAGGTGGCTCCAAGTGAACAGATATACAGATACACCTCCTAACCCAATAATCCGTGTCCTTGCGCATCACATGACCTTACCTGCGAAGCTGCTGCCCGCACAGAACCGACCCAGTGGACTTGATACCTAATCTGTCCTGCAGATTCTCGCTTCTGATTCCGTCTTGTAATGATACGCCGCACATCCACTTAATCTTCCTAATCCACCTGTTCTTATACACAGTACCGATCAAAATTTTTAGTAGAATCGTCTTAGGCTAGTTTTTTTCTCAAATTTAGAAAATTTTATGCCTAGATCTGTTTGTGCTGACCTTTAATTTCACCTGATTTTGTACAACCTTAAAAGTATTTCGGGTCATGATCTTGTCGTACATCGAAGTGATGCCACACTTGCCGTAATCCTGATGAAA
Source organism: Heterotis niloticus (assembly GCA_018136845.1). Classification (NCBI taxonomy): domain Eukaryota; kingdom Metazoa; phylum Chordata; class Actinopteri; order Osteoglossiformes; family Osteoglossidae; genus Heterotis; species Heterotis niloticus. The sequence goes on from CM030893.1 coordinate 28,890,465, forward strand.
TGTCATTCCTCTGAGGACTTTTTTGTTACAGCCATGCAGGTTGAGGGTGACATAAACTGGGTTAAAATCACCAACTCTGTAGCAAAAAAAAAAAAAACAGCCCCACGCCATGATGCTGTCACCCCCGCGCTGAACAGTGGGAACCACAGTCAGAGATCATGCACCCACCTTCTGCATCTTCTGAACCCTAATTTGTAAAAGTTTGTAAAACCAACTTCCCCCTCTTGAAACGTTTGCGCTCCATCTTTTTTTGCCAGAGGGAAGTATGCTTTCACAGACCTGCGTTCAAAAAATTCACCGTGTATGTGCGTGAGAGCATATATGCGAACGAGTGACCACTCACCGTGTACATGCAGCTCTCCACCACCGCAGGTACGGTTTCCAGCCCGGGCAGATGGCGGGTGATGTAGTTGGACAGGATGGCAATGTCACGACGGTCCGTCTGCTTGTCCCTGTCATCGGGGTCCGTCTGGCTGCCCGAGTGGTAGCACACCTGTGCGTGACAAGACGCATTGCTGTATGATGCTGCTTTCATCCCACTGTTTCTAATTCTCATGCTAAAATTACAGAGTAAATGGTTCATGGCACGGCGTGGTAAATAGCTTGCTGTGATGCTCCAGTAATTTAATAGCTGGTCGCCGTTTGTGCTGTAATTGTATTGCTCGTGTAGTCTTGTAATGCACTGTTTTGCCATTCTTATGTAAAGCCCTTCATTAAAAACAACATTGTTCATACCTATGTATTCCATACAGGTGCAGTAGCAGTAAGTGGGGGAATTAATAACTTGTCGTGCACAATGTTGTTCTGCTTGCCTAACTCTCTGCATGTGTCTTGCTCTGCAGGCCTTTCGAAGCCATTTTGTGATGTCGACGATAACGTTGTGCGTTCGGATTTGTAAAGAAAAGGCTTCTTTCAAAGGAACGTAAACTCCCGGAAAAACCACAAAGCAGAGCCTTTGGAAGTCGGTGCGATCGCCTTCTATTACTGTACTTATCTCTTTCTATTGATCTAAAATGCCAAATGGCACGATTTGCATCAAGAGCACAAAGAAAACAAAGTAACAGCGTGACAGTTGGAAATCTGCCACGGATCACGCCTTTACATGCATGGGAGATGCGCGGAAGGCTCCGGAAGATCTGGAGTACATCGGCACGGTGTGCGAGATGAAACAAACCAGGGCAGAATCCGCCGTGTGCCTCAGCCCGCTTGCTTTTGACTCGGATGAGTTATCTTTGCAATGGCTGCTGATGAGTATCTTCCAGCTCCGCTATCTCGTTGCTATCGGTTTTAAGGGAGAAATAAATCTTTAACAGCTATTTAAAGGATGAAATACGAGGGAGGGGGCGAGGTGCCACAGACTCATCACACATAAAATGTGAAGCTGCTGATGATCAAATATTTAGAAATGTTGTGCCTCAGCTGTAATGCGGCCTATAATACTCTAGCGGCTTTTTGTTCTAGATATAAACTCGAGCTGGGTAGGAAGAGCATGTTGCACAGCACAGTTTCATTTAGAGATTTATGGAGCCTCCGCCGTGTTTCCGGAAAGAGGGGCGCATTCGGCACGCTTGGCTATTCTGACTGTTTATCACCGAGCTCCCATCCATAAAGCATGGCCTGAATAAGACGCATATCAAAGTACGGCTCGTGATTTACTTCAGGGGTTTTGCTGGCACTTTGCCGGCTGTGCACCAGAACGGAACAGACAAGTGAGAGTTTTTTCTAGGCTCATCATAGCTCGCATCCATCATACTGTATGTCACAATAATAATAATAATAATAATAATAATAATAATAATAATAATAATAATAATGTTTTTCATAAGACATTGAATGAGCACTGATGCCTGACAGGTCCCAGGCCATGTGCTTGATTTCAAATCTGACTTCCTGTATAAAATCTGCATGTTCTCCCCATCTCTGTGTTATTTTCCTTCCACAGTTTGAAGAAATCTGATGAACTCCAAATTGCCCTTAGTGTCTGTGTGTGTGTGTGCGTGTGTGTGCGTGTGTGTTATTGCCTTGTGATGGAATGGCATCCTATCCAGGATGCACCCCGCCTCACTACCGACACGTACCATCCTGACCCCGCATTGAATTATGGTGCTGTTTAAGGTGAAGATGATGATGATGATGATGATAAGTTATAAAAGAACATGGCCCCACCTTCATGAGTCCGGGGTACTCATTTGATGGAAGGCCGTAGATGTCGTTCTCGGCACCCTCCGAGTCCAGGTGGATGAAGCAGGGAAAGCCGCTGGCGAGGCTGTATGTGCCGGGGATCTTCTCCCTCCAGTAGCACACGTTAATCTTCAGCACCTATCCCAACGGCAGAGGTCACGTCCAAAAAGTCACCCGGGGCAGAGCGTTTTAACCCCGCGACGACGAGCCGATTTACAAGTGCCTCACGCGTTTTGGGAATGCAGTTCTATCATGGCTTTGGGGAGTAAACAGTAGCAGAATGAAGGCTTTCTCTTTAATGAACTCAGACTTTCTCTTCATATTAGGGCTAAAAAATTCTGCCAGCACAGATTCTGTTGTCATATACGTTTTCGTTCTTGCCAAAAGAACAATGTAGCCGGCTTAGGTATCCCTAAATCGCACGCGGTGATGCCGGCTCTACCTTCAAACCGAATACTAAAATGCATGTTATGAGAGGATTCGTTGTGGGTTATGACATTGAATTCTGGGTAACCGCAGCTTACTTCTGAAGAAATAGCTGTGAGTCATCCTTTTGTTCGGTCGACATGATGAATAGTTCCTTTATTAGCAGCAGTTTCTCTCTGTGATTTGTAAGGCTTAGAAAAGCGGTTAATATCACCTCCGCTCTGCCGTACGTCTGTTTTGATGCTGTACCTGCAGTGGGAGCTGGAGGCCAACAAGGGACAGCAGAGAACTGGCCCAGGCCCCAGCTGTGATAGCCAGGCTCTTAGCTCTGTAGGCACCGGAGGCTGTTGTCACGGTGACCACGGAGCCAGGTGTGATACCAACAACCTTCTCCCTATCCTTGATCTCCCCGCCCAGGCTCTGGAAAACCCCCTGGCAGCAGGAAAACGAGAAAAGAAAGACTTGTCAATATAGCCGTGTACAACAGACCAGACGAGCTGAGTCAATACTTGAGCCGCTGTCAGACTAATAGTGCGCGAAAGCAAAAAAAAATCCAATTTCTAAATTTTTACATCTTGCGCGCAATAGCGAAAGCAAAAAAAAAAAAGTGCAATCGAAAGCGTATTTAAAAGTGGTGAATTAATTCAAATCCGGGCGACAACGGTTTGTAAGGCGGAATAAATTTATGCTCCTACTTTTGCGCACATGACCTCAGGCGAACCTCGGAAAGGTCAGTTTAATGCGGGGGGCGGCGGACAACGGAGGGCGTGACCGAGCGGGGATGTTTACGGCCCCGCGGATGGAAGATGGACGGGCGCCCAAGGTCCGGCTGGGCTTCGCTCCTCCCGAAGACTCATCTGGACGCGCAGCTTCGCTTTGCTGCGAATACAGAGGAGGGATCCAAGCCAAGGAAGTTTCGGCGTGGTTTGAATTATGTGCCGACAGCATGTAATCATAACATGACAAACACGCCATGCTCGGTGCGCTGCGCCGGAATCCCATTATCGCTGCAGAGGAGGCCGCTGCCTAGCTCACGGCTCGGCTAGTGATGCCTAAGCATCCTTGGCAGCGGCAATGAATCAGTCTGCAGGACCTGCTGTTGGCGATCAGGTCTGATATCTCTCCCAGTCCCCGGGCATAATTAGAAAGGTAAACACCAGTTGCTCCCCGTCCCTCTCCACCTCTTTCCCATGCACGAAGGTGAAGGCGTGGCGCGAGTCAAGCAGCCGGCCTGTGGAGCAGAGGCGGATCCTTGTCTCCGACAGCCTATAAATCAATAACTGGACTGTGTAACAGCTCAGGCTGAATTTCACGCCCAAGGAGGCCGTGCGATCTCAGCATTCATCATCAAAGCTAATGACCGCCTCTGATGCACGCAACATCGCTCGGCACAAAAGGGAGAAATCTGACCAGTCGATGCACAAAGGCAGGATAACCGGTTCTGGTTTGCGTGAAAATAACCCGGGTTCCTACCGGCCTCGCGGGCCCGACCCGGAGAAACCGGGAGGTTTGTTGCACTCGCTGCCGCGCTCGGACTCCTTGAAAATGTGAAAAACCCCCCTTCTTCTTGCCCGTCCCCCTCTTCCCCGCTTTAAGTGGGCCTGAGCTAAATAAAATATGTTTCTTTAGAAATAACAAATTTGCAGACTGTGGATGGTTTCCCATTTATACATCAGTGACCAGACTACAGGGTTATTTGATATTTTCTTTGTTTTCTCTTTCATCTTAACCAAGTGCCGCTGCTTTGATTTACTGGACTAAATTAATAAAAGCAAAATGGCTGTCGCTCTCTGCTTGAGCCGTTTGCTCTTTCAGTTCAGTGTTTTTCATAAGAACCGATGCAGATGCGGTCGTTCTCACCTGCACCGCTTTGAGGGCACGGTCGGCATACAGGATCCCGGCGGTCGTGTCCACAAAGGCCCCTTCCCCGCTGGCCAGGTTCATGTTGGGTATCTGCTGGCTGAACTCCTTTGGTCCCAGGACAGTTTTGAGCATGTGGTTCTGCTCAGCTGTGGTCTTGAAGGCTTGGAATGTGTTCTCCTTTTCTGGGCCCAGAATCAAGAGGCCTGCTTGCCTATGGAAGAAGATTTTCCACACAAAACCAGCAAGTAAGCCTGGATAGGAGGGGCTCTTGCTGAATTTTATCTTCTTGCTTTCTACTTCTTCCTTTAACTGATAGACTTTTTCACTTGTTGTTGGAATCGTTTCCTATTGGAGTTCTAACCACTGCGCCACCTGGTGGCAATCTTTTGTCAAAATCGCCATTATTAGGGCTTAAGAAGCAGAAGAGTTTCTGCCAACAATTAACTTGTGTGGCATCTGAGCGCTTGACAAATGCTGGCCAGGTATCGGCATTATGAAAACATTTCCCTGGTGTTGCGGCAACATTTTCCGGCAGTCCTGACGCTCAGACTGCTAGCAGCCCAAGAGAAGTGCCCATATATTGTAGGTGTTTTCAGCGCTGCATCACCCCGGCGTTGGGGAGAGGGGTGTAAATTACCCGACACACACATCATCATGAGATGGCAGGAGGTGTGAAGACAGGGACGTCTCCACCAATCACATAGGCCGGCCCCGGTGGTGCGACTGGTGAGCGAGCGGTAGTACCGTTTAAAAAGTGCAGAGTAATGGGCCTGTCTGGCATTTTAGAAGGACCTGGGTTCGAATGTCTGCTCCTGCTGTAGTATCTGTGCTCACGGCACCTTTCTGGAGCGGACACATCCGTATAAATGGGAAAATCGGTAGGCAGCTTAGTGTAATAATGGCAGCAAGTCACTTTGGAGAGAGGTGTCAGCTAAATAATGGTTAATAATAATAACAACAATAATAGTAACAATTATAACCCCTATGGAGCGAGATGTTCCACAATGTGTCCCCAGTTTCCCACGCTTCCCATCATCTGATAAGTACTCCAGATCACGCTTCAGTGTTTCTCTACTGAAGACTCAGATGGTGGTCCAACTCCTTCTTGCCTGGACCGAATGGCTCCTTTTAATTGCTCGCCACGGATGGCGAAAAGGCCTTGACATCTGTCAGTCCGTCCTCGCCGCGGTCTGACTGGCCTGCCCGAGTTCATAAGGGCAAGGCAGACTGCTTCCTGAGCGTAAAAGGGAGGTGACAATTCCCTGGAGAAGGTCCAACAATGGGAAGATTGGTTTGGCACGGGCGCTGATGGGAACATGGTTAACAGCTGGCGGACAGGTGTGACACCACGCGGTACCTTTTTCCAATCTGCCAACGCACGTCTAAATCGGGCTGCGTTCCGGCTCATGCTGCGAGCGCGAGAGCTCGACGGGCTGCGGAAGGTGGAGGCTAATGCTCCGTGAAACGCGGATCGATGGCGGTTTCTTACTGTAATGACGCCCCCCCCCCCCACCACCGGCACCACCCAACCCGTAGGAACGGGGCGGCCCAGAGCAGCATCTACCTCTGAAGCTGGACGCCGGCCTCGGATTCCAACTCCGACCACAGCTGGTAGGACTCCTCCATCATGCGGACGTAGAAGTCCTCCACGTAGGCCTTGCGAATGATCCGCGTCTGTCCGTGGGAACTCCCGCGGGAGTGGGGCAGCAGAAACTGGGGGAGAGAACGAGGCAAAGCCATAGGCCAGTCTTCTCACCGCCACATTACTCTTTTTTTTAAAAAAAAAAACAGCCAGATGAAGCGTGGGACTTCATATGGAACGCAGGCCATTTTTACACAAGCGCTTTAAAGTTCACGGAAAAATGTTTGCCAAGTATATTCCTATGCTCGCGCTCATTTCGCCGCACTTTATTCATTCCTAAAAGCAAATAAAAGCGGTAATAAACGCAAAAGGATTATTTTCCCATGCCGTCCCGAGGTTGTGTAGCTCTACCTCAGCCGTAACAGATGCTTAGGCATTTTTCCGCAAGCAAATGTGTTCTTCCACTAAACTGGCTCACAGTTACATCGAACCCTGGCGGTAAATAGGCCTCATTTTGTCAGTCGGTGTGCTGGGGGAAGCGCGGAGCATTTCATATGTCTGCCTTTTATTAGATGAAAATGTCAGGTGGGATTCCGTGGGGAAAAGGGCCCGTGCGAAAAGGAAATTCACAGCCCCTGTTGCTGGAATTACATTTATTATCTATGCCAATATTGTGTTTTTCACGCTGTTTGAATTTCCGATGTAACAGATCGCCTCTGCGTGCCCGTTCTGTGTTTCACATACACGCTGTGTCCTCTTTATTTCGCTCCCTGCTGGAAACACACACTCATTTAGGGGCCTAATATGTATACAAATCACGCTTGTTATGCCTGCTTGTCCTACTTGCCTGCACTCTTTGCCTTCCCTGCTAGCGGTACGCCAACTCATGCCTTCAGGACATCGCACTGTGCCCTAAGGACAGAGCGAGGGAGCGGCTTGATGTGTATGGCAGCTCCTAGTCTGCTTTTTGGTTCCCTTGTCAGGGTCCTGCTGTAGTACTCTTAGGTGAGGAGCTAACCTCAATTTCCAGTTGTGTAGGTGGTAAAAAGTTGCAGGGTGCTTTAAGACCACAGTGCTAGCCCCCCCCCACCCCCTCCAACGAAAGACTGGTAAAGCGTATCCCACCAATTTTGGCTACTTTGCTCACAAACCTGCTCGAGCAGAAGAGTTTTCTTCTTCTTTTTGGCCAGGTGGTACGCAGTAAAGGACCCCTGGATCCCTGCTCCAACAACAATGCAGTCGAAGTCCTGAGACGCCATCTCTGTGCACTTGCACTGCGAGCGCTCTCCTTCGGGCCGGACCCGCACGCTCACCGTGGAGGCACTCTGCTCCAGACCAAAGTTCTCAGATTGCACTTACATAACACTTACTGACGCCCTACTTGGCATGCCGATCTGTGGCTCGGAGTGGGGTTTCTTCTTAAAGGGGCAGGAAAAAACTCAGAGAAAGACATTGCTTTGGTGCGCCTGAGACATTTTGATGCGAAGTGATTGAAAAAGGGGAGGTGAGATTGTCTGAAACTCCCTTCTGTTCTATTCCATGTTGGCGTAGGACATGGATAAAAAGAGCAAAGTGCAATATGTATGTGCCTGTGACAGACTGGCATCGGTCTGCCGTGTACCCTTCCTCACACCCTGGACTCTGGACATCCTTTACCTTGCATTGGACAAGAAGTTAATAATGATGGAGGTGTTTAGGAATTTTTTTTATTCAGGTACAGTGCACCACATATAATGCTGTCGGCAGCAGTAGAAAACAGTAACAGTTGCCCTGGTGGCAGCCTGTGCGCTAGATGTTTGCACTAAAGCTCTATAATTTATTGCTTTGCTGCCTAGCACCCTGGAAGACTGTGGCCGACAAACAACTGAATACCGATAACAAGAGCGGTGTGGGAGGCGCGGGAGACGGTTACGAGCCTGCAAAGAGACTTCAAAGGTGCTCGCTGCAGATCAATAGGCCTCCTGTCGGGATGCTGCACATTCGCTCTGCTCCGTCTATTGTTGTGCGCCGCCGAGAGCTGGGATCCTCGCTCCGCGGGTCACATAAAGAAAAAGGCGACTTTAAATAAAATGTACCTGAGTAGTTTCTCTTAATGAATTCTGTTCCATGTTCGGGAGGGATGTGTGTGAAGGCCTAGAGCCATTCTTTGCATAATTGTGCAGACCGAAGATTTGTCATATCTGCTGGGTCGAGATAGAGCTGGGAAGGTCCGATTATGGCCACATTCACACCCTGCGAAGAGACACTCTAAACATCCAATAGATTTTTTTTTCGCCTCCTCCGAATCTCTGTTCTTCTCTCCGGGGCAGCGGCGCAGACAGCTGGCATGGCTTCTCTGAATGAGCTTCATTTGCAATCGATCGCCGCTCAAATGGCTCTGTTGTTGATCCTGGGCTTGCGGCGAGAGCCCCACGCTCAGGCAGAGGCGGACGGATGTCTGCGGCTCCAGACCTGTTGCAGGGCGATCCTATGACTCATAGGGGTTCACCTTCACGGAATGCAAGACCCCAGCGATGAGGGTTTCTACACTTTTGGTTCGGTAGAGTCAGTGTAGCTTGCAGCCGTTGTTACCGCTGAAGGACACTGGAGTCGTCTTTTACCCTCATTTTCATTATAATGCACCTTAAAACATCTTATAACCTTTTTGTAACTCTGTAGGAATCAGAATCAGATTTATTTGCTCAAGTTTGCACACACGTGCAGGGAATTTGGTTCCCGATGCATCACTGTTCATCAGACAAACACAACATGCATGCAAGTGCAAGGTGCATGACCGTGCTGGAGAATAAGTAAATAATAAGTGGTTGCCTGTCTATTCCTGCTAAATACTGCAACCATTTGACATTGGGCTGCGCTTTCTTGCGTCCGCATAAACACTTGTCCTTCGTCCTGTGAACACAGCCTGTTTTTCAAGCGATTTGTCCGTGAATCCAGTCACTTCTATCATAAATTCAGTCAGCCAAGGTTTAGTAATGCAAGCTTTCCTTGTTTTATTCACTGGTGGGGTTCTGCAAAAACTTCAGGTGGTTATAATAATAACAATAAAAAAAATTCTCTCATTTTATTTTTTATTAACTTCAAACCACATTAAAATTGCTGGGTAAAAAAAACATAACCCAATAATGAAAACCAACGGTGAACAATTCAGCATGTGAAATGGTCATCTGCTTCTGGCCATTTTATGCATTATCTGCACAGTCAATGTCTCTCGATTTATTTATGGGTTACATTCTGTGAAAATCTTGCATAAAAGTACAATATATTAAATCTTTGAGTCTTAATTTTAACATTTTTATTAAACTTCAAGCTATATTTAAATTTAAATCAATTTAAAATGAATGAATAAAAGTACCCGGGCTCCAAAAACTTCATCTTATGAACGTGGGCAGCCTTCATGATTTAGGAACAGCAGGAGGAGTAGTGGTTACAGCCTCTTTCCTTTAGAGCTAAATGATGCAGGTTTGTTTCCTGCTTCCCAGTGTTCTGCCCCCAGGGTAGTGACCAAAAATAACCCAGCTGTATCTACTGTAAACACCAGCTTATGATGAAGTCTCTCAGGAGAAAAGTGTCAGCTAAATGGATTTTAAAGAACGTTCATAAATATCAGATACAAGCTGTAAACATTGTGGAAGGGAGCTGAATGAAGGTGGTCCCACAATCTGCACCGCTTCGGTTCATTTCACTGTCAGCCATGAGCTGGGTGAGACAACACACACTTTCCCTCTGCAACACACAGAAATTTCGGAAAACAGACAAGTGAATAAAATGCATTCATGAGTTAAACGTAACTGGATGTCTTGGTCAGAGTTGAGCTGGTCTGGAGCCAATCCCAGAATCCGAAGAAGCTGAAGAAAATGCAGTTAAAAATAAATAAATGATCTGAAACACGTTTGTATCTTTGAAAATGTGCGGGCAAAGTGTGTTTTCACTTTCTCACTATACTAATTCCCTTCTAATGTTGTAGTCTAGAGTCATCCAGTTCTGTTATGTACACCGAGGGTCAGACCACAACTCCTGGACTATCTGCCCCATTTGGGGAGGAGATGAATATTTGATCGAACTTTGGGAGAGAAGTTGAACTGTGGAACCACGCGGAGCTTAGTTTGCGGCTTTATGGCACAAAACTTGTGTAATTTTTTTCTTTCTGCCAGTGCCACTTTAATTTTGAAACGAAACTCCATAAATCCAACCTTTGGAGCCTCACACGGTCATTTCTCTGGACCAGAGACATTGCCAGAAACCTCCTTGTTTGGTGCAGGAAGGTGATGGCCCGGTTCTCCACAGACAGCAGGTCCAGCAGATGGCTGCTATTCCGAGTCAGCTGGGCCTCCAGACCCCACTGCCTTGCGGCGCGAGGTGTGATCTTCCCTGCAGACTCCATCACACCCATTCCGCTGAGACCTGGGTCTCTCCTTTCCATTCACATGCAAACGTTTCACTCGCAAACCTTCCCAGCGATTTCATCAACTCTGACCCAGAGGTTTGTACAGAATTATTATCATTAACAAACTAATTTTTCGTGTATTGCTCAGTCAAGGTTGTTCACTGAAAAATTCAGGTTTTTTCATTACTCTTTCATTAAACGTTCATTGCTAAGACTCATCTTTACTGGGCAAATTTAATTTCATTTTTTTTTGAAGAAAAAAAAAATTAACAGGGTACATGACCAGTAATTTAGAAGCGGCAGAAGAGCGTTTGACCGCATGTTTGAGATGGAGGGGTGACAAAGATAAGAAGGGAGCATCTTTTCTCATTTTCCTTTCCTCCCAGGTACACTTGAGATGGGTGAGAGGTGGCTCCTCCATTTTAATGTATTCATGAGGAAAGGTGGGCCCGCGCTGCAATCCTTCCTCATTGAATTTGAACAGCTTAATGTGGGCCGGGTTCGACTGACCCACACACAGGACCTCCGGTGGGAAACTCAGGCTTTCCGATGGACCGCGGGTCGGAGACTTTTGCGCGAGATTAGCGTTAAACGTGCGACCGCGCCGGAAACGGTCCCCTTCATCGGGGGTTATTGTTTTTGGCTCCATTTCTCACAAGGGTGGGCAATGAAGTGGTAAGCAAACTGTTTTTACGCACAAGCTGCTTGCACCAGCGAAAAGGTCGAAGGAAAAAGAGACCGGAAACCTGTCCTGGAGAAGCTCCTGAAGGGAAGAGGAGGACCCTGTAATGGAATACGGCAGCCCACCGGCGTGTTGTTTAAAAGGGGACTCCTTGCCCGGTCAAAAAGAGTCACCATCTGCTGAAAACAAAGGCGTATCCCACGCCCCACGCCCCTGGTGGCACAGCGTACAACACAAGTCTCTCCGGTGACAAAAAGCCTCTGTTCTAGGGAAGCGAAAAGAACTGCTGTCAGGGACATTTGCGCGATAATGCAATAACGCTGTAGTTATTTTCATGTTAGGCCTCATCACTTTATTTACGCCAGCATCCTCACCCGCAAGGTTTACGGTGCCAGGATGACAAGGAGCAGCCGTTTTTAGAAGCTAGACAAACAAAACCGTTTATGCATGGCAATTGTTTTGGAAAAGCATGCGAAATATTAAAGGCGCGACCGAAAGCGACAGCGCGGGAACACGTCCAGCCGGAGCGTGAATAAACGGTACCCGGGTGGGGGTGGGTTCGTGGATGAGAGAGGAAGACGACGATGAGCGCGGCGCGCGTGCACGCTGCCTTGGAGGACACGCGGCGACACGCGTTGCATTTCAACAGACGTCTTTCTCCAGCCAGATACAGCCGAGGGTAAACAAACACGCAATTCACCAAAGAGGAGGAATTTGGTTAATAAATCATTTAAAAGAATGACTCAAGTGGGGGGAAAAAAACAAATGCCAGCGGTTGCGTAGTTGGCGTGCTGGCGTGTGTATCGGTGGGGTTCAGCAGATAATTTATTATATTTTGAAATTCTTCCGTAAAATATATAAGGAGATATTGGTGATGCATGAATGTTACGAGAGTGGCGCGCGAGCCATCTTGCAGCGTCACTTAGTGCATCCTGGGTACTGAAATGTAGCCATGGGGCTGTTATGAAAAACGGCTGCAAACTGCAGCAGTGGTTTCCTGGGGGAGCGGCTCGGTCAGAGAATCTGGTCAGCAGGGGGCAGAAAACAGCAGCGGGGAATTGTGGGAAGTGCTGGTATACAACAATAAGTCTCTGGACACAAAATGTCCTGGTTCTGCTTGATTTTTGGCCCACTTTGGGCACCGATTTAAGATACATTGAAGTGAATTTGTTTCCCTGACAACCTGCTGCTCACCTGTGTGCATGAAGCTCTGCTTTCTGGCTTGCCGCATCGCCTGATGGAGGTGCACGTCACGGCTCACAGGGTCACGGGTCAGGGTGCGATCAGCTTGTCACCTCATGGAGCCATGGGCAAAGGGGCTTTTCGGCCACATCTCGGCGATGCCGACCCCAGTAAAGCCCCGCTGACCACGTCGCAGGCAGGACTAGTAATTTGTCAGAAGAAGTTCACCTTCAGTGAAGCTGTAGCTGCTGTGAAGTCAAAAGCAGATGACCCGCAGGTCCTTTATAAGCCATAAAGCATCTGTGCGCAGGTAACAGTCGCCATGGAGTCCTTACCCCAGACTTCCCCACACAGAGAATCTCCTAAAATGTTAACAGGAAACGGTCCATCAGCACTTCCCCCGCGTTTTGCACACCCCAGCTTCCGCTTGCTTCGCCCTCTGGACCGCCGAGTTAATTGCGAACAAGGCAAACTTCTGCCAAAACGCCGATTTCGAGAAGAGGGATGCGGTGGGGAAAAACGGCATCCCACCTCTTCGTCGGGAAAGGTCAGGCTCGAAAATAACAACAGGCAAACAGCAATATGCAGCAGACCACAGGGAAGCGCTGCTCGCTATTTACCTGGCATTTACGCGGTCCGATTTATTCCCAGTCATGTTTAAATATCAAGTCCTCCTTGTAAATATTCATGGTACCCGGAGGTACAGTACAAGCTGATGCTGCGGCCTGTGTGATGAATAAGTGAATGTACCATTAATAATGCATCAGGACGCCTCTCGGCCCAGGGTTACGGTGCCTCTATTTTCAGGTGATGTTAAGTGAGTCAACCGGGCCGGCTTTCGCGATTGGATCGTGTCGCCGATGCGGCGGAAATCACTTCTCTTGGCTAATTGGCTCTCCCCGCTGTCACCGGCAGGGCCGACCGTTTGGTGGCACTCGGTGTCTCCGCCGGCGTGCGCCCTCGCTCCTCCGTCTCAGCCGTCAGTGTAAATGGCGCTTCTTTAGCGCTCTCTGATGTGTGTGATAATGTATGTGCATTTCAGGGCGCACGTTTATATTAACTCCATATTGGCTCCTGGCGGACGAAGGTCTGCCTGCTGCAATGTGCTCTTATATTTGTGTTTTTCTGCCTCGGCGTTTGTGTCACTTTTTCAGCGCGGTGGAAAATCGGAATTTGGCAGGAATACAAATGTCACCTCCCATCTTCTGCAAAGTGTGACAAATAAAACCTTAAAGAGCGAACGCGTATGCAGCGCTGCGGAAACCTCTGGGCTGGTGACAAATTGGATGAACTCACCCTTTATTGGGTCACGTGTGTGTCATCATTAGCAGTAAAAACTCGCTCGCGCTCTCGGCGAGGTGAGGCAGTTTGTCGCCCGAGAAAATAAGGAATAATTATTAGCCGCCGCGGTCTCTCGCACGAGGAGCACAGCACAAGCTATGGAGGTACAAAAAACACACACACACACACACACACACACACACACACACTGCTAAGGTGTGAATTATTTATGAGTGTATAATCACACACCGAGTCCCACACCTGTACTCATTACATTGGCGCTGTTTGGGAGAGTCACAGGTGGGAGGTTTTGGCAGGAGGCTGTGGGGGTCTGGCAGGGGACAGGGGAGGCGGGGAGCGGGGGGGGAGGCTTGTAGCAGCAGGTTGCTGTCTGTCTCTCGCAGGACTCATTCACGGAAAGGCTCATCTGTGCAGTGACCTGGGGGATGAAACTAGAAAGGAGGAACTCGTGTTGTTCTTTGTTTGCTGGTGTCAGGCGCCGAAAAGCACCTCATGCTGTTTGGCCAAATGAGGTAAACGTGCGAGAGCAAAGAGAACAGCAGGCCCACCTGCCGCACTTGTTTTGTTTCTTATGCTAAATCCAGCCAGTGGATGACTGAGGTTCACTGCTGTTAACTACTTTCGTTCCTTCTGCCTGCCTCCTTCCATCCTCACCACTTTCTATAGAGAAACTATAGAAAACATCCTCTGCAGCTGCATCACCGTGTGGTTCGGGAACTGCAACGTCGCCGACTGCAAGACCCTCCAGTGCCTGGTGAAGACAGCTGAGAGGATCATCGGTATTCCTATCCCACTCATTGAGAAACTCTATGAAAAACACTGCACCCGTAGAGCAACAACCATTGCTGCTGACCTGGACCAACCCTCCCAAGCCCTGTTCACCCTCTTACCATCCGGTAGAAGGTACCGGAGCATCCGGGCAAAAACCACCAGGCTCCGCAACAGCCTCATTCCTTAGGCGGTCAGGCTCCTCAACAGCCATAAACCCATGCCCCCCCATCACCGGGAATTACCCTGCTGCTTAGGGTCAAACCACCTCCTGCCCTGACCATACCAATGACTGCACAATCACTTTAAGTCTATGATTACCTGGACATTACTGCACCGATATTTATTATTAATTAGTTATTTATTTATTGTATGTATTTGCACTGTTTTTCTTCTGCACCTCCATAAAAACAAAATTTCCGCCCCGACGTATACGTGTATATGGACGGGCTGACAAATAAAAACTCTCTTGCCTCTTGACTTCTGTCAGGAAGCCCCTGGCTTGGATGGGGACCTTTGGGCATGACCTTTTAACATTTTGTGCACTGCAAGGGCCTCTGCTCCCGCTTACTTTTGTGTGCTCCTTGCCCCGCCTTACCCACCTGATCGCTATTATTACCCTCATTGTCCCCCCAGTAGCCTGTCTTAGTGATTTATTACTTTGAGTAGTTAATTCCTGTTTGTAGCTGATCTCTGTCAAATTGTGACTGTGTTTCTCTGTGCTAGTAGTGTCTGTTTTTTCACCACTTTAGACTCTGTTTCTCCTGACCTGCTGAACTGGATTGTTTGCTGGTTGCTTCTCTGGTTTTTGGACCCTGTTCTTCGTTACCCCTTTTCACCAATGTTTTGGATCGTTTGCTGTCTGTTTCTTTGGCTTCTGGATCCTGTTTCTCCTTGCCCCCACAAATTAGATTCCCTATAATAAATCTCCTGTGCTTCCTTGAATCGGCGATTGGGCCCTGACCAGAAAGCCTGACACCTTCATTATCAAAAACCACTGATCTGTTGCAGAGCTGTGGTAGTCTAGAGGGAAGGAGACAGGGTGAACCCTGGATTGGGGGTCAGTTCTTACAGACACACATACACATGCGCGTGCACACAAACACACACCAGTTCAAATGAAATACGTCTTTGGACCGTGGAGGTAAATCCACACAAACCCAAGGAGAACATGCCAACTCCACACAAAGTGACCTGGATTCAAACCTGCATCCGAGCCCTCAGCCCAGTCATTTGACCCCAGTGTACAAGCCCCGCGGTCACCCCTGCTTTGCCAAAATGCTGCAATCTGAGTTCCGGATGGGAGTCTTGTGAAGAATCAAAAATATACAAATATGATATCTAAATATTAATTATTTAGCTGCAGAGATAAAGCAGATAGAGATATGGCATCATATTTTATTAATATCTTGCATATTTGATAAATTTTGTAAACACATTTAACAAGCGTTACATATAGTAAAAGCTTCACAGATGCCTGCATAAAAACGATTAACTATTCAGTGTTTTCAGTTTATGAAATGAATGTTTTGTAGGCTGCAGAGCTGCACTTTAATTGTATCTCATAGCTGCCGACTGTTCTAGTGACCTTGAACTTCTCAAAAATGCAGTATAGTTGAAAATGGAACATTGAGCTTTTTATTTCCGAATCATAACGGAAAGTTTCTGAGTCACTGTGAGAGTCAGTGACCTTTTTGCCATCGACTGTTCAAAGACCTCTCTGACTTGATAATAAATGCGACTAATGGATTTTTTTTTCTTCCGCCAAAAATTACAAAAGTCTGAAAGAAGAACTTGTTGAACTTTTGAAGCTTTTGTAAAGTTTAAGAAATCTGTTTTCAACTCAGAAATAATGTAACATTGGTAAAAGATGTTTGGCTTGAATGTAGTTTAAACAAACTAAGCTGCCCAGGTCAGAAAAGTATAGTGGCAGAAAGGTAAGAAGTAATAAAACATTATATAATGTTATACAAACTTAATTTTTATTCCGCATTGAAATTGTTGCATTTAGTACATAAGTAATGTTAGTGCTCTCAGACAAGAGGAAGCCACAGAGAGTGACGCGTGGGCTGTCATAGTCCACGGGAAAGGAAAAAAACAAAGTACCAAACTTTATTATCCTTACAGACGGTCGATGAGTGTCTGTGTGCGTGTGTGTGCCTGTTTATGGATACAAAAAATCTGTCAGTGTCACATATGTGTGGGTGGAAGTGAGAAAATCCGTCAGTGGTACATCTGCAAGATCCACGTGCGATGTTACTACTCCCACTTCTCTAAGTTGTTTCAGAGATGGGGTTTTATATTTTTTACAGTAAGTGGCATGAGGTCCTTAATGGGGTTAATTCCAAACCCCTGCAGCGCTTACTGTCCACAAGGGACACTGGGCACCTTTATGCACTATGTGGGACTGTCCAGATGTATCTGCTTTCTGGAAGAAGGCTATTTCAGCACTGACTGGAGTGTGTCACCCCATGGGCCCTGTTCTACATCTCCTTAATGACAACTCCAAATTTTCCATCAAGGAAAAGACCCAAAAAATCTGGCTGGCAGGTTTGACCACAGCCGAGACCATTGGTCCATGCTTGGCACCTTCTCATAATTTTTCAGGAAGACTCTGCAGTCAGTATTGGACACAGCTTTTGTTGAACTGTCGTGGGCAAAGCTGAATTCAAAAACCCCGCAAATTTGGAAAGATGGCCTAATATTTATGAAAAAAATCTGCCACTAAAGTGAACAGTTTTTTTAATGTCTAATATTTCAATCACTTCTTACACACACACATACACACACATATGTATTCATTATTATTTTTTAAATAATTGTTTTAGTTCCATATTGATTTGGGTATGGGAACATTTAAGAAAAATGTGTTTAATATGACTCCTGTTTTTTGTGATTATTATTGAAATGAAAGACAAATATAAAATAATTTACAAAAAATAGCAAGTAGACTTTCTGGCATTTACTGAACTTCACTGTGCAAAAGCCTCACGTAGGGTGAGAAGTAGCTGTGTGCCAGATTTCAAGTCTGTGGCTTGAAAAACAAAGCTGTGCATAAAGAACAAACAAACAATCTCAACAAGAGTAAGCTTTATAGATATGAAGATAATATTTAGAAGAATTACAAAGCTGATTTTTCTGCTTGTAGACTTATTTAATCTATTGATAACATTCAAAGTTTTAAGTCTGAACACTAAATTTTTTTTTTGTTTTTACCTCTTAATTTTTCTCCCATTTTCAACATATTACCTTTTAAATCCCAAAATTAATAAACTTGCATGAAAAGAAAGCAATAAGTACAATATTTTAAAATAGCTTATTTTTACCCTGCTATTTTCTGGATGGTTTATTACTTTTGCTGCTTCCAAGTCGAGATAGGAAAGATACCTGGATTGGTTCTGCAAGTGCTGCGCTTTGTGTTTCGTGCGGTACGACAAACCCAGAAAAAGGCTGTAGAGCAGAAAGATGAGGGATCATTGATGGTGTTGCTCCTCTCTGCTTGCACTCCTCTCCTTCAGAGAGACTCGGCCCACCTGTGCCTACCTGGTGAGAGACTGGGCACCAGGCCGTGGGCGTTGAAGGCTAAGTGCCAGGGTCATGCTGCTCCTGACTCCAGTGCTCCAGAAAACCATAAATTCGTCCTCCTTGTTGACATTTACTGAATAAACCTTTGCTAGAACAAGCAATAACTTTAGCACCAGCTCTTGTATATTTTAATTTGAAACTTGAAAGATACCTTTTTCAGTAGTGAAGCCAACTCCTTTTCCACAATGCTGCTCTCTCAGCACATGAGGTCATTTCTGGAATAAAGTTCTACTTGGTTAGGTTCAAAGCTAGCCGACCTGCGATGCCTTCTGGTTGTTGTGCCCGACATTGGCATAGGCAGTAGAAATGGGCAGATCGGTTGACCGGGCTGTGGACCGCAGCAGACAGATGGCAGTCAGTGGGGTGTGCTGTTTGGAAACACAGCTTTGGGGGCTTTGCTTGGCTGGGGGGATTCGAAAGAAAGGCTGGAGATGCAGGTCAGGGGTCAAAGGAGAGCAGTCCCAGTGATGAGGCTGAGAAACAGGCGCTCTGGCAGCTGTCGGTGCATCACCCTCACTGGGTCCATCATACTCAAAAGCATCTCCTGCTGCCCGCACGAGATGACTCCTTGAGCCACTTTTTTTTATCCAGAATAAAGGAATAAATACATTTTGGTTTGCAATCTTCCACTCTGTTTCCAATAAAATACTGGCAATGGGGATCAGTTTTGCATGTTAAAAAATTCCCAAGAGGATGTATAATATCAATGCTGTTAATGGTAAGATTCTCCATTTAGCTTTTACTGCACAATTCCCATCACACTTCAACCTCCTACTCAGGCTTGCAGGAAAAAAATACACACACACACAAGCCACTTTATTAGGTACACCTTGCTAGTACCGGGTTGGACCCCCTTTTGCCTTCAGAGCTGCCGTAATTCTTTATGGCATAGATTCAACAAGGTGCTGGCAACATTCCTCAGGGATTTTGGTCCGTATTGACACGATAGCATCACGCAGTTGCTGCAGATTTATTGGCTGCACATCCTTGATGCAAATCTCCCATTCCACCGTTCTACCACATCCCAAAGGTGCTCTATTGGACTGAGATCTGGTGGCTGAGGAGGCCATTTGAGTACAGTGAACTCATTTTCATGTTCAAGAAACCAGTTTGAGATGATCTGAGCTTTCTGACATGGCACGTTATCCTGCTGGAAGTAGGCATCAGAAGATGGGTACACTGCAGTCATAAAAGGATGGACATGGTCAGCAACAATACTCAGGTAAGCTGTGGCATTTAAAGGAAAATTTCTCTCAGCCTGAACCGTTGACACAAGGCAGGATGGATTCATGCTTTCATGCTGCTGATGCCAAATTCTGACCTTACCATCCAAATGTCGCAGCAGAAATCGAGACCCATCAGACCAGGCAACATTTTTCCAATCTTCTATTGTCCAATTTTGGTGAGTCCATGCAAATTGTAGCCTCAGTTGCCTGTTCTTAGCTGATAGGAGTAGCACCCGGTGTGGTCTCCTGCTGCTATAGCCCATCTGCTTCAAGGTTTGACGTGTTGTGCATTCAGAGATGTTCTTCTGCACACCTTGGTTGTAAAGAGTGGTTATTTCAGTTACTGTTGCCTTTCTATCAGCTCAAACCAGTCTGGCTATTCTCCTCTGACCTCTGGCATCAACAAAGCATTTTCACCCAGAGAACTGCCACTCACCGGATATTTTCCCTTTTTCGGGCCATTCTCTGTAAACCCTAGTGATGGCTGTGGCTGAAAATCCCAGTAGATCAGCAGTTTCTGAAATACTCAGACCAGCCCGTCTGGCACCAACAACCATGCCACGTTCAAAGTCACTTAAATCACCTTTCTTCCCCATTCTGATGCTCAGTTTGAACTTCAGCAGGTTGTCTTGACAATGTCTACATGCCTAAATGCATTGAGTTGCTTTCATGTGATTGGCTGATTAGATATTTGCGTTAACAAGCAGTTGAACAGGTGTACCTAATAAAGTGGCCGGCAATCGTATGTTAACCGCATTTCAATATACCCACTCTACGATTTATGATTTTTCCATACAGCTGCTTAAAGCTTTATTCCTTATATACTGGCTCATCATATTACAACTGAATTGTGAATTTTAAGACACTTTCTGGTTTATTTTTAACTGCATTTTCTGTGCATATCTATTTATTTTAAAATTTGCTTGTTGTTTGTGGCCCGTGCGTATAAGCCGATAGGCATTGCTAAAAAGCGCCCGAACGGAACAGAAGAGTGAGAGCATCTCGCTGCAGCTCACTTCCACAGTATTTACAGCTTCAGAGTGAGGTTCTTCACTATCGAAGATCAATATTAGGATGTTAAACATGTTTATGTGACAAATTTGTCAACAGTTAACCCTCAGATTGAGAGGACGCGTAAGTGGGATTCACTCGCTCTCTTACTTGCCCGCTGCTGTTACTCACCGGTGACCTTGTCTGGTCCACGGTCATGGTGGAGCTCAGCCCGGTATATCCTAACGGTTGGGCTAGGATGGGACAACAGTCCATCGCAGGGTATAGTTTTTTAACGTGAACAAAACTATTCAAATAAAAGTAGTGCTCATTTTTTATTTGTTATTGCTACATTTTTTATTATTTTTTCAGACTCCAACCAGCCCATAAACCAGGCGACAGCTCTGTTAATGTCTTCTTCATTCTTTCTGACTTAGCAGTAAAAGTATCGTTGGAATTATGAACAAAATGAATTATGAACACAGTTCAGTTCCCTGTTGTGTCTGCAAGCTGAGCACCCTGTGTACCGTATAATTTTACGATGCAGACTTGTAGGAACCTCTCCTTCAGTAATTGGTGTAACTCGAGTCTCCCGATGACCGACATTAGCACAACTCCTATAAATAGCAGCCTGGCATTTGTTTGCGGCAACATTTATTATACAGTTGCGGGGACAATAAATCATATCCTAATGAATTGTTAACTAGGCCCTGGCATACAGAACGTAACAGGGCTGATGTAAATATGCTTTGCACACCAAGGAGTCTCACCAAGGTCAAGCACTTGTGTTGAAATGTAAAAAAATGCGCGTCTTCCTTCTCTGCAGATGGGAAATGAGTTTTGGCAGCGTAGTCGGTAGGGGGAGGCTGAGGGTCGCGGTGCGAGGTGGTGGGACGCGGTGGCTGTTCCGTGCGAATTAGAAATGGCGTCGTTGGTGGGGTGGGGTGTCGGCGGGCGTTTTCCAGAGCGCCTGTTGAAATGGATTCTCCAAAGTGGTGGATTCTGGGTAGAAAAGTGCATCGCAGAGTGCTGAGCAAAGGGCCGTCGCATCGCGATGTGTATAGGCCGACTGCGGCTCTGGCTTTTTGTTGGGCGCCGAAGCCTGTCGCCACCGATCATGCGGCGTCGCATCCGCACCACATCCTGACATTACAGAAACAAATTGCACACTTGGGAGAGCCCGGGCTGTGTGGCGGGTGACACAGCTGTCAGGACTGCGGGCCCTGGATATGAAATGCGCAAGACAGCTGACAAAGCGTGATGAGCGGAGGCGGGAGGAAAAGCGGTAAAAGTGACCACAGCTTCACCGCAGCGGTCACTCACCCTGTGCCCTTGGAGATTAAAAATGAGAGGGACTTCTTCCGCCGTTTGGGCAAACCCAGACCTCACGCAAGACCCCGGCAACCTTCCATTTGGTGTGCTTTGGACGTTAATGCGAAGTGCACATCAGCTCTGCGGTCGGGCTCTTCTCACGCGGTCGCGTTTTGCAGCTCTGCCACAGAGAGATGACTTGGTGGCCGTGCCGCTGATTTATTCCAGCTATTGGCTCACATCCTTTGTGAGCAGGCAAACGCTGATGCAATCGAGGAGCAAAGCAGCTCACGTGCGCCTTTCCCATTTTTACACACTTGTGCTAGGTTACACACAGGTAGCGTTCAGCCACACCCTGCAGAAATGGACCGGCTTACACTTTCCGAGCGGCTCGAGTCGCACCCGGGGCCTTCACGCCGAGGGCGGTCTGACTGTGTGGGTGGCAGCAGCACCCGAAGTGTTTCAACTTGTGAAAACCAGACATGGAAATGTCCCAGGACCTGCGGCTGAGCAGTCTGAGCGACACCCTTGTTCATCGATGTGTCGTAATGGTGCTCCAATGACACATTAATTATTCATCTGGCTGACACTTTCCTCAAAAGTGACTTGCAGTGATTTATCCTCTTCCACAGCTGGGTAGTTTTTACCATTTCACCTTTTTTGAGGGCGCTATAACAACAGCAGGGACTCGAACCTGGCTCTTCGAACATGGCTTGCACCATGATGCTCTGAGCACCAGGCCACCCTCTGTCCCATCCAGCTTAACCCACCGTACATTCGACCAAAGCCAAGATCAGCTTTTCTTTTTGCTTTGTACACATCTCTCCGCGATTGCATCCGTTTCTTCCCAAAGTCCAAAGACGCGTTTCAGGTGAAACCGGCCAGCGTTGGTGGCTAAAAAGATCAGTCGGCATTAATTTGCTTCGAAATGATTTGTTTGGCGTTGCTTAGGTAACACTCGAAATAGTAAAGCGGCTCTTGGCTTATTCTAATGTTAAAAATGTCCAATTATTTGTACCAGATTAATTAGGAAAGACTTTGTTTCTGGTTTGCAGCCGTACACACGGGTTTAAGTCACACGTAGCCTGCGGTTTTTCATTTTGCAGCCCCAGAAGCCAGGTATGCGGGGAGATTACGGAGGAAGAGGTTTAGCCAGGGAGCTAAAAAAGCTTTGAGTTTAAGGAGATTAAGGGATCTATAGAGGCCTCGGCAGAGCAAGCTGCTAGAAGTTGTCACGAGCGGCTCGGCTAAAAAAGAAAAAAAAAAAATTAATATGATCTTCAAAGTGTTTGTGTGAAACAAATGAGTTCTCTGCTGAAAAGTTGCAGGTTCAGTGATTTTAGCTTTTTCTCCATTTCTTTCCTCTGTCTCGTCCCGCTCCCCTTTCCCCCTCGCTTTTTCCGAGGGGGCTCCTACGGAAAGACGGAGAGGCACCACGTGAGACAATTACTCTTCGGGACAGATGTCGCCGTGGTGCAAGGTTCAGCCCCGCACGCTCCTCCCGAGATGGAATGGGTTTGCTTGGCCCGCATTTATCTGTGAAGCCAAACACACCAGCATCAGCGTAGCAAATGTGTGAGTGCCGGGCCCTGGCGCTGGACCGCCGGACGCAGGCCGCCTCATGACTAATGGCGGGAGGGTGTTTGGTCACGTCTGCTCGGGACGCGGCCCTCCTCGGCCTGCGGGAGGGGAAAATTAGCTGCACTCCTCAGCGAGCACAGAGCTTACAGACTTACTGCTTGGCATAATCCTCCGCGGAAGAAACCGGGCAGATTAGGGAAATGTATACAGAAGGTAAATTGGTGGCACAGTAAACACTGCTCATGCACTGCACTCGAATTACAATAGTTTGTTTACCTGAAGCAGTTTTAAAATGAATAAAAACAAAAATATGGGCAGCAGGGAGCGTAGCGGTGAAGGACGAATGAGGGTCCGTGTGAAAAGAGCGTTCAGTCTGCAGTGCCGGTTTTACTTTTATGTATTTCAATATTATGTTGTAGCTGATGTTAAATTTATGATGTAGCGGAAATGGCGGTGTGATGTACATTATGGCTTACATTCAACATAAAAAAATTGAAAATCTCCCTGCTGGGAAGAAGTGCTCATATTAAAGCCGATATTTCACTCACTAGTTCTGCTTAAACTTTTCTCCGATCCCTTTCTCGTTGTCTCTTCGGACTTACTATGAATGTTTTGCAGAGGACAGTATAGTGGTTAAGAGCACAGACTTGCAATTGTCTGTTCAAATCCTTGGAATTTCTTGTTTTGCTCATGTAATCAGCTGAAAAAAATCGATTAAATAAATTAAAAATAAATAATTACTATTCTTAATAATAATAGTAGCATAGTGGGTAGAACCATCTTCCCGCAATCCAAAGACACAGGTTCAAGCTTATGCTGTAGTGCCCAGGATTAATACAGTGAAAATGACCCATCTGTTTAAATGGGAAAATCACTGAAGGTAGTAGCTTAGTTTGGGTGCGGTGTGACTGCATACAGGCCGTGCTGCTGCCGCCATGGGGTGCTAACCCATGCCAGCCCCGATAGGGTCTATTCCCTCCTGTCAGCTATCTCTCCAAGCCATCATCAGGACTTTCCCTAGTTGTCAGCGATCCTATTCATTCACAGTCACTAGCCGGGCTAGCTACCAGATTCATATCAAACACGTAGTGCTAATACAGGAACTCGCACTTTAAAGGGGATCCCACTACCTACCTAACCTTCCCCCAAGCCCTGTTTTACCTCATCATAACCCTAACCCCACAGTCAACCCACAGCACTCCTATCTAGCCACTATGCAATGGCTAGTATTTCCCCAATACTACAAGCCCAAACATGGCGTAGCAAAGTGATGGTGAACTCCACACAGACCGAGATCAGTTCAAACCCGCAGGCCAGGTGCTGTTAGGCGGCAGCACTACTCGCTGCACCCCTGCGCTCTGACTAATAATAATAAAGGAGAAGAGGATGAGTAAATATACAAAATCTCAGTCACCTTCAGCCCAAAAAAGGGAACAATAGCTTTATTTATTTATTAACCAGTCATATTTAAGCATTTGGCAGCTACTTTTCTCCAAACAGATACAAATAATATAAACTGCACACACACACACACACACACACACACACACACACACACACACGTTGTAAAAATGTAAAGCTGACATCACTAACAAAAGACACCAGACACCAAAAATGCCCTCCTTCTGCTTTGGGGCCATATCCTGAATTTGTTTTGTTTGGGTTTGTTTTGTCGCTCCATTTCACACTCCAGCATCCAGGGGAGTAACCAGGCGACCCCAGTTGTTGCACGGCCACGGGGGGCCTCTTCCAGCTGAGCTCTCCATTAATTATGCTGCATTAAACTGCGGCGTGAATCCATAACCCGGTGCAAATAACATAAAACCAAACACATCGGCTCAATATTAATTTAAACTGCGTTAAAGTTTTTGTTACCTTCCAATGCCTTTGGAGCAAAAATATGAACAAATGTATTTCGGCGTTAAAATGAATCATTAAGTGGTCAATGGAAATAAGCTGTTACTACAAGGCCTGCGAACACAATCGCTTTTAGCCCCTCAGCACTTTCAGCAAAGGTAGACTTTGTTCATTAAGTTTTACGGGCGATAAAATCATTTGTAACAATTTGCATGTTTTATATAAATTTGGCTTCACTTTCTCGTAAAAAAAAAAAAAAGAAAGAAAGAAAAACAGGTGAACTCTGCTGATTTTCTCTCAACCACACAATTGGTCTGCAGTGAAATCCCATGGACCAGATGAGGAGCTCAGCTGCAACCAAACCCGTATGTGGGAGTGGGGCTGGGGGAGGGCACCAGAACCATGGTTAAAAACCTCTGCATGAACCAAGATGCTCTCCTGGCTTATTGTCTGGGGTGAAAGAAAGATGGCCTTGTTTTTCATAGCATTAGAAGTAATAATTCTGTAGTCTGGATATTTCTGAAGGTATTTTGCAGAGTAAATGTCAGATTGTTTTTGGGAGAGAACATTGTTCTGGCTACCGGGGTTTTTAATCCCTATGCTCTCCCAGAATGCACAGGGAGTCCACATGGGTGTCCAGAACATCCCAGTTATGCTCCTCCAGCTTTCCCAGTACAACCATCTCCGCACGACGCCTGCCTTTCTGTAATAATGCTCTGAAATACGACCGTAACGCATTTTCCACCCGCGGGTGCCTGCGGTATCTGGAAACATCCATCGTCGCAGCTGATCATTTGACAAAAATTTTAATGGCCCACACGCACTTCTCGGGAATATAAAGGCTCCACCTCGGAGCACGTTTTCCTCAACCGTAGCGTCTAATGTTCGCACAGGGTGATCGGCGCTGCGTGCCGCCCCCCCCAGACTCCATTAAACCCCCCAGCTGGCACAAAAGCAGCTAATTAAATGCTTTTAAAAGTTTAGCTTAGCGCGCCATAAACTAAGCAGACCGCATCTCTGTGGGAACAAAGGGAGGCAAAGCGCAGTTAAACCACACTGCGTGTCATCGGTGTTTGCGGAAGGGGGCTGCGGTTTGATGGCACTCCTCTTTTTCGTTGTCTGCTCCCTTGTTCTGCCAGATGGCCCGTGCGGCTCCGAGTGACTTCATCAGGAAGCGACCGCTTCCGCTCGGCACGTCGGATGGAAATGCATTCAAAGGAAGGGAGGTGTAATGCAGCCTGCGAGGGCATCCAGGCTTATTATGACAAATAAGCCTTGGTGCTAGAAAAAAAATAAAAATAATGATAAAAACGGGCGTCGGGCCTTTGGCATGTAATTGTGAGCCTGTGTTGTTGAATCATTTCCAGTTGGGCAGAGAAGAGTGAAAAGGAGAGCATTGGGCTCCGTGATCATCGCTTACTGTGTGAGATGTGCAACTGGATAATGGAAATCTTGACAAAGGGTTATTGTCTTTGTGAATTAATGCGTACATTTATCCGCGTTTGAAAACGTAGATCCATTCGTAGGACATCGTATCTTTGCTGTGATCTCTGCACTGTATTACAGAGGACAAGTTGCGGGACAAGGAAACAGGAAACGGTGCAGCTGGGAGACGCATCCTGAGGCGAGCCGTCAGCCGGGGAACAGAGCTCTGCTTCGAAGAAGCTAAGAATCGGCTATGTATGATGTTGTATTTCGGAAAGGCGTCGCTTTAGTTGGCGAAAAAAGTGTAGCTTTTGTAGGAGGATGTCTGACATATGACACAAAATGGAAAGATTTTAATAGACGTGCAAACAGCTCGACATGTAAATGCGGCCGTTGATCACAAATCTGCAAAATGTGTTGATGTAAAGTAAAGATCAGCACCAGTCAAAACTGGCAAGCGCTCGCGTGTATTTTTAAGCCGACACTTTTTTCACAGCCAATTTACAGTGATTTACCCATTTTGTACAGTCCATTTTAGTTTTTACTTGAATGGTTCGGTGTAAGAACCTTGCTCTGGGGTGCTGGGTCGGGTTGTGGGGTCCACACCCTCGCTTTCGACTCCAAAGGCGGCAGCTCGGGCTGCTAGGCCACCTGCTTATTTTGTTCTAAACCGGGTGGTTACTTCAACCTCCGAAGGTGTACAAACGAGAACCCCAAAGCAGCCTTTCAAGACAAATAATAATAATAAAAAAAGAATCGTCTTAGGCCTTAAATAACCCAGTTGCAGAAACTCCTGTTATTTTCCACAAACTGCTGCAGAAATGTTTATTTTAAAGTCATTTTATTATCGAATTTAACAAAAGCCCAGTAAAGACCTGACAGTTAAGAGTAAAAAATATCTGAGCGGTGCTCAGTTTTGTCACAGATTTTGTTGGCCAAAACCGCAAAGTAATCGTAAATTATTTTGTGCTTATTTATACTTTAGCCATTATGCATTCCTTTAAAAACATATAAATCTGTTTTATTTCCTAGCTTTCACACTGCCAAGCGGAATAAGACGACAATTTTAATGTGTTGGTTTTTATTACAGTGCAAAACAAGGTTCTTATTTCTTCTCAAACCGTCCTCTATTTGAATATTGTGCGTTCAGAGGGGCGTCTGCAAATGATACTGTGATTGGCAGGCTGCGAGTGAGGGGGAAATGAGGCAGAACTGGTGATCTCGCTTTTTTCTGCTGAGGAGAAAAGCTGTTTGCGCCCCTGCAATAGGAACTGTGTTTAAACCCATTATGCGACACAGTATTGGTTTTGGCTCCCATGATGCTTTGGTGCAGCGCAATGCATTAAGCATTTAATAGCACTGTGCCCCATCAAATAAGGTGGTCAACCAGTGTAAACATGCACCGATACTACGGTAAAACTTTCCCGAATTTACAAAGCGGGCGACGTTCATGAGGATTTAGGGGTTTTTTAAAATGCCGACTTTGCTGCTTTTCCTTATATGCATGTCAGAAACAGTGGAGGTGTGGGCCGCGCTGGAGCTCAGCGGGTCGCACACAGCTACGGGGTGGTGGGACCGAATCTGGAAAGATGCAAGACACACACTCAAAAAAAATGCACAGACACACACACACACACACACACACACACACACACACACACACACACACACACACACACACAGAGTAGTGTGTTGCAGTTAAACTAAATTATGATTGCAAAGAATGTCTTTTTATTTTGTTCTGAAGCTCTGAAAACCAGTAATGCTGAGATGTGTTGCCATGCTAACACAGAAATGTCTGATGTCATGAACTTGTGTCCCTCAAACTTAAAGTTCTTAAGTTCTTATACAACATTAAACCTTAAAAAGGTGCTATAGACCTGCTGCCAGATGTTGTGCCTTACCGTCAGCTTGTGAACCTCAGAGTTTGAAGCAGGGATTGGTGCACTTTGAGTTTTTCTGTATGAACAATGTTTGCTTTGTTTATTGCTACTTACATTTCCACACACTGGTCACCGCGTTGCCGGTTTGACCGCTATTCACAGTGCCGGCTCGACACCGAAAGGCTGCATTATACGGTAAACAGAAAGCACGGCATCCACCTCCCCCCACCCCCCGCCACCGGATTCCACTGCCCTTTAAAACCTGCCGCCTCTCCACCTTGCAGAACAGGCTGATAGAATAGCAGGCCCATGATAACCGAGACTTTCAATTTACATACATTAGTGTCAGTCCTTGAGATGACTTATGTCAGACGTTTTGAAATCGGCATGAAACAGGGCCGCCAGAAACGATGTTCTCAGAAGTCCAAAGTCAGGAATTCTGGGATTGGAAGCTATGGATCGTGGTATGAATGTGAAGCCTGGTGACAACGCAAGCATAACAACTGGAAATGATCTTTGCATTTAAGAGCCAGTACTTTATATGTTGTGTGTCATACACTATATGGCCAAAAGTATGTGGACACCTGAGCATCACCCTCATATGTGCTGGTTGAACATCTCATTTCAAACCCGTGGGCATTAATATGGAGTTGTTCCCCTTTGCTGCTATAAGAGCCTCCATCTTCTGGGAAGGCTTTCCAGCAGATTTTGGGAATTTGTGCCCATTTGGCCACAAGAGCATCAGTGAAGTTGGGTGAGAAGGCCTGAATTGCAGTTGGCGTTCCAGTTCATCCCAAAGGTGTTGAGTGGGGTTGAGATCAGGGCTCTGTGCAGCCCTTAAAGTTCGTCCTGGGCAAACCATGTGTTTATAGAACTCTCTTTGCACATGGGGGAGCACAGTCATGCTGGAGCAGGAAAGAAACTTCTTCCCCAAACTGAGTCCACAAAGCTGGAACCGCACAATTGTCAAGAATGTGTTTGTATGCTGCATGAGTGCAGCTGAAACAGCTCAACTCAGCCATTAGAAAAGGGGGTCCACATACTTTTGGCCATACTGTGTGTGTCATGTACTGTGTATGCAAGCATGTACCGGCCCGTCAAATTTGTAGATCCGTCTACAACTTGTGCGACGTATAAATGTGTGTTTTCAGCTGAAAAATACTGTTTCTTTTACAGTCCTCTGTGCCAGTGTTGGTGGTAGTTAAATTTGCCGAAGGCCACATCTGACCAACGTTTTGTGTAGATGTGGGTGTTTTTTTTTTAAATTTTTTATTTTAGATTATGCCATCTGAGCTGCTTGGTGTAAATGTTTGTGAGCACTCTTGCGTGTGCCCTTGAGAATGCCGCACACGTGTACAGGCTTGTGTGATATTTCTGTGTCCAGGCTGGAATGGTTGAAATAATGCTGCGGTCGAAATGACCAGCGCGTGTATGTGTGTATGCATGCGTATACAGTTTACCCTCACCCGAAGGGTATTGCAGAAGAGGGGGAAAAGCTCCTTGAAATCAAACAAATTTACGTCCAGCATCATTTCCTGCTCCAGTACTTTGATGTACAATTAAATCGCCAGGTTTATTACTGCATTTTAAATATTTAATGGATGTAGTTTTGTACGTTCCAGATGACAAATGCAGCGCACCTACGAGCATGTTTCCGCAAACACTAAACAGGCCCGGAGGGGAGTGAGAGGAGGCACAATGCAGGAGATTCCAAGACGTCTGAGGATGGCAATTCATTAAAAAGGCAACAAACACCATCCAGACAACTCAACTCAACTCCACCGCCATCATTTAGCATTTCTGTTTCATTTCTACAAAGCGCTACGGTTGCTAATGTATATTTCATGAGCCTTTGTCTCTCGGCGCGGATTCGGCCCGATGTGGTCGACAAACTGTGGGCGCAGGATCACAAAGCTGCTCAGAATCAGGACCGCGGCTTCGTCGCGAGAGAATGGAAACTAGCCTGTTTTACAAAGGTAAAAATTCAGAAATGAACACCGGATCTCAACACTTAATCTGATAACAATGAGACCGCTGATATGGATGCGCTGCTTTAGGTGCATTTTAAGTGCCTACGGTGAGAGAGAAATACAAAATTCCACCCCGGAAACATATTCAGCTGAAGTGCCACATGTATTTTGCAACATTGCTTGCTTATGTAAATATGCAAAGCAGGAAATGTGCTTTGTGTTGCTGCACAAAGTCAAACATTGTCATCTGTTGTCACCACAGCCCTCACCAGGGCGAGGGGTTCGAAAATGGACGGGCGGAGAAGGAAGTTCATACGCTGTTATCGTTTCACAGAAATAACTTTTGATTTTATTTTGCCAAACTGTAATCGGGAGAGGTCATGACTGGGCTTATTATTCTTACTTTTACAGTGAGCTGCAGTATTCTTACTGTTCAATGTAGCCCACGATTTGGCAAATATTTAGCAATAAGCATACAGTAGAGTAGCATGCTGGATATTTATACTTATTTATATTTATTTATTGTATATTCTATTTATTTAACATGTTTATCACTACAGTTGCTTATTTCTCTTCCTGTTATGTGTGTTACTTTTCACTTTCATCTTTCTTAGAAGTAACCTGCACCAATTTATTTTTACAAAACTAATGTGGAGAAGTCATCCCTATATTTGCTTCAAATGTGTACTTATTTACAGCATTCTTACTGTCTACTGCAGCCCCTTATTCCAGGAAATATTTTGCAGCAATGCAGTAATATGTTGCACTAATTTTATGTAGTAATATGTGTTTATGCCACTTGTTTTTTCACTTTCACGTTTCATAGAAATAACTGTTGGTCATGTCCAAAACTGTTATTCCAACATTTGCTCCATACGTGTACATTTATTTACAGCATTTTTACTGTCTACCGTAGCACGTGATTCGGGGAAATGTTGTGATGTGACACTGGGTTGTGTCTGTGTGTGTGTGTGTGTGTGTGTGTGTGTGGGGGGGGGTCCGCATTGTAGATGTCTGAGGCTGGAGTTTCTATGGGCTACATCGGACCCCCACTTTGCGGGGCAGCACAAGCCGAGATCCAGGCGACACGCTGCAGTTCTGGCTCCATGTAAACGAGGGCAGTATTACATTGCGTTGCAGCGCCAAGTTTGCGGGCCGCCGTTCGGTTCGCAGACGCCGGGAGCGGCGCTGTCCGCGGTGCTGAAGCGAGGAGGGGGGCGGTGGTGGAGGAGGGAGGGGGGGGGGTAAGTGGTGGTGGTGGTGGTGGTGGGGGGGGGGCTCGCTGCTTGCCGTCGGCTGCGCTCGAGTCGCTCGCGTCCCTCAGTCTCCCAGCCGATCGCGGCCGCGCGCGCATCTCACGCCAGGCGCTCCCGGCACCGGGTCCGAACCGCGGCTCGGCGAGCGCGCTCCCGCGTCCCGTCCCTCCGCAGCCGCGCTCGGGCGCCAAGGACGCCGCGTTCACCGATCCGCCTGCAACTCTCCCCGAAGACCATGTGCGAGAGCGCGGATCGGCGGCTGGGCGCGCTCCTCTCGCTCCTCCCGCTCCTCATCGTCTGCGCCGCGGCGGCGGGCGCGCCAGGTAAGCGCGAACGTCGTTCACGCCAGATTCCGCGTCGGCAACGGCAGGCACGCACGGTCGCTGCGCGCTCCCGAACGCGGCCCGGCAACGTGTCGTGCGGATGCTGGTCCCGGAGAGCGACGTCCGTGGCGGGCGGCGCGTTTGCAGCCCGGGTCAGTTCGTCGCGGCGGCCCTAAAAGACGCTCAAAAGCGCTCTTTCCCTCCGCACGGCGCGCACTTTGTCGCCCGACTCCCGCACCACGGCTCGTGTTCCAGAAGCAAGTAAAACATGGTAACGGACACGTTGGGGGCTCCGCACGAACCCGGTTCCGCGCCTTATCGTTTGCTCCAGTTGCTCTTCATGATTCAATCGTATATAAATGTATTTTTTTTCAGTTCAACAGGTTTATCCTTGTGTCACACGGGTAAATAATAATGTACAATATGACTACAATGCGGTGGTTCTGCTGAAAAAGTAAATCCAGAAAAAGTGCTTCATCATAACAGTTATAATAAAGAAGAACTATGGCGGATTAAATGGAAGGGGCAGCATCCGTGTAGCGCCTTGGATGTGGTTGTGTCTGAAGGCAGCTGGGACTTTTTTTTGGGAGGAGGCAGACAGAGATGTGAGATAAATTACATTTTGGTTTTTCATGATGGTTTTTCAGTAACAGCTTGGTTGTCCCGGGTCCCGGGTTCGGCTGCAGCCTCAGGTGTGTGTATTGTGTGTGAAGTTTGTGTGTGCTGCTCTCTCCTGGAAGCACAGGTGAAAGTTTGCTGAGGACGAGCACACTTTACAGTGTTTATTTGCACCAAATCTTAACATTTTGCTACCAAATACAAACAAGCAGCGTTCACGCGTAAAATATAGAAACCCCAAATTTTTCGGCGCGTCTGTGCCTGTAGACCGTGCGCGCCCGCCACGCTGTTCGCACCCGCAAACTTCATTTTCTATTCTTTCCTACAAAAATCGCCATATGTTCCGAATCGTGAGCTGAGGCTAAATAAGCGGGCCGAGCAGCAAAAATATTAAACGGTTTACGAGCGGGTTTTGCCACTTTTTCTTTCCGTTCAAAACTTTCTTTCCTCCCGAGTTGCAGCGGGAAGCGCAAACATTTGCAGTGATTTATGCGCCGGCGGTGCTTGTTTCTCCGGCGACGGATGACTGCCTCGTTCCAGGGAGCACAAGCGCGGAAGTCTTAAAGTTTCTTCGTGGGGAAACTTGGAGAAAAAACTGCGCTGGGTGACGCCTTTATTGACTTTGTTTTACAATTTACATTAAATTAAATCACTTGGCGGTTCATTCGGCCGCTGCGCTGGATATGAATCTCGTCTGTTTCCAATTCACAATTCAGCCCTGCTTCTATCTGGCTCTGTCCAACCTTTACTGCGTGTTCATTTTATCTTCATTTTCTCACTCCTTGTTATCCCGAACATGCAGTATACGACTCTCAATAAAACATCATTTCAATAAGTGCGATAAAAATATAACTTATGCCTGGGAAATTTATGTCCAGGCATATTTGGGTCAGCTTGTTCTGATGATCTTCTATTCAACTGCGTTGTAATGTTGGAAAGCTCTTGGATGGATACGTTTTAGGAATCGAATAAAAATCCCAGGCCGCATGCAATAATGGAAATGCAAAATTCAGAAGGATTTCTTGTACAGCAGCGCCATCGCAAAAGCAAGGAGCGTTAGTGGCACGAGAAGGGCTGGGGTTGATGTCTATATGCAAAACAAAGGCAAACTTTACCATCGGAAAAGAGAAACGATATTTGACGTCTGTGGATGTCGATGGATAGTTGGTTTCGGAAGATACAACTGGAAAAGCTTAAGAAATAAGCAGAGTTCTGAATCGGCGCCTTTTGGAGATCCTTCAGAACCGCATGTCGCCAGCTGCTGCTACCCAGTGCCTCTTGTAAAGCTGCTGTTTGGACACCGCATGTGTCCAACTTCAGTGTGTAGATACTGTCTGCACGCCAGAGCCATGGAAAAAAAATCGCACAGTATTATGGGATCATTATTATTCTCTACGGTATCCACGAGTTTAAGTTTGGAGGAAGCTTATGGATGCTTTCAGCCCACGTCATCTATTATTGAGCGTTAAACGTAGGTGGACCTGAAACGGTGTGGCCACCGGAACCGAAACCACTTTACGTGGTCTCATAACAGCCGAGAAATACGAACCCACGTTAGATCACCGGGCGCACTCTTATCTGCACAACTTCCATATTCCGACATCTTAACGTTTTCCACACGCACGCGGAAGTGATGTCACGAACCTGGGGATGAAGTCAAACGCCTTCTGCAGACGCTCAGATTTTTATATTTAAACAAATCAATGAACTTTTATGGGAATTACTTTAGTGGAGTAGATTTGCACCATCGTCATCCATCACAGAAACAAGCGGCACACCAAACATCTCGCTGGTCGCGATCCAAGACTTTGGTGACACCATCCTAGCAAGGACCGAAGCTTCTGTGAAGGCAAAGGATGGGCCTACTCCTTATAAAGGGGGTGATATTCACATACTATTTGGCGTTTCCATTATTTTGTTTGCCTCCTGTAGTTTGAATTCAGCTCCCAGTTTTACTACCTTAAAGATGTCAAATAATCGGAATAAATTTGTTACCAGGTAGGCCAAACCTGTATAAAGCTGCAGCAGTGAGCCTCCAGCGTAAAGGTGCGTGTTTCATTTTCAGCCACAACTTTTTTGTAAACAGCTGAAGAAATACTTAGGTGCTCGAGACAGGTTTGGTGTTGTTTTGTCCGCTTTCCATTAAAGGCATCAAAATTCCATCTCTAATGTTGTCGGCTCTTGAACGTTGCCAGCTCTTTTATATATTTGCATGCACCGAAAAGCCTCGATGCACTTTAATGAAATAAAACATATTGTTGAGTTCCTCTAAAATATCGAATATTTTTCAGGATTAGATTAAAGGAAACCGTGCGCGCCCACATGCGCGTTGTCCACCCGAGAGCACCTCGACAAGCTGCGTAAGCGGAATGATCCGGAATCGCCACGTTGACTTGACCTTTCACCTCTGGGGATCTGCGTCGTTCTGTCCCGATCGGTCGCCATCCGTCAAGAAGGTTGTGCCTCCAGCGTTGCACTTTACTGCCGACACACCTTGGAAAGCACTCTAACTAATGCGCGGATCCGTCAGCGGCGCTTGAGCACCGGCAGTGACTTAAAGGCAGGAATGGTCACAGATTGATGACATCGTATTGCTGTGTCAGATGTGGGTGAAGGTCAATAGGCTGATTTATGAATTCCCCAGCAGCCTTGGCGCGGACCGGAGACGGTTGTTAAAAAGCGGGAGTCGCCGGGATATAAACGCCTGCCGTGTTTCTTCCGTGGCCTGAGAGGGACGCCTGCAGCAGGTGGACTTCCTTTAGGCGCTAGTATAATAAATTGCTTCCAATTCCATTGATAACCGACGCCATTCTGTATCCATGGGGATATGGGGGTGGGGTGGGGGTTCTAGCAGGGTGTCAGACTCTACATCCCGCCGTCCTCTACCGCTTATTTGATTCTTAGGTATGTTTGCTGGATAAAGCCCATTTCTCTCATTTGGTGGCTAATGTGTGTACCATTGTGCTGCAGACCAGTTAGGCAATTTTGTCTCATTTATTAGACATTTTATTAGGTACACCTATACGGTAGCTTGTGGTGCCTATTCTGGCCATGAGAACAGTCTGAATTCATCCAGGCTTGGATTCTAAAAGACACTGAATGCTTGTAGCAGGAAGGTTCTATGTTATGTGGAAATAGTTGCGCTGTGTAGGTGCTGCAAACTGGACACAAACGGGCCGTTGGACTTTTTGATAGTCCGTGCAGGCCTGGTACGGATGTATGCCACTTTTTTTTGCATGAACGTGGCCATGCTATGTGGCATTTTTTACTTTGGAACTACTTTGTGAAAGTGTTTTTATCAGATTTTTTTTTTTTGTTGCTGGTGTCACTTTTACAGTAGGCCCTGCCCAGCTAGCTCAGTCGGTAGAGCATGTGACTCGTAATTTCAGGGTCGTGGGTTCAAGCCCCGCGTTGGTGCAAATCCAGCCGCAAGGGGGTGCACCTCTGTGCTGGTCCCAAGCCCAGGCAAAATGGAGGGTTGCGTCAGGAAGGGCATCCGGAGTAAAAATCTGCCAAACCAACTATGCAGACAAGCCGATCCGCTGTGGCGACCCCTGATGGGAGCAGCTGAAAGTCGGTTAAGTTTCACTTTTACAGTAGACTCTCTCCAAACTCCAAAGTTTCAAAAGTAAAAACACTATCGGGTGTTTAGTTGATCGACAGTCCTCTCGTTCATCAACCGGCGGACATCGAAAAGCGTTGTTTTCATCCCCGGTACCGAGCTTCCAGTCGCCAGGCTTGCTGTTAGACTCCTGGGCACAATGACTTGTTGATTTCACTGCCTAAACATCTAAGCTCATAATAAAGTCCTCCAGCATTTTGCAGGAGTACAAACTGAAGTTACTTAAGGGCTAAATTACAGGGACAATTTTCGGCGCTATCCTCTAAAAAAGGAGGCCCCGCTAGGTGTTTTGTGTCGCTGAAAGCACAAAATCATATGGTTATACAGTTGCGGATCCATTGTCAAATCTGAAAACGCATGTTAAAAAAATCCATATTTGGGGATTTGCCACACAGACATTTTTAATTAGTGGGTTTTGGGTCAGATGTGGTTATTATGTCCCTTTTTGGAGCACCGCGGACGGCTGCTTTTAAACTGGATAACAACAATAGCAAATTGTTTACTAAAATAAACCATTACTTCCCTTTCCATTATGATCCTCAGTATGGAAAACCGGGTGTGTTTCTGTCTTGCGGAGAGTGGACTTAGCTGCGGAGTATCCCTGGCCTTGACATTTTTACCCAGCGTGATACGGGGCAGCCCACAGCCGCTGCGTTTGCGTACAAGATCCGGGCTCAGCTGGGTTCCTCCAGCCTGCAGGACCAGAGTCTGCTCAGTCATTATGTACTGCGAGGGAAAAGGGTCACGCAGCAGGTTGGGACGTGTGCCTATGCTCCAGAACACACGCTCTGAGCCTCTCTCTCTAGGTTTCGCCACAGCAATGTTTATGAGCTTTGTGAAAAGGATGTCTGGGTCAAGATGAGTTTTTGGATGCTGTTTTTGTTGCCCCCTCGTTGACCCGTGAAGAAGGAAGGCTGGAGACCTGCGGTTAGGTACTGCCTTTGGGCTCTGTGACCGGCCTCGGTTAGCCCCCTCTCCCCATACGATTAAAGCCCAGATTGATGACCTGTGTTGGAAGGGCTCTTGGGCCGATTCTGGCTGTTGCCGCCAAGGCCGAGACGTTGATGAATCGTCCGACAGGGCAAGTGGTGAGCGGTAGAAAAATCACGGCTGTCACCTGGGCGACTCCCACAAGCTGGGCCCCTCCTCTGCCCCGCCCTTTCCCCCCTTCCCCCCCATGCCAGCAGGTCTATCCACCTGCCCCTGCGCATCTTCAGGCCCGGCGCCTACCGGCTGTGGGTGCGGCCCCTTACCTTGCGCTCCGCAGCCCTGCCAACACTTAGAGCGCGGAGTCGACTCCTTTGCACTGTAATCTGTTTATGTTCCTGCTGCGATGACTCTCTGAGATTGTGGGCTGACCTGGAGGCTACAGGGAAGCATCAAAATTGCAGACACCCAGATAACCAGTTTTACAGGGGAAAGAACCTCCCACTTCTGACATCCTTC
Organism: Heterotis niloticus; assembly: GCA_018136845.1. Lineage (NCBI taxonomy): Eukaryota > Metazoa > Chordata > Actinopteri > Osteoglossiformes > Osteoglossidae > Heterotis > Heterotis niloticus. The sequence continues at coordinate 28,927,928 of CM030893.1, forward strand.
AAAGAGAAGAACATGCGTGGACATTTTGTGCAGAGGGGAGAAGAAGTGCAAATATGACTCTCGGTGGACCGTCTCAATTTCCCCGTACCAGGATTTACCGTCATTCCAGAGTAATAAATTCCTCCCCCAGGAGAGACGCCAGCGCAGCGGATTGCTGATAGCAAGGAGAAGCGTGGAGAACTGGTGTTGGGGGTCGTTGTTCAGGAGGGAGGGGGCGTGTTTTTGCTAGATTGAATGCACTGTCAATCACTTGGTATTGGAATCGATTTTGGCCAAATGAGTACAGGCATAAACCTCCAGCAAATGCAGCAGCACGGTGGACAACCTAATTGTAAAAAGTCTCATTTCAACACTCTTGCCGCATTTTTTTCCCTTTTTCTTTCCTGTTCTCCTTTCTCCCCGCTCGAGCCTGACCCGAATATGCCACCCTGTGTATTCCTTTGTAATTATTTTGGATGTATTTTCCACCTGAATAAGTCTGGGAGTGCTGAAAAGAAGAAACATACGGTACAGGGGAGACCGCCTCCAAACCCTGGACCCTCGGAAAGAAGTTCACGGCCAACTTTCACCAAAACGCTTTTTTTTTGCACAATTTTTCCGCTAGAGTGTCAATCCCTGTTTCTTCTTCAGATCTTTTACTTCAAGGCTGGAAATTCTAGATCGCGAGTGTCGTGCCGATTTGTCCCCATACTGTTTGCTCTCTTGTAACCCCTTGGATGCATCTCCATCCTCGGTTGTTTGATTCACTGCGTTCCAGCTGCGTCGAATACATATCAATTTTTAAAGGGCTTTGTAGCGCGTTTTAGGCAGCGCACTCATTTGCAGTTAAACATTATGTGGCATTTGAAAGAATATCAGAAGGGATCTTTTGTGACTGCGATGAGATACATCTTATATATCCAGCGGTTCATTAAAACAATTTCGAGAGGCCTCTTGTTTGAAGGAATTTTTCTTGACGCGCTATTGTTGGTTAGCATATTCTGCTAAAGATGAAAGACGGGCGGAATAATGACAGTTACGGTAGGCAGGAGGAAAGGTTTTTTTTTGTTGCAGAGCCTCAGTGGCTTGTATTTTTTGGAGACGTTTTCAAAAGCTATAATTTATTATTGCGATGAATAAAAATCCATCCAGCTGTGGCGGCGTCCATTAAAAATCCGTGATTCAGCTGAAAGCAGAGCGCGTCCCCTGACTCAGTTCATTGCTCGCATTTGTCTCCTGCCCCTCATTCTTGCAGGTCATCCGGAATAAAATTATTTCACCCCTAAAACAGCGAAGCACGATTGAGGCTGCGACACAAACAAAAATCAGGCTCACGCTGTCCGGAAATAATAGGCTGCGTCCGGCAGTTTATTCCGGACCGCCTCGGTGCGGTGTGAGCTCAACTCCGGAAGCTCCGTGTTTGTAAATTAGCCTAAATTCCTGTTTATGTCTGAGCCAACTTCACGCGCGCTTGCTTTGAGTTTCCGACGGGGACGTCGATGCCGCCGGGAGATCGCGCTTGTCATTACAGGGCGCTTGTGATAAGCGATAACTTTCACCCGTCTGCCATCCCTCCCGCCTCCGCCCGTGGTTGTGGAGAAAAAGCAATTTGCTCCTGGGGATTCAACGCCATCAGTACTGCTTCACGGCGTTTGCGGCAGGAGGGCCAAGGATCCGAGGACATCCCTTTAATTAAACGCTTTGCTCTCGAGTTCTGATGATCGTATAATTTTGGGAATAAAAATTTCCGACACCTGCTTTTTCGGATTACCGGCGATCGACCTGTTCCAGGGTGCCTGCCGCACTCATCGCTGGCTATTCTGCACTCGTGTGCTCTCCAGATCCTTTCCCCTAATTTTCTTCCGTTCGAGCAGTTGCAAACAGGAGCCGTGGAAGCGGTGTAAAATACATCTATCGATGCTGTTTGTGTCCTCCACTACAGCCGGCATATATTCTTCAGTGGAACCGCCTCGGGTTTTCTCTCAGCTCCTTGATTTTGCCATCACATGAAGTGTCTCTTCCAATTTCTGTCACTCTGGAAGTGTCCATTCTATGTATATATCTGTTTTAGAATCTCTTTCTCCATTTATGTGTGGCTTGCACACTATCTTTGTTCATTACCAGCTTATCTTTTTAAAGAGATTGTCTGAGAGGGTAAGTTCTGGGGTGCAGCGAATCTCCATCCACGTGTGCACAGTTCTGCGTTTTAAAAGCTGTTTAGTTCCGTATTTTTGTATTTTTCCCACGGTCACCAGGGACGGCGGCAAGGTGCTCCCGGTAGAGGAACCCTTTGGCCAGTATAGTCGACCTCCATAAGTAGGAGACCATTATTTATGCCATTCATTTGGCTCCCGGTGCGGTAGCACCACGGTCTCAGGTTAAGGTCCTCGGCTGTGGACCGCGTCCGTGTGGCTGTTCGTGTCTCCCGGAGCCCGACAGCTGTTCCATGTTACATTGAGAAGAAACGCAACCGCTCACCCGGTGCAGGAATAAATTAAATTTTGAGGGGCGAGTATGGACGTCTGAAGAGTCTGAGGAAAATTCCAGACACCCTCAGCTGTTGTTGCCGTACAGTGTGTTTGTTTGGTGTAAAGAGTTTTGTGGGCTCCGTTGTTCTGCTTAAATGTTGGTTTCTTATCTGTAGCGAACATAGTGAAAAGGACCAAAAATAGCAGCAAATCCAGCCACCGCTGTTCCTTGCTTCTCGCTTGGTCACTCTCTAAAAATCGCAGGCCTCACACACCACAGGGGCTCTGCAATGGACAAGGTTGGGGCGACTTCGATGCTCCTCCCTACGCTTCTTTAAACTCAGGCCTTAGCGCTACAACATTTGGAATCACAAATACAGAAAGGCTTTGCGATTTGTTTAGGTTTTCCTATAGGATACAAATTCCCCTGTGCATTTTTAATCCTTTCTTGCAGTTTCCAATTCTTCTGCAAATGTGGGCACTTTCAAAGCCCCCCCACCATCCTTCACCTCCTTGCCCCCAAGTTACCTGGAAGGCTCGGTGCGAGAATCCCCGGCTTTGCTTTCTGCGTGCGCCAGGTGTGCCCCTTGGGACGTAACCTACGCTTTAGCAGGCATCCCCAGGTAATCCTGTACTGAAAGCATGGTAGCAAAAACAAGGGCAGATGTTAAGATGCTGAGGGAGATGATCATGATGATGATGATGATGTAGCGGGGATATTGGCAGGTCGACATGAACCAAGCAAAAGCTGCCGCAGCGCAAGCTGGATACAGCAAGAAATGACAACATGATATGTGCGCTTGCCCGTGGCGCCAGTCTGGTGATTGCGGTCCCTTCACCGCAAGGCCGACCACAGAACATCTTCGCCAGGAGCCCAGCGCCTCACCCCACAGAGCCGTTCTGCTGCTGCTCTCGTGTCGGAGTGGCAATTTACTGAAAGATCAGAAGCAGCTGAGCTTTGAGCGATGAAGGGCATGCGTGTCGAGCGGTACCGGGCCGTCGGGGATGTGCTGCTGTGAGGCAGGCCTCTGTGGTGGCCTTGAGGAAGTGTGGCCTGCAGATCGCACCGGCCTCACGCCAACCCACCTGGAAGGACTTCATTTGTTTCCCGTGTTTCTGTGACGATACCACGGACCATTAGCTATTCATCGTGACGTAAAATATTAGCAACATTTCCTTCCTTGAGTGAAATGGTGGTTTCCCCCCAGTTTTCAGAAGGTTTGCAGCACCTGCTCTTTGGAGCGTTTCAGAACCAGACTATTTGGTGAGAAGCGACTCTCTTGTGTGCATTTAGCTACTTTCCATTTATTCATTTTAGAAGATGCTTTTTTTCCAAAGCTATTTACACCGATTATTAGCAAATATTTACAAGTCTACTCGAGCCACATATCTTTTGACTGTGGGAGGAACCCCACGTGAACTCTGGGAAAACATGCAAACTCCACATAGTCTGAGCAGGGACCGAACCTGCGTCCGACCCCACCATCCAGGCACCGTGAGACGCCATCACTGCACTCCCCGCTGACTGAATTTCTGACTCAATCGACAACCGCCTTTCACTTCGTGCTTAGTTTCGAAACGCATTGAAATGCACGCCGTCCTGTAAGAATGCACTGTGGAGAACTGCCATTGTTCTGTCCAAGAGTTTATTTATTTATTTTTTTGGCTGTAGCAAACATTTTCCAAAGAAAGTGTTCCTTTATCGTATTTGAAGCATTCAATCGCAGCTTTTTTTTTTTTTTTTTTGCTATGAAAAGGCACAGTTACGCCGAATCAAAGCAAATGTTTGCCATTCCTTCCAGTTAATAGAAGTTGGTCTTTGTGACAGTGGACCACTTTGGCAAAAAAAAAAAAAAAAACAGAATAGACAAACATCTGCGATGCTTCTTGTTTTGTATTCACAGGGGCTGCGTCTCAAGAAGGAACAGCAATAATGTAGGCTGTTCTTGTGCCCGCTTTGTTATCTAGCAGGCACCCGCAGGGCTCTTCGTTTTTAAACGCTGCTGAAATCCCCCCCAGTAGCGGTCAGCGCACCGAAGATATCGGCCCGAGCTGTTTTCGCACATCTTTGCTGCAGATGTCTCTTGAAAACGTGGCATGTAGGATGAAGCCCTGCCATTTGTCTGGTGTCTGTCTGAAGAGGAGATTGGAAAGGGGGGGGTGTCGGTGGGGGTGCTGAAATGTCCTTCTGCTGCCTGTAACTAGTCAGACGCAGACCATTTTGGCATCACACTCTGCACTTGACATTTAGTTCCTATAAAGGACTGACTGACTGATGGGTGGTTTTTCTGCAGGGCTGAGGCCCGGGATGCCTTGCGCAAGAATTCAGTGGCCTTAGCGGTATTGTCCATCGCGTAATCTGCCCATCCTGGCAAATATATTAAAAAGGTCGATATGTCCTTTCCATTCGAAACTTTGAAGAGTGTCGTTCGGAGTGATGACAGAACGAGAGGACAAGAGCAAGAGCTGACCTATTACTTAGGCAACCGTGTTATACCAGAGGAGATAGATTCCACCACCTCTTACTTTTCCTGATCTCCCCCCGCAACCATTCATCCCTTCTGCTGCTAATCTGAGCGTCTCTTAAACTGTCGAGAGGGATTCTTTTGGTAACCTCCTTGTCTGGTCACAAAGTTTTGATTTAAACAAACCAGCCGTGTTGTCTGAGGGGGGTCGCCTACAAATCGCAGCCTCGACCACGTAACCGGAGATCTTTTTTGAGGACTCGCGCGAGGCAGAGCCGTCTGGAGGAGTTGTCCGCTCGCACGGCACCAAGATCGGTTCCAAGGACTATGCGGGGTTTTTTCTTCAATATTTCTGCCGACTAAAATGCTTTCGTGACTGAAATGTACCGGAAAAGGACGGGGTGATAAATCAGAGTTAATGCCCCAACCCACAGTGACAGTTCTTACCAAAATGGACTTTAGATTTTCACAATTTGCACCATTATGCTGTTTTTTAATGTACTGTTTGCTTTGTTTAACAGTACATTATTCGCAGACATAATGAATTAGGCTTTTCCAGGCCAGCAGTGGACATAATATCTATTAGGTTTATGCAGGTCTGAACATGTGCTGACCATCAATAAAAAAAGAAATACGCAGGGTAAGGAGAATTGATGGCGAAATTCACGGAAAGCGATCCTTTAAACCATTCCGAGGTGCCTGACGTTTTTATGGCGTGAGACATGATCCCGGAGCTTATTAAAATGCGACGTGAAGCCCGCCGGGCATCGCGCAGTAAATTCCCGCGGCAGCCCTGGGCTGCGGATCGGACGCTAATGAACAGGCTGTGCGTAACGCCGGGTGTCACGCTCCCAGGAGCTACGGACTGCACTGTAATAAAGATGAATAATGCAGATCCAGAGGGCTGCTGGCCTTACTCTGAAACCGCCCCCCCCCAAGAATCCCAGAATTTGCAGAATCACCCAGTGGAAGGCTGGTTCCAAAACCTGCCCAAACCTTGTACCGGTAACCCTGGACTAACACAGGCTTTGCCTCCAGCAGAGTCGGGAGGGAATTGGAGAGGTCCTCTTCCTGGAGTGGTACAGTAGTATTTCACTGCATTGAAGTTGCCCTATGGGTCAGAATCCATCAGTTCAGAATAATGGCCGATCCAGGAGAGTCGGTCCAGCTTTGAGTGGACACAAGAGATCAGAAGCGTGAGCATCTCTGACAAGCAAGCACCATTCCTTCACCTGCTAGCTCGGGGCCCAACTGATTTACAGTTGGCTGTGTTTCGGCAGTTCGTAAGGTCACCACAAAAAAAACATTTAAGCACCTTCAGCCCCTGGATGGTCCTTGCATCCTGCTCATTTGAGTCGCCATCAGAATGCTTTGTCTCCTATGTGAACAAGCCTCCACATTATAGGTACGGGAAATTAAGAGCGCCAAGAAAAGATCAGGAGTCAGAAATAGGAGAAATGGCCTCTGCAGGGGAACTCTTTGGAGAATGTAGTTCCATAAGTAGGGTTATTTACACCTGACTGGGGACACATTAACTCGACGGGGGAAATTCTATGTCTGAACAGATGGAAACGGCGCTCGCAGCGTGCCGGCTGCACCGCCGTAATGACAGACGCCCGCATGAGGAAAGGATTAGCGCCATACTTCTTAGCATTAAAATGCATGCTGTTCAGCTTAGTCCAATTGGTCATTTTCTTCCTGGCCTTCAGTCGAAGTGCGGAGCGGAGGGTTTGAAGGCAAAAAAAAAAGAAGGTATAATTGCCAACATGAAAATTAGAGCCAAAGGCATGAGTTAAATCCGCAAGGTTAATTGATTTAATATACACATTAAATACAGTGCGCGTGGGCCTGTTGTTTTGCATTAATAAGTACATTAATGGTTGGGAATCTGATACCTTTGATACTTTCGTCTGAAAATGTTCCACCGGAGGTGGAAAGGCTCGGGGTCTGTTTTGGTCTCGGGTGTGAGCTTGTAGAAGATGCAATAAAAGAAGGCTCTAGAATGGCTCGGGAGCATGGACAAGGGTCAAGTTTCGGGCTTCTCTCAATCTAATTGCGCGATTTCGCTTCTTTGTTCCCGAACGCTCTTTGTGTGGTCATCGACTAAAGTCAGTCATCAAAATCCGATGCGCCGTAAGCTTGGAAAAAGTTAACCCGTGTGCAAAATTAATTTTCAGGAACTGCAGAATATATTTTCACTCCTTTTGCAGCAAATTGTTTGGGTTTCGTCGGCGCTTAGCGCGCCCACCTACAGATATTCATCATTACTTGTTCCACGCCAGAAACAAGAATCGGATTTGAGACAACACTTTGGGTCGGGCGTAGATCCTCATGTGCACGTGTCCTCCTTAAGGAACCACGGCTGCTCAATAGAGCGACCGTTTGTCTGCAAGGCTGGGGCCTACTGGTCACACCGAAGTCTGGGCCTCTCCCGAGCCTGACTCCCTGTCCAAGCAGACTGCAACCCGGCCACCTTATCCTGGTTAAGAAGGACTACCCTCACGTCAGGGTTTGCCTCGAAATCCTCGCCCAGTTTTCCAATGGAAGAACAGTGCATCGGCGCCTGTCTGCCAGTCAGCAACAGCTGCCAGAGGGTAAGCGATCGGGCCTTAATGAAGCTGCACTGTGATGTCTGTCACATCGATTATCTATTTCAGCCCAATGCGCTAATCCGTAACCGCGTTGGCAGCCAACAAAGCAGCCTTTGATCGCACATTTAATAAAATTGCAGTATAAACGCCCGAGGACACCGGTGAGGTTTATTTTATAGGATTACTTTTTAATCAATGATTTACGGCACAACATGCACTGTCCTTTGTTTGACCGATAGTTGGCGGTGCATGGCACGCCTGGTGTGCTAGTTACTCTAGACACCAAGACCAAGAAGATGCATTTGCCATGGTTTGGTGTTGTGTTTGACGCCCTTCTTGCTTGACCTCGAGTAACGTGCTGCTACCGGGGTGCACGAAGCACGATCAGCAGAAACGGGCGCCGTAGGAGCTTCGAAACCGTGTTGCTTGTGGGAACAGAAAGCAGGTGTTCGATGCGTCGCCAAAATGCAATTGCAGATGGAAGCTACCTGGGGGCTGTCTGAAGGGTGGCTGAGGTAGGGTGACGTCAAGTAGAGCTGTCAACCTGGACAAAAATCTCGCTTAGTTCTGACTGTCAATGGCTTGGGAACCAGGAGTGTCGTGAACTGGCTTGGGCAAAACAGAGGTTTTTATGGGGTCTCAGCCAGAGTCCTTTGTGCAACTTCAGCGTTGCTGCATTGTTGCGTAACCTGGATTAAACTCACTGTAAAGCCCATGGCCGCAGATGGTACGCATTTCTGTATTGATTTCTGGCCAGAGAACATCAGATCAGCGCTTCTCTTTGAGACCGTAGCTGAAGCCAGGTCTCTGGTGGGGCTGCTAGCTGAGAGCACCGTTGGTGTTGTGGGACCGAAGGATCGTGGGAAGCCATGCCCGCAAGTGCTGTTCAAGGTGAGGGAGGGAGGAGGCTGTCCACCTCCGTCTGTCAGCGTAAGATATCGATGTACAATTCCATATTTGTGTGTACACGTGTGAGCTTCTGAACTTCTCTGCAAGCTTCACCTCTTGCTTGCACCAACGAGGATTTTTTTCCCCCCAGCATCCTCACCTGGAAAGAACAAAATGTAGTAACCAAATAATGAAATTACTGGCTCCTTTGCTTCTCCTGGGAAAATTCCACTTCCTTTCAAGCCCACCCCAAAATCAGCGTACGTGCTGGCTAATATTTTAGGGAAAATCTTGTGTGACACTGAAATTGAATGAGCAACAATAAAAAACATCATTATATGAAAAACTAATGAAAAATAATGATTTCATAAAGCAAACTTTCCATAACAGTATGCAGACCAGCTTGAGGAAGACAAAGCCTATATACCACATTTAAATAAATGAATTATTTAACAATAAAGCACAAGGGCGCCAGGGTGCTACTGAGAGGGTGGGTCTGTCGTTCCCGTAATGCACCGCGTGCATCTCAGTCTCCACCACGCAGCTGCTTGGTGTCATTTCCAAGTACGCTCTAAGTTTATTGTTTCAGACCAAACTTTGTGGGTCAGCCGGTGGATCTGCCGGCTGGATACATAAAAATCTGGTCCAGTTAATAGCAAATATTATTAATAATTCTGGATCAAATTAAAATCCAGATATGAGGGGATCGTAAAATGGCGGATGAGTGCAAACGCTTGGATCTTTTTAATATCTGATACCTTCAGCAAGTGACCACAAGGCTATATTTCACCACTAGCTTTAGGTAATCACAACCGGGTTCAAAAAGTGGCGCACAAAGCACCGGATGTCTGCAAAACACCAGATGCTGTTTTGGTGTTATTAAGCATTATCTGTCTATGTAAATCTCAATTTACCAAGCTCGCCTGTCATGCACACTTGTTTCACTGCCAGAGTTAAGAATCGGAGGTGCCAGCATGTGCCTATTCAGAGGTTTTTAATTTTGTTTCAGGCTTTTGAAGCAAAGCACTCTGTGCAGATGAACGTGATCCAAACAAAACCTTAGCTTGTTTTTTTTAATACTCATTTTATACAAACATGAACTTGGAAAGCATCTCATTCAGGTGACATGCTTGCATGCGTTTTAATTCTCTTGTTAATTTGAATGGGAAAAAAAAAACCCAGCCCAGATAAACCGGGGGGGTGGGGTTGAGGGAGGTTTAATGAAAACAGGCGCACGAGAAGATGAGGCAGGGAGGATTTGCTCGAGAAATATCTTCGCTTCTGTACCCTTGTGGTCGATGGATGGGTTTTCTTCTGCGCCGAGCAGTTCTTATGTAGTCATCGCGTCGCTTGCGTCTGGAGAGAATGCGGCCCAGCGGGAGCATCTCCGCCTTGTTTCCCTGTCACCGGCTACAGGCGTACAACATCTCCCGGCAGTGCCTGTGGAGAATCCAGCACGTCTGGAGTACGACAAGACAGGACCCGCACCGTTGTCCGTTTCACGGTCTTCACCTTGAGGAGATCCAGCAACCGGGTGACAAGACGCTACGATGAGGCCACCCCTTGCACCCGATCTTCATTCTTCCTTCCAAGGTGGAAACACAGAGGCGGGAGGGGAGCAAGTCGGATGCTTTGGTGTGAAACAAGTTTGTTTTACTGCTCTTGAGTCGTCCTTGAGCTCTATTGCTGCAGGGAACTATTTCTACTTTAGAATTAGCCTCGATGGAGAAGAATATCTATAATCACATTCCATTAAGGAAGTAGCCTTTTGTAGTGGTAATGCTGCCGGTTGAATCACAGTCTTACTTTGCACTTTCTGCTTTAAGGACTTTCCAGCCCAATGTGAACGTGAGAACTTGGGCTCAGTAACCACCGCAGATAGCGGCTGAACGATGTTTTGGACGATTGCTCATTCCCGCTGAACATTCCCGAGGGTGTCCTTGTACTCATCCCCTTCCAAATGTTTGCTTGTCGTACATCCAGGATGCGGAGAAATGGGCAGGGGCTCCTAGCGGCCGGCTGGTTGATTGACAAAGGCTTCGGTGTTAGAGCGCTTTGGCGGGACCTGCGAGGACAGCCGCCCTGAAGAAAAGGTTTCCAAAAGGTCAACTTATATATTTTCAGCAGGGTGTCCAAACTGGTTCGCGATCCCAGGTCCACGCTCATCAGGATCTGGTCCGCGAAGTAATAACGGCGGGGGAGACGACCCCGGCACCCGGTGGAAATTCGGGGTCCGTGCAGTTCAGCTCGCGGGGAAATTGCCCAGCTGCTCACGGCGGCCCTCCCGACGGCCCCCACGGAACCCCCATTAAACACTGTGTCCTTTTTCGCACAGCGAGCGCAGCCACCGAGCGCCATGGGCAGAATGCAATCTGCCTCCATTCCGCCTTAATCACGACCAGGGCGACATTTGCCCCTCGGCTGCCTTTGGTGGCAAACAGCGCGGGCCGCATCGCGGCTCAAAAACACGGTGCGGTAAGAGTGCCCCGCGTACGACTTCGCAGCAAATGCAGGAGTGCGGTTAAGGCAGCAAATATCTGTTCATATTAACGGCGAAAACACAAAAAATACCCGAGATTGTTTGTTTATTCTCTGCGGTGATGAAACATCAGTAAATATTTTGGTTCTCTGGCAACCTGTCCAGGCCCCACCTGGCTTGCTGCGTTTAGACTTGGGATTTGTTTGTAGGGTAAGGAGGTACATGAGCTCAGCAAAATGTGGTGAATAAATCACGGGACCGTTTCCAAACAGTGAGGGTGGGGCTCGATCCCGCGCAGGTCCCAGGACAGCACCGGGGCTGGACGAGGAGCAAAGAGACCAAAACTAGGCATCTAGGTTTGGCGAGCTGAGCCAAGAGGCCATTTCGCTTCGCAGCAGCCCCTATGAATGGAGGCCGTCGGTCGGTTTTTTGATTCGATGGCCAGATTGGGCTTCAGAAAAAGGGCGGTTGCGTTATCTTTTAGAAGAGACTAAGACGGACAAAAACACGGCAACGGAATCCTGCTTTTGTTTCCTTATCGCTAACAGCTACATGGTGGTGGTGGTGGTGGGGGGGCACTGGAAACAGTATGGCTGAGGAGATGGGCCTGCAATAGACCTGTTTTCAGTTTCACACTCGTATCCCAGTCACACCTCCAAGCAGGGTGTTTAGCCAGAGCCCTTTTAGAACGCACCCAGCGGGCTCGGAGAAATCTCATTCCTTACTGCCTGGTTTCCAGAAAGTTGCATCACGCGACAGCGTCGGACAATCTTGATGACATTTTAGAGCGAATCCCATTATGTCTTTTTTGTAAGATAACTTAGTCGCTCCCGCTGATAATGCCCACAGACTCAAAGGCAATTAAGTTTACTTGCGCGGTACTGTAATCCACAATATTGCTGCTCTCAGCACACTCATTTCTAAAAGATGATGCTTCTCTCCAAAGTGACTCATAATGTGAGGCTCGTACATTAAACTACATACAATTATTTCCCCATTTATGCAGCCGAGTTATTGCATCAGGGTTAGTGCACTGGTCTGGAACTGCAGCAGGTTGTGGGATTTGAACCTGTCAGCCGCAAGAAGGCAGGTATCCACCATTACACCACCTGCTGGAGCTTTGGCTGTTGAGTCTTATGCTTGAAAGTGATGTATGCAAACGTCAGCTAACCAAGCCACACGGTCGCGTTCGCCTTGTTCTCGGTCGCAGCTTCTTCGTCGCAGGTTTACAAATCTGGTCCCGGGCTCAGTCAGTGACATCTCACGGGGGTACAGGATACCCTGTGTGAAATCTCACACTGCGCAATTTCCCACTCTGCCTCATTGCGCCAAATGGTGAGAGAAGGAGCAGGGAAAACAAGGTGAATCGGGGTAAAACACAAGACTGCGGCGCTTCAGTCCTGCGTTAACACCCCTGCAGCCTCCAGAGTAGAAACTCGGAAGGAGAGAAAAGCTTCTTTCCTGTAAATATTTCATAACTCTCTTAGACAACCTCTCAGCTTTTTTTTCACCTGCTGGTTGGTGCCAGAGTGAAGTTTAACCTCCACGTGAGGTGGCCTTTAGCATCTGCGGGAAGCTACGGAAGAGTGTCATTTACATCATTGCTGTCAAATTTGGTGCGCATCCAACGGCCCCGGTAGCACGATACTTTCGAAACCCAAACAACAGAGACGTGAAGGCTGACAGAGAAGTTCTTTGTCAAAATGATTACGCCGGTGAGCTGCCTTTGTCCGCCCCGATGCTTTTACTGGCTCTGCACGGAACGGATCTGAAGACGAAATGGATTTGGTGTGAAGTTCACGTCTACTTTCAACTGCTCCCCTGGATCCTCTTCACTCAATCTGCATCCCATGTGTCCTCAGCAGAAATCCCACTCATTGCCACTAATGTTCATTTTCCCGCCTTTTTAATCTTTATGAAGAAGACTTTCGGGATCATCTCGGGATTATTCGTAAGTGAGCTACAAAGACCAGCCCGTGGCCACTAGTCACGGCGAGAAGGTGGCGCTCTTCCAGCTGCCGCCCCGCCAAAGGATTACGGGGGAGGCGGCAGAAAAGGGACGTCTGTTATGTCGCAATTTCCGTGTGCTATAAACCTTTTACTGAAGAGCTCCTCTTTCTCTAAGAACTCACAGAAGAGAATAAACCCAAAGTGACGGATTTCATACCAGCAGCAGTAGAAAATCTCTAATGAGATTACAGCGTTTGCGTCGCCGGCGTGCCAAGATGTGTTTTCATGGCGGGATTGTGTCGCAGTCCCTTGGAGCGGGCAGGTTTGAATCAATTTGCAAAGAGCAACATTCTGGGAAGGCGGACAGCCAGGGAGCACCGTGTAGGAAGCGGCTCAGTGCGGGATGTGAGGTTCCTTCCTTTTGGGAGTTGTCCTGCTGGCCCTGTTTGCCCTCGCCCCACAAACTCATTTGTTTGTTTGTTTGGTTGCCTTTCCAGTGCCCCGAGGGCTCTGCTGCCCCATGACCCGAACTGACAGGGAGGTTCTGGCAGCTCGAGCGACCGCACGACACCCTTGACCTCCCTCTCTCAGAAGCGGCAGCCTCCTGCGTGAATAACATTTCGGCATAATTGGTTCAGGCTAATGTATGTCCGCGTGTTTTTCGGTTTGTCCGTAGGATCTGGCACATTTAAAAGTGTCCAGAGATCCCAGTGGCACGGCTAACAACTCCCACTGCCTCGCCGTGTGCGGCCGTACGCCGCTTCTCTGGGCGCGTATGTTTGGAGCTGGAAGGCGTGCGAGCGTTGAATTGCGTCTGATATGGGCAGCGAGCACAATGAATAAAACTGTCCATTCAGGTGTCTGTGTAATGGTAGTTAATTACTAGTCTTACTACTACCTAACTAACTAATAGTTTAACAACCATTACTAACTACCTAGTCTAACTGCCGAATAGTTAATGGTAGTCAGCACCGCATCTCAACCTAGAAAAGTAGGAATGCTTTCTGCACGACGTTTAAAGCAGGGATCAAAGGCTTCCGTTAAAGGACATCGCAACATGTAATCCATACGTAGATGAACGAACGAACGAACGAACGAACGAATGGACGAATGAATGAATGAATTTTATTAATCCCAGAGGGAAATTTTCATGGTTGCAGCATCATACAGTCCAATGTACAATGCCACATTTGTCACAAGTTTTCCTCTCTTTATAGAATGCAGCAGAACAGACCCGCCAATAAATAATGGCGCTTCGGCCCTCCCTGTCTGGCTCGGAAAAAAAAAAAAAAGCCTGTCGTGCACAACACACAACAGCCAACATGTGATTAAATCCCGACACTTTTTAAAAAATCGTATTTTATTCCGTTTTTTCCTCTTTCTGCTCTTGACAGGTTCAATTATAGCCATCGCTGGCTGCTATAACAATGTCTACACAAAGACAAGCAGTTAAATCGGTTTTATCCGCGTTGCCGTAATTAATGTCAACATATGCCTGTACAGTATATGGTTTATTTTTAGCATTAAACTTTTACATTTGTGTATCCCTGCACACTTTTACGCGGGATTTCGCATCGAGCCGAAGTGCCTTGTTGATCCTGTTTGTCGACTAAACATCTGGCGCTTGTTTGCGATTGTTGCTTGTCATGAAGTCCCTTCCAGTTTTGTGTTTTTCCGTCCTGATTATTTTTTCTTTCCAGGGAGGAGCAAACATATGCGTCGTATATTTTGCATCAGGAATGAATTTTCGGTCGTGTGGGACAAAATGTGATGAATGCACACAATGCGAATGGGTTAATGTTCAATGTAGTGTCTCAAACTGCTATATTGGTTTAAAAAAAATGTGTGTGTGTGTGTGTGTGTGTGTCTGGTTGAATAATAAGCTGCGCTCTCGGTCAGCATTGTTTGTATTCGAGATGCCCTTTAGTCACTGTTCACTGGCTCCTGTATGCCTCTGAAAGGGTTAACTTGGTCCTCGCATGCAGTTTACTTGTTCCACCAAAGAGTCCTGCTTCTTCATCTGGTGGTCACTTGGGCCAGAAGGTCATTCTGTGACCTTTTTGTCCAGAAGAAGCCCCCTGTGGAATGCTGTAATGGGGATCAAACGATACAAAGTGGCTGTCAGCCCATGTGGCCCGATCTGGTCACCTGAGACCAGCGAGGTGTGCAAGGGCCAAGCTGCGTAGCTGTTTCCTATAGTTGGTTCTTTTTTCCCAGAATGTCGTGGGCTATGAGAAGGTCAGCTAGGGGGGGCTGGTGCATTAGACTCCACAGAAGTGCTTGGTTTGCGGGGGATACCGGACTCTAGGCCCGCTCCAGTCTTCAGCCCTGATGTTTTCGGTAAATTGGAAAAAGCTGTTTAATGCCAGCCGGCCTTTCTCATCTTTTCCAACCTCACAACCGCGATTTTTACTTTCCAGACACAGATTATATCTAGTCTTAATCCAAAGGTGTACAACACAGAAGTCAGTAACAGATGCTGTTCTATTACTGAGTCATCAATTCCAGCTCAGCCTCAGTCGTGCCTCCTTTCCCATCTCCGTTCTTTTCTCTTTCTCTGAGTTCGATGACTCCGTTGAGATGTTTGACTAAAGTCCCTCAGTCCTTCAGTTTTGTAACTCCACCTTCTGCTTTCAGAAACCAACAGGTAACAGCTGGCTTGTTGACTTGTACGCTAAAGGTTTCCAGTTTGACTCCCACTCCTGGCGCAGTTCCCTTCTTCACAGCACTTACTCTTCGCTCGTACAGTAGCGATGAGGAGGACATTCGGAAATGTCGTGGTTGGAGCTGCACCCTTGCACCCGAAGGACCAAGGTTTGAATTTCACATCCTGTTGCAATGCCCTAAGCGGGGTGCGTATCCTGAATTGATAGTGAGGCGTATCAATAAGTAAATTTTTTTCAGTTATTTTGGCAAAAGCCTCACTTAAGTAACCAATAATGAAAATCAGTGGCAGATTTAAGAAACGTTCTTTAGCCCCGTGCCTTCACTCCAGGGATGCAATGCTTTGTCTCAGAGGGTTCGCACACAAAACTGTCGCCCCACCACGGGCACTGCAGGAGCCCTCAGGACACCCGCCTGTCAATAATTTTGCTGCCTATGCCCACACTCTGCAGGAGGCCATGGGTTCCTGCCTGCTTTGTTGCCCCTTGAGGCTATGCTTGAGGAAACCCAGCACACAGAGTTTTCAGACAACCATGTCTCCTGCATGTCAGTCACTGGGCGTCTGGTTGAACAACGATCGTGACGCGAAATGACTGCCCAGGGGTGGCGGGTGAAGGCTCGCACGTGGCCAGACAGTACGAGTTTGGCAAACGATGGAAAATCAGACCTCTTTTCACATCTGTGGAGATGTTCCGTGGTGAAAGCTGAAGCACGTCACTGAAGTTAATGTAAAGGTCATTCGGGGTCAACGCCAGCACTCTGGTGACATACAAATGTATAAGTGACAGACTGTGTGGGGAACACCGTATCAGACCCTCGGCTACGGAGACCAGTGGACAAAGGAAACAATCCGGCGAGAACCCCGGTTGAATTTGTCCTGCTGTTTGATGAGCTTTGCAGGGAGATGTCAGGCTGGTTGTCTACACTCTGATTTGTGAACCAGACAAACCAATGATGTTATATAAGAGGAGACAGCGTCTCTCCACAGGGCCAAGCACTTAAGGAATGACAACCTGCAGATCTCTGGCATGCCATCGGCAGACATAAGGCTGATCGGGTGTAACAGGCAACAGTAAATTCTGCTGTCAGGTCTGCCAGCCAGGACAGGCACATCAATTCCGTATCTGTGCTCACTGCTGGTGTCACCTGTGCAGCTGCTTAATCCTTACCTGATCGAGCTCACCCTGTTATTTATAGGGAACGGCAGGGGAGCCAAGGACTCGTGTTCGAATCCCAACCCTGCTGCGATACCCTTGATCGAGGCATTCACCCGGAATCGACACCGTAAATATTACCCTGCTGTATGAAAAGGTAAAGAATTTTAGGTGGCTTAGCGCGCAACGCGAGACATCTTGGACAAAAGGTGGCAGATAAATAGTGGCTAAAAATAAAGTGTTTGGCAGCAAACCCTGGATACAAACACACCGCAAGGTTATTTGCAGTGCATTGAACAATAAACAAACAGCTTAATGTTGTTCAAGTTAATCACATTTACTCATTTGGCTGATGCTTCTCTCTAAAGCAGCTTACAGCGGTTTTCCTGTTTATGCAGCAGGGTATTTTTTATTAGCACAGCATAGGGCAGGTGTCTTCCTCAAAGGAGGCACAGGGATTCGAACCTGGGTTTTCAGAGTCCGGCGTTGGAAGCGCTACCCAACGTTACTCGGCGCCCATCTTTAGCAGTTGCGACAGCTGGAGTCACCGACCCCCCGAAAGAATGATCGAAGCGCATGAAATTGTTGAGATTCGGTGGTGTTCGCCTCCCTCGCTTGTATCTGCGTGAAGTTCAGATGCTCACATGGCGTCCACCCGGTCATCCCATGTGGCACGCACCTCCGGGGTGCCTGTAACTGCGGCAAACCGTGGAACGTGCAGCGCGAGGCGGATACGGCGTGCTGCAGGCAGACGGTGGTGATGGAAATTCCAGCAGAGAGGCGCGAGCACAAAGAGAGGCAGCGAAAACGCTAAATAAGTAAAAAAAAAACAAGCCACCTCGGGCTGCTAGCGATGTCCCAGTAACGTCTTGTGTATTAATGTCTCTCTGCTGAATTAAGGCGGAAATGTCGCGAGGACCGAGCCGTTGTGGGCCGGGGCTACGCACAGGTCACGGGGGACCCCTGAGGGTTCGACGTTGTTCCGCGGTGGGGTAACGGCCCGCGTCCCGTGTCTATGCTGTGAACACGAGCGGCAGCGCAATTGAAGGGCGCGCACCGGTGGGAGGTTCAAATATCTATTTCACACAAGGTGACTTTTTTATTGAACGCAAGGTTGAAAACACAACAGCGCGCATTTTATCGCGGGGTTTATGAATGCGCTTGCGTGTATATAAATATATTTTCGTTTCTGAGGGGACGTGAGGGAAACTCATGCTGCTTTAACTGCACTGCCTTGCTGTGCTGAATGTTAAAATGAGCCACAACTCTAAGCGTGTTCCCCTTTCCTGCTGGCAGCACTGAGGATCAACTTCCAATCTGTGCGTAAGATAACCTTAATGGAGGCCCGGCGGCATCCCTTACCTGCGACGAACACACAGTTCAGTCCCCGAGCCCATGGGATGTGCAAATCGAAGGGGCGATGCCTGCGGCACTGGGGTCCGGGCACTGTTATGAAATCAATTAATAATAACAGTCCTCTTAAATGACATTTAAATGGAGCCCGAATCCCAGTTTGACTCAGTTAAATGGCACCGAGCGCTGGGGATCCTTGGCGCAGACACCGGGAGCGAACACCGAGCCGGGGCCCTCCAGGCGTGAAGGAAAACTCATTTCCCCGCCCCTGAGGTCCGTAAACAGCGCTGCCCCTCACACGCTGTCCGAGCTGGGTGTCCCGGGCGGAGCAGGCCGGTGGCGAGCGGGCGCAAGCGTGCGCATTTCAGGGTGCAGAGCAAGGATTAAACAAATGTTTTGCTGCAGAGGCTTCAAAGGAATTTGTGCGTTTTTTTGAATATCCAGTTTTTCTTCCTGGCACGTTTTGACGTGCAGATGTTGAAAGCTGCTTCGTGTTGCGTTTCATGTCTGTCTCAAACCATCTTATCCATCTGCCGCCATGAAGGCACCGATTGTCAGTCAGCACCACCTTCTCCACAGCTGGGCAGATGCGTGAAACGTGGGCTGTGGGAGTGGTTGCCGTGATCCGCTCGCCCGCTCGCGGTTGGCGTCTTCGTCTGTGAGCGGGGCGTTCGGCTACGGTTCGAGTGACCGCCGAAGCACTCCGGTTTTCGGTCCAGCTACAGAAAACTTTGATGTGTAAAAAACCAGCACTACTGCACTGACCGCTCTGGGTTCCTCATCCGTCACACGAGCACAGCGCGCTCACGCTCATCGTGGTAAAATTTGGCCCACCGCTTTTCAGCGAGGTGAACAAACATCGGGCTTCATTTCATTTTTGCTGATATCCCAAAGCTCGCAAACCAGCTAGGTTTCGTTTCAGCTTTGTTCTCCGCAAATGGTGACGGACGGGTTTCAGCCGCTGGACGTCGCCTGGGGAGAGAAGAGGCGGACTCACGCCAGGCCTCTCCCTGGGTCGACGGTAGATGATTGGCAAACCGCGGCGGAGCGGAGACCCAGCCAATAGGTATGGAGTTCTGGCCAGCTTGGCTGCGGGGTCTCCTGAAAAATGACTTGTATTACAAATTGCATTTGCAGGAAATTTAACAGCTTTTTTTTTCGCATCACTTTGGCAAACTCCCGAAAAGTGCAAAGCAGCGTGGTCGGAGCTGCGGGGAAGGCCTATCAGCTGCAAAGCAATGAAATGGCTTTCTGCAGGCTGGCTCATTACGTCGGCCTGCCCTTATTATCCTCTTCTAGGGAATGTGCCGGATTTGAGGTCTGATGCAAAGTGGCGTTGATCCACGTACATGCGTGATACCAGTAGATGAAATCTGGCAGCGCTACTAGTAAATGGCGGACGTGTGATGCATCGCCCTAATGGAGTCAGGAAGGGCCAAGCTGCCCAAACCATTTTATCTGCAAACCAAAGAGGTGAAATAAATGTTAGATTTCTGCAGCTACTTTCATGTGTGCCAGGGCATGCTGGCGTGAACAGTAAAATTAACCTCAGTTACAGTGACATGAAAATATTAAGTAACAGAAAAAGGAACAGCAGGGGGCGTTGTGGTTAGAGACATCACCTTGCAAGGACCCAGGCTTGAAAGCCGGTTCCTTCGATCAAGGTACACGGATCGGCTTCAGTAATAAATACCTGTATAAATGGGTAAATCACGGTGAGCAGCTTAGTGCACAAACCAAGCAGTGTAAGTTGTTTCCTGCAAAAGTGTGAACCAAATGAACAAATAATAAAAAAAAAATCAGCGTGTAAGGACAAAGCTCACAGCCCCACCGATGTGGGAAACCAGCCAGGATATCATGGAAGTCAAGAGGGCTTTTAAAATTTGTGGCTTTTTAAACACCTCCCCTCCCTTTTTGTGCTTCTCAAAGTTTCTTCCGGTGGGCAGACGCTAAGTTTGGAGTGGCAAACGGCCAACGAGGCCGTAGTCCAAGCAGACTTATGGCGGCGACCTCTTAAGCAAACCAAGGGTAAGTGCAAATCGATAGAAAAGCGCTTAAAATAGACAAGACAGGAGTGCGGTCGCTACCCCGCCACTGGAAGGCTGCCGCCGCTTATAGCACCATGCTGCTCCTTGCTGCCACCACCCCCTGCTTCCTTCATTTTTGTGCACCGTGGTTAATGGCCCCATCGAATGTAAATGAGCTCCTTTCCGAAACCCTGCGAATGGATCTCGGTAGCGTTTTTAAACGCTGCTTTCTTTTCTAGCCAGATCATCTGAGTCGAGTTGTGTTTTGCCGTTTAATGTCCTCGCGGCAGAATTCATAAGCGCGTTGATATGGAGACGCTTACAGGTGTGGGGTCTGCTGATAGCCACGCGCCTCAGCGGGCCTTCGAGTCGCCGCTGCCTGGCGAGTGTTTGGCTTGGATAAGTGGGCAGATTTTCCACACACTCTTGGACAACCTTATCTGTTTTTCTAGTAAATTGTTATGAGGGTCTCTGGAGCAGAGAGGCTCCTCTGGCAGCTGACTGTCCAAGGGCAAAGCAAAGGCCAAGTTATCTTTGCGCTTCATGCTACATTTCACGTCGCCCGCCCGCCGGTGTTTAGCCCCCTGCTTAGCGACGATGGCGGAAGTCAAAGCAGAATGATGGGTGCTTGCAGACCACGCTTATGTGTGGGTCACGGCGCGACTGCTTTCGTCCCTCGGAGCGTGTTTAGGAGGCGCCGGGCCAACCTCGAGCGCGGCGTCCTTGGTTGTCCGTCGGTGGCCTGACCATCGGCTGCGTGGAAACCTACCCGCCCTGCGGTCTCCGTTGAGGTCGATGCGTTTCGAGACGCGGAGGGACCTTCCTCGGCTGAGGCCGGCATTCATTTTTTCCGGTTATTCAGTCAGCAAGGCCCTCAAAACCAATTTATTCCCAGACAATTTGCCTCGTGCTGGAGGATGGCGCCTCCTCTGATTATAGAGCCTCCTCCACTTTGCTATTTGCTGTTTCTATTTTAATCGTGTCATTTGTCTTCAGACGCCTCGGCTGTCACCTTAAACAAATGAAAAGGAAAGCCCACTTTTCTTGCTCCCGCCCCTCCCTTCATTTATTTACGGCGTATTGAGTTGACTGAACCGGCAGACACCGCGGCCGGGAGGTGCTCTGCGCATGCACGTTGCTTTATTATTCAAGAGCAGATATTAAACAGAACCACTGGGGCACATCTGAAATCCAAAGAATTGTTTCCATGGTGATTTGGGGAAAAGAGTCAACCAAAGGCGAACCAACAGGACAGTATAAATAAAGTGGCAAACTTTTCAAAGTTAACAAGGCACTGTGGGAATACCGTCTCTCTGGCAGCGTGCTGCAATA
Source organism: Heterotis niloticus (assembly GCA_018136845.1). Taxonomy (NCBI): domain Eukaryota; kingdom Metazoa; phylum Chordata; class Actinopteri; order Osteoglossiformes; family Osteoglossidae; genus Heterotis; species Heterotis niloticus. The sequence continues at coordinate 28,949,278 of CM030893.1, forward strand.
GCACCCTCGATGTTTTCATCGTACGAGAGGAAGATGTCGACTAGCGAAATATTGGCTTCGTGATAGTTCATTTGTCCGTGTCACTGTGAAAAAGTGCGAGTTTAAACCACTTCTTCCGCCTTTTTTTTTTTCTTTCTCCCAAACATAAACTTCCCGGACGCCAAGCTTTTCTCCGTTTTGAGGGGCTGCTCGTGGAGAACAAGCTCTCGGCGTCTCGCTGTAGCTGCGGCGTATGAGAGATCGAGTACCTTGGTGGATTGACAATTTTAAGGAAGAGCCATTCACCCGTGACACTTCAAAGAAGGTCAAATGTATTTATTCGAAAATCTAATAAATTCCAGCTCTGTGGTTGGCTCTTTGCTGCCGTGCCCCTCTGAATATCAAGGTGAACCTTCCCCCTTGATGTGCTTCCAGAGAAAGGTGTCCTCCTAACGGCAAAGACTCACAGGCCATGAAGAACAAAGCCGGATCTTTCTGCAGAGGCAATGGGGGGGCCCGGAGGCCCCTGCAGCAATATTTTTCATTTGACAGCCGGTGGGGGGGTGGACATGTTGGAGTGAAGCGGCTCCATCACAGTGTCCATCCCCCTGTCGCTTGGGCCTCCCCACGCTCCGGCGCGGACGGACAAAAACACCCTTTGGCAAAGGAAAAGGGGAAATTAGTTGGGGACAAATGTTTCTGTCGTCCACCATTTCTGCTGTCCTTGTGACCATCGAACTCGGTGGAAAATGAAGCTCTCTCCTTTTTTTTTTTTTTGCAGCACATTGAACCCCTGCCGTTTTACACCCAACCCGCGTTCTAAATGTATGAATCCCTGTAAGCAGTATAGCCACAAATTCAATTCAATTCAAATTTGAATCTAACTCTACAATGCAGTAAATATTCAAATTTAACTTTGTAAGTCACCTTGGATGAAGGTGTCAGCTGAAAGTAAACGTATTACGGCGGATGAGTGTTTATCTGGAGGGGATGAGTAAACGCTGACTTCCACCCTGGAAATGCACTCGCCCTGGAGAGAAGAGAAGTGGAGAAAATGGCAAGTCCTGACAGTGCTGTTATTTTCCAGCTGATGGCGAAAAGTGAGTTTATTCTCCTTCAGCTGTCTGCCAGCTTGGATGGCATCTCGTGCCCATGTGCGTTGAGGGAATTGAGCCCCGGCGATAGAGGGTGCGGAAAGGGCATGGTCCTAGCGGTCAGCTCGCGAGCGCCCAGGGCTTTTCCAGCTCCTGGCCATGCTGTTTATGAAGCTGCTTAACTTTTGTGGGTTTTTGGTATTCCCCACGTATCTAGCAACGTGAATTATTTACAGCTTTGCCATGGAAACCCGTTTGGTTCAAAGCGAACACGTGCAAGGCTGGGGAGGATCGATCGTCACGGACTTATGAAGCAGCTGACAAACACACGTCGGTCCCCAGGAATACATTGTTTTGTTGTTCCTACCGCGGTCGGCGAGCGTTCGACAAGTCCTGGAGGATTTTGCGTGTGGGTGCGCGTGAACAATGCGCTTATTTGCGAATGCGTGTATGTATTAACACCGGCATAACCTCCAGGGCGCCCCCTTCAGGTGCAGCTGTTTAAAGCATCTGGCAACCAGGCGCTGCTTCCTATCATAATGCACTTGAGAGGCTCCATCCTGGGCCAACGACGATGGAAGATTATTATTATACATTTAAAAGTACTAATGTCAACAATTAAGTGTTTTGAAATAAGCCAAATGAAAACAAATGCTTGGATTGATGGTTTGCTCTAGGCTTTATTAGGAATATTAAGAGAGAGGGTAAACCATCTCTTTGCAGCGTGAAACAGATCAATCTCGGGTAATGATGGCATCCTTGGAGTCAGGGAGCGGAGTTGTTTTTTTCTCTATTGTGCAAACCATGGGATTTCAGAGGGAGGACAACTCATATAGCAGATTTTCCCTAGAGAAGCTTATTGATTTCCTATCTTCCCCAAGTCAAACTAAATGCCCTACAGTACAAGGCTACAGTACAAGGAAATGATCTTTGTAATTTTGCTGACGTTTCTCGTGTATTCTTGAACACTGTGATTTTATTCAGATGTCCACAAGAATATCGTGCGCGCAGAATGACAGGCAGATTCGGCTACCTCGCGGTCTACGAACGTTGATAAAAATAGAGCACAGGGGATCGAATTGCCTCTTCGTACCCACTTTGAGCAGTCGCTGCATTTGATGCTGGACGCCGAAAACTCCAGCAGCTGCGCACGGTTCCTGGGCCAGAGGGCCGTTGTTGAAGAAAACGCCGGTTCCCTCGTGTGACAATGTGACATGAGGCGGGCCTGCAAGACGACATGATGTCTGTTATTGTCGTATGCCCGCAGCCAGGCTTCCGGGAAAGTCTCGGGCCTGACCGAGATGCGCCGCTATCCTCAGCTATGTCTCATTTAACTTTAATATGTATGTGACTATGGTTATTATCCACAGGCCAATTTCAATAATTTATTTAAACACTCTTCCTGTTAAAATGGATCCGTAAATTAATTCGCAAGTTTTGAACACATGAATAGTTTAACCGCCAAATGACAAAAATATTTGGCCCCTGCTGAACTGGGTCAGGTCTGCCGGTTAAATGCTGCGTGGCATTTCTGAGTGATGACACACCGAGGGGTTAAGTGCGGCTCGACAAATCAGGTCATGACTAAAATATTAGTCGAGACTGCATTTGCGGGAGACGGACCGAAGGACAGTCGGACGCCGGATCCGACACTCGGCCCAGACGTTTTTACTCGGTGTGACCGTTTTGCCCACTTATTATGGAAGCGTTCGCAAGGTAATTGCTTTCAACGTCACCCCCGGCCAGGAAGGGATGTAGAGGGGATACGCGGAGTCTGGAAAGGTCCTGATGTGCGAGCACATTGTGAGCCACGAGTGACATTGTTTTCCGATACAGGTTGCGTTTGATCACTTTGATTAATTGGCAATTGATAGGTAATCGCATAATGCTGCGGTGACCGTGACCGAGGCAGGAGCGCTAACTTGGCTTCATTAGACAGAGAGGCGATTTGGCACAGGTGAGACAGGCGGTCAGCCTGTTGAATCGGAGGCAATTTTTCATCAAGGGAACGTCGCCTCTGTGCCAGGGGCGTGCGGGAAATGGCACTGAGTCATGATTAATGGGGGGCCGAGATGGACTGAAAGGTACAGGACCCTACAGTCTGGTCCATTAAGACACCGGTACCGCCCCATGAACACTGTTGGGCAAAGCTCACGCTGCCAGGGCATGTTTTTTTGCTTTGTTGCCATGCATGTTATTCATGTCCAAATGGTGGTTATCTATAGATAGATAGATTTGTGCAGTTTTGCTAATAATAATAGAGAGGACACCTCACAACTCCTGGCCAGTTAATATCTATCTATCTATCTATCTATCTATCTATCTATCTATCTATCTATCTACACTGTCTGGCCAAAAAAAAGTCACCACCTGGATTTAACTTGGTGTTATGATGTGGGGTTGCTTCAGTCGCTCAGGTCTAGGTTCAGCAATGTTATGTGCCCGAAAAATGAGGTGAGCCGACTACCTGAATATACCGAATGGCCAAGTTTTTCCATCATTGGATTTTTTCTTCCAAGATGACAATGCCAGGATTCGTGGGGCTCAAATTGTGAAAGAGTGCTTCAGGGAGCATGAGAGAGACATCATTTTCACACATGGATTGGCCACCACAGAGTCCAGACCTTAACCCCATCGAGAATCTTTGGGATGTGCTGGAGAAGACTTTGCGCAGCGGTCCGACTCTCCCATCACCGATACGAGATCTTGGCAAAAAATGAATGCAACTCTGGATGGAAATAAATGTTGTTGTGACATTGCATAAGCATGATGCCACGGCGAATGCGTGCCGTCATCAAAGCTAAAGGCGGTCCAACCAAATATTAGAGCGTGTCACCTTTTTTTGTCCGGGCAGCGTATCTATCATTTGTTCATCTGTCTAGCTGTCTGTCCTCTATTTTCTGACACCCTGCGGTGGACTCATGATGATTCTGCTAGTCCTCCTTCCCTCCTTCCTTGTCTGCTAGTTTGCTGTGCTCCGCCTGAGTGGGCTGTGTGGACTGTGTGCTCTCCGGGGAGATGGCATTTGAAAAAACACCATCGGGTAAAAAAAGAGTGGGAATCGGCTGGGGGAGGGAGTCTGTGCTGGGGGGTCGGGGCAGTACTGTGGCCCCTGTTCATCAGCAGGGAGAGGACAAAAGATGAACAAAGGTTAATGATGCCATAATGTAGCATCAAATGAATATATTTTAACCAATCTTTTCTTTTCATTGGATTTTTCTGCCTCTAACTTTTGTCCTTCTTCTTGTCCTTTTCCCAAGGGCACCATGTAGCGAGTGCCTTCACAGCCATAGCCTGAGAATTTGACATTGACTTTGGGAGCCCTGGGGAATGAGGGCAGGTGGAAGTCATGCTGCCCACGGAGGTAGATTGGGGCGTTGGCCATCGGCTACTCCTGGCCACCTTTTTGTCCATAAACCGATTCAATGGTTCAATTAGCCACGAAAAAAGGACCGGCTTCAAATTGGTGTCTTGCAGACACAGAATGCGTCCATTACAGCAGTTGCTATGGAAATGATGCCAACCCCTTGGTGATCTCCATAGATCTGGTGGCCTCCTTTATTTCTTGTGTTTTGTCAGCTGACAATTCAGGGGTGAGTTTCTCAATCTTTCATCATGCCATTTTCTAAGCCATTTACTCACTTATGTGTTTAAAAAGATAAGCTATATATCATCCGGAATAAATACTTTTTTTTTCTATTTGCAATTCATTAGGTATTTGTGTCCTGGAAGTGTAACCGGGCTCTTGAACAGCACCAGGCAGAAAAAATGGATGGTTGTCAGTACAACCGGCGCAAGTAAAAATCGATCAGCTTTAGAAGCCTGCAAATTTTCTTTGACACTTTTGTTTGCATTGCATGTAAATTAAATTAAAACAGGAATGCTCAAGTAATATTACTATTATTTACAACAATAAGCTTGTCAAAGTAGTTTCTTCAATTTTAAGTGCTGGGAACTCATAAAAACAACCTAGTAAAAGCGGCGTTCGGGCCTCCGTGCAGTCGCTGGTTAGCTGCTGAGGATTTTGAAATTCACTGCCTTATCAGGCAGTTTTGACCAAAGGGACTAAGAATGTTAGGTTAATAAGTTCAACTCATTATAATGATTTAAACATTTGGGTAATTTTTACTGCATCGCTTTGACCGAGCGTACAGAGAAGGGATTGAAACTTGAGGTCTACTGAGTGCAAGGTGATGGTTCTCACCGCTACGTCAACTCGCTTGCTGCTACTTGCCCGCACTTGGGACCTTGTTCTCCTCCTCAACACATAAAATTTGTAAATTTGACACTATTTTCACCTTGGACTTCCATGAAAATGACACAGAAAGAAAATTAATATGAAACAAGTTGAAATGGATCGCTTAGTACCCGCTATGCTTGAAATGTCCTTTTCTGGAATATTTTGCAAACATGCACAGGGCACGATGAGCCATAGACAACAGTAAATCGCATTAAAACATTTGCCGATAACAGGAGGTCACGTATCGGCCTTGTTGGAATCCACTTCTCCAAGGAACAGTTCTCCTTCGAATGCCGTGAGCATAATTGCACGGTCTGCATCTTCTGTAGACAGCATTCATGAACTTTGACAGCAAACCCTGCAACTTTGTTTTCCTGCAGGGAAGTGTTTGCCTGAGTTGTCCGCACCGTTGCGGGGAGACGCTCATTTGTGTTGCGGACCGCTGGCGATGTTTTTGTCCTTTGGAACAAAAATAGAGCGTTTGTCTCAGCGTGATGCTTAATATAGCTTGGTGGATGGCGAAAGAGACGAGCAGTAAAGGCTGATGGACCTGGATCCTGCGGCGGTCCGTCCTCCAGCACGAAGCCCCCAGCTCCTGGGTCCCCGCACGCACGCGCACACACACACACACACACACACACACACACAAACACGCTCCTGCATGCAGGCCCGTTTAACAGAGATGCGTGACAGCGGCACAGCCTTTGCTGCTTAAACCCACACTTAACAGAACAATGGCTTCAACGGTAGGGAGGAGGGGCAGCCGCTTCTGCCCATTCAAATGCGGATCAAAACGCGATGCTGACAATCGCTAACCGATGCCGGCGTCTCGATGAGCCACCCTGTTAATTACGAAATGCCGTGAATAAGAGCTCCGATTACAAAAAAAGAGGTGGGAATGAATCTGCCCTCTATTTCCTTGACAGGTTGTCATTAATACGAGGGCACGTGTGTGTTGAATTAATACACCGCCAGGCCAGGCGAGCTGCTATCCGCGCCCTCTCTAGATTAAATAGCACCGATGTTTAATTCAGGCCGCATCTGAGTCGCCACGGAGTCCGTTGTCCGCTGTGATTAGTCCTGGAGGCCGCTGACACGAGGGTCGGGATGCGGGGGTCAGACAAAGTTGAGGTTCGACTGGCTTCCGCTCACGACCCCTGACCCCTTCCCTCCTGTGCGATGGAGGTGACGCTGTCCTGCCCTGTGTCTTGTTCTATTACTGCTGCAACACCGCCTATGCAGGAGCATGCTGTGGGGTAGTAGCGTGCACGGCACAGGCCCGAGCTCTTCCTTTGAGGTGCCCCAACACCCAACCTGAGCCTGGTAACTCTTGGCCCTTCCTTCCAAGCACCTGCAGCATCGCCATCCAGGGTGTGGGAGCACGATATGCTGCCCCCTCACAGGTGGGGATCAGAGGACACCTGCTGTCTGCAGCTAGTTTATGCTCCTGAGAGAGTGAGATGGTCCTGGGGTCTCCTGGAGTGTGGGGCTCTTGAGAAAGCCATCTGCAAGCGCAGATCGCTTCTGAAGAGATCATTCATCAATGTGACCACGGTGCTCCGTCTCCAGCCCCTTCGGAGAAGCTCTGGAGGAGTGGAGTGATAGGACAGTCTTTTCGCATGCATGTGCACATGCAGGGTTACCTGTCGGTCACATCTGTCCAACTTACATTTTTAGCGAGACGAGGCTTTCGACATAACAGGGGTTTGTCAGTATGGTGAGAGACAGATAATCCACAGTTTATACACCAATATATACAGGGGTGCACGTGTGTGCGCACACGCGTTGTGTGTGTGTCTGGGATGTTGCTTACTGAACACCAGCTAACAGTCTGGCTAAAGTGCTCACTAAACTGTGTGATTTCTTGCTGGGCTTCTTTCTTTCTTTGAAGGGTTATTGCTATGCACAGATATACAAAGATCTCTCTCTGCTGTTCGGCTCTCAGACAAAACAGCCTAACATTTTGCTGCAAAATGATAGAATCAGGATAGACTCCATACTGCACCATAGACAATCGACGACGTGACTGTAGAAGACTTCTGCTTCAGCGAGGGGAGGTGGGGGTGCTGGAAGTCGCGAGCCTACGTCAGATTGTTAGTATGGAATCAGAGGGCATGCTTGGCTGCGAGTGGTGACACAACGGGGTAGAATTGCATGGGGTGTTGACATGTTCAATGCATAGCAAGGATGAGAGGCGAGGTTGGGGGAAATAGCGCGATGGGAAATCTATTCTGCCACAGCATGTGCCAAGATGCCAGATTGGGGGCATAACAGGGGGTGAGGTAATGGCGTAAGACTGTACATCAAAGTACAGTCACTTAATCCAGTCCCCCTGTTTTTGTGGTCGCACATTGTACAGCAGCTGCACGAAGAATGGATAAGAATCCAAATGTATTTATGATAGAAAATGTAAGGAAAGTTTACAGAGCAGCTAGGAGATGAGCAAGAGATTCAGATTTCAATGTTTTAAGACCTTTCTTGAATGTTGAGAGGGATTTGGCAGTTCGGTGAAAAAGGGGGAGCTTATTGCACCACACTGGAGTCAAAACGAAGAACCTTTGGGCTTTTTATTTTGGACCTTATCTTCAGCGGTCAGAGATGGAGGGCTGTAGTGCTCTTGCTGGTATGTAGTGAGTGATCAGGTACACATATACAGTACACATGCATAAGCACATACCATACATTTATAAAAATATGTGCTTGGGGTGGTGGAGGAATAAAAATAGGACTCACGTCAGACTGTTTCCAAGAAAGCCCGCTTGAAGAGCAGTATTATAAAACACAACAAAATATGCAAAATGTGTTAAATAAATGCTTAAGCTAACAGGATTCCAGTGCCAGCAACTACTTCATTGCTTCCGATTTAAATAAATCAATCTGAACTAAGCAGATCTTCAAGTTCAGGGACTTGAACAGGACAAAGTCTGTCAGCTACTGTTTACTGCAGGCCACAAGCAAACATCCTCACTGGTCTGACCACTGGTGTCCATGGAGAGCTCGAACCCTGACATCTCCCAGACTGCCAGCTGTCTCTTTTCCTGCTCTAATGTTAATGATATAACTGTCAGTGAGTAAACAGGACCCAAACAGGGTTGTAGTTCATGCCAAGGTCTATTTTTTTGCTCTTGGTCCTCCATTCGTGCCCTTTCGCTTGTTCCACGCTCATATGTATCTACGTGTCAATATACACAGCATCTTCTTCTTCTTCTTTCGGCCGCTCCCGTTAGGGGTCGCCACAGCGGATCAAAAGCTTCCACTTCCTCCTGTCCTCTGCATCTCTCCAATATACACAGCATATACACGTATATTTATTCAGCATATTTATGCACAAAACGCTTTCTGTATATGCAAAATTCTTTCTTACTAATGGCATCGATTTTTTTCCCCCATGCTTTAAGACTCAGGCCAAGATAAAATCCCAACTTTACATGAGCCAAAAGCAGGTTCCCGGGTTCTTAAAAGAAGCAGCAAATCCAACGTTTTTTTTTTTCCCCCTGCCGATCAGAAGAGCCCGAAAATATCCCAAGTGGATTTTCTGCATGAGAAACCAAAGCGAATGACCCAGGCTGGATGAATGTAGGAGAAGAGGCCGCTCCGCACGTTGAGCGCGGCCCGGGAAGCTGCCGCTGGTTAAGAACCGGGACTTAAGGAGCCACAAAGTTATGACAAGAGGAAAAAAAAAAAACTTTCTTTGCAAAAGTTTACACATTCTAATTGCTCTTTTGGTGCAGCTATTAAACCGAGAGGCATCAACATTAATCGCAACAAACCCAATTATATTTTCATGTAAGGCCTGGTTATTTTTAACCGTTGCCGGGGACCTCTTAACAGGGAAGCCATGCATTTTAATCAGCTGCATCCTGGTCACGATTAGCGGAGCAGTGCTAATGCTGGCTACAGGAGTCACAAGCCATTTCTTCATTAAGCGCAAGAAGCTTTCATTCGTGCTGCTGGGTGAAGAAGGATAGAAAGGATCGTGCGACGGTTTGCGTCGGAGGTATTACCGCCAACTTTGACGGATGACGTGCGGCGAGGCCCTTCGGATAGGCAGGCAGCCGCGCGCCGGGCAGGCGAACCCCCGGCTCTTTCTCTCATTACTCCGACATTAGGTGCTGCACGTTCTCCAAAGTGCTTTCCCCATGAATAAGAAATTAGCAACAAATTGACAAATGATCCCACACTTGCACCAGACAAGGACTTGGAAAGCAACGTTACGGATGAGACAAGGCTCTTCAGCCTGTCTTTCTTGTTTGGATATTTAATAACTCTGCGTTGGTGGCATTTTATTGACTGCCACCTTCGGTTTATCTAAAGTCCTGCGCGGCAACACGCGACCGGGGAGCTTTTTCCAGACCTCCGCCACCGTTTGTGCTAAAGAATGCTTTCCTCCTTCTCGTGGAAACCAGTCCATGACTAATTTCCAGATGGCGTTCCCTCTCTGCAATGCCGCCTTGCCGTATGTGCATGTTCGCGCTCGTATGGATAGAGGTGACGTCGGCCTCGACCGCAGCGGACTGAGATGGTTTTGCGAAAATCAAACCGGCGCTAAGTCTGACCGGCGATCCCAGGGAACGCACTGGGTCCCCCGGGACCTGCGGACGCCCGTAGAGATCTGTGTGATTAACGGAAATCTTTGCGCCGCAGACCAACATGGACAGCTTCACTTAGCGGTTAGATATGAGCTCGATAGCGCCCATGCGTCTCACGAGTCCTTCACAGGATGCGCTGTCCTGTCAGATCGCCGCTGAGCTGAGGTTCTGCAGTGAAGGAAACCGGAGCGCTGGAAATGTGCTAATGAGACAGATGCCCGAAAACCGCACGTCAGCCATCGCTGCCGCTGCTTGACCACATCTGCTTAATATTGGTGCGCCCACCCCACCCCACATCCGCCTCGCCCGCATGTGCTAAACATGCACCGTGAAATTAAACGCGAAGTCTGCATACGGGCGTGCGCGGGCCGCTCTGGAGAGCTATTCACTCACTGTCTGTGATCATTTTCCTCCTGCATGCATTTTTCATATTTTTCATATTCTGAGTGTGATTGAAATGAGGTGCTCTCCCTCCCACCCCCCGCCACAACCTGAGCGAGGCCTGCTTCTGTTAGCAGCCTTCCTCCGACTGAATTCAAGACCCCCCGTTGCCGCCAACCCTCATACCTTGCGGTTTGCTGCGGATGATGATGTAAGTCACCCTTCGAAAAAATAAATAAACAAACAAACAAAACTGCAGGCATAATAAATGTTGGAATGAAGGGAAAAAGTGCCTCTGTCCAGCGAAATTTGAATCTTTAGTGCACGAAAGCCTGAATGATAAATGTATGCATTTTGTGGAAAGCCAGCAATGTGGTGCTAAGGAATGAAGCGGTCTATAGAAATCTCAGGAGGATTAAGTGGCGACACCCCTGTCCCCCACAGTACCCTCTACCCCTCCTCCGGGTGTGTACCTTGGGGCGAGTGAACGCCGACGGGGACCGGGAGCTCCGAATTTTGCGGCCGGCGTGCAATTTATTATTGTTACCTCGCCCCGAAATTGCCCCGAAGAAAGGCATTAGCTGCGCACTTTGCCGACAACCAGGCGCTTCATAGGTGCAGCCACGGGGTCGTACACGGGGAAGGGACGGCGGGCCTCTCGGTGCCACGCATGTGCACGCAGGGCAGACATGTTGAAGCCACGGAATAATTAGCATAGCAGCAAGTTGCTGCAGAAGTGGAGCATAGGTGGGAAGCACTGAGCTGAATAAAAACTGGGCACTTTGCAGGGCTCTGTGTTTTCCCTCATTTTTCACCCTCCCTGCTCGGTAATGGAGCGGACGTGCATGCTTTGTGCACGTGTTGGGTTCTGTTGGTCAACGATCGGCCCCGCGTCGCTAAAATTGTGCGACGGTTTGGTTCCAAGCCCATCGACGGCTCTCATGATGTTTTCTACTGCCGGTTAACTAAAGGGAATCAGAAACCTGCTGCTCACCAGCCGCAGTGTCATTGCACGATGAAGGTAAAACGTACTTTAATGCAAAGTCGTGTATTATTTGTTTAGATGATGTTTTTTCTACAAAGCGACTTACCTGTTTACACACTTGGGTAGTTTTTACCTGGAAAATTCAGGGCGAGTGCCTTTTATGAGAGCATTACAGCAGCAGGTGGGACTGAGACCTGGGTCCTCCTAGCTTAAGGGTGTTGGTGCTAACCCCTAGACCACTTGTTGCCCTTGCATGGCCCCTACATATGTTTGTAGGTTTAGCAGTGCTTTAGTCTGCCATGATTGTCATGCTCAGTCAGTTCATACTGTGCATGACCTGAGAAGATGGTGGGAATAACCTTAATGGCTGAGTTTTTAAGATCCTGTTTTTTAGCAGTGAATAACATGAGCTGCGTTTCTCCGAGGCTGCCACACATTAAATGGCCTCTGACGGCTGGCAGTCAGATACTTGCTTTTTCTGCGCTCTCTGCTTTTCTGGAGAGGGAAGCAGTCATTTGGAAAAAAATACAGGAGAAGAAAAATTATAGGAACCGAGCTGTAAATTTTCACACTGTTTGGACTTTGGTTAAATGAAACAAATACAGACATTTTCGCAGGAAGAGTCTGAATAGGGCAGTTAATGACTTGATCCACAAAAAAGGGAAATGATTTGCGCTCCCCGAGTCCCGCAGATGGATGTCAGTTGTGTGCGGTAGGATCGGTGCAGGGTTACACACCAAGTACCGTTGACCGAAGGTGTGTTAAGTCAATTGGACGTGCTCGACTGATATTTCTGTGGATAGATGGAGGAGAATTACTCTTTTCTCATTGATATTTAGTTTTACTGAGCATTGCATAGCAGATATTTCATCCAAGCTTTGGGTCGAGTTGAGCGGTTGAAGCACAACAGGATAACTTTAACGCTGACCGGCCCATCCTGTTTCCCGCATGACGCTCAGGGCCCACGTAACCCTTACGAGGCCGCTTATGTATTCAGCTCACCTCTCTGTTGAGAAGCAGACCTGGGCAGACTGTGACCTGTAACCTTTGGAGTACTTGTCACCTTTTGCTAGGTCCTTTCCATCCTCCTTGCTCTCGCTTCGTCACCCCCCCGTGTTTGTTTGAGACCATGCTCCGTGCACCTGTCAGCTAGCGGTGCACCCCGAACCTCTGTCATTGTCATTCCAGAAGCACGGCAGGGACGCAGAGCCGGATTTGCCGTGCCTATCCCTGGCGGATAAGCTGAGAAATCCCATCAAACCAACCATATTTCCCAAGCCAATCCACTTTCCTAATGGATGTGCCTTTTCTGGAACCGGGGGGGCGGGTACGCCCTTTCAGGTGTTTCCAGGAATGCTCTTTAAGTGCCACAGTAGTTTTTTAAAAATTGCTCCAGTCATACAACACAGGCACACCCACTCTGTGCTCCCCCGACAGACGTTCGCAGGAAATCGCCAAAGGAGTTTGATCTGGAGAATAAAATAACAACAAAAAAAGATATACTTGTACCGTGGGTGTTTTGTACCTTCATAATAGCTCTCCCAAATGTGACATTAATAGGCTGTGTTTGTGTCACCCGATCACCGACAGGCCTGGGGTTTGGACTGTCAGACTCTTTGGATCCCATTACTGCCAAAAAAAGAATTTAACTGCCTAGCTCTTGACCCTCTGCCCGTTCTGTCATGTCGAGCTGAGTTTGGCCAATTACGGGAGAGGATATTATCGTGTGGTGACAAACATGCTAACCCTCAGCCATGTTGGGGGCTGTTCTTGTCTTTTTGTTTGTGCGCTCCGCATCCTGGAGCCCGATTACCATAATATGCCAACGTGTGAGGAGCAGAAGTAGTCTGATAAGGAGCAGAGGTACCCTGGTATGAGCTAGATTCCCTTTAAAGAGCACAGATCAGAGGCTTAAGTGAATTATGTATAAACCGTTCCTTGTCTTCCCCTTTTTCTCACTCCGTTTTATCTTCGCCGGATCGCTTTGTATCTGCATCGGTTTCTGAGGTGAATCCTGCAGTGGCCTGGATTAGCTGCCGAGGGCGAGACCCTGTAATTGGAACTATGTTGCTTGTGCGATGTCTGTAATCCCTCCCTCCCCATCTTGTTTGTTCTATTCGGACCCCGTGGCACATCCAGATGTAGGCTGACAGCCATCGTTTACCCGAAAGTGGAATGACAAGCCAATGACTGGGGGCGGAGGAAGAATAAAAGGGAGCGGAGGTCTGATCGGAGAGTAAAGCCAAAGTGCTGCCCATAGCAACCTTATTGCCAGGTGCCGGGTAGCTGGTGTGGTCTCAGAGAGCAAGAGAGAAGGAGCGAGGCCGTGGATCAATGTCCTTCAAGTTCACGTAGAAGCAGGTGTGCTATGGCGATGCTTCCTCACCCCGCCCAGGCGACAGGGCTGCTCGGTAGTATGCAGGACCATCGGACCCCCGGGCTGTTCACACCGAAATCAATCGGTGATTCTCAGTGCTGGCGCTTTGTTCACGCTGACGTCCAAGCCCGGCGTCGCTCTTATTCCCTGCCACCTTCTGGTGATCGGTTGGCACACGGAACACCTGGTTGAGAAGGTGTTGGCTCACGAGGACCACTGATCCGGTGACACGCGAGTCCTTCTTTCACAGCCGAATACATCAGCACGATGGAGCCGGCGAAGGGCTCTGACAGGCCAATAACGCGACAAATAGATGAGGGACGCACAAACCCGTAAAGCAATACAAATTTCACCAGCATCAAAGGAACTGCGAGGCCACATGTTTATCAAATAATTCATTTTGCGCCGTGCACTTCAAATGCAGCCTGTTTAATTCCATAGCCCAGAACCACTATTTCTACAGAGGAAAAAGTAAACTAAATGATCTTCCTTTCTGGCGGCATTATTAAAAATGTAAAGCAGTCTAAATAAAGCATGACATTGTGCTGTCTGCCATCAGGGTGGTGGAGATGAGATTCTGCGCTGATGTAAGATTTGCGGGGTGGATCCGTAGAAGGGGGGTACGGGTGTGTTGCTACTGGGACGTTTCCATGTCAACCATAATCCCCTGCCAGTTTTTTTTTTTTTCACACTGCAAAAAAAAAAAAAAAAAAAAATCACTCACGTGATGTTGAAAGAAAGCGCCGGCTTGGCCGAATCGGGTTGGAAGTATGAAAATATGTGGGGTTTAATATATTTTTTAATAAAGCTTTGTAAATAAATATGCTGTTTTATTTCTTAGGGTTGTGAAATTTTACCATTCATTTTGTGTGGTATTTGCAGACAAGCAGATATTTTTGGCAGGGCACTGGTAGTGGGGACTGCATCACAGACGTTGCTGGGCTCATGTGGAGAAATGTTCCCCGCGATTAAGGAGAGATCTTTAAAGCGAGCAAGTGACAAACAGCTTTCCATTACGGGCCATGATTGTGGCGCTCAAAGCAAAGGCCATCTGTTTCCGCTCCTGCTTGAAATGCAGCACATTAAGGTGCACCGCCTTGGACTGGATTAATGTGGACCTGGAACCTGCTTAGGAAAGCTCGAGCGCTGTGGTCCTGCCTGGAGCACAAGGAACAAGTGAACAGGAGTTGGCAGCAGGTGTGGGGGCTTCGCTGGCTGAGGGAGAGGGAAGCTGTGCTAACTTCGCACGTGTGGCGGTCCAGATCGACAGAGAATGATAGAGACGCTCGTGTGTCGCCAACACGATGCTCCCGTGCTTCCCAGTCCCTCCGGGATGCGGGCAACGGAATGATTACACCTGAGCTGTCTTGGTACCCGTATGTAAATGTCACCCCCAGTCCCACCCACATGCCACCACTTCTCTTCTTCCCAGCGCAGCGGAGAGAGACCTGGTGTCAGCCCGGCAAGAGGAGCTGTCTGCACAGTGGGAGCGCAGAGAGCAAGGTCACGGGTGTCACAGTTGCTCCAGATGGTGACACCAAACCCTTGTGTTATTCACACCTGGGCACGGCCGCCTCTTTATTTATTCCTTGGACAAAGTCGAGGTGACAGCAGGTTGTGAAGTGGTTACAGTCACTGCCTTTGAACTCAAAGGACCCAGGTTTGAATTCCAACTCCCGCTGTGATACGTTGAGCGGAGTCCTTTCCCTACATTACTGCGGTTAAAAAAGTTACCCAGCAGTGTAAATTAGTAACCCACCGTAAAACGCTATGGAATAGGGCAAATACATACATGTAAAATGGGAAGATGGAGGACCTGAGTGGTGGTGAGGGGGGTCTTAAGATGGCGTCATAACGGCACAGTTCCCTGACAGCTGCTGTGTAAATCCCAACATGGCACGGCAACACACACGTTCACATCAAAAACAGTTTTTCGCAGTACTGACACACTGACCCCAACATGCCACTGTGGAGCTGAACCACAGACCATCGGTCTGCTTGAACCGGACTGGTGGGACGCAGTGGTGCGGCGATACTCCTGATCCAGATGGAGGGAGGAGGGGGTGGAGCGGTACCAAGGGAGCAGCGATGGAGCGGACAGCCCTCATAAAAAGTCTGCCATCTCTTTGCATCGCTGTGGCGAGGACAGAATGTGAGTGAGGTGAATTTTCCCCATGATTCTCCCTGTCATGTGCTGTCTCCCATCTTGCCATAGACTGGGCCAAGTATATTCCCAGTGGGCGTCCGTGCCGAGGTAATGGGCCGCCTGCTGGCGCCATCGTATCCGAGCGCAGGCTGCGAGGTTCAGTGTCTTACCGACAGATTAGAGTACTGTCATCGATCACAGCTGGGCATCATACATTATCGCGGCGAGCATCAGAGATTCCACTCACAGGCTCTGCTGTGTACGCCTGCTGCTACAAGAGGTGCACAGCGCAGAGATACCAGCAGTGTATGCGTCTGCAAACCAAGCGGTCCCATCCGAAGGACGGGAAGCTCTGTTACGTGCCGCTCCTCTCTGCCATGTAAACGGAGCTGAAGGGAAACCTCAGGGTCTTTTCATTTTGGAAGAGAGACATCGAATGATCGATCTTTATTTATGGATGCGGTCTCTAGCGGCATTCCTGGAATTTCAGATTAGTTAATGTTCGATCTGTGCACGTCCACGTGAGAGTGGACATGTGGTGTAGCATTTAGCTTAGCTCATAGCTTTCACCGAGACGTATTTTGGTTGGACCCAAAATGGCGACCTTTCCTGACTTGTAGCGTGAAGCTAAAACGTTCTCCATGCTAAATGCTAGGAATTATACTTCTTTAGATGCCTGTTTCTTTGTCTTAGGTGTTGCTCATTGGAGGTCACCTTGGTGACAGGAGACCTTTCTAGTAAGACCCTTGCTTTCGGTAAAACTTGTTCAGCCTCACACTGAGACTCCCTCTCAGATGAAGAACACAGCCTCTTAATTTCTTGCTTTTTTTGGAAACCAGCCTAAAAGTGGCCTTACACCTCACGTTGAAGGAAAAAAAATAATACAGTCTTCTTAGGGGATTAATCCGGCAACGCCGGAACAAACAACACCCTCCCCTACTTCCATTAATCCAGCTCTAAGCAGCTGTCTCAGAATGAGCTCAGGGGACCCGGCTGGTGTGGCAGAAGGAAGGCCGCGACAGAACAGAACCCATGTGACACGAGAGGACTGACCTGGCCCGGCGGTGGTATAGAATCCCAGACTGCTGGGAACGGGTAAAACTTCAAGCTCGAGCTCACCACCACGAGAGCCCCGATCCGGTGAGAGGCAAGATCTGAGCAAAGCAGATTCGCAGAAAACAAAACCGAGGGCATCTAGATTAAAGCGTACACTCGGCCCCATGGCCACCGCTTCCCCCAGGAGATCAGAAGAAGCTATGATGTTAACGTTGCTTCGGTGTGTTTACCGATGGGAAGGAAGTGTCTATTTTTGGGGCGCCATAAATGGATTTTGAAGTGCCCCGTTGCCGCCCATTAATGTCCTCTTTCGCAGCAAAGGGCCCTTTACACCGTAATGCTTTCGTGCTAATGCAAGTCGCATCACATCCGCGCGCACAGAAACTGCCCTTGCACACAGACATACACTCAACATTACTTTAATTCTGAGAAATTAATATTGTTTATCCTAAAGAGTGCAGCCCAGAGACGGCGGGAGGTATTGAATTCCCTCAACTTCCTTTTGTTCTTTTCTTTTTTTTTTAGCATTGTTTGCATGGGCAGCGCACCTATCCTCATGCTCCACATCTAAAAGTATTTTTATTTTATCATATCATCATAGGAACTTTTATTTCATTTTTTTATGCTCGGTAAAAGACACTTGATAAAAGGGCACCAATTTCAAGGTGAAAAGTGCTCTGTATAATAGATGCTTTGGCATTTTGCATTTCACTTGCTGTTTTGCCAAAACAAGATCTTTATCCAGCAGTACAAATGTTTATTCCGAGCCAGTGTGGCGAGAGCTTGGTTAATCTGTTTTTGCTCTCGGAGAGGATGTGTTTCATAGCGTTTATCATTTTTTGATTTCACGGGTGCTCACGGCACAGCATAAGGCAAAACTGAGGTAAATGGAGGATACATGCAGTAGTAGGAGTTTGTCCTCAAATGAAGGCATCGCTCGATACCGAGTTCAGAAGTCGCGTTTGTCATTTTTCCTCACAGCGAGGGCTGGTGGAAACCTGCACTGTTTTGCTCCACCCATCAGTTATTTTGTTGAAAGTAAGAAGTTTTGGCACAAATCTATACTTCTTTTGATTTTCATTCCCAGAATTCTTCCACAAATTTGAATACCCATCTGTGGAATCTTCATTTAGGGTGCGTATTTCAAGCAGACGATGAAGTCTAATGTCAAACAAAAAAATTTATGTCCACCCACTTCATCAGGCTCCACCTTCTAAGTGGCAGAGGGTTGGGGATAAATCAAAACGGCCGGGATAAAGCAGTCAAGTCACATCCACGAGGCGGACAACTTGCATCCATAGTTTTGTGTTCTGCACTCTGGCTGCTGGAGCTGCCTCTTGCAGCATCTTCTCCACTCTGTCTGAAGGACAGAGGCAGGGACTACCAATGAGAAGGCTGGGATAGGAATAGCGAGCCTGAAGGGTGCAATGTGAACACCTGAGTAGCATCCAAAGACGAAGGCGCTCGTGAGAACACGCGGGCCACAGGGGTGATCCTACAAGAGCGTGCCTTCAAACGGACTGCTGCTGCGTCTCATTCCCGACCACCTTTTACCATACCGTCGCCGAGATCACAGGGGTCCCCCGATTCGCTGTTTGCCTGCTCCCAGGAGGCACAGTGGAAAGGGAGAGGACTATCTCGACTTTACTCTTTCTGTGGCTCCTTACCGCGCTCTGGCAAGGCCTTAAAGTTAAGACTAGAGTACCAAAAATCGATTTTGTATATTTTATAGTTTGTATAGACAGCTCCTTGTTTTCTATACCGTTTTGGCTCCAATTCAAAACGAACTGAAACAAGGCCTGCATAAAGGGCAAAAGAGACTGGGTCCAGCTGTATTCCCTTCACCGTGGGTCAGGTTAAGCAAAACAGAAGCCTCTGCCTCGCACCGATCCGTTGCAGTTGCCGTCCACTTGGCTTTTGGATATTCTTACTGCAGAGGATACTGTTGGTTCAGCACAGTCTGGAGAACCTGAGAGTTTTGTGTGCTGCAGTTGGTCCTCCAGGGACAGTGCTGGTTTTCCCACTTCATGTAGAGAAGAGCTTGTGTTTACATTTAGCTCTGAAGCTTTTAAAAAGTTAACATTAAAAATAATTGTCTGTTTATGTAACTGGGTATTTTTTTAAGGGGGAAGTTGGGGTAAATACCTTGTTTAAGGGTGCTACAACAGGAGATAGAATTCAAACCTGAGTGTTTTGGGTCTGAGCCAGTGTTCTAGAATTGGGTCCCTACTGCCGGTTTGGGTAGCTGCTTTGTGGCTCAAGCTCGGGCTTGTTGACAAAGTGGCGAGCGGCAGCTCTTGGTGAGGGCGGGCAAGTCGGTGCAGGCCACCTGCGGTGGGAACAACCCTCAGGACACCCGTGGGGGGAATCTGTCTCCGAGTGGACAGTTTGAACCAGTAGCATGCGGGCAGGAAATGTGTAAGAAAATGTACTACTGCTTTACATTTTTTTGGCGGCAGGAATCTGGAAAAGGGTTGAGCAAATGAAGATGTCCAAAGGGGTCATTTAAACCTGACAAGGGAAGTAATGATGGAGATGATGTACTGGGCCAGACAGGCCCATCGCTCACCATAATGCCTCCATTACCTCCGCGGGGAGAGGGCCAAGGCAGAGGAGAACGCCGCTGTCGACATATTTATGCTTCCTATTTTGACTTATTTCCAGCGACGCACCCGGGAGACAAGGACATCCGAGACCATGGCGGAGTAACGGAGAGGAGCAAGGCAAGGGGCTGAGGAGGGGGTCCTAAAACCGCCCGGTTCCACTCTCCTGCATCCTTTTTCGGGCTTCCATTTAATGCACGCTCAAGCAGCCGGAAAAGAGCGGGCTCTCGCCTAGGTGCACGGCAATGCCTCAAAATAAATCACCCCTCATGACTGAATTACAGAGTGCTGATTTATCCGTTTTCCTCGTGGGTAATAACTTACTTTCCCATTGACTTCTGGGACCTCACTACGCTCAGACGGTACATAAACTGCAGCCAGTGTGTGCGATAATTAATTTAGCTTCTGGTGCCAGTGTCATGCATGCAGACCTTTCACTAAGCCTCCTCAGTCTGTGGCTTAGACAATTACTTTAATAGCTTGTGGGTGAGTTGTTTTTCATATTTAATAATTATTTTGAATTTCTTTCGGATTTACGAAAGACAAAGCGCACATCCCTTAAACTGTATCGCGTACGCACACACACACGCGCACACACACCTGTTCAATTTCTGATCCCTGTTTCAGAGCGATTTGGCTTCCTCCAGACACTGCGGTGCAGTTATTTGGATTTTATAGTCCATGCAGCTGGAGGCATCTGGGTGAGGCAAAATGTTTCTCCCTCTGGAGATGTCAGCATTGGCTGAAGATGTCAACATGTCCCTGTGACATCTGTCAAAGTGACAGCGTGTGTTCTGGAACTATCCTCTCTGGGTTCGGGAAGTGACCGAGGGTCAGCTCAGAGCGCTGGCCAGGCGTCCTTCGGTCGACCGCTTGTGCCAAAGGGATCTGCGGCAGCGTGTTTCCCCCGAGCTTAAATCCGGTAGAACCGTTACCAGCACCACATCACTCGCGGGTATCTCCTTGCGAATCAGCCCTGTTTTCATCCACACGCAGCAAATTTATCCACTTCCTTCGGCCTCTCCCGATTTTGTCCGACTCGCCTCGCTCTCCGCAGCTTACTTTTGGTTCGCAATTCTCAAGAGAGGTAAAGACCATCTTCAGCAGAGTGGAAAAATCCTTTACCTCCCGTCTTCCCCTCCACTCTCCATGCTTTATTGTATTACCCGGTTTAGCGGCGACTTCGGCGTAGCCGTTTAACATGATATTTGTTTCATCTTCTCCGTGTTCCGACGTCCACTGTAAATGACTTACCTCGGGGCGACGTGCGAAGGGGAGGTCACCTCCTATCATCCCCGGCGCGCTGAGATTTCAAGCACTTGGAGCGGAACAAAGAGATTTCAAGCCTCAGAGCGTAACAATTATGATTCCTTCTGAATTAGCCTAGCGCGGCGTGTGATTAAATTTTAATGCCTCTGTTTGTTTGTCAATGAAGCTTTTCTAGAAAGCTCTCCAAAGGCAGGGAAGTGCAATTAAATAGAGGCACGGATTTAATCCGTCGGAGTGCGCGCCTCCCGCTCTTTCGCACCGCGCGCGTTTCCGCCGCTAACAAATGAACTTATGCCGCGATGCTAACGCGGCGAAGCTAGCCGCGAGGCTCCGAAATCTCGTGGTCGCCTTCTCGTTCTTTTCGCGCCTCTCGTCGGCGGCTTCCCTCGCGATCGCGTCTTTCCCCAACGTGGCCTGCCAGCTCGCTCCGCCATGCCGACGGTCGCTGGCGTGCGCCTTTCCTTCGGATACCGACGCGGAGGTGGAGGGCCGCGGTAATCCGAGGAGCGGTTTTTCCATTGCGTACATATATGTCTGAGAGCCTGGCGGATGAAACGGGACTGTCTGCCGAAAGAATAAACCAGGCGCAAACACGATAGGTGCTTGTTCAGGGGACATTTATACCGCTGTGCGAGACGGCTGTTGGTTCGGAACACGTAAACCGTATCATGCCTCGGTATGTCTCAATTGCCTTGTCTGTTATTTCTCATTTTTGTTCTGGTATGTGTACCCCCCCCATGCAAGCGTGTGGTTCCCTTGATGCTTGCGTAAATATCTGTTTTCGCTGCGACGTCGCACGCCGTTCATCCCCAAGCCTCGCGCTCAAAAGCACGAAACGCGCTCCCAGGAGCCTGCACACTGCGCTAAAGTAATCTCTTTTCAAAGGGCCCCGAATCAAAGCGGCGACGTGGAGTGCGGGATCCATGCATTTTTAATATGTGTGTTAAAGTTTTCCATCTGAAGGCGCCGTTCTTCCACGCTTGCACGCCAAACACAATAACTCAACATCGCAAGGAACATTCCAGTACTGTAAACAGGAGATATCATCCAACTTGCAAACGCAAATGTCTGCCCTGTGAGCGCAGGGCTGAATCGAATGGGTTGAACGTAGCGCCACGCGTCCTTCGTTGCAACCCTAGTCTACGGTTAAGAGACTGCCACGCGCGTAACTTTGGCGACGGAGGCAGAGAGAGAGAACTGAAAAATCACAGCGACGATCCCAAACCGGCGTAGCTGTCTACTTCGATAGTCCTTTGTTGGAGGGTTTGGTAATAAGCTCATGCGTGCTTAGAGATGAAAACCAGTGGCTTTTTTCTTTTTTCCCCATTTTAAATCCTAAACCAAACATAAATTCCCGCACTGCTTTAAGCTCCAATCTGGGAAAATGAATAATTTTTCCATTTGGAATCACAGAGGCCTTTAGCCCTGCCCTTCTTCAGATTTATCCATTTTCGCTCATATTAACAAATACAATAGCATTTCAAAATACGTTAAACAATGCAGTAAATGATACGGATTGCATATTATGACCTTCAACTAAGATCATTGTTTCTCTTTTGTCTTTTTTCTCTTCTCTGTTGTCTGGATGCTCCTCGGGTGCCTTCTGCTTCTTCTTAAAAGGTGAGCTGACTTTCTTACTTCAGCGATAATAGTTATAGTCCTATATCGTATAATCAGAGAAACGAATCTCTTCCGAATGTGAAAATGAAGGTTTCTTTTGGTGACGTTGAATTTTGCATGGCTTGATATTTTGGGATGGCAGACAGTAGTGATAAAAACAGAACATCAAGTTCGTGGCCCTTCATACTTTCGCACCGTTGTCTTCGTGTCCCTCCTGTTTGTACAAGGCCTACCGAGCCTCAGCCCCGAATCGCAAACCACGCGAACCAGACGTTCTACTCCTTCTCTCCACCTTCCCCAACCAACAGCTCATACCTCAAATAAGGCGACCAACTGAACCACACCCCTCAGAAACAGCGTATTTGCATAGCTTTGCTCGGCTCCTGCATTTTTTATTTACTTTTCCAATTCTCCAACTCTCTCTCACTTTGACAAGTTCCCACATCCGTAACCTCGTGTCCTTTAAATCCTTGTGAATAATGCAGCGGCTCCAAGCCTTTGATAGTGCAGATGTCAGCCCGCATCATTCTGGAAACAAATGGAGATTAAAAGAAAACCGAAGGTGCATATATATAGTTGTCAGAACCTGTTGATGAAAGTGTGTCTGTTAGTTTACCTGGACCGACGGTGAATAAGGAGTGTGAGAGAAGTGTGGCTGTTGCCGTTCGCCAGAGTGCACCGCAGACATAAAGACCCGGTGTGTACTCACGACAGTCTTCATACACTCACTGTCCACTTCACCAGGTACACCTAACCAGCATCGGGTGCCTCCGGATTTACCAACAGGGTGCTGGATGCATTTCGCAGGGCACATGCAGGGTTTCACGCAGTATTTGCACATTGATTCTTTTAACACCGCATTCCAAATTATCCCAAAAACTCTCTATTGGGTTGAAATAGAGACAGAGCAGGCAGCTGGAGTAAAATAACCAACCAGATGTACCTAATAAAATGGCAAGCGAGTGTCCGTCAAGGTGGTTTCATAAGGGACCGCTGAAACTGTAGGCGATTCGATTTTTGACCGCCAGCGGTCAAGGTTCCTCCAGAAGTATGACGCAGACGCTGTGATTTCTGCATGGAAATACGGGATCTGCTGGTCATTCCACACTGTTAGAAAGATCCCGTTTTTACGTGAGCTGGAACGGCGCGTCGGAGCGCTGGGATCGAGGGCGACGCATTCGGTCGATGGCCAGCGAGCGAGGAGGAAGAGGTCATCGGGTGACGCCACGGGCAGGGGCGTCGGGGGAGCGAGGGGTCGCCGAGGCGGCGCGCACCTGGAGAAGCGCGGCGGCAAATTGCCAGCTGTTAGAGAAGCCGAGCGCAAACAGCCTTATTGAATTAAGGTTAAATACGGACCAGGCACGGAGCGCCATAATTATAAACCCGGAGCAATCACGGCGCCGTAATTGATTTTGCGCCTGTTTGTTTTCGGGACTCGGCGGCTGATTTTAATCAAGTTGTCACCGGTGCCACCGGTGCCACCGGTGCCACAATGCGGGCTCGCCGTCACCCCGCGGGTCCAACCACCCAATCGTGCCGCAAGGTTGCGATTTTAGCCCCCGCCCAGACGTGGCGCGAGTGATGCTGGGGGCGGGAGGGCTGGAGAAGCAACCGTGTGCGTTGGTCCTGCACCTGGTGGGGATGTTTTTGAGGAGCGAGGTTATTTGTGTCATTAAAGTTGCAGGTAGGTTCAAGTCCCGCAGCAGCAAGTAAAGGCGCACCTGCATGCATGCAGGTTTGAGGAGGTGGGAGCTACGTTTAGCGAGAGGCGCGTAAAGTGGGCCCCGGTTTAAGGCGCGGCGCCAGAACCGGCGAAGGAGTTAAGCGTGCAAACCGCAAACATCTGGCTTTGGAGTGTGAGGAGTGGACAGGAAGGGGTGAAGGGAGTGGTTTGTATTCCTGGTCCTGCAGTATCATCCCTCCTCGCATCCTGACATTTCTATCGGAGCAGCAGAGGGAGGCCTGCAGCGGCGGTGATGCGGGTTGCAGAGCCTGTTTATTACTTCCCCGGAAGTGAGTCCCTGCACCCCGCCGCTTCTGACGGGTAAACCACACATCATTTACTGTCAGCGCCGACCCTCCTCTTTGGCCCTCCTCCCGTCCTCCCTTGCCCCCATCCACTATTTCACGGTTGCGCAATGTTTTTGGAGGACCGTATTTCTATTTATTTTACACCATTCCTTCTGATGGATTTGCCCTCTGGCCTCAGTAAATTCCGCCATCAGTTCAGTCTAATTGAGGTTTGTGTAGAAGGCATGGAGAGCAGCACGAGGCGACAGGTAATCTTCGTGTGAAGTGGGCTGCTGCGCCTTGCTGTTCGCACATCAGTGCCCATTTCAAGCAGGGTGGGACGATATCACACTTGCACCATTATTGTTCCTCAAAGTCCCTGTCTTGGAATTACAAACAGAGTTATTAAATGTAAGCATAGCTAAAATGACTGCAGAAGCCAAACTTGAGTTTGATGTCTGTTCAGCATAGCAACTGATATATAGCAACAGTAGTTAGGATAGGGCTGGACATTGTACAACTTTATTAAGCCCGCAAGGAAAGTCATCCATATGGCAGCTAAACACAAGATGCATGACAGAAGATGCATAACAAAAATGCATAAAGAAACAATAAACAACAAATAAAGGAAGATCGATACAACTTCAACTACAGCAACATGAGACAAACAAGATGAACTTCTCTGACTGTCCTTCAGAGTGAAAGAGCCTTCTGTTAATAAGTCTTTGTGTGACATTGAGGAGGTATTGGCTGTTGGTACAAAGGACCTCCAAAAGCAATTCTTTGTGCACCCAAGTTGAATAACCCGGTAGCTAAAAGAGCTCACGATGATACATCCTCCTCATTGCGGCCTCTACCGCTGCCATCTTGGCACAGCTACCATAGTGTGTCGCTCAACTTTCACAGAGGCACGATGTGTCTGCCAATCCTTGCCGGAGAAAAAGCGCTGAGAAATGTAGACGGATAAAGAAGCAGCACTTCAGCATCTACCAGACAAAGGATAGATTAATTTTCTCCCGGTCTGAGTTACTCAGAGCCATAGATGTTAGCACATGTGCAATGCTGTCATTCATGTTTAGGTTTAAAGGTGGGCGTGATGATCTGAATCGTTCTACCTGTGGCTGCCACAACAGAAGTCTGCGCGTCGCTGGCTGCGCAGCAGACGTTAGCAAACACGTGCGTGGCGCTAGCCAGAAGTCACCCCGAGGCCAGAACCAAGCTCGCAGGGAGGTGTGAAACACAACACTGCTCTCTTGGCTGGAGGCAGTAACAAGTGGCACAAAGCACCAAAAATGTCAATACGTTTACTCCCGTGTCAGCGCGTGCGTGGAAAGCAAAGGACGTAGGCAAGGATGAGTGATCCGACACTTAAAGAAGGGTTCAAACGCAGTTGACCCCCCGTGGTCACATAATGGCAACATAATGACTCATTCGCTGCGTTGAATTCAATTCATTAGTTTTATTTTAAGATGCCGTGAAATTGTCTACTTTTGAAAGCCTCTTGAATTGTATGCTAAAATGTTATCATAAAAAGGGCTAATCGGTTACTACAATAGCCCTCTTGTGAGATATGGGAAGTGTGAAGAATTAGAACATACGTTTCTAACCCTTTGAGTCATGTCTGATCTTATTTTGACAGGAGGCGAGATCAGTCAGCTGCTTCAAGCACCTTGAACTCACAAGGTTGAAAGGTGAACTGTGTTAGCATTGATTTTCCTATCAGGTGGTATCTGTTGCGGCGCAGTATGTTGTTGTGCAGACAGATTCTCCTGTTAGACGTCATGAACCATTTCGACTCCTTGAAGACACTCGGAAGACATAGCTCTTGGATTCAGGGCTGAGCTCAAATGAATTTTGCAGTGGAGGTGCTGTATGTATCTTTTAACATTCTGGCCTCTGTGTAAACAGTCTCATTCCTTCATAAATTCTGGAAGGTACCTTTGACTTTGCACGAGGCTGAGGAACTACTGCCACGGTGGCCAGTCAGAGAGTAAGTGACCATAGCGTGCGGCTAAGGAACCTGTTGCATGTCTGCTGCTGAGTGCAATTGATCAGAGATGAGATTACTCTCAGCAAATTTGCAGCGAGGACCTTCTCCGAATGTCAATGGAGGGATTGCCTTGGCACTGTGCGGCTGTGAGGGACTGGCCTTGAAATTTTATTTGTTTTGAATTAACAGCCTGTCCGGGGGAAATCTATAAGGACCGCTGGTGACTTGCCAAAGCAATTCGCGGAGACAGATTTTCATCGAGATGTGCAACAGTCATTTGCGTGCTGGAGTACAAGTCAGAAACTGCGGTTTGACTGGCACATGCCAGACCAAAGTGGTCGGATACGCACCATCTTTATTCGCGTCAAGTGTCGGTCGGTTGCCAAGTTGAGTGCTATTCCGGGTCACGAGCCATAACGTCCTTCCTCGTGCACTTGGGGGACCTGCCAACATTTGTTTTAAGAAAGATGTGGGATAGGAGGCTTTTGAGGGACATGCAATGTTTCATTGTTTGGGTGGGTCTGATAGATTCCAACAGAGCCCCGTCACTCTTGTCAGCCACTTGCTGAGATTGGGGAAACTTGTGGGTAAATTTCCACAACTTCGCCTTTCGTCCGTGGTTAGACGATTCCATCGTAGACGCTTAATTCCGTCGAGCGCCGGTTCGCTCTGCAGACCCCCTCCTATCACACACGTGCAGATGGCCATTGTCTGTCGAGGCTTCAACGATAAATTGAAGTGCACGGCTGTATTTTTCAACGTTGTAATTTATTAATGTCCTGTCCTTGCCAAAAGACAAAGTTCTCAAGACAACCCCTTGTCTGCTCACGGCCTGACTGACGCCGACAAAGTCAACCCGAATTTAATCCCTTTCCGGTACGGTTGTTTTCCTCACGGGCGACAGGCTCATTATTTGGGGGTTGTCTTTTTTTGTTGTGTAGACTTCATCTGAGGAAAAATATAATTAAAGGAAACATCTTGTGTATGTATTACATCGCCCACACAAGCGATTGCTCCAACCCTGCGCGGTGCATTCGGGGTCAGTCAGCAAAAGCTCGAGCCTCTATATTCGCCTTAGGCCACGTATTCTACCTACTGCTCATTTGAATTTCATTTCTGATCCACAGTGAATTTTTGATATCACATTCTGTTCCTCTTCTCACATTCTAATTACAAAGCCTTTGTGAAAGATTCCCTTCAGACAACATGTTTTCCTGCTTTGTTGCTGCACAGCTAGACCACTTCCCAGTGCTTGCTCTTTCCACAGTGTTACGCTCTTTAAAGAGCAGGCGTTCAGCTGGGAAATTAAGAGAAGTTGCCACTCTGGCCAACCAGGGGGATAAATAATAATTCAAAGCAACCCTTCATCAACATATTCAACCCAACGCCCGCACTGTCGGGCTAACCCAGGACAAACTTACGGGCCGGCCCGCCGACCCGCTACCGCTCTGCGATGCTGCGGAGAGTACGCGCTCGCCACACGCTTCTCGCATGGCTGCGCATGAATTTAAATCGGCCACCGTCCGGGGTTTCAGAGCCGACTACCTAGCCAAGGGACCGTGTGTTCCCTCCCCAGAGGACCCTCCCCGCCGTCACCTCCTGCACGTATTGTCTGGCCAACACACGCACAGGAACCTCCTGGCTCATTCGCCCGAGGTCACCGGAATGGGTCCCAGGAGCTTCTGCCAGAGGGTGTCCCTGTTCCATTACATATTCATTATATTTTCATTCCACTCAGTCGGACGGCTTCCTGCGGTTCATCTCTATGGTAATCTGAGTCTGACGGGGAGCAGAAGAGCACCAGCAGGAGGGACGTTATGGGAGAAGCCTTCGGATATTTACAGTGTTTGTTTAAAAGGGCTGGGCTTCCGAGCCAGGGACTTGAACAGCACTGCATTAAAACAAAATTTCTCCTCAGTCTACAGCTCTCGCCCGCTCTTGTTCTTGCTCTCCGTCTCTCCTATCCCCCTCTCTCGATCCAAAGAGCTAGCCAGGCTTGAAAACTAATTTTGTTACCGCTCTGTAGGAGGGGGAAAAAAAAAAACACCTAATAAGCTAACATGATTCTTTTCATTACGGTAAAGGCTGTGTGAAAATGTAGCCGTAATACAGCTCCATTGCTGGCTAATGCAGACAAATGTATTTAATCGCAACTTACTGGTGGCCTGTCAATGGATCTGCTCCTCTGCAACGTATCTGCCGATTCCCCGTCTCCACTGGTTAATGCACTGTGGCAGACTGCACGCACACATAACAGCAGCCGGACATTCAGCAAGCGAATGTGTGCTAGCACCGACCCTGGCTGTCGCGGCGCACGTCCGTCATATTTTCGACGAGGCACAATTATCAAAAGTTTGAGCACACCTGCCCAAGCTGGCGGACTCGGCATCCTGTCTTTACGGAGCAGATGCAGCAGCAAAGTGTCGCTATTGATCTGAATCCAAAGGACTTCGATTTTTTTCATTTTCAAGTATTGGCAGAAACTTATACAACATAAAAAGTTTAAATTATGAGAAAAGTTTCCAGCAGGCGCACTGCCCGTTTCACTTGCGCTGTGCATGATACAAGGTTTGCGTAAACTCTAAGGTTGTCTTGAAATAGATTTTTGTGCACCCCTACTTTGTTAAGGCCTGCTGAGTGTGCTGCCATCTGCATTTTCCCCTTTGCTGGATATTTCTACTCTGAGCTCGGTCCAAGATCAGGCCCCACTGGGCGCTTTGCCATCGCTTGCACTTGCCGAGGGAGAAAGACCCACATACAGAGGCCGATAAACTGTCATCCGTGTGCTTTGTGAACGTTGAGCGACAATGCTCAACAACAACGCTGGCAGCGGCGTCACTCCGCTCTTAAGTAATACACATTTCAGACCATCCTCCTTGCAGACTGTGTTATTTCTTCCACTTATTGATTTAGGAGTTACACAATGTGCGTTGTCCCCCCACCCCTTTATTTCATCTGGTCCTCGAAACATCGATTTTTGCTGCTTCTTTTGGCTGGCACTCCAAAATGGCTCGCTAGGAGGGGACGCTTCGTAGATCTCAAGAGGGACTGAGTTCACGGGTAACTTTAATTCCCCTCCCAATTGCCCTTTATTACCTGTTGTCTTCTTACGCTGGGTGACTTTGCGATGTGCCAGTTCGGCAGAATTCTTCCAATGGTGAGAGGATACACGCATGAAAACGTTACCTCTTTGGTAGCAGATGTTAAACTAAATTTAACACCAGTTAAATATAATCATCCTGGTTTATCATGTGTCAGCACTGCACTATGAGCACTTGTAGAAATGTAGTGAAGTGGCTCCTTACCATCCTAAACATCTGAGAAACAGTGTGAACAGGGGAGGCAATTGGTGAACAAAGAAATAAGCAACAGTAAAACCACAGTAACAAAGCAACGCACAGTGTGTGCTTCTGGCTAAATACCGATGAAGACCTGGGCAGATTTCTCCTACTTCCTGCCCTCGCGTCGCTAATATCGTAAGCTATGCATACCCATATTCAGCTCCGGGCCTCTTTGACTGATATTTTGCAGCTCAGCGGTCCCGGCCCTGTTGGATGCAGTGACGGCCCCCACCTCAACAGCCACCCCACCCCTTCCTTGACATAAGCCTCCATTTCGTCACTTAATGGCGCTGAGAAATTGCTTTTGGCGGCTGCGAGATGCTATCTCTGGGTCCTGCGCAGGAAACAGAACGACGGCAGGGGGACTCGCACAGCCTCCCCCGCTCTCTCGCTCTTACCTTCTCGCCCTCCTTTTTTCTCATCTTACCTCCGCTCTCCGAAATGAATGGCTCGGGTGTCATTGTGCTATTGGGCAAAGAAACGGGAGTGACTTTGACGCAGAGCCTCAGATTGAATTTTTTCTCTAAATAGCATTTTAACTTGGCGCATTCTTCCGTCCTCCACAGCTCTCCTTCTTCTCCCCTCTTACTATTCTCTTCATCTATCCCGTTTCCCCATTTCACTCGGGACTTGGCTCCTCCTTTTTCTGGGTTGTCAATCCAGCAATATGATGGTGCAAATTATATAAAACTGCCCAGAGAGAAACATTAGACAAAAATGGAACGGAGGCGGAAGGCAAGAAACTCAAACTACCAGGTCAGGGTCAAAGGTTTCAATCTTCTGTGGCGCATCGGTGTTGCCTCCAGCAAAAACTCATTGTAGAAACACATTGCAGGGGAAAAGTATCTCGGCATGTCCCTCAGAGGATGATGATGATGTCGGCGGCACGATCATTTATTTGAGCAAAGTGGAATGGCTGCAGCAGGCAATGCATCAGGCATTTGTGGGGGGACGGGACTGTGGAGCGATGGGGTTGGGGGGTGGCAAGGGTGCACAGGGTGCTTGATCTTCCATAAAGCTGCCAGGCGGTGATGGGCCCAGCATCTCTGCCCAGGACTCGCCATATTTCTTCATTTAATGGGATTGCAGACTGTCAGGATCCAATTTGTATCCAGGACTCAATCTCAGGAGGCCTCCCCCAGCATCTCCAATGCTCTGGCTGCATGCGCAGAGCCCACCCCTTCATCTGCCTCCCCCCTTTCCTCTGTTTTCATTTTTGCTGAGACATTTGAGTGCCTTCAAATTTCCCGAGCCAGCTCATTTATTAGACGCCGTTGTTGGTGTGTTTCGGTTGCGCCGTTCCGCTGCGTCTCTCCGCGTTCTGTTCCGACAAGGATGTCTACCGCTGATTAGGATTGCGGGAGGGATGGAGAAAGACAGACAGAGTTATTATGTGGACGTCACACTGCCGTTTTGGCGAGAACGATGGGGTGGAGTTATCGGAGATGCCGTCGATGGAATCGGATTCTGGGGAAAGACACGGGTGACGGCGCGTTGAAGGGCGATGGCGTTTCTGACCTGCATCCTGCACTGGGGCAATCTAGCATCGAGAGTGCCTTTGAAATATATCACAGAAGTCAGAGTAGCTGAGTGGAAGCTTGGTCTCCCATTCAGAACGAGATGAGCGCAACCTTCACCCGCAGCAGTCCCTGAAGACCCTGACAGCTCACCGGGGGATACCACCTTTGTCTCCCTAAACAGGGTTTATCCTCGCTGCCAGAAAGCTACTGTCCCTGGAATCTGAGATGAGCCAAACCCACCCAGCGAGGGGCTCAGCTCAGCAGCACCCACTCCAATGCATTGTCATAGCCGCAGCGGGGTGTGATTTTCTTCACCTGGTTATTTGCTACTCCGGGTTTCAGGCAGAGTGAAGTGCACAGCACCTGTAAATGTGCAACAGAACTGGTTTGTTATAAGGAACAGGTGCCCTCAATTGGACGCACCTGGCAGATTTTGAACAGGTTTCCCGATTCATCTCATAGAAGAACCGAAGACAATGGAAGCTTTGCAACTGGATGATGGGAAATATTTTTCAGGAAGATCTGAGGCCTCTTGAGAGGTGCGCCCAAATTTGAGGACGTTGTTTTCATTTGCTGAGAGTGATTCCCCAAACTCTCCCCGCGCAGCCTTACGAAACCTCAGGAATTTTACACAGAGAGTCTACCAAGCTCCGTGTAATGGCTTGATGCGGAGCAGCGTTGAATGAGGAGAAGCTTCACATTAGAATTTGATAGATGATGACCTGTGCTTCTCATCCAGCTTCACCCCAGTATCCCTTCTGGTTGATAGACTGTGGTCAGTTTTCTTGGTGGGTTTGCCTCTCCTCACACACCTGAGCCAAACAATACGGATGTGGCCGATGGGGAGCTGTATGAGGGTCAGGAGAAATGAAAGTTGCCCAGCAGATGGGTTGCACGTGGCCAATGCCCTGGTTAATGTGACAAGAGGAGGACGGCTGGAGTTTGGGTGCAGTGATTTGCAGGACTGTGCTTGAAAAGGGATTTAAAAGTTTAATATGAGACACATTAGGCACCGACTCATTTTTCACCTCTAATATCATATCATTTCTCACAACAAAAAACATTTATTTGTGCTTCATCCTGTGCTCACCTGACTCCAGCATCGCTTTGGCTCTAAAGGGAAACAATAAAGCCCCAAAGTGACGTGCCCTGAGCGGGGTCTTTGAGTGAGGCAGGAGAGGGGGGCACAGCGGTGGGCACAGT
Organism: Heterotis niloticus; assembly: GCA_018136845.1. Taxonomy (NCBI): domain Eukaryota; kingdom Metazoa; phylum Chordata; class Actinopteri; order Osteoglossiformes; family Osteoglossidae; genus Heterotis; species Heterotis niloticus. The sequence continues at coordinate 28,981,681 of CM030893.1, forward strand.
TGCAATTTTTCCCTTTCAAAAAGCAATTATCTCCTGAGCTTTTCCTTGCGAAGGCTAATATTTTCACCCTGGTGCTCCACATTTATGCACAGCTCTCCCACTGTGACACGAAAGGGAAAGCCGATGATTCGGTAGTAATTCGTCCATACAGGTGCCTTTGAGATTTTTAATATTTCACGAACGCAACCAGGAAGACCCGTTTGCATCGCAGATGAGCTCAGAGGGACGCGGGCAAGATGGGAGCGAATCGGAGCATCTCGGTCCTAACCAGAATCGAAGAAGCCCGATAAGAGCCCTGAACAGTCTCGCCTTGCTGCATTCCACTTCAATGGCGTCACAAAAATCGCACGCGCAACCTGCGAGTACCAGAATTACGATGCGGCTACAATGGTTCAACGTCGCGTATAAAAAATTTATAGAACTTTGCAAGGAAGGACAGCTATTGCAGCAAGTGATGAGTGTCCAACTGTTGTAGGTGCATTGCGTTGTCAGGCAGACGGTGTAGAATGGTCGAGACTTAGAATTCGATTAATAAATATTTGAGCCCTAGAAGGGCTGTTTATTCCCTCATACAGGGCTCTTCATTGGCCACTTTGAACAGGGTGGTTCTGCACGGATGAACACCGATCTCATAAATAAATCAGCTGCGCCGCTATCCCAGAGCAAATGGCAAGTGGAGCTCATAATACACGGTGGCTGAAAAGATTGGTGGAGATGATAATGCTCCGCAGCCAGGGGACGCGCGGCATCCAACCCATAGGGGGCACTGAAGTGGCGGAGAAGCGTGTGCTGCCGTGATGCATCACCGCCTGTCAGCCATGTATCACTTGCCTTCCGCTGAGCTCAAGTGGTAAAATTTGACAGATTGACCGAACACCCGGCTGTCAATAACCTCCCCACACTCTCCTGCGTGCGGCTTTTTGAGGACCAGAACTGCTTATTTATGCCACCGCGTCAGACCTGGATGCTACGTGGCTATTTATTGAAAAACCGGGAGACCGCTATCCCTCTGTTTATACAAATTGCGGGAGGAGCAAGGAAAAAGTTCTGCTCAGCTTGATATTCAAAGCGATTTCCCTCCTGTTTGGCAAATGAAAAGGAATAAGGCCTTCTGGGTTCCCTAGGCAGAACGTTGATGGAGATTTAGCCTTCGATGGCAGTGGGCGCTGTTCCAGAGAGCTATCCTGAGTCTACTTGGAGACCCACCCCCAGCGGCTTTGTGGCCATCTTGGACCCAAGGCCTCTTGAACTGAAAAACATTTCTCTGCCAGGAATTAAGAAACTCCTAGAATATTTTGGCAAAATATAATGGTGGTCCATCTAGATTTTCTTCATCTGTCTCAAAAGTTCCATGCGGTGCAGCATTTGTTCGTGTTAACTGATTAAATAAAAGCTACCAAAAATAACCTTCTCTGACCTCATGACTATAGGAAATTATTACAGAAAATAAAGTACTGAAATTTTACTTGTTTATTTAATTCAATTTAGGTATAACTTGTTTAGAGGCCATACAATGGTGCTGCCAAGTAATGCGGCTTTGCAACACTTGGGCTTTTCGAGCTTGAACGAGGTCCTGTGCGTTTGCATGTTCTTCCGTGTCTGCAAGGGTTTCCCCCAGGTGCTCCTGTTTCCTCCCACAGTCCAAAGACATGTTTCAGGTAAACTGGTTCCTCTAAGTCGCCCATAGTGTGTGACTGCATACATATGATTGCCCTGCAATGGACTGGAGTCTCATATTCTACTGCCCAGTAGTTCCAGGATAGACTCCAGACCACTGTGACCAGAAAAAAGTATTTAACAATAATGTATCTACAAATATAACTTGTTTCAGAAATAAATTGTTGAGGATAAATCCGGGAATACCAATAAAATACGCAGCATGTATGTATGTCAGACTGAACATAAATGCACAACACAAGATGCACCTCATAGTAAAATTACGGACCTCTGGCAACACAATTTATTATTCTCTTTCATAATAATATTGTTACTATAAAATTATGTTTTGAATTATTTTGCCAGGTTTTTGTCTTTATACATCTGCAAAATGGGCTTCATTTTGATTCAGTTGTATTTTATGCAGTTAATACATGCATTTAGCTGTATGTTGAAAACCGTTTTCGTGGAATCGCATTCGATGGCGGCTGACATCATTTGAGCGCGCTTTGCAATGACAGTGTTCAACACTTTTGTGTTATTTGGCATTATAATTTGTTTGAATTGTGCAGCTTTCGCACAAAATCACTTGCGGCTTTCGTGTTTGTTTACGCTGTAATTTATTCTTGGGATTTTACAGATAAGCAGCGGTAATGTAGGGTTTCCGCGGAAACGTTAGTTGTGCACGACACCGAATTACCGTGTATTCTGCACAAGACGGCGGAAGGAGAATAAAGGGTTCGCAATCAAACCGGTCCTTGTTCTGAGGAGATTACGCTGGACGTCTGCTGCTCCCGTCGCCCACACCTGTCCGTGTAATAGCATCCTTTCTCTGCAACTGTTTATGTTGCTGTGGCATTCAACAGCAGGTACTGGAAAACACCCCAGCGCTCTGAAGACAGTGACAATGACGCATTTCACCCGGCAGGGCTCTCCCACGGGGCGTGTGTTCAGCTGCACGAATGGCCTCAGATATTGGTGTTGTAAATAATGATGCTCCGCATGAGGGAACCTCGAAGGCTGTTTCTGCTAAAACTCGCTCCGGGTAGCTGCTATCTGAATTGTCCGGTGCTGGGAGTGTGAGGAACGGAGGGGTCTGGTAGAGATCAGGTGGGTCGGGGTGTTTGGTGGGATTACATCAGCTTGTCAGAAGAGCGGTCCTCGTCGGGGTACACGGGACCATTTCCGCACCGCCACCCCTGCCTTAGCCCATCGTGACAGGTTACCACCTGCACCGTGACACGGCGGGCCGACGTCGGCTGGCGCTCCGCCGAACTCCGACGGGGGGGGACATTCATCGCGATGCGCGCCGTGTTCATTACAGAGGACCAGGATTTGTTTTGCCAAAAAACAAAGGGGGTTGTTTAATTAGATCTCGACATTAAAGGCGCTGGATTAGTTCCATCGAGCGCGTGTGTGCGCGGCCCAGATAGGAGTCTGCGACACGGAGGTGTCGGATCGCGGACGAACACAACCGTCCCGCACCGCAGTCCCTCTGTTCACGTTTAGTCTAACTGGAGGCCATCCAGGTGAGTCCTTGTCCTAGTAGAAGGTAGGCAGAGCCGTCCCCAGCAGCTGCACCTCTTTGCTGGGCTGGCTGCACGTCTACTCGTAGGCCTCAGCCCACCCAAAGCTCTTCCCTGCCGAGGGACTGGAACGCGGATCCCTCAGCCGGTGTGTCTGAACCAGCAGTTAAAAATGAGTCTGACAGATGTTTTACTTAATGTGTACCACGGTCTCCGGTTGGCTGCAGGCCGATTAATCATTCAAGAAGGGGGATGGATCCGGGGTTCCTGCGCCTCGTGCTGATGCTCCATCCTCTTACGTGAAATACCCGGTGGTGAGAGTGTCAGAGCCCAGCGAGACTGTGGAGAAACATCCGACCCATTTATTAGCGCACTGCCGGGCATAACGGAATTTTTCTACGTTTCCGAAACACCTCCCGCACAACTTCTACACATAGAAGCTGTTGTTCAGCGTTTGCTACACTTGCAACCCTTGTTGGGGGATCTTCCCGAATGTGCAGGGCCAAACAAGCAGGCCTGCGGCTGCTGGATTGAGTCATAACAGGTTGGCGTAACAGATCTGATGGGTTCCGCTCCTCCACCAGACTGGGTTTGGGGATATTTGGCTAATTCCTGTCTGAAAACGGACTTCCCGAGAGAAGCGATGCTCTAAATGCAGCTTTTAAGCGCTGAACCCTGTCTCCACCCCCCTCCTCCAGATCATCCAAGGTGTTGCTAGGGGACCCGAAAAAAAAAAAAAAAAAAGAAAAAGAGGAGATGAAGTAAATGAACTGTGAGCAAGGACGTTTAACAAAGAATGCGGATTGCACACATACGTCAGTGTTAATCCTGATTGAAATATCAGTGGTTTTTTGTGCCCCCCGCCCCTCTTCTCCGGTAAACTCATTAAGTTTTACAGTGTAATAAATAAGCCATGGCTGCCCGGCATGGACCCGGCCAATTGGCCGTGACAGGAAAATGATTGCCCACCTGGGGCAGATGGGACACAGTGTGCCTACCGATCGCTTCCAGCAGCTCCCAGCAGATTGTAAGTTTCCGTTTCAGGCTCCAGCACAGAGAGCCAGACGGAAAGTCTGCAAAGATGACGGTTGGCTTGAATTCGGGGGTCTGTGCGGCAGTCGGGACCCGGATGTCACAATTCTGGTCCTTCACATGGGCTGCGTGAGACTTGCATGATGAAGATGGTGCATCTTAGTACCTGGGTAACACCTGAAATACTCATTGAGTGGAATATTTAAGAACTTAAACATGAATTTTTTGTGACGAAGAGCCGCGGTAGTTTGTGAGTTGTGGATCCGATTAATGAATTCATTCATTATTTATTTATTATCAATGACCGCTGTCCAGGGTCATGGTGGTCTGGAATTTACAATAAAAACACAGGGTAGAAAGCTAGGTAGGATACACCCTGGACAGGACACACCGATTGGCAACTAGGAGTTACCAGTCAACCTGAAACAAACGTCTTTGGACTGCGGGAGGAAGTCGTCGCTAACAGTTTTATTTGGGATAAACCCACTTCCGTGAAGCGTCATCTGCTAGAACCAAAACAAACAGGTTTTTCCTCATCTTTTACCATCTTCTTCCTGCACGGAAGAATTGGAATTTGTTCAAATTCAGTTCATAATCAATGAAGCAAGCAGGTCGAATTGTTTAACTTTCGGGCCTTGAAGTGTTGCCTTTTATCACCGACTCCGTGTGGGGCCTTGCGTCGCTCTCCAAATAAGAGGCCGGCTTGGGGGCAGAACGGCGCCGTGGGAAGGTGTTACACTCTGTTAGCTGAATCAAAATAATGTGCCTTTCTGTACTGTCACTGCGGAAAGGTCCTGGCCATAGGTCACCTGCGATGAGCACATTAAATCCCATTAACATTCAGTTTGTTCAAAGGGCCTCTAATGGACAGGGTCCAATGGACTGGAACACGGTGAGTGCGGCGGAGGCAGGCGAGCATCATGCTTAGGTATCGGTAATTGAAGGAAAAAGGCTCAGAAGTGGCCTCATTGACACGCATAGTTCGCGTCCATCCAGCCACCGGCTCGCGTCAGCGCCCTCATCTCCCTCCTCTTCCTCCTCTTGTCCAATCGCAGCACAGCTTGGTTTTCAGTTCAGGGTCCATTAACCCTGTTAGTGTAGTCGGACCTGAAGCTTATGGCCAATGGGCCTGGAGGTGAGGATGCGGCAATTGCACAGGCACGCGGTCTGGTGTGTGCACAACTTTATACGCGCGCACACACACGCACGGTGACACAGAAACGTGGCTTCTGTACACATTTTGGCAAAACGGGGTAAATTTGCTGCACCCTGCCGGTATCTTCCGGAAGGAATAATGGCTGTGAAATAAGCCCATCGCTTCCATCTTCCCCCACATACAAATAAGAAACATTTTCTCACACCTGCGCTGACAACTCTTTGTTACGTACGGGGGGAACTTGCTCTGTTTCGTAAGATATAAATTAGAAGAGACGGTAGCCAAACCCGGGCAAACATCTAGTGCGGCATCACGGTGCACAGCCTTCCAATGATTTGGGACAAAAGGTTGCGCGCGGTGTTTATGCGGCCTGTCGCCATCCATGTGTCATTCCCGCCGCGGCTGTGGCCATGGCTCCGGGTCGGCTGGTGAAACTCGGTGTCGGTGGATCGCGTTCCACCTCCTTGTCCCCATTTGGCCACGCCAAATAGCAAGATAACGCAGACTAGAAATTGCCGGCTTAACACCGCGTACCCTCTTCCCCCCGCGCTTTGCCTAAAGATCCTGATTAGCCTTTTTCCTTTTGAAAGTGCCTTCTGACAGCTTCATTGATATGCTGTCAGCGTAGCGGCAGGAGATGTAAAAGGGCCTCTGGGAGACGAATAAGAGACGTAAAGGATGTTGCACAGCTCCGGTGCACGAGCTGCCCCGGGTGAACCAGAGGCTCCGGGATTCATGTCCGCCACTTTTACACGACTCTCGCTGGCAGCCGGCATTCATGTAGTCATTTCTTCAATAACTGAAATTAGTTGTTGGCGGTACAGTACCATGAAATACCGCGTTGTACAGCTCTATTAGGATAGTCATCATTGTGAGGAACTGCTTCTCCGGTGCAAGGTTGTAATGGGCTAAAGTCTATTCTGGATACAGACAGACAGACACACACACACACACACACACACACACACACAAAGCCATCGTCTCTAAAGATAATAAAGGTTGGCAGTATATATTTTGATTTTTCTTTGTCACCAGATTATGACTCGCAAACATGTCACACACACTGACTCATACACACGCACACACACGCACGCACTCATATGTACACATTATAGGCAATTTAGAGTCATGTCTCAAACAAGAAACACGTGTCTTTGGATTGTGGGAGGAAACCAGAGCAACTAGAAGATGTCCATGCAAATGAGGGGAGAACCTGCAAACTCCACAAGACTGAGTTGGACTCAGACCCGCATCTGAACCTACAGCCTAAGAGCTTTGAACCCCCTACTGTGCCCACCAATGCTGTCGAGGTATAGCGGCAGTTTTTGTTGACTCCGCAAAGCTGCCCTCCTTGCAGCAGAATGCACGGAAGTTCTAAAGATCCTCCTGTATGAAAAACTGTGCAAACGGAAAGGATGCATTAACAAAATCGGGCTTTGACAAATAAGCTTTTGGACATTTTCAAATCAGCACTCGGCTCTGACCCGCGCGGCTCGTCCTCCGGCGGTCGAGCGAGTGTTTTTTCACCTCCCCACCCACGAAAGCAGATCCAAACCCCGAAGTGGAAGGCAACCTTCCTGGCGCAGAGATGGGGCCCAGAGCAGAGCAGGAATGCCGTCGCTGGCTGTCGCACTCCAGCGAGAGCGGTGCCAGAAACGGCTCCTCTGCAAACTGGCACCGGCGAGAGGAAAATCAAGCGGAGTAAAACCATGTCCGGATTAAAGCTCTTTACGGCAATGGAAGGCCTTAATCGCCTCTGTTTTGTGAGGACTCCCAGGGAGTCAGAATCGCTTATCTGTTGCCCGAGGGCGAAAGCATTCCACATCAAAACACAATGCACCTACACCAGCAAAAGCCGCAATTGTCGAAAGGAGAATTCAAAAACAGTTAAAGAAGTTCCCTTTGACATAAATGCATAAATGATGGTGGGAGCCATCTGCGGCCGCACACAATAACCATTGTTATCCCTTGCGCGACGTAAATTTTCGAGCACTTGTTGCAGCACTGCCGCTCATCTGAAACGGCATTGCGTGCGCTTCCAAATTTTAGACCGAGGCGACCCCTTCCTTCGTGGGTTGCCACCCGAAACCAATTTTCCCGAATCACCGGGAGACGCGTCGAGACACGCTTTGCGTGCACGGCGTAAACTCACGCGACACCGATGCCGACCGATCTTCGCCCTGCGGAAAACAAAGGGGAGGGATCCCGAGCTAAAAAGAGAGAAGTTTCCGGAATATTAGCGTCGCAAGTGGATATTGGTTGTAACATCTACCCAGGCGCAGCGACTTAGCCAAGGTTAACCACTGTGTTTCGCCAGCTGAAGTTTGTAGGTACTGTATTTCCGGTGTGGCCCCATGCACTTTATTATGATTTATTTGTTTAGTCGATACCTTTTTTATGCAGAAACTTGTAATTTTAAACTATTTGCAATTAATCACCTGTTTATACACCTGGGTAATGTTTTTACCGTATCAGATCAGAGTAAGTGCCTTTCTTAAGGGTACTACAGTTGCAGCGGGGAATCAAACCCCGGTCCTTCTCATGCATTGTGGTACAGGTCCTGTTGTCCCGATCTTTATTTACAATGAATTAAAATTAAGAACAATTGCTTAGAAAAGCCAACGGTTTAAAGTGGTTTTTTTGGCCAGCGGGAGGTACGGACCCATAACTTTGTCCTGCTCTGAATTTCAAAGCAGGCTGTGCGAAGAAGAAGGGAAGCCGAGCACTTTCTCGGCCTCCTCCGCGTAGGCTGAAAGAGATCCGTGTTCCTCTCAGACCCCAAAAGGGGAATTTTTGTTTTGATGTTTCTTCTGCGATTTTGCAGCCCTCCCCTCGGTACCTGGGAGGGTGTTTCCTCCTGTATTCGAAGGGGGGTTCATTTGATCCCGGCCCGTGGCTGCGCTTTGCTGCAGGTGCGGAATAAAGGCAGGAAATTGGCTCTCCGCTTTTCTCATTCTTCCTACCCGGGCTGCTTATTTAAAGGGAAACTCGAAATGAAACAGAAAAGTATAAATGGCGTCAACCAATGGCAGGAGAGCTTAGAGTTCAAACACAGCCACAGAGGCAAAGAAGTGCCTTCTGGAAAGCTGGAGTGCATGATGTACTGTTCTCTCATCTCTCTGCTACGAGTTGTTCTCTAATGCTGTGCTGACATGAATGTTTCTCTGTACTGTGGAATAGTAGCTGCTCCCCATCCACTGCTTCTTTATCTTCAAGGATTTCATTATATTGGCGTTAAATTCATTTTAGGCCCGTTTGGATGGATGTAAATGGACATTCACTGCCCTGTGCCCCTGTTTGTCTTCCTGATGTATGCAGCCATTTGTGGCTGAATGGAGTGGGGCTGGGGGTGGAGGGGGTCAAGGGCAGAGAAGATGGAAGTCGCCTTGTTGTATCCGTCAAAGGAAGTGCGTGCGACTCCGGGAAAGGTCACGCTTAACTAGCTGGTTCGGAGGAGCGATGTCTGTGCCGCGTGCCGCCACTCGCTCTCCTTCCCAAGCGCGTGGAGAGCCTTTCGGCCAGCGGGAATGAAGCTACCCGGAGATAAAGGGTCGGGGGTTTTTCATCTTTCAGGCTGCAGCTTCGATAAGACGAAATTGCGCTGCACTGCTGCGGGAAGGCCTTTCGCCGCTGGATGAATGTGAAATCAATAGCTTTGTCGCTCGCTCTAAAGAAAAGGAAGAGCTTTTTTTTTTTGCCGTTTCACCCCCCCCCCCCCCTTGCAAACCCCAGCCTCCGTGCCCACGCACCCTAAGCTACAGCATCCCGAAATAATTTGATGGTTTACTGCGGCGCACAGCTGTATAGCTGTGGGAAACTGCTTTGGATTTTCAACGTGCAGTTTAAGATAACAAGCTGGGCTTAAGGATTATAAATGACAAATGAAATACAAATTTTCAAGTGGGATAAACCTGCGCGTGTACAGTATTATTTTTGACATTTTTTTTTGTGCGTGTAACACACAGTAATGTTCAAGAAATAATGCTTAGCATTTATTAATGACAGTAACTGAGTGGTAAAGCACAAATCTGAATTGTTCAAGGTGAGCAGGAAGTATGCCCTTCTCATGCAGAAGAGTGAAATAGAGGAGGGGAGGTGTTGCTCTACTGCTGCGCTACCTGTCTTTGCCTCCCCCCACGATGAGATGCAGTCATCTGGTCCCCCCCCCCCAAGAAGCGATAGCGATTTTCTTGTGCATTGTCCCTGATGGCCCATTTCACCTGGGGAACCAGACTCTGTCTCTCTATCTCTTTCTCTCTCTCTCCTTCACCCTCACACACAGAAGCACGCATTTTCCCCAGTCCTGTCACTTTTTTGTTCCGAGTCGGTCGTAACCAGCATTTCGGGTTCCCGGGGCTGCCGGGACGCGGCACTCTGGTAAACTTGTACATCTCCCCCGGCTACGCGGCTGCATTAGTCAGCGCATTACGTTTTCACCTGATTGGAGCGCCGCGTCATATCGGCCCTGACATATTTAGGTCTCGCTTTGCATGCTGTCACAGCGTACTGAGAGAAAAAAGATTAATTTTTTTAATCATTTCACTTTTTTAGAACGTGTTTAGCTGGCTGCCAGTACTTTTCCACCGTTGTGCCCGTGCAGGTGGAAACCGTCCATCCATCCATTACTGTACGCTTAACCGCTTGTCAGGGCCAGGATCGCGGGCGTCCAGAGTTTGTTCTGGAGTCACTGGCAGCGCAGCTAGGAGAATGCGTCATAGACGGGGTATCGTCGGTCCAGTAAATGGAGAACCGCAGTATCGTCGGCATTTATCCGTATTCAGAAGCTTTTCTCCAAAGTGACGTACAACTCAGAATGAACAAAAGTGCATTTTACCAGCAGACGGAGAGATACGGATGCAGACACCGGCTGCGTATTGAACCCGATAGGGAATTTTGACAGATAATGTACTGTCGGTTTATGACGCACATAGGAGATCAGAGGAGAAGTGGGTCTGAAAGAGATGTTTCAGCAGTTCTGAAGGAGACGGTAAGCTAATTTTTACCACACTAGAGCACAAACTGAGAACCTACAGGCTTTTTGTTGGGACCTCCACATATGCCGGAGGAGAAGGAGGAGCAGAGTGCTTTTACTGGGGGGTAGGGAGTGCCCAGGACTCTGAAGGTGCCAGAGTGAAGATCTTTTAACAGGCCTGTAGGCCATAACCAGGGTCATGGCTGCAGAAAGGCTGTGGACAGACACAAGGAGAGGGGGATACATGGAAAACACTGAGATAAATGCGGAAAAACCTGTAAAGGCTGAGGGTCTGGAGACCACTGAAGATGTCTTTCCTGCCAAAAGGAAATGGGATCGATGGTCTGAACCCATGTTCTGCTCCTCCTCACACCCCACCCCAGACACCAGCACCATCACCAAGCAAGAACGTCTCGGCAAGCGCATCAGCCGCCGCCTCTCCGGCACCGATCGATGGGTCACCACCAATAGCAGGAGCCCTTGCATTGATCCCGGTCCGCCTGCTCTTTGTCTGGCCATTATGAGAACGGGAGTGTGACCTTTTCTGATGGTGCCTGGACGAGCAAGAGGGACGCGCTTTCAAAGGGTGGATGTGATGGACGCCACCATGAAGGAGACCCCGGAAGAGCTTACACTATGCCAGTGGCGAGGAAGCGGGGGTGGGCACGTTGGACAACGGATGCAAAAAATGTCCTTTTTGGGAACATCCGCGCAGAAGCAAGTGTTTGCTCTGAGTCTACAGAACAGAACACCCTGAACCAGCAGGGAGGAAAAAATATCAACTTAACACTTAGGAGGCCACACATATAATTTACATAACTCGCTTACGCTGTCCTCGCCAGCATTGTGGCTAAACAAAATGTTCCCCGCTTTCCGAGCCGCCGAACACCGGATGACAGGTCACGCGGGTTTACATATACTTCTTTTGGAAGCCGAAAGCAAAAAAATCTGGATTTTTACATTTTAACATGACCCCTACCACCAATATTTTCCAACTCCTCTGTGTTTATTTTTTATTAGCAAGCATCTGAATTTTTAAAGCCATTTTACACTCCCTAATGCAGTACTAAGTTATATTATGTAAATTATAATACATATTCTCTAATATTATGCTATTTTATGGCTCATGCATTTATATATCATATAGTTTTACAGTGCGCTAAAGCTAATTGTTTTAATTGCCAGAATAGACCCAGCAGCAAAATGTTTAAGCTGTATTGCAAACTGTGTCTTTCTGATTAAGTGCTGTTGAAAATTTAAATTTTTCACTTTAAAATCTTACATAACCAAACCTCCAAGCCCGTGACCTTCATTCCTTTAGCCGGTCTTACAGCAGTTGCTCGGCGGTGCGCTGATTTTCTCCTTGGCCTCTGCTATCTTCTGCCCAGCAATGTCGATGCGGCTTTTGCTAAAAGCTCTGAAATTTGCAGTAATATGGAAATTCTAAGTATGAGGAACAATTTCTGTGAAATGAAAACTTCCAGCTGGGCACATGAAAGGCAGACCAGAAGAAAGCCAGCTGGCCAAGTCAGAAATTGAGATATTTTTGGCTTTGATTTTTTTCTGTGAGCAATAATTCGGTATTATTTGTTGCTGGTCATGTGACAGAGGACTGGAGGGGAACTGAAACAAAAGTCACGACGGCAGTATCTGTCTAGTTAGCGGTGGTACGAGCTTTGCTGCAAGCGCTGCTTCAAAACTTTTACACTGTTTCTACCAGGGTAAGCTTCCATTGACCGACCTGTCTAGGCTGCCCGTTGCACTTTCTAACATTGTCCAGCAGCAGACTTCAGCAGGTTGCTGTTTCTCAACAATGTGACGCGATGCACCTCCAGCCAACACTAGCTGTCCCCCAGTGGCTCTCCCCATCAGCTTCTGTGATGGAAACTGAGGATGGCTTAGTGGCTGGCGATGCCACCTTCTGCTCCAACAAACCAGGTTTGAGTCCCATCTTCTGGTGCGATGCCCTCGATCGTGGCGCTTCCTCTGAATTAACCATTGTAAGTAATTTGCTTTGGAGAAAAGCGTCCGCTAAATGAAAAAAATGGCAAATAAGTATAAAGTTGGGAGACTTCTTGCTCCTCCCTCTTTAGGCACATGTGGACAACTGGGAAATGTTCGAAGTGGTGAGCCACCATCTGGTAACACAGCGCACATTTATTTGAGCACTGCCTAGCGCCATTATCTTTCCTCTGACAATTTTACCGGCACGACCCGCACCTGCATGCATCTCTTCGGCTGCGGTCTACCTATCCAGCTGCGATCGCAGCAGGTCTGACCGCATGAAACCACGAGGAGAGGGGATGCCGCCTTCCTGGATCTCACAGTCGCCGCTCTGGCACCTCCAGAGCAATCTGGCAGCCTTTATTCCTGGGACACAGGTCACTCACATTCCATGTTAACGTCCTAAAAAAAGTCCAATGCCATCCATGGCGTTTATGTATAGGGAAAATCGATTTTGTCTCGCTGCACTTACGCGCAGAATGATTCCAACGCAAGGAGAAGCATTTAGTCATTCGGTTATTTTCCCCTCCTTTTCGGCCAGCGCTCTGAGATGGATGCGGGCTTTGAGGAACCGCGCATGCGGCGCTTTGTGTTTTTCCCGATGTCGCAAATTACCTTTGTTATCTTCCATCGATTCGGAGGGACGTCAAATAAAGTTAGCCCACTTTGTCAGAGACGCCGGGGCGGCTCTCGTAGTGACAGAATAAGGCCGGGAGAGGATGCGTCGTTCTGCTCCCCCCCCCACCGCCACCACCACCCAACGCAGTCCTGAAATTTCAAAAAGGGCTTTGTGTTGCATCAGTCGCCGCGGAGGATAATGAATGGCACCAAATGTGCCAGCGCTTCGTCACACGTCATCTCCATCCTGTGCCACTCTGAAAGAAGTTTTGTAAACCATTTGTTTACTTTGACACTTCAATGGTGGAATTAAAGCTGACTGAGGATTTTTGACATTAGGTTTCTTAAAATATCTCGGGGAAAAAAAAAAGAAAACGCTTAACTGTTGTCTACAGACAGCACGTACAAATAAAATTAACTTTTAAAAGCTTTATCTGTCAAATTGTGTGTCTCCAGTCGTATTGTGAACATGTAAATTGGTTATGCATCATGCATTTTTACTACCTTGCTGTCTATTGGTATTTCTTTACCTTGGCCACCGTACAGTTCGGTTTGCGTCCCAAAATACTTCATCATTTATACAATCGGGTATTTTTTTACAGTAGCAATTCAAGTTAACTACATTACAAAGGATACTACAGCCAGGATCAGGATTCAAACCCATATCAGTAAACTGCAACATGGAGACTTTTCTCAAATTTACCCAAGCTCATCTTGTTGTAAACTCACATTTTTATCCATTCATACCGTTAGGTATTTACGGAAATTTACCTGCATAGCCTTTGAATATGCACATCGGAGGGCTTCCCTAGGTTGGATTTATGTTTTGAGCTCATAATAAATGTCTCATCTTTTTTTATTCTTACACCATACACGTTCAGCAAACGCGACCCTGTTTCAGGTCGGAGAGCTAACCATGTTCTCCAGATCCGGGAGTTCACCTTGCACATTTAAACCTTGGTGTGCCTTCGCTTAACCATTCTGCAGCCGTGCTCTTAGCATCAGCAATCCGGGAGTCTGCGGCCTCCGTTCCTGTCAGCTATGAAGGCAATTTCCCGCTTCACTTATAATTTCTGTTGCACAATCTAAAAATATTAAAGCTATCTAAGCAGAGAAAAGATTGTTTTTTAGATGTTAGTCAATAAGAGTTCAAATATGAATAACTAAGGGAAAATCTATATATAATGACCTTGCTATCATTTGGGTATTCACATTAATTCCAGTTCAGATCCTTGAGAAATTGCCCATATTCCTGCCTCTTTAGATTCACAGCAGTTTTCTTGTGAAGAATTTGATCAAGGATAACTGATAAGTGCATTATCTTGAAAACATATTTGACTTCTTGTAGAATGTTGTAGAATCGGGGAAGACACAAGTGTACATTATGAACCTGTGGCCGTTGTCTTATAAAGCCGGTGATTCTTATTGCCTGCGGCTTCCATGGTGAACTCCATGACCACCCTGCTGTGTCCAAACTCACTTCAGTGGCATTTAAAATTTATCACAGGGCATCATCTGCCGACTGTGCTATCAAGAGACTGCAAAAATGATCACATTGAGGGTCTTGCGGGATTTATACCAAAGTCTGCAATAAAGGCTTACCATCAAAGTCCCTTCCCCCCGCTTTCATAGTTACTTGCTTTGTGTCCACCTCCGCAACTGATGCTCTAAGATGCGACCCGGTGTTTTTCTTTTTCCAGTTGACAGAAGAAGGGTAGTGAGTCTCGGCTAATGGGGGTTAAAGATGCAGCACAAGGGCAACAGGTTAAAATATATAGGCAGGGTGCAGGACTACCTAAGAAAAAAAGAGACCATATTCCTTGAAATTCAGTTATCAGTTATTCTGCAGATTGATTGGGAACATTTCTGGTGGAAGTAGGTTGGTCACCCGAGTCAACCGCATACGGTCGAGTCCGCTTTCATAGACAGCCTTGGGCATCGAGTTGTGCAGCGCATTCAGTTTTCCGTAGTTTTGCTTACATGCGCACGTTCTCGAGTTCTCAGATATATTCAGAAAATATTTAGATTTTGCCATTGTTTGTTACACAGTGCTGAGCAGCATTTTTATGTCCAAATGAAGTCACTTTGTTCTGAAGTTTGTAGAAATGTTCAGGCTGCATCTCCTCTGCTTGTAGCTTAGCTGTTCGCGAAGGGATCACCATCGTTTGTACCCTCGGACGTGCCGTTTGCTCTTGAAGATGGACTCAACTGGATGTTGCACGAATGTCAAACTCGTCACTTTATGATGTAATTCCACTCGCACGAATCCTTTAATGGACCAAAACGGGGCTGTGGGGACAGCAGCCGCATATTGCAGTTATCCACTTATCGGGTATCCACTTAAGTGGACTTAAGTATTTGCAGAAGGAGCAACTTGTAGGGACCACAGTAATAAGACAGATTTTCTTTGCCAAATGAGTTAACATGTATGTGTAGAGGGAAACAAATGAGACTTTGTGTTAATAATCTTGTGAATAGTTGAATGAACATTGCTCCAGCAGGCTTGTATCACGTCACAGAGTGAATGTAAAGTGCCTGGAGGGGCCTTACATTTAAATCCGAGCTATATATGCAAATGTAGCGGCATAAGGCACAGTGCATTCTGTGAATGAGCTTCAAATTTTGTGCCAGGATCCTACGAGTGCAAATGTTCCACCCCTTTCTGCCCACTGGTGGGTCCTCAGTGATGCTCGCACGCTCCCTTTGTCGCCTCCGCAACACACGGTAGAGCGGGCGGGTTGTAGCCATGACTCATCGGCAGATTATGCCTCCGGAGTGGCGCAACAGGTGTGTTCTATAGTACGAGCACGGCCACCTAGCTGGGCTCTTGGTGGTTGAGTCAGACCTGTAGAAGAGACCACCTCACCTGTGGGGGTGGAATAGCGGCAGGAGAAAAACAACAGCACCAAAACATCTTGCAAACTCGGGTGTCTATGTGACATGCGAGGGCAGTGGTAGTCATGATCAGGGATGCCTATGACTCAGGGTGATCCATAGTTCAATGTGGGCCTTGCGCTGGGTAGTCAAGTGGTGATGTGATGATGAAGTTGTCATATTGTTCATCAAGCTGGTGCTTCTCCAAAGCTACTTACAATGATTCACCCATTTATACAGCTGGGTAATTTTTACAGGTGCTCTTCAGGGTAAGCACCTTACTCAAGGGCACAACAGCAGGAGATGGGATTTGAACTCGGGCCTGCGAGGCGGTAGTGCTAATCACTGCACCATCTGCTGCCCCGTGCCAAAGAGCTTTGTGAGTCTGCTTGTTGAGCACCTTCAAGAGGTACTGATTTAAATTTTAAATAATTTTAGGTAGACAAAAAAATAAATAAATAAGCATAGGTGTTAGAGGAGCAGGGTTTGTCAGAAAGCTGGTGCGGTCTTTCCCACCCGAGGTATAGTGCAGAAATAGTGAGCGTCGTGCCCAGTCGGTTCTGAAAAATGGAGGCCTTAAGCAATCTCCTATAGATTCAACATGAGGTGGCTTCCCGAGCTCATTTAGGGACGGCGGAGTGGATCAACGAGACATAAACGATAGCTTTGGATTGTAGCTCGGCGAATTTGTTAGGGTGCGCGAGGACAGGCCACTAGATCGATCCTTCTCTGGGTTTCCGAAGTTTTGGATAAATTAGCGCCGCGGCGTGTCGGTCGCTCTCAGAGGTTTGTCATTTTCTGCTTCATTTAATGCTGCCAGCCAGAGCGGCTAGACTTCATGTGCTCTAAACACAGAGCGGTACAGCCGGGCTTCCACGGTTTTAGCATGAAAAAGGACAGAGGAGCGTCTCTTTCCACTTTCCCGCCTGGTTGACGGTTTGCATTTGCTTGCGTCTGAAAAGGATGCTCGAGGAAAGGAGAACGCTTTGCTTCCCCGCAAATGAACGACGAGATGTTTCAGAAGGTGTTGCGATTTCGGAGCACTTGTCGCTGAAGCCGAGGGGGTTGGAGTCGACAGGGTGGGATGGGAGTGGGGAGAAAATAAAACGACCTCTTTTTCCTCAGCATCTCTAAAAATGTAGCTGTTAGACCGACGCGCGGTCCCACACCGCCCCTCCGGGTGGCTTAATGGGAACGGGGAAAGCGCGCACGGTCAAGACAGCACCGTCCAAACCCGATTAAATATGAAACCCTTGTACAGGCCGCACACGAGTGGGAGGCTCCGCGTCCAAGAGGAAACGAATCAAAGAAATCCGGCTTGAAAATCTGCGTTCATCATTTCTCTTTTTTCTTCTTCTTGCATCTGCTTTTAATATATTAGTCCTAATGGGAATCTCTTCTCAAGACACTTGGTGTAAGTCTTCATTATGGAGGAGCTGCAGAAGATCAGAGGGGGGCGTGTGTCTCTGTTTGTTTGGCAAGATCCCTAATTGGAATCACTTCACACTAAGCCACACCAGGTCGCTCCCGCTGGCTCGGACTCCCCGGCCCGACTGCCGACTGTCGATGCGCAGTCGGAGACGGAAAATTCCCAGCTCCGGATATACGGTGGCCTTGGGACAAGGAATAATCGGATATAAATCGGGCACCATCCTAGATCTGCCCGAGTGGATGGCGTCGGCGGGCAAGCATCTGATTCATGAGCTTGACTCGCGCCCAGCACTAAAACACAAAGTCTCAGGGGCTCACAGGAAGAAAATATGACACCAGCCTAGCCAGTAATTCACAGAATGTGCTTGAAATATGGAGGCCCTCTTCTGGTCGTCTGCTGGTGTGAAAAGCATGAATCTCTGATGTGGCCAAAGGTCTTTCGCTTCCCTTAGATGACTCGTGGAGTTTTCTGGAATCGTCTCATCCGGTATGAGATCGTGCTTGAAACTGCTCGTCTTTTGGGGGGCTCAGCAGTTTTTTCAAGGGCCACAAGCAGAACCGGCACAGATCCTCTTTAAAGTTTAATAAGCGGAGATTGTAGGGAATTTGGGGGGGGGGGGGGTTGCATGCAATAAGCCAGTTTTGCATAATAAGCTATGAAAAAGTAAATGATAAACATCAAAGTGGCCCCCGCAGCAGCTCCTGTGCTCCGCGAATCTCTGTCTCAGCTTCTTAGTTGCGGAGAGGGAGAAGAGGAGGAAGAGCGGGAAGGTAAGAAATTGAGAAGTGGAGGCCAGCATGGTAGACAACCTGCCCATTTGTTCTGTCTTCGCACTACATGTCCTCCATGCAAGCGGCCTCCTGCGTAGCTCATTTTAACCCCAGGGTCTGGGTTTCGGCCTCTTCCTCTCAGGTGGACTTTGTCTGGAAGATGCTGAACTCGAGGGTGACAGAGCAAAGCGTAACGCAACTCTGCAGAGGGTGCGATCAAGTAGCTTTTTTCACTTTTTGGAAATCCAGCCTTGGGTCAGATGTTCTCGTCTCCCACTGCAGGGTTATGTGGGCAAGGACGGTCATTGCAGTTGTTTTGTCAGAGCTGCGGATGATTTCTGGTCTCCTCCCGGCATTTCTCATGCCATCCAGGCTGTACGTGTTACCGAAAGTGGGACTATGTCCTGCGGTCTCACGAGCAACCTTGTTTCCCAGCCTCCTCAGACCTCCTTTCTCCCCAAATCCTTAGCTGATCTGGAGGTTTTCCAAGCTCATTCTACACGTATGACAATGGCGCCGGTTGTCAGTAAACACAACCAGTTTCACAAGGCTGGGAAGAGAAGTGGGTAGAACCACGAGGTAGCCCGAAAAAGCGAACTAGGTCTTTCGAACGCTTTGCTCACCCCCACACTCCCGCATCTCTCACCCAGCAGTTAAACTCGCCCCCCATCACAGTGCGTTTCATTCCGTATCCTTAAGAGCTGCACTTTAGAGAGGGAGGATGCGCGTGAGGCGGCTGGCCTGGCTTGTAACTCATCCGAATGATTGACTATTGTGTTTGGTGCAAAAGCGGGAGTCACGAAAGCCTACGAGGGCGCACGTACGCGATAATTTGCGTGATCTGGTGCCTCGCTGAGCGGGCGACGCGCGGATACCAGGTGCACGCCGCCGCTGGTGTACTGGGTAATATGGGAGCCTGCCTGCGACCGAGGCGCATTGCCACTGCAAAGAGGCTCTCGACAAAGAGAGAGACAGCTGCGCGGATAAATGCGGAGCGGATGCTCGACGAGAGGCGACGCTTGTCGAGGGAGCCGTGGAACTAACGGGAGGTTCGGTTCCAATTCACCTTTATCTCAG
Organism: Heterotis niloticus; assembly: GCA_018136845.1. Lineage (NCBI taxonomy): Eukaryota > Metazoa > Chordata > Actinopteri > Osteoglossiformes > Osteoglossidae > Heterotis > Heterotis niloticus. The sequence goes on from CM030893.1 coordinate 29,000,798, forward strand.
CATTGCTTGCGACTGCATCCGTCTCACATCCTGTTTACCATTTCCTGTGCTTCCCTAAAGAACAATTTAAATTCTTTGATGAAGATCCTGTGCGCTGCGTTGTTCTGCTTCATCTAAATGGGTCGGAAACTTTTTATATTAATGAGTGCTTACAGCGAAATGCGCTGCATCGTACGGCCCAGGTAGTTCAGCAGCAGGTAGCGTAGTGCTTAGAACTGTTGTTGGGCAAACAAAACGCTGTGAGTTCGAATCCCTTTTCTGCTTCCGTTAATAACCATGGCAAAAATTTCGCAAATGTACAAATGGGTCTATTGCTGTACGTAGCTTAGCGTATGAGCCTAACATTATAAGTCATCTTGGGCCAAGGTGGCGAACTAACAGTTAAACATGTTTAAGGGCAGACATACAGTCGCCTGAGTGTTCAAGTCCTGGGGGGGGGGGGTCTTCCTGTTGTACCCTTGAGTAGTTTTTTCGAGTAAATAATTCAGCTGTATAAACGTTATTTTTGACTTTGGATTGAAGCAAAGGTGAAATGACGATAGTTTTGGGATTAACTCGTGTGCCAGCGATACTGCTTTGTGCTCCAGTTGCTGCAATACCTCGGCGAAGTCGCGGTAAACAGGGAGTGGGATGGAGGACCTTAGGCCATCCTGGGGGATTTGGCTTTGCAATTGTTGTCTCTTGGATGACTGTACCCTGTCTGCTTCTGTGAGGAATATCCCTGCAGAGTGCTGCGTCTCAAGGGGCGTAAGCTTCAGCAGCCAGGGCGATGGGTTGAGCTGAAGCAAACCAGCCCTGTGTTCACTGTGAGAAGCCAAGAGCAATCCTGGAAGTTAGACCCCAAAACCTGAACCAACCCTTCCAGGAATCATGCACCAGCATCCAAGGGCAGCTGTGTCGTTTGTCACCCCTTTGGGTTGCTTTTCATTTAATTCAGACTTCTTTTTGCTTGATACGGGCCGCGCCATGAGAGTCCCACCCACAGCGCAAATAAAAACCGCAGCGCCACGTCCACGGACCTGCGAATCCCAGCCGCGTGCACGCGAAAAGCGTATCAATCAGCCAGGCGTGTTTTATTTGTCGCGACGCATTTCTGGAGAAGAGCTGTCGCAAAGCACTTTGCACACTTTTTCTGGAGGGAATCGAAGAGCGGCACAGAAAAGGAATGCAAAAAACGATCAGCCGAAGCGTGAATAAAGCCTGGGAGAAATTCAGTCGCCAGTTCTGTAACTGAGCCGCCGCGCTGTATATTTCTGCCGTATTCAGTAAAGACGGACAAGGGCCGGTCTGGCTGCGGTGCTGCTCGCCTTGTTGCTTGGCATGTTTTTAGTAATGGCTCGGAGATGGCTTGCTGCAATCATTTAAAGATGCGATTTTGTCCGTGTGTGAAAGTAGCTCAGAGAAGATCCGCGCCGCACGTTCAGGTTATGGGTACGCGAGGCCCGCATGGTCTGAGTGCGATCTGTGCGTTTTCTGCGTGTGATGTGGCTGCCTCCCTTTGGCACCCTGCAGTTTCCATGCGTTCCCTCCAACTGTCATTTCACGCGTACACGGATCGGGATCATTTCTTTCGGCTGCCGGCTCCTTAATGAAGAGACCGACCTTCAGATGGATGCCTGGCACCCGTCAGCTTCCTTAATGGCCTCCCCGGGTGGGAGTCACCCGCGTTTCTACTGTACACCATTATTGGGTTCCAAGAATTCTGGAGGTGTTTGATCTGTAAATAACTTTGTTGAAAAACAGGCTTTGTTTGTCAAGGCCTTTGAACAAAAGTCTGCCTTTAGCTCCGTGACAAAGTCAATATGTCCGTTTGAACTGTGAAAAGAACGTGTGCGGATAAAAACCCCAAACTTCAAAAAGTAATTACCAAAACCCACCGTTGCCCATGAATGGCACCACCCAGCGTGTCTTTTATGCCCTTACAATGTAAATAGAATGGATCCACACCCCTTTTGTCCCTCCGTAATTCGTTCCCGTTTTCACAAACCCCACTACTGATTTTTTAATTTCAATGTGATAAAGGCCAACTTTGTAGAACAGCAGTTCTGCAGCGTGCGAGAATCATTAATAAGAAAAGAGTCACCCATGAGCAGCAGGTAATTTTAAAGACTGAACGCTGCAAAAAAAAAAAAAAAAAACACTTTTATTTTCGTCTTTTCACTTCTTGGCGACAGTCTTTTTTTCAGAACAATGGATATTTTACCCATTTTTACCCTTGCACATTTCACCAGAGCAATTTTGGCCAAATATATTAGTGACGGTCCAAGAGCGGGACCCCAGCGCGTTTGACCTTTCAACTGCTTTCCAGCTAAACCCCTGGGGTGTGAATCCCCTCTGCCGTGCACCGTGCGATGCCTTAAATGACGTCTTGCATCTTGTCCTCCCCCCGTGACCACAGGGTGCTGCCTCCAGCCGCCCCCCGGGAGCGATTGTGCTCGGCACCTCCTCGATTAGCAGCACCACTTGCAGGAAATGAGATTTGAGAGCGTAAATGAAAACCTGACCGGAGGTTATGCCGCATCCCTGATTCCTCCCCAAAAAAAGAGTCTATTATCCATCTATTTGGCTGGCTGCATTGAAATCGCTGATTAATTCTGAGGACAGTAATGAGACTGATATCACAGGCCTGGAAATCGGAGCCAGAGGAGCACCAGGGGTTGCTATGCAAACTACAGTTTGATGAAGTTTAAGGTTTGGTGAAAGAAATAATAATTAAATACTTCTTGAGATTGAGGGCGTTGATGCACCGGCCCTACCAATGGCTCAATTTGTCTGTCTCTTTATGTATTTTCTCTGTAAGGGACGCGCAAGCGGCAGGGATGGGTGTAGCTGGCTTACGAAGCCCGCGGTGCTGTGTAGAGGGGCAGGCTGGAGACAGGGACGCATGCAAATTCACACGCCATCTATCCTGGACTGCATCGTGCCATCCCATTAAGGGTGTCTGAACCTTTAAAAATCTCAGCCCTTGCTGCTGCGTCTGTGGCACAGTGTTCCTGGGCTTTGTTTTCTATAAAGTCTCCCTCTAACTAACATGTCAGTCAGCTTCACCTCCTGAGACCCAGCCATTCAAGTTTGTCCACTGTAGAGGACAAATGTTTTCAAGCACACCTCCCAAACTTCTACAATACTGAGCCCTAACACACCTTATAGAAGGCAGTTTCTGCTTTTAGATGGGGCCACATGTATGGCTGTGAGGCTTGGACAACTTCCTAAAAGTCTTTAGGAAAAGAATTACTGTCAAAAAACTTTTTGTTTTGCTTGGTGTCAGGAGTCCAGTCACTGCTCTTTTTTTGGTGGGAAATCAACCAACGCAATATCTTCGGAGGTAAAGTACTTTCAGACAGAAACCGTGCATCTACTCGCTTTAGCTCGGTAAAAGGTGGATATGTAGCTCAAAGGCACTTTCAGCTCATTTCTCTTAACAAAACCACCAACGTTGCGGCTGCCAGGCGACATTTCGGAACGAGCAGCCTGGGAACACTTTTTCTCCAAGGGCCGAGATTTCGGCCGCCGGCACCGGACGGAGCCATTTGAATGTCAGACCATCTCTGCGGAGTGCGGAACCTGGAGTCCCATTCCGAACAGACAGGAGGAGCGATGGGTTTGTATTTCTGCAGCTGCAATGGGTGAAACCAGGTGCAGGTTCTCCCCATCCTCCCGTCAGCGTCGCTCCTCTGTTCTGCCGATCATTTGACACAGGTCGCCGTTTCGGCGTCTCCATCGGGCCCATAGCCGGAGTTCTTCAAAAGGCTATGAGCGGCATTACGGAACATTTCTGCTTATTTTTTGTTTTGAAATCCCTTCATTGCCGCTTTGCTTTTTATTTTTCAACATTTGATTTTTTTCCTCCTTTCCACTTCCTTTAACCCATCTGTACGCTTCACAAAGGCCGTTCTGTTCAAGGGAAGAATTTGCAAAGGGAATGAATTAGAGACAGGCTGAATGTCATTGTGTCCTTCAAAACTCGCAGGGCACTAAACTATTCTTTTCTTGTTTTTTTTTTTTTTATCGGCTTCAGATATTGACGCTGCGTTTCCATTTTCGCCACACAATACGGCGGACTTTCGGGTTCTCCGACGGCAACAATACCAGCAGCTTCTGATACCAAACACGATTTTTTTTTGCACGTTCGCAACAGCATTGACCGACTTGTCAAAAGAGAAGCATTTTCCAGAGCGCTTCCTTTTCCCAATTTTGTTGCCTATATTTTAGTACCGAAGGTAGCGCTGTAATAGCCGAAGGCTTTATTTCCTATCGTGAGGCCCAACAGATGGATGCTGGATTTGAGCTCCTAAAATCTTAAACACACCAACAGCAATGCTCTGCCTCTAGTCTCCCGCATGAAAGGTGATGCCGACTGTCGCCTTCTTCTCCTTCTCCCCCGAGACGTCGGCGACGCGCACATAACCGGCACGGCAAATGCGAATCCGGTTTAATCCGAACCCACAGAGTCAACTCTTCACAAACCCCCCCCCCCCAACCCCATCACCCTCCAGGGACAAGGATAGGGAGAGACGTAGACGGAAAGACGCGCGTTTGCTTTCTGCGCTTTGCAAAGGTGGGGACGCGGGGGGGCGCTCCGTTTCATTTCGACTATCATCCTTCGCTTCCGCCGCGCTCTTTTCGCCGGGGTTCGGAGCAATTTGCGGCGCCCGCTGAAAGAGGCGCTCGGCGGAAGGTCGTGTTGATACGGCGAGGCCTGTTGTTTGAAGCAGATCACCATTAATGCTGGGAGAGTGCTATTAAAGCGGAAATGAAGCATTGTGGGGAAATCGGCGCTTCCCCAGTCTAGCTGCAGCCTCCTGAAGGGATGCTGATTATATCTTACCAGGTGCAGGTGGAGATATTTATTTTCCACGGTTGCAGATATCATATTTGCTAATGAAGGCAGTTCGGGGCTAAATCTTTACTTTTAAGAATTGGCAGGGGGAGGAGAGCAAGGATTCAAATGAGCAATTATCGCAAAGCAGGTTATCTTCTGGGCTCCCCGCGTCTAGCGGCTTTTTCAAAGGCCTCCTCGCGGTAATCCATCTACCATGGTATTAGCGCCTTTCCGCCTCTCCTTTGTTCTTCTTCTAAGGTGCTTAACCCTGTTTTTAAATCGTCTCTGTTTGCAATAAGGTTGAGCGTTTGTATAGTTAAACGGCATAGCGCACTCAGTACTCAGAGCGGAGGAAAAGGAGTTTTGTGCTAGCGCGCTGGTTGTATGTGGAATAGATCGCGGTTTTATTCTAGGGGGAAGTCTGATGTTTTTATCGCGGTTTTATTCTAGGGGGAAGTCTGATGTTTTTTTTTCCCGTTTATCCGACACCTTTTCCAAGGTGACAGCGCTAACCTCCGCGCAACCTGCTGCCCCTGCTTTTAAACCTCACGGTTCCTCGCGCCTGCTTGGGAAAAGTCGCTGGAGGTCTGTTAGTGTCGTACCCTAAAGTGACATGGGCTGAGTTTCTCCGGTGAATTATCAAACAGGCAAACGGGCAAAAACGTCCCTTTGGAAACCAGCGTTGGCTAAGTGACAAAATAATATGCATTGTCACTCTGGTGTGTTTTTCAAAAAACATCAGTGCGTTTATTGCGTTCCGGGTCATTCTGGGGCATCGCAGAATGACTGCAGAAGATTAAGACTTATTCTGGTTGCCAGCCGCTGACCACCTCAATAATGAAACACTGGAAGGCGGCTCTCAATGTTCTGAAGGCCGCCCGTCTCTTGTCTAAGATTAAAACCGATATATGCTAACTAGGTGTTAGACTATTGGTTGGTGTAAGCGATTTTTTACACTTGCAGCGCTTAGGCAGATCTTCTAATGTTCTCGCTTTTATGGCGTCCTGGTTTAATGGCTTTACAGCTGTTTGGGCTCCGTGTTTTTGCACGGTGTGTGAGCAGCCTCAGGAATCGCTGCTTTCCATTTCCGTCAAGGTTGAGTCCGGATAGGGAATTCTGAACATTCTTCAAGTTTGCAAAACAAAGCAGATTACACAGCATATGCGCTTCTGTGTGTATTTCGACCCCTCCAATGTCACCTTTTTGTGTTTTTATGGTGGTGATTTTGGTGCCCTTGCTGACAGGCTTCCCCGTGTGTGTCCACTCTATCTGCCAGGTTCCATCCCTGAGGTCACGGGCATCGCAGAGAAAGAGGAAGGACGCAGCCCAGCCCCCACGACACGTGACACGGACAGAGAGACCCCCGCAGTCACCACCGCCACACCATTCAACATCCCCAACCACCACCCCCTCTTCAAAGGGTTTCTCCTTCCCGATGCCCTGTTGACCAGAGACTTCCGAGGACAGCAGCAGTTTTTTGAAGAGGGTGAAGCAAGGGACAGACATCCCGAGATGTTGGCTTCCAGCTCCCACCTTGTTGAGCAGCTGCCCACCCACACGGTGTCACACGAGGACGCGCCGGCCTTCTCCGACGTTGCTAATGCAGCTGCCACGGCCACCGCTGCTCCAGTGACGGCTGCTACCTTGGCAGCGAGAACCCCCGGCTCCTTGATCACACCTGTCAGCCCACCACGAAGCAATAGCCCCCAACTGGCCACACAGGTGGGCAGGAGGCCCATTGACAGCGGGGAGGTTACTTCGGCAACCACCTTTGCTCCACCGGGCCTCACAACAGCTGTAGCGGAGACACCAGGGACCACCACAACGCGCAGAGAGGGCACCGCTGATGAGGTCAACACAGCAACAGCGGCTACCTCAAGAGAAGGAGATGAAGAAACCACCACGACCACGATCATCACCACCACCGTGATCACAACCATGCAGACCGCAGGTATGGTGGGCCACTGAGGGAATCTCCACATCAAGATTACAGTTTTGGTGAAAACCCACATCTAGTACTCAACTGTTCTTCTTACAGTGAATAAAAACACAAAAGAAAGTAGAATACAGCAAACAGCATACCCAAAAATGGGATTTTTAAAAAAAATTATTGCAAACATGCAGGCATCTTCCATTTAATGAACTTTCTCAAAGATTTAATTTTTTTGAGCGTGCGATCCTCTATATTGCTATTCTCGTGATTACAAATTGTTCGGCGAATGTGTATCAAATCCACTTGAGCGGCGTATTTCCCCGCTGGTGGTGTCGAGATTGGTTCTACAGTGAGCCGGGGTAATTGGCGAGATGCAGGGACCCTCCGTTCGTGCGATTATTAGAACAAACTCGAGCCGGGGCGCTTTGAAAAGCGGGGTTGCTTCGGCCTCTCGAGTGCAGCCCCATCTCCGATAAGCCGCTTGCTCTTCCGTCTGTTTATGCCCTTCATATCTAAACAGCCGTGGGCCGCAAAATTAATTATATCATCAGTATTCCTCCGTGCACTCGTGCCGAATCGAGTGCTCCCGGAGCGAGAAGCGATCTTCAGCCCCTCGATGGGGAAATGCGAGCGAGCGACGCAGACGCTCTGCCTTCGCTGCTTTTGTAGTTTAACCACTAGGCCTCTTCGGAGAGCAGGGATGGGAAAGTTTTCCGGTGCGATCTCCACGGCGGCACGGGATGCACGAGAGCAGACAAGAGTCTGAGTGCCCACAAGGGAGCAGGGTGGTGCGCGGGGGCTTTCGGACCCTCCCTTTTTGATCAAGTGCCCTCCCCAGACAGGAAGCTGTCCAGCTGCAGCCGGGGATAAGACGGCCGACCGGGCTGAAAGATGTCAAGGCAACCGGAAAATGATCTGTGGTCTGCTTCTTCGGCTTGGCCGCCTGCTGAATGCAATACCGCAGGGCCGCAAAATGCAATACCGCAGGGCCGCAAATCTCACGCTGATCCCAAGCAAAGAAAAAAAGGCTCTCAAGTCGATCGAAATGCCTCCGCAGGGTTAGGGTTAGGTTTCTCTCGGCCGGACAGCCGAAGGAGCTCGGGGGAATGGGATAGGGGAACGTGATGAAGACACACAAGCTGGTGTCTGTTCCTGACCACACCATCCTCTCTTTGCCCCTGTAGTGCCCTGCAGCACCAATTTCACCGCCCCAGAGGGGTACATAGAGGCACCACAGCAGACCAACCCGTGGTCCTCCAGTGTGGACTGCACCTACTCTGTGACGGTTTACATGGGCTACGGGGTCGAACTTCAGGTCAGTCTCGTACACCTCATTTGCCAGAATGCATTTTAGGTTGACCCCCCCCAGTAACTGTATTCTTAACCCTGTCGATCATCGCCATCCCTTGCGCTCCCACTACGTCCCAACTAACAGCAGACCTCACTGTCCAGGCCAGTCCTTGCGATGAAAAAAATCCACAGTAGTTTATTACGACCAGTAGGATCTAAAAGTGAGTATAAAATTATTTCATCAATGCTGATTCTACGGAAGATGAGTTTGGAAATAAAAAAATTTATCAGTGTTTTTAAAACAATTTTTGCTTTATATACATGGTTCAAAATGCAATATAAATACCTCTGTCTCCCAGGTGCATGTTTGGCTTGGAAATTAGACTGTTGGCAATGGCATTAGTGTTTGTTCTAAGCTCGGCTGAAATAAAAGCGAATAAATCAAGAAGCACCAAACTAATAAACTGCACCGGGAGAGGAAAAACATTTTACGATGAGTGTCGTCTGGGAAATAAACAATGAGCCGAGGTTCTCTATAGGCATCTTTGTGGTTTTACGAAGTGAAGAGCGCATTATCTATTCGCTTCAGCCTTTATCACCATCAGCGCTGGAGGAACCGAGAGCGTGGCTGCGGAAGGTGGGGTTCAGTGCTGAGTGTTCGGTCAGGGGGAATGGGTGGGAATAAAAGGTTTTTTATGCCAAGTGCATGTATGAGGTCAGCGAGGCGACCTCAGCTGTCTGTCCCGCATGCGGATGCCTCCCCCTTCCTGCTGGGTGCCCCTTGGATCGTGTGCACGAGTACAATGGCACTGCGGTCTGCCAGCGCTTATCTGCCCAAACAGGTGCCCTCTTCATTATCTCGTACGCGTGCTGCCACAGCCACTACATATCCGATAAACTGTGACATGTGCCATCGTCCCGGCGCCGAGCTGGGGGAGACTGCAGGCGTGTGTCCAATTGTATGTGTGTGTGTGTGTGTGTGTGTGTGAGAGAGTGGAGAAAAAAAACTGTCCTTAAACGTGACACCGGGGAGCCAACACTGTATTATTATTATGACACTTTTCATCCAAAGAGATGCACTCATTTGGACAGCTGGATGTTTTACCAGGGAAATTCAGGTTAAGTACCGTGCTTGAGGGCACTACAGCAGGGCCCTTCCTGGACCCAGCGAGGAAAAAGCTGCCCTCGGTCCTTGTTCATCAGCCGCCATGCGCACGAGTGCGGCTGCCGTGCTCGTGTCTCCACGCTGAACAGCTTCATCAACCTCAATTTCCGCACGTAAAACACAACCAAATATAAAATATCCATACACGCCGCAAACACGTCCAGCTGGTTAGGCTAATATATTCCTTACAGAAATGACTGCACGAACGGCCCGCGCATCATTATTGGTGGTGGATACTGGGCGGGAGAGAGCGAGAGAGAGGAAGCGAGCGAGGGAATGTGTTGTTCCCTGTACCTCTGCCCATTCCTTGTTAACACGGAGCACAACATATAAATATCTCCCTTCCCCTCTTTATTTGAATTATTTGAAGTGCCCAATTTTTAAGGAAGCCCCTCCGTTCATCCCTTACTTAATTGTTTATGGATTAGATGTCCTCTCCTTTTTGTTTGTTTATGACCGTCTTTAAAACCCTCCCATTAAAATGTCTTTCGGGCGATTCTTAAGTGAATTAAAGGCGGCTCCGGCTTGAGCAAACGGACAAAAAAATGTTCAATTGGCAGATAATGCGAACACCCTGACTTTATTTATGACAGTTTTATGACGTGCGCTATCTAGCTACGCTGCACGGAGATTTACGGTGCACCCCGCAGGGTTTTTTTTTTTCTCTGCTTAAAGGTGCGGATTTTCGCCCGGTTGCTATCTGATGCATGTTAAGCCGCAATCTCCTCACCTCCTGTCCTGGAGGCGGTTCGCGGATTGGATTGAATCGGTTGCCTTTGTTTGTTCGCATTTCCATTTTATTCAATTAGTCAGCGCTCTTATCCAGAGGGAGGTACATGCCCGGCGAGCACCGTGAAGGTAGATCGAGAAGGATGCGATGTGGACCGTGTCGGTTTCTGTGAAACCGGGCTGTCGTTTTTGCGGAGATGCAGGGTTTCCTGATGGAGGAATGAGGAATGGCCTGGCTATCTTGAATGAGATAGCCGGTGCATCTCCGACGCCCTCCGCCTTCGGTTCTCCACCACCACCGCAGATTTTTGAAGCTCTGGAGAGTTAAGCAGAGCTCCATCGGATGTACTGCAGAGCTGGGGTTGCGGTACAGGGTGACTTCTTGGCTTCCTTCTGGACCAGGTTCTCCTTGCTCCTTGTTGTACAGTGTTGGTGGGTAAACCCAGATGACACCCACAGTTTCTGAGCTAGTGACATCCAGCCAGAGAACCATTCCCACAGCTTCTTGCCTTTCATCTGTAAAAATTGTGGCCATTAAGGATCAGAAACATTGTGGTTGTTAGAAGGAAGTGAGGCACACATGTGTTCATCAACCCCGAGGTGGACAAAATGTGCTCAAGACCTGGTTCACTCTTGGCTTCTGTTCATTGTTTTGCTGCTCTTCTGACTGAAAGGAAGGGGTCACAAAGCAACATATTGCAGCGTAGTGCAATTTCACCTTTTCTAGCTTGAATAAGCTAAAGAAGAGAGCTTTTCGGCGAGATATACGGTGAGTGTTAGTCTCTGGGTTCGAACCCTGTCCACCTGCAATTTAACATCGTGTAGCATCAAGTGGCACATCCAATAGCTGGATTCTGTTTTTCTAAGGCTCACAAGGGCTCAAGGACCTAATCCAAGTTCCAAAATGCGAAAGCAGATGCTGTCCTCAAAATGTTTTCCAGAGGGAATCAATGCATATGAACCCCACGAGGCCAGTGCGGAAATTCCGGGAAATAATTCCCCGACAGGCATCGTGCATAGTAAAGGCTATCGATGAAGATGGGGAATTTGGGGCGTAGCAGGATGGTCCCTGTTGCATGTGGCTGCGTTCGGGTACCATGTTGACAGATCGATTGGAGTAGAGCACTCAGATCCATGGTGGGGGTTCGGGGGTGGGGGAGGCAGTTTGCTGCTCCGGATCAGATGCACACTCGGCTGTGACAGTTACCATGACTGCGTGCATTACTGTTTCTGGTAAACACTTACTTAGCTACCCATGATTCTGCTGGGCTCTGACTGGGAAACAGCCTCCGGTCCTGGCATTTTAGACACTGAAACTGGATGCACGAGGCAGTCTCCGCTGCTCTGGGTCCGAGCGCTGGAGAGCAGGAGAGAGGTGGGTGGAGGTGGGATGCTGGTCAGCAGTTTAACCATCTGCGTGTCCTTGCCTGCCTGCTGGCTCGCACGCTTGGCCACCGGCATTTCGCTGGCGCTTGGAAACCAAGGTCTGGGAGATCAGATGGGTCCCTTTACAGCAGATGCTGCAGTTATACACCAGCCTCAGTGGTACAGATGACTGATAAGTCTGGGACGGATGAGCGTGCTGATCCAGGCAGCGTCAGCTTCGCATGGACAGCTTGCCAGTTAGCAATGACAGCGAGAGCGGGAGAGAGAGAGATGGCCAGGACTTATCCTTTGTCATATTTTGCCGTGCAGTTATGGCAGAGGGACAAAACTCCAGAATGAAAGGAAGCGGCAGCATTGTTTCGCTTATCTCTTGTACGGCCCCTCTCGGCACAAGGAGACCTTCTCGACAGACAAGGCGAATCTTCGGGGAGGGATAACAGACCAGCCATCCTGATATGTTTGTTCCGGAATCGCTATTCGGATTTTTAAGCAAGGGGGGAAAAAACCCACAGAAAGCGTGCAGGTGGGAATTGACTGTTCGCTGGCGCCTTTCAGCGCATTTGTGCCACTGTTGCCGAAATTAATTGCGGCCTCGCAAATTATTTCCCGGGTTTATTTGGAGGGTAGCCTGTTTGCAATGACGCCTTTGAAAACGGCTGGAGCCGCTCGCAGCTGCTCTGGAGGAGCAAGATAAGTCCAGTGTTTTTGTTTGCCTCGCTGTCTGTCGAAAATGAACGTGTCCCCTGGCCAGCTCCTCTGGGCCCGTGCCGGAAGCCGTGCTAGCAAGGAGCGCGGCTCCACCCCTCCAGTTCATCCTTCGCAGAGCAGTTCTCTCCGTTTGTGTGGGAGTGCGCGTGCGTGTCTGTCCATAAGGGTTCGCTTAAGCCGGATCTGGACGGCGTGGAGGAGACAGCGGTGTCAGTCAGAGTTTGCGCCACGGTGCGCCGTCGCTTCGGGACTTCTGCAGCTGCGACAAGTAGATGCTAGAAACGGAACGCACTGCTAATCCAGGGAACAATGCAGAATTTAACACGAAGTCTTACGTGCGGAGACATGTCTTGTCGGTTGGAGGTCTGACCATCGGGGCGAGCCTGAAAGCTGACCCGTTGTTCCGGACCCAAAAAGTCGAGTGAGTAGAGAGTCAGTTTAGTGCCCGCGTGTCTGCCTGAAGCACTGCCAACCGATTCATGCCCTCCACCCACACGGATTATCTTAAACTAGCGCAGCCTGCAGTGAATCCTGGTTCCATGTGCACTTGGGATGGTCACTGTGATCAGCAGTGTGCATGCTTTCACAGCATGAGAAGACCTTTCGGGGAGAGGGCATGGCCCGATGGACATTTCCTCCCGTGACCCTTGGTTTGCCATTACGTTTACATTTGTTTGTTTAGCCGACGCTTTTCTTCGTAGCCCTTTGCAGTGTTAAGATGCTGTGATAAGTGGCTCGATCAAGGGTTGCACTGCCGGAGTTGAAATTGGAACCTGGGTTCTTTGAGTTTATGGAGGCGGCCACATGGGAAATGAGATCTTTACTTGCCGGTAGGTGGAACACTTCCAGCAGCCGAGGTCAGCTGGACCCAGTAATACCGAACGCCACCTTCCCATGTCCATCTTTCTGGCGTCAGGTGGTAAACATGCGCCGAGATGCTGGGGCCTGGCTTTACCAGACGTTCTGAGGTCCCGTGGGCATTGAAGGGATGTGAGGGGAAAATAATGGTGGTGTTGGTGGACCAGAGGAGCTTGGCAGTCCCCGCATCTTGTTTTCCATCAGCTGTAGCTCACCCCATGCTCCCTTCGGCACCACGAGCTGCCAGGCCAGATATCCTCTCTGTGCTCTCCTACAAAGATTAAGTTTGAAGTGAATGCAGGCCAAAAGGTGCATCTGTCGACTGCATAATACACGCCTCCAAGGTCTGAAGGTTGCCTGAATTATTCAGCACTCATAAAGCATCTATTTACTGGAAGAGGGCAGCTCCACTCAGGCTGACCGCAAGCCTGGAGGCACCTTTTGCTGCAGCCACCGGTGCTGGAAAAGGATGGGACAGAGAAATGCCCCGCGGCCAGGTTCTGCTGGCACAGGAACGGCGCGCAACAACGCATAGCCCCGTGTCAGTTCGGCGTCGCCATTCTTGCCGTCCATCCCATTTGCATACAACGCAGCCAGCAGTGGGAGTCGACCCCGAACCCCCCAGCATCGCGTACCTGTTTTAATTGTTACTCCGGCAGCAGCAACAGCAGCTTGCAGGGGGAAAAAAAAATAAAACTTTAGTCAAGACTTTGGTTGCCAAGTATTTTTTTTTCCTCTTTGTTAGTGCAGCTGCTGCCCAGCAGGATAAAATTCTTGGTGCCCAGAACTGCCACTGTAAGGCCTGATATCACATGAATGGGAACAGTAATTACCATTTCCACAAGTACTATTAGAAAGGGTGTTTTTATCGCGAGCACAAAAGTCATTTTTTGCAAACACGTTGCATGTGTACAACCCATACGTTTCCTTCTGTCGGCTGCTGACCGGGACTTGTGACACAAATGATCGTTTTCTGTTGCTTTTGGTGATATAGAACAAAGAATTCATATGACGGAGCTACAGTGTATCGCGTATTATTGTTATTTATCTCACAGTGTGAGTTTAGCGCACTAAGCTACTTATTCTCATATTTGTACAGCTGGGCAATTTTTGCTTTACTTTAGTCAGTCCGGCGTAGGTGCTCAGAACAGGAATGCCTCGGCGGGAGTGGGATTTCGAACTGGCAAGGTGATGCCTCTAACCACCACGCCACCAGCTGCTCCCAGCTCTCCCACAGTGTCCAGCAGTGATGACAGAGGGGGAGTCTAATGGATCGAGGAAGGTGGTTCTGGTGATGAACCTGGTGCTGCGATGCTCTGGCATCGCTGCCATCTGTAGGGAGCGAGGAGAGGTGGCCACCTGCTTGTGGGAGAGAGGTGTTGTCATTGTCCTCAGAGTAGATAGCATGTCTGCAGCCTCCACACTGCTTCCAGCAAGGTCCAGCTGCTGTCACCCCAGGGTGACCCGCACAGAGTGCTGCGCCGATGGAAGGTGGCATGATGGGTGGCTTTTTCTTTAAAAGGCTGAACGCGTCTGGATTTAAACTGCATTTTCTGCCTATGTAGGTTGTTTTTTTTGTGCTTCTCTTACAATCGGGTTACACTCTGGGTGGTTAATGTACTGCGGGGCCGCTTTGTCCTAAAAGCTGGCCTTTGCAAACATCCTATCCATTTTTAATGAATCATTAGGACTTTTGAGTTTGTTCCGCAGCTGTTAAAAGTAGGGCCGGGCTGGCGGGAGTGGATTGCGTTACAGTGGGACTCCTGTGTTTTTCCATCGACCTCTGGCAATGGGCAGCAAAGCGATCCGGTCGATGTCCCCTCCCCTCCCTCCCGTTCTGAGGACGCTGCGGGTTTGGTGGGACCCTGTAAGACCATCCAGAGGCAAGAGGTAATTACTCCTGTCTGAAACCGAAATCAATAACGCCGGACACGTTCCGATCACCCACAATTCAATTCTGTCCAGGAGGCCCAAGGTAAGGAGAAGGTGGACTTGTTAATTACCTGTCACACAACTTATGAATGCAGTTGCAATGAGAATGCCTCACAGCGCCCCCTAAGGTCGGGTTGTGGAAAACCACAGCTGACTGAGCAGCTCCGGGAAAACGGCGTGCCTGCCGTGATTCATGCAGCACTGTTTTTGTAAGTAAATAATGTGCTTGTTAAGAAGTGAAATAGATTTATGTGTGATAATAAGTTTAGAATTGAAGGTTAAATGAAGCTACCTGCCTTGGATAAGAGAGCGGCCAAAAGCAACTGGTTGGTGATCTGTGAATAAGGCTCTGACTTGGTTGACGCATGAAGACTGATGGTGGGGGGTTATGGTTTACAGGTGGGGGCCTGCGACACATCCATCGGCCTTGCTGTCACCTTCATGTTACCTCCAGAGCCAAGAGCCAAACCATCTGCCTTCTTCACGGGGTCACGTGCAGGATAAGGGTGTAACAGGTTTGCGTGGATGGAATTTCTCTCCTGCCCCACGAGATGAAGATGGAGGTTTAGCTGTGTTGCGGCTGCCCACTTGCTGTCCAAAAAACGTGAGGCAGTAGCTTGTTTCAAGAGCAGGGCTCTACAGAAAACTAAACTGAAGACGCAAGCAGGTCGTGCATTTGAGATCAGATCGGCTCTCAGCAGGAATGTTTTTTTTTTTTATTATTTTGCATCTTTATTAGCTGAAATCACTTCAGTTAAATATACAGGAATGCAAATAAATGAAATTCAAAGTCAGTTAAAAAAAGAAGTAAATTAATAATGCAAGTCACTCTGGATAGTCTGCTAAATTAATAAATGTAACCTTCAATACAGCCTGATATAATTCCTGGATAAAATTATATCACCCTGCTTGAAATATTTATCACTGATGTTATATTTAAACAACATGGCCTCTCAAGTGGAGCGGTGAGTTTCTGACCGCGATAAATTCATCACGCAGCCTGTTTTTACTCGCTCCTCTTTTGTAGCCGGGGCAATCGCTCCCATCGAGTAAATCCATGATAACGCCATTCGCCCAAGGCAGTAGAAGATGAGCCTGAGCTGCGCGTGGGATAGACTCTCACTCCATCGAGCGGCTGCTGGATCGAACATATGCTTGCGATCCGCTCCTACACCCCTCCCCAAAACTAAACCCCGCCCCATCCCACCCCCTGCACGCCACAAGACAACCTTCCAGGCAGCTGACAATGACACCTTCATCCCGACCTTCATTAATTCGCTGTTCCTATAGCACAATAAACAGACTGCGTTGGAATGCAGCCGCGCGGCCCAGGCAGGGAGCTCAGTTAATTTATCAGTGTCCATCGGAATAAATTAGAGCGTGAGTGCGAAAGTCAATCCTGGCGATTCACTTGGATAGAACTCGCGTCTTACTAGGCGCTTCCCACCCTGATAAAATACAACCCCCCTTCTGATCAAATGTGTAAAACTAACAAGGTGGCCTGGCAGACCACCGCTGAGCTGCCTCCCTGTGCTAGTTAGGGTATTCTCAGCATTATTATTTGCTAACAGCATTATTATTACTTCCTGCTTCCCCCAATACCCCTGCTCTCTAATACAGACTGGCTCTGCCCTCACCGATGCGGTACACGGCATCCCGTGCTTCAGATGAGACTCTTAATGTCTTGTCTTTTTCTCACCTGGAAAGAGCGTGCTTTTCCCTTTGCACATGCAGTTCCATTGGCTGAAAGTGTGTTGAAGTGCTAAAAATAGTTGAGAATCCTATGCAGCTGCTACCTGTTGCGGACGTGTGTGCCTTTGTTTAGCGGTTATGTGGTTATGGGCTGTATGGGCACCTTTGACTCTTTCCAACATCCTCCCGCTCCTCTGTCACCCCAACTATGACAAATTAATCAGCTCCTATCTAAAATTCATAGTCAAAGTATTTGAGACGGTGTGAGGGTTGGGTATGCGACCACCGGGATCCTAATAGTCATTCACCAGTTAGAACTATTGTGCTGTGAGCTTAGCTTACCCCTAACACCAACCCAAACCATAAACTTAACCCCGAACCCAGACCTTGACCCTGATCTTGACCCAGACCTTAACTCCAACCTTAACCCTGACTCGGACCCAGAACCTGTCCCTAACTCTAACCCTATCCATAATCCAAACACTAAGACTCCAGTCAGCAGAATCAGTGGCATCTAAGATGCTGAGGAAACGAGATTCCATTTCTGTAAGACTTTAGCTTTCTGCTGATGCCACTCAAGCTCTGCTCCTTGCCCCTTGCCTTTGTCTCAGTCTCCAAATTATAGCTGTTCCTGTTTAGCTGGATCAAGAAGTCCATGTTTCCATCCTTCCCGCAATAATTGGCATCTTTTATTCCATCAAAACTGGAACTTGATGGAAAAATCATGTATTAGTATAGAGGAGGAATGCAAGGGGTGGTTAGTTGGCCTTACCTGCCCAAGGAGTGTCGTATAGCGCAGTTGAGGCCATGGCCGGTCAGTGGTTCTCGGTGCTAAACAGAAGTCAGAGAATGAGGCAGGACACTTAATGAAAGGCAAGCAGTAATGAACAGTTCTGCCTTCCAGCACATTTTCCCAAATGTCTACTAAAACCTCTTTTACTTGGTGCTTGCCCACCCTGCAATTGAAGCACAGAGAGCATAAAATTACCCTCCATTGGTGGAGCAGGATGAAACCAGCACAAGGAATAGGTCCAGTCTCACGTGACCAAACTGAGCGGAGTGGACATGTGTCTACGTGAGCTTAGTCTGGGTTAATGAGCACTGGTCAGTCCAACGAATGGTGGGCCTTCCACTGCCCCAAGATGAAGGAGAAGGTCCAGCCTAAGAGGTAAAATTGACAAAAGCAATGAAAATGTAAAAAGATGAGGGAGCAGGAGATGAAGGAAAGAGAAAGATTGAGAAAATAAAAGCAGCAGGATGAATGGAAGAACACATGAGGATCAGCGTTGGATGAAGGGAACCCAGGAAGGTGAGCAGAGGGAGGGTCTAGCACCAACACCCTTCTCTGTGGTGGAACTGGACCCGGGCTAGAGCTGGACTAGAGCTGAGCTGCAATGGTGCTGGAACTGGACAGGGTCTGCGCTGGAGCTAGGCTGGAGCTGGGCCAGAACCAGGCTGGAAATTGGCTGGAGCGGGGCTGGAACCTGGCTGAAGCTGGTTACTGCTGATGTCGATCATATTTACTCTGCAAAAAAACAATACAGCTCATAAGATATTAACCAGTTGCACACTGCATATAGCAATTGCCAATTATTTTACAGCTAATGGAGAGGTCCAGAATTGTACAAAAAAATAAATGCACAATTGGTGATGGAACATGTTGCTTTAAAGGAAAAGAATGGAAAGTTTTTCATCTACAGTATATTTTAGTCAGTAACTATGAGTCCAGTGGAGGGTTGTGGTGGCCCAGAGTTCATCCCAGAAGCACAGGGCATGAGGCAGTGCACACCCTGTATGGAAGTCACACACATTCGTTCATTCATCCGCGTTAGATAAATTCAGTCGGCGGTTCACCTGAAACACAGCTTTGGGAGGAACTGTGGGAGGAAACTGGATTGCCTGTGCAAAGCTCACGCCAACGTGCAAACTCCGCACATGCTGAGGTGGATTTGAACTCACAACCAAACCCACGGTGCAGCAGCGTGAGGGACCAAGGATACCTGCTGCGCTACTGTGTCACAGACTATTTTTGCATCAGACTACATCAGCAAATCCAGACTACTTTTGATCATGGTACGGTGAAAAAATTTGCTACAACCTGGTTTTTGTCGCCCGCGCTGAAGCTTTATCCATACAACAGGTTTCAGGTGTAACCTACAGAATCAGCAACTCTTGGATTTTTATTTTGTCTCTGCCATGCAAATGAGGAATTAAGCAAATCACAAATGGAGTCATGTTGTCAGCAACAAAGAGTTATGATTTCTGCAGGAGAGCATTTTGCACAGAGGCAGCAAAAAAGTCTTCATGGGTGGTCGGAAAACACTGGTTGTTGCTATTGTTGTTCCTTGGTTAAATAGAGCGGCGAGGGGCACAGCTGGAGCACGGCCTTTACTGCACAAGACAATCCCATGCCTTCTTCAGCACTTCAACACCATCGATACATCCCGAGAAGCCCCGCTTCTCCGATTTGTCATCAAAAGAGTCAAAAGAGTCAAAAGAGTTTATTTGTCAAGCACATGGTTGTGTACCATGTGTTGAAATGTGCACCGATCTGAACCAGGATGACTGTGCGAACAATCTATAATGGAAAATGAAGCAAACACATATCCAAACACTAAGAAGAATAGAGACAGAAACAAGCAGTAAATAGATAAATAAGTAAGTAAATAAGTAAATAAATAAATAAATAAATAAATAGGCAAAATGGTACGGAACAGTTAAGGTGCCCTGGAAGGGCAGTGACAGTGGGTGGGGGGGGGTGGGAGCGGAGTGGTCAGAGATTACGTGAGGGTAGTCATGTCATGTCCGGGTTCAGAAGTCTTATGGCCTGTGGGTAGAAGCTCCTCCTTAGCCTCTCCGTTCTGGCCATAATGCTTCTGTAGCGTTTGCCTGATTTCATCAAGATGAATAGATGGTTGCTGGGATGAGACAGGTCACCGACGATCCTACTCGCTCTGGTCCTGCATCTCCTGGTATAGATGTCATGTAGGGACGGTAGATCAGATCTGGTGCAGCGTTTCGCTGCCCGGATCACTCTCTGCAGTGCCTTGATGTCCCGAGCACAGCTGTTCCCAAACCAGGAGATGATGTTCTGAGTCAGAACAGTTTGTACAGTACCAGAGTAAAAGGTCTTAAGGATAGCTGGAGAGACCTGTAGCTTCCTCAGCTGCCGGAGGTGGTAGAGCCGCTGCTTTGCTCTACTGGCTTGAGCTCGGATGTGTACAGTCCATGTCAAGTCCTCAGTGACATGAACGCCCAGGTATTTGTAACTGCTCACCCTCTCCACTGCAGTCCCGTTGATTTTAAGGGGGGTGTAGGACCGCTGCTGGCGCCTACCAAAGTCCACCACCATCTCTTTCGTTTTGCCGACATTCAGTTGGAGGCAGTTCTCCTGGCACCATGATGCCAAGTTTTCCACCTCCTCTAAGTATGCTGTCTCATCGTTGTTGGAGATGAGGCCCAGCACCACCGTGTCGTCAGCAAATTTGATGATGGAGTTGGAGGCGTGTGTGGCCACACAGTCGTGAGTGTAGAGGGCATAGAGCAGAGGGCTAAGTACACAACCTTGCGGAGCTCCTGTGTTGAGTGTGATGATGCCTGAGGTGCAACTACCCACTCTCACCACCTGTGGTCTGCCTGTGAGGAAATTGAGAACCCAGGCACACAGGTGGCGGTTCAATCCCAAGTCATTCAGTTTAGTGAACAGTCTACGGGGGACAATGGTGTTGAAAGCTGAACTGTAATCGATGAACAGCAGTCGCACATAGTTCCCCTGTTTCCTGTCCACATGACTGAGGGTGGTGTGCAGGACGTGGGATATGGCATCGTCCGTGGATCTGTTGGGGCGGTAGGCAAACTGAAGTGGGTCTACAAAGTTGGAGATGGATGCTGTGATGATGGCTTTGATGAGTCTCTCAAAGACCTTCATGACTACCGAGGTCAGTGCAACGGGCCGGTAGTCATTTGGGCATGAGGGCTTATTGTTCTTTGGTACCGGGACAATGGTGGATGTTTTAAAGCACTGAGGGACTGTGGACTGAGCCAGAGACTCGTTGAAGATGGCTGTGAGAACTCCGGTCAGCTGGTCGGCGCAGCAGCGCAACAGGCGCCCGGAGATGCCGTCCGGCCCCGGCGCTTTCCTGATGTTGACGCGCTTCAGCTCCCTCCGCACATCGGACTCAGCGACGGTGATGAAGTCACCACATTCCTTCGCCAGGCTGCGGGTCTCGCTGCGGTCGTGGGTGACTTTAGCGCAATCGGACTCGAAGCGGGCATAGAATGCGTTGAGTTCGTTAGCGAACCCAGAATCGGCACTCATAGCCACGCTAGATTTCCTTCCGAAATCTGTGATGGTACGCAGTCCTTGCCACAATTTGCGCGCGTCACCCTGGAGGAAAAGCGACTCGACCCGCTCCCGGTATCGGCGCTTCGCGTCCTTCACTGCACGCCGTACGCCGTATTTAGCCGCTCTGTAAGCGCTCGTGTCGCCAGTGCCGAGACCTGCGTTGTACGCAGCAGTGCGCGCATTCACAGCTTTCCGGACCGTACCATCGACCCACGGTTTTTGGTTGGCAAAGCTCTTAATCGTAACCGTGGGGACAATGTTGTCTTCCAGCACGCTCACAAAGCTGACCACTACCTCCGCGAACTCGTTGACGTCATCCGAACTTGTCCTGAACATGTCCCAGTCGACGTCATCGAGCGCGTCCTGTAGCGCGGCTTCCGATCGGGCAGACCAGCGCTTTACCTCCCTCGTGGCCGGAGCCTCAAGACGAGACTTCTGTTTGTAAGCCGGCAGGAGGAAAACAGCGTTGTGGTCCGACTTCCCAAATGCCGGCTGTGGAACAGCTTTGTAGCCCTGCTCGTACGGCGTGTAGCAGTGGTCTAGCGTGTTGTCCCCTCTAGTCATGCACGTCACGTGTTGGTATAAGTCCGGCATGACTTGTCTGAGGTTCGCTTTATTAAAGTCCCCCACCACTATGGTTGCTGCGTCCGGATGGTTGTGTTGGGTAGTGCTGAGTGCCTCGTGTAGTTCAGACAGGGCTGTGCCAACGTCCGCATGAGGCGGGATGTAAACCGCCGTGGCGATAACCGAGCTGAACTCCCGAGGCAGGTAGAAAGGACGGCACTTGATGGTCAGATGCTCCAGATGAGGTGAGCAGGACCGAGAAAGAACAGAAACGCTCATCACCTCGCACCACTTAGTGTTCACCATGAAACAGACTCCCCCACCTTTGGATTTGTTGGCCTCCGCCGTTCTGTCCATGCGAAACACAGAGAATGAATCCGACGGAGTCACTGCCTGGTCCGGCACAAGGGGGGTCAGCCATGTCTCGGTGAAACACAGGATGTTACAGTCCCTCACGTCTCTTTGGAAAGTCACCCTTGCTCTCAAATCGTCCAGCTTGTTTTCCAATGACTGAACGTTCGCGAGCAGAATGCTGGGCAGTGGAGGGCGATGAGCTCGTTTCCGCAGTTTGTTCCGAACACCGGCGCGGGTCCCCCGATGTTTCTTTGTGCGTCTCCGCGGGGGGTCTTCGTGGTCGCTTCCTTTCTCGCTATCCGGCGTCCGGAGTATCTCAGCCGGCCACGACAAATCGGGTTTGAAGAGTTCAGAAACCACGTAAGGAATCTGATTCCCAATTTCCCGAAGTGTCGCGCTGTCATACAGTACCAGTCCCGTTGATGTGTGAGGGAATAATAGGTAGAAAACTACAGAATCATCATTTTCCTGAATAGCTTCTCATTTTGGACCAAACCCAGGAACCAGGCAACATGGCTGTTGGCTCATCAAGCAAACTTCACACTCAGCGTCTAAGCAAAAGCTAAAAGCAGCTTGCATGCTAGATGTGGTGACACCTCACTGGGGATTGCTAACATGGAGATTCACTTTGGACAGCCGTGGCTGAAAGTGGCCCTCCATCCTTGGAGCTTGTCTATAGCGTTGAGGCAACATGCTGTCACGTGTGGTGTCATCTCTACCCTGGCCCACTGCCAGCACTGTCTACCAAACATCCCACGGTGCCAGACACGAGCCCTACTTCCGGTCCGTCTTTGAACATACCGGCGCGTTACTAATTCAGGCTGGAGCAGACGACTATCAGCAGCACTCTTCTTGCTGCTGCACGGCCATGGCCCACGGGTCTACGGTGGGACTCTTGAGCAGACAAGATGGCTGCACGCAACAGAAAATTCCAGCAGAGATTGGTTATTGAGCGGCTGTCGCATAACAGCCCCTTCTTAGAGCACTTTCCTCAATCTCATCTCTAACTCAAGGGCTTGGCTACTTAATGTAAATCCCTAATAGATCCAACAGAAGAGGTAATGAGGAGAGAGCAAAAGAGACAAAATTCCCTGCCTTGCAGATCTTCTGTCCTCTGTCCGATAACCTATTAAGGCTAAGCCTATTAGGCGTAAACAGTCATTAGCTGCTTTGCTGAAGGAAGCATGCAAAATACAGAATTACTGCGTTTTTTTTTAAATACTTGAGAAAAAAATATCCAAATGTACATGATTTTAACAGAATAAATTATGCTGTTCATGTTTTTATTCACCCGAGGAGGTCTTTTTGAAAGGTTGTGTTAGGTTTGATTTCCAGAGTCTGCCAGTTGAACTCTGTGGTCTGGGGTTTAGATCATTTTTAAGGATTAATTCCGTGTTCCAGCTGCTGGTCGGACAGAGGAATTAGAAGAATTGCTGGCAACTGTTGAGCAGCAGTGGCAGCAGTGCCACTTTGCAACCATCGTGTTCAGATGCCTCCTGGCGGCGATATCTTTTTGGTTGGCATATCTCCATTGTGTGGAGATGTCTAACTTGTCTACTTCTGTAAGAATTTTATATTGCTGGGAGTGCAAGTGATAGATGCTGTTCTGAAAACTATAAATTGGTGCTATGTATGGACTGGCTGATTCACCAACGTGTGTCGTTTCATCAGAAGAAGGAACAGGGAGGAGAGGTGGAAGCAAAAGTGTATGACAAGTGGAGCTGCTCTTAAGATTGCCCCTAGCACTTTGCTTCAGCCACGGGGGAGATGACCCGCCTGGGCTGTGCATCTTCCCCGACCGCCCCATGTATCCGAAACTTGAGTGTAGCGAGGCACCCAATCCACCTCCACCATCTACGTGGTCAGATTTGTTCACTAAGTCCTGATGGCCAGCAGATAAATAAGGTTCTCTACTTTCACTCAGCTGTTCCTTTCTTTTGAAATGCAGCTGGCGTGAGGTTGGAGGCGCAAGGCCTTTCGGCCTGCTTGAAGATGGCCTGGCAGCCCTTTGGGAATCTGGATCACATGGCAATGCCTGACTTACTGACATCAAAGTGGCAGGAGAGAACCAGGTTGCACCATAACTCTTCTTCAAGCCTGCTTTACTTCTGTTATGAGTTATAAGCTACTGCATGTGATTGAAGGCAGGGTTTTTTTTACACTGGTGGACTTTACTTTTTCTTGTGCTTGCAGAGGTTAGCTGGCCTGAGCAGGTCAGCTATCAGCCCTCTCCAGTTCTCTTGTCTTTGTTCGATTCCTTCAGGGATGAAGCACCTCCCCCTTCTGTGCTGCTCACAGGGATGCTCATCCTCAGATCACTTTCCTCTTGGAGTCTGTCGACCTGCAATTTTCTTTGGACCTTAACACATTCTTGCGGAGAGAAGCAATCCTGGACTCCAGGAGCTCAGAGAGAGGGAGAAGGGTTATGAGCATGAATGATACAGAAAATTAGGTCTAGCTATTTTTTTCTTGGGTAGGGCAGCGGGGGGTGGTGCGTACAGGGAGGTGCTTCCCGGAAAGGGGGGCAGGGGCTAGCGAATTAACTCGTCCTGCAGCAAGGAAAGACGAATTATCGGAAACTCCAAACTCACTTACTTGAAAATGGTGGCAGCTGCCGGTCATCATTTCCCAGTGAAGGTTAACCTTGTGATTTCAGTTCAGACCCCACACCAGCAAAAGCAGGCTATGAGAGAAGCTCTGGTCGGCCCACACTCCTTTCTTCCCAACACCGTCCACATCATTCACAAAAGATCAATGGGTGCATCGATTCTCGGGCCCATCCTGAACAAATAGCTGGGGATTTGTCATCGGGCCGCGGAGGCCAATTAAATGCAAAGCTTGCTGGGCACTGCACACAGAGACTCCCGGTGTCTGGAGTCTGACGTGAAAACATAAGACCCTGCAACACGGTGTTTCTTCTGGGTTCAAAATCAATGGGGTGACAAACAGCTAGAAACCGCCGCAACTGATAAAGATCCTATTGACCAGCAGACTGAGAAAGTCCTTCCCTGAGATTATTTGGAGATATACGTTGCTTTGACTTACCATTCATACAGTTTTTATTTATCGCCTTCCCGCCTTTAAATTATGTGGAGATACAAAACAGAGGCCCTTATAGAAAATTACAATGGAACGTCCAAGGAGCTGGTTTGAGAAGCACTGTAAGGTCCTGTTTACCTTGTCTAACCTGATGCCAGCATCCTCCTCCGGTCTTAACCCCTGAAGGATCTGTATTCCATGGCAAGATTTATATTTAAGTGTAGCCTGAGATGTTTCTTTCGGTGAATGTTTCTCCTTAGCTCCACTGAGAAGAGTGTTCATCAAAGCGTGCTGGTATCAGACACCTATCATTCCAGTCCAGTGATCCCGAGCCGAAGCCGCTTCATTCCGGCGAAGTGTGACTTACAGGTATCTCCTGCAGGTAAATTGATGTGACCCACCGTAACCCCGGCGACTTTGCGGTCAATAGAACGTTATTCATAAGCGTGTCCAGTAGCTGCTGAAAAAGCCCCTTTCGAATGCAAAACCCGCATATCGACTTGAACGCTTTCTCCTCTCGAAAAGCTAAATGCTGACCCCTGTAAAGCCTTCAGGATGAGAAACAAATGCTGCGTACGGTTTGTTAGGAATGTGCTGCTCTGCTCCCGGTAAACAAATTAACGGGGCATGACTGCAGAAGAAAAGGGCCTTTTCTACTTGAGAGACAGGATGGAGGAGCTTGAGAAAGTTCAGCAAAATTGCCGCTTCCTCTGGAGACAATGAGATAGAGAGGTTGAGCTCTGAGCTGGGTCCTTGCCACGTTATTAGACTATCGGAACAAAAACGGAATAAAGTATGTGTGCGTATGGAATTCGACACTGACAGCTGGGTACTTTTGCGATACGGGATTTATGGTTCCTAGCAGAGAATAATAGCTCTTCGCAAACTAAGCTGCAAACGCCCATGGAAAGTTCAACGAGACTTTTATTACTAGATATTCAACCGCGGTTTCAAAGTAAGCCCAGAGCTGCAGAAATGTTAACCGTTTCTCGCCTTTCCTGGATTTGTGCCGGCTTCCGGTTTACTTCGATCGCTCGAGACTGAGCTGCATAATAAGATTCTGCGGTCAGGAAAACAATGGGGCGGTAAGCACGGTGTGGGAATGCCTGTCGACGGTACGCCGGCTAGGATGGACAGCTGGGGAAGCATATGCAACAGTTGGTGTGATGAAGAGTGAATCATCGTCCAGCCAGTCCCTTTGTGCCCGTGCGTGGGTGTGTATGCGCGAGCACATATGTACTCCTTACGTCTCCCAGGTAACCAGAAGCAGATGGAATTCCATGCTGATTCATGATGCAGATCCTGGGTGACCTTGGTGTTCCCTGTTAGGTAGAAAGTAGTGAATAATATACCGAGTGTTATACATTATTGTTCAAAGCTCTCCCGAACGGGCAGAGAAATCCGGCCCAACATTTCCAATTCATGCCCAGGTTCCTCAGCGCGGGTCCCAAACTGGACTGGAATCATTTTATTGGCCGATACCCCAAGAAGTGCTTTAGGGTGCACCTGGTTGAGATAGCAAGCAAAATAATGTTGAAAAAGCTCAGCTTCATTTCTGGATCAGTTCCCGGGACGGATTCTTAACCCCCCCAAAAAAACACAAAATATCCCGTTTAATTCAAATTCACAAATTCTGTACAATGAAATGTTAAATGTTAACCCGGGCAAGGATGAGTTGGTCAAGGCCGGTCGTGTCAAGAACGGACGCCTCCTCTCTGTCCTACCTTCACCTGCTTTGAAGACCAAAAGGTATTTGTGAGACTGACCTGTTTCGGGGTTGCACAGGTGTCATGGAGAGCGGTGACCCGCAGCAATCCGTGGGTCAGCTGCATACAAAAGTACCATCCCTTAAAATTTGAGGCGCTGAACGTCTCTGACAAATAACCACTAAAAAACTTAACACGGAACAGCTGTCTTTCTCTATTCCTCATAGCCATAATTAACATTAGGGTATTAAAGAAATAAATGCATTTTTAAACGCAGAGAAATAATAGGACTCAATCTGCGCCGGGTGTCCGGTTTCTAACAGCGCATTCCTTGCTGCCCCCAAACTCTGCCGCCTATGTGCCATTCTGCTCCCAGCTTCCCTTGGATTTCCTTTTAAACGTTAGCATTTCCGACACATTGTCGCGCTTCCGCGAGGAACGCCTAAAAGCACATAATTATTCCAGCAATTTCAGTGCTCGGCGAAGCTGCCAAGTTGACAATGTCCAGTTTTCTATTATTTGCACACAACAGCATATTGACAGCGTTGGATAATCTGGCGCTTGCGTTCGCATTGTTGAATTTCCCTTCCTCCGCAATTTCCGCGTTTCATTCCGTGGCCTCGTGTTAAAACCAATTTTGTGAACGGCCTGCGCGGATTCTTGGGAGAATAGAAATGCAGCCAGCGAGGAGAATGTCTGAAGGAGATAACCGCATACGTGCAGAGCACGTGAATGGGCCGTTTCGGGCCGTCTCCTCCGGGCCCACTTCTAATTGTGAGCTGCCTGGCCGAGTGATGCTGAGTGTGTTTAGCAGGTAATAAACAGCAAGTCAACAAAAGGGTCCGAGATGCGGGTACCTCGCATAGGGGACGTCACAGTCGATTACTGCAGCCGTCCCGCCACGCGCCGCTCTGAAGGCGGACTGTCCCCCGTGTTGACACGTTATTAATATTATCATTTATTTATAATCATTACTTTAACACCAGGCACGAGCTGCCTGCTGAACCAAACAATTAATATATTTAACCCAATATCTCTTGCTAACAAACAGTCCGGGTCCTATTTATAGTTGTGACTCTTATTAAATTTAAAAATTACATGTTGGTGTTGGAGAAGGAATTTACCTGCAGGTAGTCCTCTGCTATTTAGTATTTAATGCTATTTATTTTCTCCTTGTGTGTGTGTGTGCGCGAGCGAGCGAGGGAGAGGGAGGGAGACCCCCCCCCCTGCATTCAGCCATTCAGGACTGATGTTAGTGCATTTGCCCCTTTGTTGCTGCAAACATTTGCCCATAAAAATGTCTAAGATGCTCCAATTAGCCCGGTGTCCTTATGTCCTTTTCCGTGCGAAACTGCAACATTAGTCTCAATATTCGCAAAAAAAATATACATATATACTATATTTTTTCAATTTGTAGTATAAACATCTGAAAATATGGCTGGTAGTGGAAGCTTAAAATGACCTTATTAAATGTGCTTCTTTAGGTGTTTATGCACTTCTTATGGGTAAAAATAGTCACTTCTATTCACACACACTCAGGCATAAAGTACATTTATCTTCCCCTTATTTCCCAGGTCCTGCTTGCAGACTCGGTAAACATTTATTCTGGTGTCTGAACCTTTTTTATAGTCGACCCTAATGATGCAGAGCCAAACTCCGGGAGTTTTAATCGGTAAATAAAGATGAGTGTCCATCCCCTTGGAACCTGTCACGGTGGTAGATGAACAACAACCGGGGGGATGAGGGGTGTGGGAAGCCTGTATTGTAGGGAAAAGCTTGATCGTTGAGTTACTGGACATCTCCAGCTCTGCTCTGAGGTGCCATATCTTTGCTGGGTTCACTTCTTTGTCCCTTTGTGCTACCTACAGCTCAGCAGCTCACCCTACTCCATAGCTGTGTCCTGTGGTTCAGGGTTCTAATCGGACCCCTGCATCCCCGATGCTGCCCCTACGTTGGGTATTCAACTTCAGCTTCAGCGCGATTTTCTCTCAGTCTCTGCCCTGAGAGGAGCGGTGGGAAGGTGTGGACTTGCTGGAAGAGGTGGTCATGCCTAGGGACCATGCTTGCGTGATGAGAAGGGAATTAAGGGTAGATGGTGATGGACCTCAACAATATGAGATAAAGGTTTCCATAAGAAGATCTCCTGCAGCCAGACAGGTGGTCAGTAATTTTTCAACAGCTCTCAAGAAGCATCCATCTTGAAAGCAAAAGACCCTCAGGGTCTGGTCTGTCTTTGCCATAAGCTGTTTAATATGGTTACCCAGCCATGAAACCAACATTCAGAAACCCTACAAGCACCCCCTCCCGGGTGCTGTGGCTGTTTACGGTCATTCTGTTTACTTCTAGGTGCACCTGCATTTCTTCCTCTTTCAGTTAAAACTTCTGCCCGTCACGTTTTTATGAGGACGGTAATTTGCTGCAGCGCAGGCCCGAGTTTCGCGAACAACAATGCTTTGCGAGCATTCCTGTAATGACTGCTGTCCAGACGGCCACGCTGTCTTTCAGGGCATCCACAACACTGGAAAACACGTTTATGTGGAGTCAGCGGTTGAAAAGGATCGCATGACCAGAGCCCGACTTGTTTTTCCCGCACTCTTGTCTGGTCCATGCTCCGCGTGTGTAAATGAGATCAATTCGGGTGATGCCATCCCATTATTTGCTGGGTGCGGGTGACTAGAGTAGACATGAGCGCGCCTTTTCCCACCGAGTCCCACCCTCTGCCTTTTTGTAGGGAGAACAGAGACCTGCTCTTTTCAAGCCTTTCACGAAGCCCCCGAGATCACATGAAACAGGCACGTTGAGAAATGCTCCACTTTCCTCTTCTCCTCTCTCTCTTTATTTCTCTTTCTTCCTATCTTTTGTCCCACCCTCTCCTCGTGTATTAAAATCACAAGTTCATAAGCATCCCCTCAACAGTGAGCAGCGTTGCAGTCGGAGAACCCGTGTTTGAATCCTTCCTCCTGCTGTTGTACCCTTGATCAAAGTACTTGCCGGGATTTTTTTCTTTTCCCCCAGTATAAATTACCCTGCTGTGTAATAAAAAGAGCTGTAAGTAGCTTAGAATACTTAAGTTTCCTTGGAGAAAATTGGAGATAGGTGAATGGATGTCATTGACTCCAGTTGCTTTTGAACCCTGCTGCTGCAGCCACTGTCTGCTGTGTTTGTTGTGTGTGAATGTGCCTTTGAAGTGGTATGAACTGTAATTTTTGTTCTGAACCACACTCCAGACAGCCATTCACACACCCCGGGGCTCATCACAGTGCACGTGCGCGCACACACACACACACACACACACACACGGATCGGGATATACCGCGGTATATGGAAACGGCGCTTGATGTCGTCGAGTACACGCTCTTTGACCGAGTGCGCATTCTGCTGTTAATTCGTCATTGTTCTTCGTGGCAGGCGGAAACGGAACGCGGGGGCCGCTGTGCCGCCCCCCTGCTTTTTCGTGACGCTGTCAAATGTGCAAATTTCGCGTGAGCCGCACTGCCACTCTCAGATCTCGCCATGACAGACCCCCACCCCCATCTTGGAGTGAGATTTCGAGCATCGCATTGATCCACCAAACAAGCACGGCGCCGTGGCTAAACGAAGAGTTTGGCTGTGCTGTCGCCTCATGGGGGTTGCTTTGCGGGAGAAGTGGGAGAAACCCGTTGCTACTGGCAGCAAACAGGGGGGTGAATGAAGGACTGCACCTGCTACGCACCACCCCACCAGCACGGACCCTCTTGTTAGACCTTTGGGAAGCTGGCCAACCGTTGAGTTTTCCCTGCAGACTGTCAGATATCTACCCCAAATCTGCCTGATTCATCCATTTTATTAACACTAGAACAGAATTAGGTATCCGGACTCTTAATGCACATCGGTAATCATATCCATTCGTGCTTTCTGGAACTCTGAAAAAGCAAATGAAACATGAGCGCCTCGTCCCACAGCTCTGTTGCACACCAACTGCAATTGAATTGCACTGTGTGAGATGCATGTTAGATTAGAGGAAAACTTGGAAAGATGCTTTTCCTACCTTCTGCATTTGGATATCCATCCATTCAATGGCAGAAGCCAGGTGAAGAGGGCAGGGTCACGGTGGTCCAGAGTCTATTGCAGAAGTATAGATAGAGAAGGACGGTAGACCCTGGTTGGGATGTCAGTCCACCGTACAGCAACCACAGGTTTGAACCCAAGTCAAAACTCACACCCAGAAGCTGTGAACACGAGTGTGACCACTGGAGTCACCGTGGCCCATAAAAGCTGGAGATATTCCAGCTTCTTATGCCATAGCATCTTCGCTGGTTTCTCAGCTCTGCAGTCAGGTGTGGCAACATCATCTGGCACTTTCTTCTAAAACAGGGAGACACTTCCCAAGGTCTTCCAAGAATCTGCTCAGAGGCATCCTTACGCATCCGATGGCACCGCTTCGGCAATCCCCGCTTCTCGGTCCAAACGCTATGCATCCCTGCCGCGTGGAGCCCGTTTCTCAAGCTCCCGCACGCCGCCTCCCGATTGAGCCTTTATTTTCCTGCAATTTGATTAGTCTCAGTGCATTACGCTTCAATGACTGCAATGTCGACATCTTATTTCATTAAAAAAATAAGATTCCCGTGTATTCAGCCTGTTTATTGAATCTTAAAAAAGGAATGAAATGCTGGGTTTGGTGCGAAGCCGGATCCATCCCTGCTACGTTACTGTTCCTCGTAAACACGGCACAAGCGATGGGGAAACCGTCGAACAAGAATACATGCATGTTAAACAGATGTGTTTTGATACCAAAAAATGCTGTAAATAAATTAAATAAGTCATAGTGCTGGGACTTTTTATGTATTAAAACATTTAAAGTGCTCTTGTAACAGCTATTGTAGGAATTCCTAGTTGATGCTGTTTTTGTGCCAATATTGGGTCATACAGCCTTCCAGCTGATTGATCCTACATCGCTTCCTCCATCAAGACCGATTATTGTCTGCTGAACAGGGCCGGTATCACAGAGGATACGCGAGTCATGTCCTTTTGTACAAAAGTCAAAGTGAGAGTTTCAATTCCTGCCACGGTATTTGCTGGATTCTGCCTGAGCGGAGGAAGGAGCAAAGTGTGGGTCCCACCGAAAAGCTGTCCCGGTAGTCCAGGAATGGGCCATCTCTTCTGACTCATTCATTAAAAGCCACCAAAAAGCCACTGAATGTCACATTTAGCGGTCCATTATGTAGAATCTCAACTAAAATGCAGTGATTTTATTGCTGTTGTTGTTTATTGGATGTGTAAATCTGAAAGTAGAGCGTACATAGCGTGTTGTTATGTTTGGGACAGTAGGTAGCTTAGTGCTTTTGAGCTGCCGCCTTTCGCTCACCTCCTGCTCTAGTACCCTTGAGCGAGGTGCTTGCTCTGAAATACCGAAGTAAAAATGTATAAATGGCTAAATCTCTGGAAACAGCGTAACAGTGTAAGCTGCTTTGGAGAGAAGTTTCAGCTAAATAAGCAAAAGGAAATTTAACTGAAGGCAGCACGTGGCATAGTGCTTGGAGCTGGCACGCTGCAGTTGAAAAACCTGGGTTTCAGTCCCGCTTCCTGCTGTAAAACCCTCGATTCTAAATTGCTACAGAAATGGTTATCCTGGTTAGTATATCACTGGGAACTACAAATCTAAATCTTTTTCGAGAAAACTATTGCCTAAAAGAATAAATAACAGCTAACAAAATGTATATTAGATGTCTTTCCAAGGGTGCAACATAAAGGTTTCATGTAGACCATGAACTGGAAATGTTTTGGATCAATAATTTTTATCATGATTCATCTCAATTGCGGTAAGTAATGACATGGGGCCTCTGTCTCTCTTCTGTGCTGACTCTTGGTCTGCCCACAGATCGTATTGTCTAACCTGATCGTTCAATTGAAATTCAGCGGAGAGCCTTTGCTTTCACTCGCAGCAGCTGCAGGCCAGTGGGCAGAATGAAGTGGAGCTGGAAGAGAGGTGGGATGAACAGGGCTAACTGATAGAGACTCACTGCTTTACTACAGGACAAGGAGCCACAGACTGTTGGCCAAGCTCTCCTTGTCGCTTAAATCACTGCCCCTCGCTGAAAAAGACCACAAAGCAATCTATTTTGCCAAATGGGAATGTGACGGGCAGACGTGGTGAGAATTATGGTGAAACACAGGCTCCAGAAGACCTGGACACAATGAACAACTGTGCCACTTTTAAGTAATTTCACATTTAACTGAACTATGGCCGCACGGTTGACAGGCGGGGTAAGACAGCAGCATGTCGCAGTGGCTACGCCTGACCGAGGCCTGGAAGAAAGGCAGTAGGATTGGGGTGGGGTTGGTGAGCACTGCGAGATGCTGTCCAGCTGCATGGTTGTCTTCAATCATCTTCAGCACCAGCCTGTACTCGGCACCTGGTGCGAGACAGAGATAAACGGTCGTACGCTGGTGGTGATGGCTGTGGGGTCAAAAATAGCACGAAAGCCTGTTGCTGAAGCAGATGCAAGGTTCTTAAATCTATCTGAACCCCAGGCGGTCTGCTTTGGCTTGCACTAGGTTGTCTACATCTGTTCTGGGTTACCTTAGGTTGTTCTGGTTTGGCCTACTTCTTTTGGGTCTGAAATGGTCTATTCTGGTCTACTTTGGTCTTCTCAGGTCTGATCTGGTCTGACCCATCCTGCCTCGTTTCCCTGTGTGCAGGTGCTAAACGTGAGCCTGTCGGAGGGGGAGTCGGTGACGCTGGAGGACCTAGGAAGTCGGGGACCCTCGGTTCTGGCCAACGAGTCCATTCTGATGAAGGGGCTGGTGGTGCGCAGCTGGAGTAACCACGTGGCCGTCCGCTTCCAGAGCGAGCAGCAACTCCAGCCAGGATCCATACTGCTGCGCTACCAGGGTAAGACCGACACGTTCATCCCATGACCCGGGAATGACGGGCTTTCGCAATCTTGTGCTTTGGTCTATGCTGTCAGGCGTGAACAGGGCAAGGCTCCAGCTCCCATGTGGTTTGTCTGGCAGCACCCAGAAATCACAAAAAAAGGAAATAATGTTTTTGCAAATATTTGCAGACCCCCTTATGCTGAATCATATAAACCATAAAAATATGTAAACACTGAGCATGCATGATGTTTTGCTGCATATTAGGACTTTGTTATATTTTATCACACATTATTTGCGATACAGTAATACTGTATGAAATAAAAATAATACAAATTCATTGCGGTATTATATTTATATTTCCATGTCGCCATTATTTTGACTGTCATTTCCACATCACGTAATTTTCTTTCGCTTTTTCTTTTCAGCACCACCCGTACGCTCACTTTTTCACTTACCAGCCACTGTAAAAAAGTGACTTGCACAGAAACGTAAAAATGCTGGGTCATCGTTCTACACAAAAGGCAATACAGAACGTTACGACCAAATGTAGGGAACTCAAAATTGATCTAACAAAGTTGATGGGAAAGGCATCGTAAGCCTCGGCCTTCATAAGGTGCATACGTTGCTAGTCGGGGACTACCTGTGCTATCTGTCCAATGATGATCTGAGTCTGATAGACATACAACCGCACCCAGCAAAAAAGTCCTGGAAGGCGGAGGCTGCAAACCCTCCAAAAGGGCTGCCGTGTAATAATAACCTGACCGCAAGCATGTGTACTCGTGTGCCTCGCTACTGACCTTTGCTCATTCAAATGCACCAGAACAAAGAGGCTGAATGTCGGACCACCTGCCTGAAGGACGTTAATGACCTTAAACCGACCCACCTTGCCTCCCGACTTGCGCTCGCGTCCTCCCGTTTGCCGCCTGTCAGCCCGATTTGTTCTCTCCGGTCTGAGAATGACAACCGTTGTCAATTACAGATGCAATTACATCACGGACCGCTGCGAGTGCTTAGCGCTGATAGGCGTTTCACAGAGATGTCAAGAGGCAGCAAAGGAAGCCCAGAGAACATGGGGGCTATTATTTTCTCTCGCAGAAAGGCTTTCCGCATGGTACATGGAAGAAATATGGCTTGAACAAAGACAAATCCTTCTGTTTCTGTAAGCTAATGAACTGTGACATGTTTGCAGCACAGCTATGCAATCTCGAACATTTCTGTTGAATAAGACGGTCGGTCTCTCTGTCTCTTTGTCGCTGTCTGAGTAGCATGGTAGACTGCTGGTGTTTTGGGCTAACTCAGAGGGTACTTCCATTCCATCCCGTTGGTGTTCAGGACTGTCTGCTCCTTTACAAAACACCCAGTTACCCCACATGGCAAGGCAGCATCCTTGCTCCCCAGCTCATTAACCTCCTGCTGGCATGCAGTGCTCCTCTGTGCATCCAGGAGCCTTGTGGACCCTCACATGTGGTATTCACTTGGGATTTGGGATGTGCATTTGGATCTGAGTTTAAACTGAGAGGCAGCATCATGAACATCAGGTGCATGTTGGCCAAGCGTAGACCCGTTACCCTCCAGTAGTCCCCAGCCCACATTGTGGTGAATCCAGACTGCCTGTTGCTCTCTGGATTTACCTGTCTCAGGTGCTTCTAACAGTGAACCACAGTCTGGTCCTTCGCTGTGGAAATCTCACGCAGCATCACACTCAGTGTCTCCCAGAGGGTCTCTCACAGTCTTTCACACGGCGTCTTCCAGGTTCACCTCCTCAGGTGGTTCTGTGCTTGAGTTCCTCCTCCTGAATCGGGTCAAAAATGGGTCCCCAAATCTACATGCGGAGGACCATGAATGAAAGGAGTGCTCGCAAAGAGCCTGACAGCTATGGGCAAGAGCTGGACTGGCGGTCGACTTAATTATTCCTGCCTTTGTCTAGAGCAGTAGGAAGGTCAGCACCAATGACACTGTTACTTGGGCCCCTGTGCGCAGCGGAGAAGGGGGCACTATAGGGAGCAAGCTATTAGCAGGGCCCATAGCATGTCCTGCTAATGAGCCAGCATCTCCATGACCCCCACCACACCATTTCGCGCTGACATCCCACCTGCCTCCCTATCCTCCCACGTCTCCCCCTCTTAACTCGAGGACCGGTGCAGGGAGCTGGAGGATGACAAGGGCTCCGAAAGGCAGCCTATTTTCAGGGGTGGACACTAAAGATTCAACACCCTCAATAATTCAGGGGCTGCAAAAGCCGCTTGACAAACCGGCACCACCGCCAGGACTTGCCAAAGGTTAAGTGCAAACAAGTGGCGGGCGGGGATGCGCTGGGATTGCGGAGGGGGGTGCCGGAACCGTGGCCGAACACGCTTGAAAAAAACTGATCCGTCGTGAGGCAATATCCCCAAATCCCAGCGCTCGTACACAGCTGTGCTCCTCTTCAGCATGGCCTGTCCTCCTCAGATCCTGTCGAGATGGAAACACGGGCCAAGGCATGCAGGCTCTGGTAGGAGAGCCTTTTAAACTGAACCGGGATCACTTTCACCCATATGCCGACTCGGGCCCAGGTGCGCTTGTCTTTGGTGACGATGAAAGGCCCCGGGATTCTCAGCGCTGCCCTTGGAGGCACCGCTAACCATGTCAAGATTAGCCCGCAGGGTGCCAGATCGCCTAGGGAGATTTTCGAGTGCTTCCTTTCTACACAAATCTAGAGTGACGGCGAGGCAGTTGCACATGTGGTGCCGCCGAGCTTTTTCTGCACCCCTCTTGCCGCCTCTCGCCAAACCACCGATGCGGCTGTCTATCCCTCACCTTTGCAGCCACCGTCTGACCTTGCGCTGCCTGACGTGCGTTTATACACAAGTGAGCGAATGAAACATCTGTGTGCGGCATAACCTTGGACGTGGCTTTACTTTCTGTCCGCCAAAGAAATTTTTTAAAAATTAGGCAATAACGGTGAAATCGTAATCACCCGCACTTTAGATCTCAGCCGAAAGCCGACCGGAAGCAAAATGACTTCTAATTTGGCGGAGTCAAATGAGAGTTAAACTCCCGTGAATGATGAAGTCCGCTGCTCCCTTTGACCGCACACCCTGGTGAACTTCCTCTTCCTGTTCATCCGCGCACGAGCCGCCGGGTTGAGTCTCGGAATAAAAAGTTCCAGACTTTGTGGGCGAAGTCAGGGTGAACTTGCGAAGCGACAGAACGGGACGCCGTTCCTTTCCGTCTCCTTCCCGTCGCCGAAACGCTGCCATCCAGGAGCCGGCAGGACGCCGTAAATATCGACCGCCGCATAACTGCATGCGGGCTGCGGGGCCATAATCTCTGTTTAAGCACATATGTGCGCGTTTATATGAGCATCACGCAGCTTCCGTATTTTCTGCTTCATTGAATTTGTTACTCCACGCTATGACCTTTTGACACCTTTTATCTCCCGGTTGTCTGTCGGCAGAGCCGGCGACGGCCGTATCGGCTTCAACCCGGCCCGGGTAGCCGAATTCTGGTCCGGCGGCATAATTTTTTATCGTGAACTCCGAATGACCGGTTTTATGATCGATCCGCAGACATTAAAGCTGCCGTAAAGGTCCATCAGGAATAAAAATTGTGTTTTGAATTAATGAGCAATTTAGTTATATGGACTGAAATGTCCATCAGCGTCTCATTATTTTGACTAAGTGTGACACGTAAACACTCCGGGGAGAATTTAAGCTTATTTTGCTCTGCTTCCCGAGCTGCCAATTCAAATTAGGCGGATTTCACGCTGAGGCTGAGACTGGTGAAGGGCGTGACATCAGGACATTTACTTTGCCTATGGCCCTGCCGCGGCGAGAGGAAGGATTCCGGTTGGCGTTAAGATAAGAGCAGGGATGTTTTAATTTGCGCTACTTTCTTGGAACGGCCAGATCACCTTGTCTGGAACAATGGTGTGTGACAAATTTGATCAGGCGAGCATCGAGAGACAGGCAGGACTGTTTAAGATGGATGCCGTGCGTGTGAGTCTGCGTTATTGATATATGCTGATCTGTTGCTCTGGTGATGATGGAAAGATGATGAATCGCCAGGCACGAGCAGCTGGGGGACTGTGATCAGGGCCGGCTGGACTGCCATCCGAGCGTCTTTGTGTTATTAGGTGGACTGCAATGAGGGAATGCACGCTTCTGTGTGTGTGCGCGCGCGCGCTAAGCGGGCAAAATTTGCATTTGTAAAGGACCCACATTTAGCCCCCACGTCGCCTTTCCTCCTCTCCTCTGAAGCCTTTGCAGCCCGAATGAAGTGAGCAAAAGCAGGAAGATGGAAAGGGGGGAACAGAGAAAGAGAGAGGCCTGGCATACAGTGAGTTGCTTGGAAAACCATAACCAGATGATCTGGCACAGCAGACAGACACAGACACACACACACACACACACACACACACACAGAGGAGCACGCCTGCCTCGTGCCCAGGTAGCGAACAGGTTGCCGGACCATGGGATGAGAGAGGGCGAAATTGCAAGGAGCGCAGGTAACCCTGAGATTTTTTTGCTGCGAACTGCAGCCTGGACATGGGTGGATCTCAGTGACCTCCATGCAGTTCCATACCCAGAAAGCCCACCACACTGCTAACAGCACATCCCCTGTTCTGTCTTTCCATCTGCCTACGCGGACGTCCATGCGGTGAACAATGACTGATGCTTAACTAAAGAGCTGAGCGGGCAAAACCTTTTTTCGCGGGAAGTAATGACACCGTGATGTCATCTATCAGAAAGACAGATTCATTAGCTGCGCAACTCAATTAAACTGAGAATACATTCATCCAACTCCGGCACGAAGATACTCCTGCATTCGGAAGAACCCCATAAAAGTACTTGAAGTAACAACATCCCGAGCCTGTCTTTCTCTGATAGGTTGACCGCTTCGCGACGCTACCACGGCCAACGCATTCGTGCCGGGTTGCAGCTCTGTCGCCCTCTAGTGGTCACTGTCGCACACTGCGAGGGGGCTCTCGCCTTTGGAGCACCCCAAGGCCAGTCCTCCTGCGGCGCTGGGTAAGAAGGGACGAGTGTGACAAGTGGTGTGCGGTTGGGAGGGAGGGGCACGTGGGGGTCGACTTGACAGAGACGCGAGCCCGCTCCCGCTGGGTCCGGTGCCTGTCATTCACCGTGATGCCTCTGTCCTGACAGGCACATCTGTTTGTGTCACCTTGCGTCTCGAGGATCCGCCGGAGGCCCCTCTGGAGAGTGCCGTGCTGCCGTCCTGCGGAGCTTTATTTATTAATCCTCCATCTCCCCTCTGCGCCCTTTAAAAACTGCTGCAAAGAGGCCAGATTGGGAGAGATGGAGCCGTAGCCCACCGGCACGCTCCGCACGCGCACACACAATTCCAAGGCTCACTGAAACACATTCCACATCGCTCTCCTCCAACCGCACAGCCAGGCTAATGTCGGAAGTGTGTCTAAGTATCTCAGCTAGACGATACACATCATTAGAAAGAATTTTACCCACAATGCTCTTCTCACTCAGCTCTAATTGTCTGCGTGGGTGTGGACCAGCTGACAGCGTAGTTTGTGGAAAAAGTGCGAATTAGATATGCAGACTATGAACAATGTGTTGGCCGGTTACCCCGCACACCCCCGTTTCATTAGAATCCCCCTCCGAACCCCTCCAACCGTAAACCAGACGGCAACGATCAACTCCAAAAAGGTCCAAAATTCCCCCATAATTCACTTTGAGGTCCTTTGTCGGAGTCATCTGCCGCCTCCCGCTGTTAGCCAGAAAGATGCGGCGCCTCAGCCCTCGTCGCTGATGGGTACTTTGAAAAAGAGTCCAAGTGCAGCTGTTGGACTGTCAGTCGGTCATGACTTGGCACTAATGGGTTTCACCCATGCAAAAAAAACCATCACCGTAATTCTCCCCATCGGCAAAGAGCGCCCTTGTCCGCGCGCGTCTCGGTTCGACATAACAACGGCCCCGTTCCTTTTCCCGTTAAATAAATCGAGACGGACCCGAATTAGCTAATAAAGCCACCATATTGGTCCTCTAACCCCGGTTCCTCTCGATCCCCAGGCGCAAAGTCCCCACAGGTTATTGCTCTGTGTGAGAGCAGCAGGCCTTTTTTTGGGGAAGAGATTCATTAAGCAAACATGCTGCGACACGATCGGGCCTCGCGTTTTGTCCTTATTTATTTTACATGATCTCTCTGCTTTGCGGTTTAATTCATCCAAAGCGACTCGCGCGCTCGCGGTTCCCCGCGATTTCCCGTCTACGCTGCTCCGCGTTCGCCGCAGCCCTAGCCGTGTTCCCGCGAACGCCGCTAAATCGATAAAGATTAAAAAGAGATTTGACGGAAAAAAGAATAAGGGTTGAGGGGGTTCGCAATGGTTCTTCAATTAAAAACATAATGAATGACTGCAGGTACAAACCAAATCTATAAATGCGCCGACTGCCCTGAGGATTCGGTCATAAATAGCTGGACGTGATGCACATACTTCCTTGCCTCCTCTTGATCTTGGGGGAGGGGGGCACAATCTGGAGGATAATGGGAATTTAAAGAGCATTAACTCTATTTATTTTTGCTTAGACCCCACAGGAAGCAGCTGCTCTCAGACTCACTTGCCGCCACCCTCTGGTACCCAGCCCCTCCTGCGGTGCCTAATCCTCCCTCCGGTGCCCATCCTTCCCCCAGGACTCACCCCCTTCCCGGAAACCACCACTTCCCGCCGTGCCCACAAAGCCGACAGATTAATACGCTTAACCTTTCTGCAAAAAAATGAGCTTTCCGAAATGGCGCCGGCCGCTATAAATAAACCTGCCATTTTCGCCGCCACCTGCGCACCGCCGTAGGGCCTCTACCTGGGAAAGAGAGTGGCCACAAGGGCAGTGTTCGACGCAGGGGGTGCGGCGGGCCGAGAGACGCTCGCAAAGATGGAGCTGTCAGGGTCGAGAGGAATGGAGTGACAATTTTGTTCCACGGACACGGTGTTGCTGTGGGGAGGATAAGGTTGCGTCAGACTAAGAGGGACACTTTTGGCTTTGGGTCATGATGCTCTTGCAGGTGATCGTTTTGTTCTGAGGTTCTTCAGGTGGAGCAAACATCTTAAGCTCTAGATGTAAATTATTTATATATCGCGAATGAATAATACTCATTAATTCGCCTGAAAGTTTACTCCAAAGCATCTTACAGCATGAGATTTGCGTACTAAGCTACTTGTAATGAGTTATTCATTTATAAAGCCGGGTTATTTTTACCGCATCGGTTTAGAGTAAACGCCTTGCTAAGTGATGCTACAGCAGGAGCAGGGATTCAAGCCGAGGCCAAGGCCGCGGCTTTAACCACTGCACCACCTGCCTTTCTGTAATAAAAACTGGTTCACCACAAACGCACTTTTCAGGATTTCTAATAATATTTATACATTAGCTGTCCCTGTCCCTCAGAGCTGCTGAATCCCTTTCAACACTCCACATCTCTTTAGGTCCCATTTCTCTCCTCCTCAAGGCAAAAGCGACGCTGCTGCACAAAGTAAAACCCGCACTTTGAGCATCGCCTGCCTGCTTCTGCGTCTCTTCCGCCCGCCAACCAAGTGCACGCTTGCTTTTCGTCGCTTACCATCAGCGTCGGTGTGTTTGAAGAGCATGCCTGAACTTTCCCTCTTCTTGCTCTTGTGCGCGCAGGCGCAAAAACACACACACACACACACACACACACACACACACACACACACACTCGCTCAGCAACCAATAAAAGCGGGCGGCAGCTCAATATTTCAGTCCCTATCTCCTGAGCACGTGTACCATTTCAAAGTTCAGCATACACTCCCCTTAATTACAGTGCGGCCGTGCTTTGTGCCGATTGATCCATTGCTCGGTGAAATCCATTCGATTTTAAATACCAGCGCTTGCGTACAAAGCCCGAGCTATTATGCCAGCAGAACCGTGTGTGTCTGAAACTAAATATTTGTGTCCTCCGCCAAGCTCCGCAGACACAATGGTGGTAGATGGGTATAATTTATCTTACGATGCAGCGGTGAACCTGTTTCTACTGAGAGTGCTTGAGGAAGACGGCGAGTAGAGATGGAGTGGAGCATTCTGGGAAGTGGGGGGAGAGATGTTTTTAGTCTGTGAAATGTCAAGTTTGTGACAGCGGTGCGGTGATGTTGGGGGGGTCTTTGAGTCGTTTCCTAATCCTTTGACAACGTCGGCATGATGTCCCCCAGACGCACGCGGTAGGAGGGAGTCAGGGCTTTGAGGGGCTCCTTGAACGTGTTCATCAGAGGAGGACCGGGCCCACCGGGAGTGAGAAAGAAGGAGGCTGACATTAGTGAGGAATGTGTTCAAAATGATAATAAAATACAGCGATCAGTGATCGTGGGGGGCACGGCAGCAGTGCAGGTATCGCCAGTGTCTCACAACTCCTGGGCTGTGGGTTTGAATCCGGCTCTGTTTGTGTGCAGTTGGCATGTTCTTCCCGTGCTCACATGATTTTCCTCCCAGAGTCCAAAGACTGTGTGTGTGTGTGTGTGAGACTGGTGTCCTATCCATCGTGTACCCCATGCTTCTGGAATAAACTTCAGACCACCATGACTCCGTTAAACAAGTGGTCATTTAAAAAATATGACCAAATAAGTAATGAAATGAAAGGATGAAATGAACGAATGACACAATAACCATCACGTGAACACAAAACTGTGTAAACGTTGCTGCAATGAGTGACTGAACACGTAGCTGTTGGGTGGTAAATAAGCAGGGATGAAACATAATCTCATGACCAAAGTTCATGGCAAATTGTGTTCATCCCAGGACTTTGGGCATCAAAACAAACCACAATTTGGATTTTTGCACAGTCCAAAAAAACCACCACGGAACGTGAAAGATAAACCAAAGGTGTCGCTGTGTTCATGGTGAAACAGCATCGGGCCAAATAGCAGTAGTGAGAATGACTGTAAATTCATCCCATGTGAGATGTTGCTACCCCAACTATTTTCTTTACATATAGAACATCGCTTTATAATAAATGGGTTGAAGAAAACTCTAATTTAATAAAGTGCGTCAGCAGGTAAAATATTTTTCCTTCCTGAGTCGGAGACCACTAGGAACACCTTTATCAAGGGATATTCAAAGTAATCTTTTTCTATTTGCTTAGCATTTGTAAAACTCCTTGCAAGGATTACGTTTAAGATGACAGCGCTAAATTCTCTACCCATAAAAAGTATCTTTGCATCCGGTTGGCACATTTCTCTGTTTTCGCTTAACACTCAAAATTAAAGCATAACGCTCGGCACCAGATTGGCTGCAAACTTGCAGGAAATTATTTGTCCCATTAATTTTTCCCCCCTTTTGTCAGGTAACATGCGTCACAGTGCCCTCAGTCTGGTTAATAGTTATCCATCGATCACGAGAAAATGAATTATTAAAGTACTATCGGGAAGTAATGACTTAAACAAGATCTTGGTCTCCATAACGCCGGAGAAATGTCTGTGCCGATTTCTATTTAATTAAAATGAGCCCGGATTGGTGAGGTAAAATAGAGAGAAAGGGGAATGATGCAAATATAATTATATATTCATTTATGAACAGAAATTCTAATATCGTGCCTGAAAAATAGTTTTAAACGTTGCGCATAGGACATCTCAGGCCTGATTCCATTTGCTTGTATTCATTATGTG
Source organism: Heterotis niloticus (assembly GCA_018136845.1). NCBI lineage: Eukaryota > Metazoa > Chordata > Actinopteri > Osteoglossiformes > Osteoglossidae > Heterotis > Heterotis niloticus. The sequence goes on from CM030893.1 coordinate 29,043,798, forward strand.
CTTACAAAGACACCCCCACGCCTGTTTTTATGGAAGATGTAAGCTGCTACGCACCCGGCTTTGCATGTTCTCCCTGCGGTCGTACTCCAGGCTGCTCTGTTTGCCACCACAGTCCAAACACATGTGTTTCGGATGAATCGCTGACTCTGAATTGACTCCGCGCTGGACGAGAGGTTATTAAGAATGGACGCGTGGAAATGAACGTTACGCCCCCCAACCTCGACCTTTGTTCGCCGGTGGCTCTGGTCGGTCAGGTTGCGAGGCCACGGCTCGGGTTCTGCCGCTCAGGGACACCAGTAGGTGCCACCTTCTTGGCCGCCTGCCACTGCAGTTTCTGCGCATTTCATCTGAGCGGGCGCATCGGCTGTCAAGGTCGTCCGATGCCAAGGCTGCTTTTATTTTCCGTACCGGCGGGCCAATCTCCAGAACTTCCTCGGTGTGACCGTTATAAATTAGGTCCTCCGCTTCGGTTTTATATATAAACTCAACGGCGGTCCTTTTTCGCTCCCCTCCTTTGTGCTGTCAAACGTACGCTCGGCATGTTTGAAAAAGGGACAAATAGTTTTCATTAACTGGGAACCGGTGAATTGATCGATCGCCTCATTTGCATTGGCAAAATTCATTCGGAGGATCGGCGCTGCTGAAACCCGTCGCGCGGTATCCATTAAAGGGACAGCGTGAAGGATACGTCTGCGTCTTTGGTGAAGCAAAGTATCAATATAACAGCCATTTTGGCTTTTCTACATGTCAACGCAAGCTGGAAATTGAAAGGAAAGTGGATGTCTTCTCGTGTCCTTAGGAGCACCGCAGGCGTTGCGTAAGGAAGAGTCCGGTTTGGGAAACACTGCCTACTCATGAGTTTTTATGGAATTTAATAATTTAATTTTTTTTATTGTTAGGTTATCCCGCCCCAGAGGAACGTCTCAAGGGTGGGTTAAGCACATAAAACAAATTTGAAGAGCTTAAGCCGGGAGGTGAATTTATTGTGGACTTCTTAGTGTCATATTAGACCTCCCGTACACCAAATATTAAATTTTTTTTCACGTAATTTCATTAGCAGTTAAATTAATTGAAGTCGCACCAGTACGCCATGCGGTCCCCAGACTCGCAGCCTGTAGAGCAAAGAGCAAATGCAATGCCTTCCCCTAGCAGCTGGGGGAGCTGTCTCTGACATCGGTGTGCGGCCTGGAGCTGGATCATTTCTGCACTCCTCTGGTTGCGCAGCGGAGGTTAACACGGGAGCAGCGCGAAAGCCGAGCCCCGGTCCACAGCGATTCCACATCCGCACGACCGCGACCCCGCCACGCGATCGCTGCCACACGCGGTTATTTTCAGACTGAATCCCAGCAACTTTCCGTAACTAACACACACAGAAGGGTGAGGTCGGGATGCGATTTTTTTGAATCTGACTAAGTTAGAATGCAAAATTTTTAACTGTCGATTCGGTGAGACTTGACCCGAAGGAGGCCACTCTTTACAACCAACCGCCCCGATCTGCGGAGCGCTGTCGTCCCCCCACGGTCTCTTTACTCTCAAATTGCCGGGCAAGACCTAACACAGCGAGGGCCCGACAGATCAGTTCTCGCTAAAGCGGCCACTGTGAAACAGACAGCTTGCGGTGGTTAAGTTGCTTCCACGGGTCCCGGGGTCGTATGCTCTAATTTACAGTACCTGGGAGTCCTGCTCTCTCCTTCACCAGTGAAACATTACCTTTAAACAAAGATCAATAACTCTGTCCTTGGGAGAAGGAAAATTAAATGGAGGCAACTTTACGGCCTCCGAGATGTGATGTATTGATATTTATATGGTTGGGTTAAACACTCAATTGAAATGGTCAACTGCTCAATAAACGCTGTTAGGGAAAACAGCCACAGAGCCCTACGGTCGCCTTTAATGAAGACCTCCTGCGCCTGATATGGGGGGGGGGGGGGGTGCGAAAGGTGGCCGACGTGCGGAATGAGGAACCAACGGCGCTATCGATTCTGAGCCGTGGAGAAATGGAGCTGGACGTCTGCTCGCCGTGGGTCATCTGTCCTGGTCTCTCTGAGCTCTGTCTGTTCGTGCAGCCGTGTTGAGGGCAACCGTCTTGGGGAGTGAGGCGAATGCATGGGGGGGGGGGGGGAGATCACACTGTTGAGCTGAATGAATCCCAACAACCCGGTGCTGAGTTTATTCCCATGCATAAGCAGTGCAAGGAGTCCCGGATATTTGTTTAGTTGCTTACTGCGATTTACCCATGTATCCGATAGGTAATTTTTACCGTGTCGGTTCAGTATCGGTACCTTGAGTGAAGGTGCTAGCAGGAGTCGGTTTCAAACCGCATTTTCCGTCAGTGGTTCCGGTTCCAACCACTACGCCAGGCAGGTCATGCACATGCATATTTTGTCTTCTGACCTCTCTCCGGCACTCCACTTTCTCAGCATCCACCCTGAAACACATCTCCCGTGGGATGTGTCTGCCATTCCGCCCGATTCGCGGCCAAGAAAGCCAGTAAACGGTGTTACAGACAAACGCCTCACGTGACTCGGGGAATCCATCTTGACTCCCTGCCGAGGTGATAAGATGCATGCCGCCCCGGCCCTGCTCCTTGAATTCCGCCGAGCCATCGAGGGGGCATGTAATGGAGGACATTAACCGCGCATCTGCTGCCTGCAGCTCGACCGCCGGCTAATCTCCTCAGCTCCGGCTGCATTACTTGCGACACCAAAACAATTGCGCTTTATGGCCTATTAAGCGGCATGGCTGCGGAGGAATGGCAAGCAGCGTGTGTCCCCTGATTTAACGCCCCAAGGATCGGCCCCAGCACCCCTCGGTATTAGTCTAATTGAAACGGAAACTGCGTAGTAATAATGCTGTAACAACAGTGCTGCGCAGCTGCCTGGACCCTGCTGCGAGGATATGCCAGCAATAAACCATAAATGAAAAGAATGGCTTTGGGAACGCAGGATCACCAGCCTGCTGGCTCATTGACTCTATGAGGGAGCGCTTGCCTCTCGGTCGGGAAGTCAGACAGGCAAGCCTCTCCTCACTTAGGTCCTCCTTCCTGTGGACTGGCAGGGCTCCTGGGTTGCGGATGCAGCACCGTCTGAGCTGCTCACCTCACCAGGAGGTAGAGGTAGAGGACGCTTTCGAAGGAGGGGAGGACACCTTGGAGAGGTGACGCACAGAGATCACATCAAGCGGTAGCCCCCATGGAGATCTTGGCTGCGACCCCCCCCCCCCGCCACCATGAAATGAAAAATAGACGGCGCCACGGTGCCTCACGTCTCCTGGACTGTGCAACGGAACACAGGTTCCCGTGGTGTTTCCATGTTCTCCACATATTTGTATGTGCATCCTCCAGGTGCGCTGGTTTCTTCCCAGAGCCCGAAGATGTGTTTCATGTGTTTCAGTGGCACTAAATTCCCCGCAGTGCGCGTGTTTGTTTGTGCGTGAGAGCATGTTACGATGCGCCGATGTATAAATATGTGAAGGATTACAAGGAGTTTAGTTTGGTGTAACCGGCACTAAAAGTCACCTTGGAGAAAGATGTCAGAAAAAGACTACATGGTACTAAATACTACATCATTTTGGAGTAAAGAGTCTGCCAAATGAATAAATGTAATGTAATCCAGAGGAAAAAAAAACAAAAAAACGCAATAGAAGTCATTTATTTTCTTCTGTTTGCTTTGCTAGAGTCTATGGCAACACCACGAGGGTGGCGACCGAGCCGAAATAAATCTGTCAGAGGAAGAAAATTTTCCGACACTGGATAATTTCCTTATCCGTGGGTAAAGGAAAGCTGAAAGCCAGGCATCAGCAGCAGAAGCCGCACAAGGGGATGGCGCGGTTTGTTAAAAACAAACACAGGAAATGATTTAATGGCACGGAGAAAAACGCCCACCGCGAGGCGAGCATTATTGTCCTCCAGCTGTTTGTCTTTTCGACAAAATATTATATTAACACAAGTTCTGACACCGTGATGAATAACCGCTGCCTTTAACCATTATAGCACCTTGCGCTAATGTAAGCCGAGGCCTGCTGATGGATGATGGGTAGGAGGCGCTGTAGCCTATTGTCACGTTCGTATTGATGCCGGCTTTGCTGAGTCACGAACCTGGGGACGGATTTGGGGTTATTAGATTAAAGACTGCAGGTGCATTACGCTGCTTTTCAGAGGCATGGGTTGGCCCTTCAACAAAGGCTGTGGTTCTTAGAGCTTTTAAAGTCTGAGTGCGCGCATGCGGTCAAAGCCCAGCGAGATCAGCCTCCCGGGGCTTGGATTAAACTTCCTGAGCAAATATTTAAGCCAAAGAAGCAGAAGAAACTTTTTGGCTGAAGTTCTTCAAAACAAGGCCACAGAAAAACAGTCAAAGTTGACCCGCTTGCGTACCGAGCGCGAAACACGGACACGCGTTTCGCTCTCCGCAGGGCTTATTGTGGTCGAATCCCGCTGGAAAGTTCACAGCTCTTGCCAGCAGTAAATTGGCTTCGATGTTTTCATTTTGGGCAGCAGGTGGTCAAATGGTTAGAGCCACCGCCTTTCAACCTTGACCTGGGCTCATATCCCACCTCCTCTTTAATACCCTTGAGCGAGGTATTTACCCTAGACGTGTTGTGGTAACTTTTACCCTACATGGGTCACTCTAGGTTGCTTTGGAGAAAAACATCAGCTAAATGGGTACAAGTAAACGGAGGTAAGGGAAGCTGGAAAAAGGCCTGTTTTGAGGACTGCCAAGTGCAGGACTAAATAGTCGTCCAAGCTGCTGGGTTTGAATCATAGCATTGGATGTACCTGTGTTTACTGTGCTTACCCTGAACTCACAGAATAAGAACAACCTGCTGTATAAACAGGTAGGTCATTAAGCCATCTTGAACAAAGATGTCAGGTACAGGTTAATAATGACAAAGCGGTGGCAATGGATGGAGTGGTGATGGCTTGAACTGACAACGTGGTGTTGAAATGGATGAATTAAAAAGGCCTCCATTGCCCTGGAGTAGCTAAACAGCCTGGAGTGACCCTTTTAGCCAGCGTTGTGATTTCATACAGATTCATTTGGACTTGAAATCCCCAGAAGGGTGCATTTTCCCCAGTCCCGGAAGGCTGTTAGCCATGAGTGCGGGAAAGTTTTAAGATGTGGAGTACGGGCCTGACTTCGACTTTGGTCGTTCCTGAGTACTGTGCGCTCCTACACGGCTTCTTTCTCCAACAACCGCAGGTGCCATAACCGGGTGCTGCTTCAGTTTTCTGGTGAGATGAGTGAGATTCATCCTCCGCTTCTGATTCCCACCTCAGCCCCTGGGTTGGCAGGACAGCACTGACAACAAAGTAGGACTTATCCGTCCGTTTCATGAAGAAGCGTAATCCTTTCTCACCGCACTGTAGGCATGACAACAAGCACAGAGCTTAACGGAGAAAGACGTTGGTCAGCTGGCAGCTCAAGTGAAACAGATTGCATGGCAAAAATAAAAAATAAAAATTGCAAGAGAAGTTTTGCGTGCCCTTCTTTTGCTCCTTCTGAGGCAGGATCAGGGCAGGATCGGTCCTGTCCTTGAGGTTACCCAGCAGAACCTGTGTGCAGGGAGCTGCTATGGACATCACATATTTTCCCTGCATTTGTCTCCACAGCTTTTGTGCTGAGCTGCCCCTTCCCGCAGCGGCCGGCCTACGGGGACGTGTCGGTCACCAGCCTCCACGCCGGAGGAGAGGCCTACTTTTACTGCATCGCTGGCTACCAGCTGCAGGGCCCCTCCACGCTCACCTGTCGCAATGCCACCACACCTTACTGGAGCGGCAGACAGCCTCGCTGCATCGGTGAGTGAAAACACACACACACACACACACACACAGCTACGGAAACACAGGTGTGCACAGAATGCGCATGGTGGACATTTAAGCTTAAGGATTATAACTCAATGTCCAGGGCCTGTAGTACCTTTGAGAAGTTTTATGTTACCTTTCTGCTGTAATACCTGGATTAGGGCTCTAGATGCGTTCTAGAAAAGTGCAGCTCAATGAAAGGGGTTATAAAATGTCATTAAAACGTTACATTTCATAAACTGAGCTTGAAAACTGTGCATGCGCAACATAATGCAAAACACATTTTTTATTTATCATTTACTTTAACAATAGCGATTAGACAGAGAAAACTGTATTTCATAGGTAACAAATATAAAATTCTAAAAAATGCGTCTAATTTTTTGGAGGATTTTATTAAAAAGATTAACTGTCTTCTCGTGAAATAGCGCTGTAAGAGGCAGCACTAGTTGAGGTATTAATGCGCTTACATTTATTTAGCACGCACTTTTCTCCCAAGCACCTTGTAAGTCAAAGAGAAAACAATTGCTTTTCACCACCAGGTCCAGAGTTTCAGATGCGGAGAAGAGCTTTATAGTCGGATTCCTTATGGATGCGAAAATACGTTTGTAAACCATACAGACTCATTCAGACACACGTACGAAAAATAAGATTATACACACAGACACAGCATGTACGGCATACTGGGAATAATTCTCTCTTGTCTCTCACCATCTTTTGTATCTTGATCTCATTTGACCTGGAGTGGGGCATATTTTAAACTAATGAATTTAACCGAATGGGTTCCATATTTCTTAAGTTTTTATGTTGGGCACTTGGGGGTCTCACTGAAGCTGAAGTCTCCCAGGCAGAAACTGACACGGCGCTTCAAAGCGCTTCCTGGCCGAACCATCAATAACTCCTCTGGATCTGGAGAGAAGCTGATAACTAAATAAATATTTTCGCCCGCACAGGAGTAATTAAACTTGACTAGAGAGAACACCGATATATTCTGCTTCTTTTTCTTGAAAAGCGAATTGGGGTTTAATCATTGGTTTGGTGTTAATGGTGTTGGCTGCCGAATTCGCCGAGGGGTGAGGTGAATTTTAAACACCTCCGCGCGATCCCAACAGGGCCCCGAAAGACGAGGAGTAAAAGGAGGACTTGCCCTCTCCTCCGCAGCGCTGGGGGTGGTGGTGAGGGATCTGGGCCGAGACAGTGCCAACCTGGTGGGCAGAATGGCATTAAATGCATCGGTGGAATGGCACCAGGCTGTGCCAGCCATTTGCAGCTGTTTTTTATTTGTCTAACACTTTTCTCCACAGTGACGTGCAATGTTAAGCTACTTACAGACATTTATCCTTTTACACAGCTGAGTAACCTTTACTAAAGCAGTTTTTTTAGGGTAAGTACAGTAATACTTTGGTTAGCACCAACTCCCATAGTGCTGTTCCACCACTTTTATTTTATCCTTTGGAAATATATGTCATAATCATTTCCATCCATCTGTCCGTCCATTCTGTTGGGACTCTAGTCTGGGCTGCGACTACTATTCTGGGTACTGCAAGGCCATGTGCTTCTCTTTACCCCTGTGTGCTCCTTACCCCACCTCCCCCACGTGATTTCCATTATGACCTTCATTATTACCTCCTGTGTTCCTTCAATGGACCGTCTCTGTAAGTTTATTGTTTTAGGTATTTAAGTCCTGTTTTTGCACCAGTCTATCAGATCGTGCGTTTTTTTTTTTTTTGGTGCCTGTTCTATGATCTTGTTCTCTGTTTGTTTCACTGGTTTTCACCTTGTTTCTGCTGAATTGTCTACTGGTTGCTTCTCTGGTTTTTGGGCCCTGTTCCTCTTGACCCCTGTTTGCCCAATGTTTTGGATTGTTTGCTGTTTCTCTGGTTTTTGGATCCTGTTTCTCTTGACCTGTCTTTGCCCCTGTGAATTGGACGGCCTTCTAAAGAATCTCCTCCCCTTAAGTCTGCAGTTGGTTCCTGACTCGTGAACTGTGACACCATTCATCCATCCATCCATTTTCATTAACCAAGTATCTTAAGCAGGGTCCTATCCCAGAAGCAGTGGGTGCCAAGCTATGATAAATATTTCCAATATTTCACAAATAAAAAATATTTGAATATTTTGAATTTTATATTTAACCCATGAATTTATTCACTATTAAAAGCATAACTAATCTATTTTGTATTGTTACCTATGCATGATTTTCAAGCTCCATTTATACAACATTTTATTAATGACCCTTTATGATGCTATTTCATTAACCCTCCCATTTCTCAAGAACATGGTTAACTTGAGTATTACTGTGGGAGGTGGGATTCTAACCTGGTGAATCCAGCACAGGCTAACCTGGCTGCTTTGACTGCAAAAAGGCACACCAAGGACTGAGAACCTTGCAGCCAACCAGAAAGGCTCCTCTTTGTTTGCCCAGCCGCCACCTTCTCACCTCTAGTGGATAATTTCCTTCCCCTTAGCTCTCTCCACACCCCGTCGATTGTGCTGCTCTACGCCTCTCTCCTGCTTTTGGTTCTTCTCTACAGTTGTTTGTTTCCCACGGACCTCTTATCCGCTGCTGTATTTAGAAATTTTATTATTGGGAACAGGTTTGTTTTCTTAAGCCCATCTCCCTGGGACTTGTTAAAAGGACTTATTTTTTCCAGGAGATGCAAAGGAACCACCTTGTTTTGAAAAGCCCATATCCCCCATCTTCCTTACATCTGACTGGTCTCCTCTCTCTCTCTCTCTCTCTCTCTCTCTCTATCTCTCCTGGTGCGATCAGCGGCCTGTGGCGGAATGGTCAAACACGCTACGGTGGGCCGCATCGTGTCCCCCGGCTTCCCCAGCAACTACAGTAACAACCTGACCTGCCACTGGGTGCTGGAGGCCCCGGAGGGCCACAAGCTGCACATCCACTTTGAGAAGGTGGCCTTAGCTGAGGACGATGACAGGTGGGATTATGGGATAGCTCATTAGCACAGGCTGACCCCCCCATGGCAATAACAGACTCATTGTGATTGGCTTCTACAGTAAGTAGCATGTAGCATATAGCATATACCGCCTGTGCTGCCTTGTATCCTTATTACTGGGGGGGACTTGAACATCCTCACCTCTGCTCCTCGCCATACATTATGACTTGGATTTTGGGGACTGTAAAATGAATAAAAAGCTCTTAATATCTCTTTAAATAATTACTGAAGTTCTATCATCCAAAGTAATTGACCAGCCCCAGAGGCCTTTTGGGTGCGAAATGATGTAGTATATATTGTTCCAGCGCAACGTCTCCCACTGTGAACTTTTAATACGGAGAGCATCTGTGCAGTTGTTTCAAAGCAGAGGGTTGTGGTTTGGATGTGTCAATTAGTCTGCAGGCTGAGTTTGAGATCAGACCGGCTGGAAAGTCAGCCGACTTTCTGGAATTCCCGCATGGCTGTAAGCTCGAGGTACTCTGCTGTGTATTGTTCCTTTCTGGTGGATCAGGCTGCTGATCAAGAACGGGAACAACATCGACTCACCGCCGCTGTACGACTCCTACGAGGTGGAATACCTGCCCAATGAGGGCATCGTCAGCACCGCCCGCCACCTTTTCGTGGAGCTCACCACCGATGGGTCGGGAAGTTCCACGGGCATTGCCATCCGCTATGAAGGTACAGAGGAGCTGCATCAGGTCCACCCTGGACTGCCCTTCTTTCATTCCATCTTGTATTTCATCATGTTGTGCATAGTTACATTACCTCAATGACTCTGACCACAATTTAGGCTCCACCACCTGGACAAAAAATAATTTTTTCGACCTTATCAGGTAGCCGGGAGCTCTCCTTAGGCCTGACCTCCTCTGCCCTACCTGCTGCTCTACAATGTCTGACCGTAGACCTCTGAGAGATAGTTTGGCTGTCACATCCGGTCTCCATCAGCCAATGCAAATGGAGCAGAAGCCAAAACCGATCATCTGCAACCCACAGGAGCCATTGTTTATACCTCATTGCAGCCACCGTTTGTATCCAGTAAACAGTGGTGAGAACATCAGCACAGTCGGTCTCTGTGAAATTTCGCCAGCGGACCCTGGAGTCTCATTACCCAGTAATGTCTTTTAATCTATTCTAGACTCAGGTGTATTGGGATATACTTACTGCAGCCTATTATATCGCCATTCTGTGTCTTAATATGCCTTGTTTGAGGATTTAGTCTGAAAGCGTTGCTGGGTTAAACATTTATATTGCACGGTGGGCAAAAATTTTAAGAAAAAGTTCTTAATTGGAAGTCGGACTGCAGCGACGTGCACTTTCCGATGACAGCTCGGAGAAAGCCCTGAAAACACAGACAAGAGCCAAAAAAAGATCAATGTTACATCGCAGACACCAACCCGTTCACACGCCATGCGAGTCGGAGGCACCGGTTTATTAGACAACCATAGATTTTAATGACAATTGAATCACATTTCTTCTTTTTGTGCGCTCAAGTACACCATTAATGTGCAGAACACAGAACCTGTGAGCCAGACTTTAATAATTACATTTGCAGACTGCATTTACCTGGTATTTGGCCTGGAAAAGGATTGTTGCAGGAGAACGTGCGAGTGGTGCTGGTTGGGATGGAAGAATCGTTCTTGACAAAATCCAACGTATGTATTGAGGTTACGAAAGTGAATAAGCATGCGCGGAACTTCTGTTTGCGACTCGCAAAAGATTTTGGCAGACATGCTCGGAATGGAATGGTGCGAGCGAATAATGTAGGTGGTAGAAACCAACGTGGCTGCCATCAATTGGAAAATTCGTTACCGTACGTCATCCGCGGCTCCGTCTGCGGAGACGCAGAAGCGCGAGGAAGCCCTGCGACCGCACCCAGCGGGTACTCGTGTACTCGGACGACTGGAAGCAGAGCAAAGCTGGGGTTTCAAGGCCACCCCTCGCTGGTTCTTTTGCAAACTCTGTGGTTTCCCATGATTTACCAAAGGCCACTAAGTAATTACTGTTCATCCACCCGACTGGCTTCCTTCCAAGGACCCCACCTTAGCAAGTTAATTTAGATTTAGTGGTTTGACAGCCGTTGCAGCAGATGTGAGAGCGCCTCACGCTGGCAGCCAGTGGAACCGCACCTTCTCCGCCATCCATTTTACCACCACCGGGTCACAGGTCCAAATGAAAGACCCAGGCAATGAGAGCTGTTAAACTGTATTTGAAATGGGCCTCTCAATCAAGAGAATAGCAGAGGTGTACGCAGAAACCAAAACGCTTCTGAGCAAAGAACAGTTGAAACTTCAGCTTTTAGAAAATGCAACCAACTGTGTTTCCAGAGGTACATTTGTTCGGTTTGATGCATTTGTTGTCAGAGTGTGACAGGCTGCAAGTTTACTGGCGCAACATTTAAGTATTTAACAGTCATTCAGTACAAAGCTACTTTTATCTCAGTTCAGTATCAGCTATTTTAAATAAATATGTATAGCCATTCATGTCACTATGATACTTTTGTTGTTGGCAGTGTGACAGAATATAAACTTACTGGAATTGTTCAGCCAACCCAGGAATGGTGGACAGTCACTGGTAGTTGAACCCCCAGAATTTTATTTCCCCCCCTTTTTTTTTTGCATTTTTTTTTTTTTTTGCAGGACTTTTTGTTTTTATCTCCTCGGTTGCTATTTGGCTCATCTGAGTAGATAACAATGTGTGTTGCTTTGGAAATTAAAAACAGTTTTGTACGGTTAAACTTTCTACCTAAATTTCATTCAGTGAGAAAAGCGATCTTTTAAACTAACCTGAACTGAACCATTTAAAAAACCTTAAACAGAAAACGTTTTTCACAAAGATATGGAAGGCATGTTGACTACCGTTAACATAATTGTTAAAGAGATATTTTTCATTACCACCTTTGCATGAGGTTCTCTTTGTAAACACCATAGAGTATATGGATGACTGCAATGCATACATTTTTTCCTGTCAGAAAAATAAAGTGAGAATGAATGAATTGGTTTAAACAAAGAAGAAACTACACCCCCCCCCCACACACACACACACACAAGAGTTCAGCATGAATTGAGCTGATGAAAGATATAGTGGATTTAGTCACCTGGAGGCCATTATGAGGTCAGAAAGGTCTCCACCCTGATGTACCAACTTGTCCAAATCTGATCTGAGTTACAAATTTTTCGTTTTCTGACATGGTGTGTCTTTCTGTGCCCCCCACCCCCAGCTTTCTCACAAGGCCACTGCTATGAGCCGTTTGTCAAGTACGGCAACTTCACGAGCAGTGACCTGAGCTTCGCCGTGGGTGTGGTCGTGGAGTTTGCCTGTGAGCCTGGCTATACGCTGGAACAGGGCTCGGTCATCATCGAGTGCATGGATCCTGAGAATCCGCAGTGGAATGAGACAGAACCTGCTTGCAGGGGTGCGTATGGCCAAAATATTGTGGGGTGAAAGAGGATGGGTTGGTGGTGCAGGGGGATGAGGGATAGGGGGACAGTGTAGGTACATCTGTTTACCTGGCTCAGCCACTTCTCCTAAGAGACAAGAGGCCAAGGATAAGACTTAGAGGCAGTAGTCCAGATGGGTGATCATTGCTCCAAGCATATAAGAGCCAAGCAACCAAGGCTTTAATGTGTAAAACTTTTTAACACCCATCCTTCTAGTGTTTTATAAAAACGATCAACTCCAGCTTCTCTATTGGCAGGACAGCCTTTCGTGGCACTTAAGCAAACATGCCATGTCCCCCGAAACACTCTCTCTCTCTGCTCCACACACACACGCGCGCGCTCTCCAAAAACAAGCATCTGACAAAACAAGTGCACTGGCGGCCTGTCTGCGCACACTCTCATGCACTCCATTCTTATCTTGCTCCGTTCGCACCTGCCTCCCAGTGCCAAAACACAGTTTGTATTCAGTAGAAAAAAGGAAATTGCTGTTGGCCCGGGTGCTGCAGAGAAAGGGTTTTTCTTCCAGTTTAATATTTCCTAGCACTGTGATGGCCTTGTGCTGATGTGTGTTGATAACAGGAGGAAAGTACAAGACCATTTATGCCAGATGCTTTGGCATTAGTTAAAAGCAATCCCCTCAGTCACATCTTTTCCTGCTTGGTGCCCTGAATTCAAAAGGAGATGTTTAGTCTTTACAGAAGGTATCCTCCGAGTGAACTGTATCAGGTTTGATGTATCACAGGTCTAAGAATAGAAATGAAACATTATGCTAGAATAAGTGCATTTTCCACCAGTTTAATTTACGCACACATTTTTTTGTGCATGCGTATGTGTGTGTGTGTGTGTGTGTGTGTGTGTGTGTGTTCGTGTCCTTGTATGTGTGTTTGGGTGCCTGCAAGTGGGTCTGTGCACGTGTTACCATACAAACAAGACCTCTGCTGAACTATGCTGTTCCTCCATCCTCATCCCCGCCCCTCCTCCAGCTGTCTGCAGTGGGGAGATCACGGACTCGGCGGGAGTGGTGCTCTCCCCGAACTGGCCAGAGGCCTACGACCGGGGCCAGGACTGTATCTGGGGGATCCATGTGGAGGAGGATAAGAGGATCATGCTGGACATCCAAGTGTGAGTGAACCGGAAAGCACGGGCGAACATCTTGAGGGATCCTGGAAGGAGAATGAGCCCGGTGGAGGTTACAGGGGAGGGTCAGCTGTCTGTGTGCGATGCCCAGCTGCAGAACCAGGCTGGATTCAAGAGCCAGAGCCGGTCCCTGGATGCTGGCATGTCCAAACTTTGTCAGTGCTTAGGTTTACCCACCATAGTAAAACCCTCATACAATCAGAACACAGAATTGTTTTTTTATATCTTTAATGAGCCTCAGACGGAGAGAGAGGAGGAAAAAAGAGGAGCTCTACTGCTGATGTGTTTAAAACACAAATGTTGTTTTTTTTTCCTTCTCACTCTCACATGATCGGAGTTGAGCTGCAAACCGCTAGCTTGCTCCCCATTGACCAATTTACCCAGAAACCCCTCTGGCTGCCGGCAGCGAGCGAGCGAGCGGTCCTGCCGTGCCTGGCAAGCTTTGAAATGGAACACAGCCAGCCTTCTGAAAGATGTGTCAGAGCACCGCCATTCGCCGTCCTCTGAAGTCCCTGGGCCTTTGCATATGAAAATACTTTTCACGCAGTTTTAGACCGTTTCACCTTCTTTTAGACAACGTGTCACTCGGTGACCTGTTAAATAAATCTGTTGATTTGTACAAACAACATCTAGATGGTATACGGTGTAGGAAAGTGAATAAAAGTAAATCTAAATTTAAAATGCTACGTATTGGTTGGATATGGTGTATGCAACTTGTAATCAAAAGTTAGCACGTATGTTTCTGTCGATCTTTTATCAAAAAATGCTTTTCCAGCGGAACGCTATTGATATTCCGAGTCCATCCCACAAGTATAAAGGCAAGGCAAAGTATGGGATACACGCAGGGAGGGACACCAGTCACACGCCAATTCCCATGTAACACATGTCTTTGGACTGTGGGAGGAAACCAGAGCACTGAGGGTAAACATAGACAAACACATGGAGAGAGCATGAGCTGGATTTAAAGGCAGGTCTGAAACCAGAGACCAAGAGCTGTGGGGCACCAGTGCTACTCACCTCACCATCCACCACATGCTTTGTGACACCCGGTGAGTGTCGGGTGGCCGGTATGTCCAAGAACCGGTCAGGAAGGGAGCCGTATTGATCCACGTCTTTCACGATTACCCTGTGAACGCTACCCCGTCCCCTTCACCGTGTTTAGCAGAGCCGTTCGCAGCCGAACGGAAGGAAACCTCAACCAGACTGCCGCACGATGTGATCTGACTCCCCTTCCAAACGGAAGGAGAAGAACAATTGGAGAAGATAACAGGAACAGAAAAATTACCACAAGGAGAACGAAAGATGGTTTTGCACATGAATGGGACGCGTAGCTCGCCGGCACACAAAGGTTAATAACCAAGCGCCAGAGACAAGTAATTATTTCATTGGGTTTTTAAAGAAGGAGGTTGTCTTCCGAATCAGTTATGCCGAGCGGAGGAATGAGCGCTTTTGGTGGTTGTGTTGTCAGGTGATGCTCGGGAGCACGGGCCAACGTCATGTCAGGTCCTGATAGATTATTCATGCGTTCAACAATTTGGCATCTTTAATTTAGATTTTCTCATTTGCATATGTTTCTTTTCAGTTCCTCCTCTCCTTTCCTCCTTCAGCCCGACAGCACTCGGAGCCGCGTTGTACTCCCCAATAATGAATGGCGTCCTTGATATTCGGCACAAGAAGCCGTCAACAAAATTAATTTCCCATTCATTTGTAGGGAGAAGCCGATTTGGGCAGATACGGCGTTCCGCCTGTTATCCGGAACACTGATGAGAACGCGGCCCGCTTAGCATTGCGACGCCGCGTGAAAGTTAAACAAGGGAAGGCCTTTTCACGCCCCGGCGCGTTGAACGCGGATTTCCGCGTGGCGCTCCTCACCGTCCCGGCGTCGTCCCCGAGGATTCGGAGGCGCCGCTTCCCCCGAGGCTTCGGTGCCTGGCAATCCTTCGCGCACGTAATCTCTCCGACGATCAAAGTTTAACTAATAACGCGAGCCGCCGGATAGATCCGGCGATGGAGCGGCAGTCGAAACAGATGGGACCGACGATGCATTTGCCGGGTCACTGTCGCTCACAACTCCCCGGCGAGCTGCGCGAACCTTCCCCCCTCTCATTGTTAAATTACCGAATTTGTCACTCGGCATATGTGACATTATCAGCGAGGCACATCAAATGGGAGCCACAGATTGAGGGAGCGAAAAAGGAAAAAAATAAAGCCGCGACGCGAAAGCTGTCGCTGTCACCGAGTCGGTGGCCAGGGTAAATTTATCAAGTGCAAATAATTTCTGCCATTGCGTGTCAGATATTTTTCTGCCAGATCTGGCATAATTAAGTACCGGTTGGTGCTGTGAGATTGGTCTCCGACATCTCAATTTGCCATAAGAAGACTTGTAGGCCATCCGCACTACCCGAATTTGACCTTTGATGCCCTCAGGGTCTGCCATCCGTTGAAATTCCCCTTATTATATTATCATCCATACTCCTCTTCCATATCTCAAAAGGTTATTACGTATAACCGTACCGGTCGTAATTTTTACAATTATTAGTTTACAGGTGGACATTTACGTATCTACCGCCGCCACGCTTGCTTGAGCACCTTACGTACAGCGATTTTTGCTGCGATCTGTCTGAAAGGGTTTGGCTAAATCGAGTTTCCCTCCACCGAGAGGCACGGGCTGGGACTCCCAGAGCGTCGACTGGGCGGCCGCGATGCCGACCTATTATGGGGATTTGAGAACACTTTACACCGCGGTAATGAGAGCGCTTCCACTCCCACATAATCATCCATCTCTGCGCCCACGTTTCCCAATTACGAGGGAGCGCGGTGCCGGTTAATGAATTTAGCCGAAACCGGAGGGCTCGCCTGACACTGATTTGGCCGCAGTCGGGCTGGCACAAGCTGGGCAGTCGCACGGGTCAGACCCAGCATGCCTGGAAGTTGGCCTGAGCTGCCCAGACACTCGGAATCTGCTAGGTGGGGTGGGGGCCCAAACAGCCCACATCACACTGCCAGTAAGGAATGTACTCAGCCTTATTTGCTGAGGAGGATAAGAGTTCTCCCTCAGTAGACAGCTTGGGAATGACTTCCAGACAAGGGCGATGATAGCCAAAGGTGTGGTCGGTGCTAGTTAGCGCAATAACCTAGACATATTTTAACATAAAACAAGTATTACCGGTCCGTGCGAGCCTCCACTCTTAGTCACTTGAAGGTGAGGGCAAAAGTATTCACCAATACCTCTCCTTAAACCCCCCATTTTGGCACACGAATGGGATGTGTAGCACTCGATCACTAAAGGTTGCTCAAAACTCAAACTTGCGTCATAATCGTCTAAGGAACCCAACAAAACTAGGCTTTTTTAATGCTCACAATGACTGTGACCCATTGAGGACCCACAGGGCGCACAAATGCGGAAGTGACATGAATCTGAACCGTACCTGCCTGGCATTCTCGGGTCAGCAGCGTGTGACTAGGGGAATCTGAGACAGTCAGATCCGGTCAGGACTGATCGTCTATATTAAAGCCAGAGAAAGTCAAACAAACATGCATTGTTGTTCAGTGCAGCCCAAACAGCAGCCCCGCTTAGAAATACACGAAAAGCTGCCCCAGCCTCAGTCCCCACTGCCTGGTTTGTTCTTGCTGATGTGGTGCAGCAGGAGGTATGGATGGGGGACAGTCGTGTGTCCCCATATCCTGAGGTGGTGTTTCAAGGCTTCCTTTTATAGCAGCCACATGGTGTGTAGAAATAACTACATGGAGACCAGCCAGAGTGTGACGTTGCTCTTCATAGGACCTTGATCTTTGCAAGTCTCCTCCAGGATAAGAGCTTTGCTAGATCACCGGAGCAACATGGAGAAACGCTGATCTCCTCAAAGTGATGCCGGCAGCCTCCTCACTCTTTAGTCCATGTATCTTATTCGAAAGAGACTCTTCAGAGTGGAGATACCTTTGAACCCTCAAAGCGTGGTTTACCTGTCTCTATGCGGAGTACTATTTTTAGAAAATGTATTAATCGTAACAGAACAAAACATTATTTTTAATACTAATCTCCAGGTGCAACACTTTGAGTGTCTTTTCTTCACCTCTTCCCAGCCCGGTTATCGCCTACATTCCGCACGCCTGCACCAATCCTTCATTTCAGCGCAGCTGATCGATACTGAGTTTTGTAGCGTTGGCCGCCGAAGACGGAGGAGGCCGGAGCCGAGGCAGCGCCGCCACGGTTTCATTTGTCGGCTGTCTTATTTCACGGCTTCCCGAGCAACTGATCCGCCAGCCTCTTTTGAAGGGAAATACGAGCGAAGAACACGTCGGTTCTTGGAATACGGAGCCATGCGTGGGAACACAGGCCAACCCGAGATCCAGAAGAGGTGGTGAATGAGGCACATGCGCTATTGTGACATTGCACACGTGTCCTTTGACCTGCCTTCTTCCTTCACCTCATTGCACCTCGTGGACGTGCGTTCGTGGTCGTGCCCTCAATTTCCCTCTCTCTTACTTCTGCGATACTGTAGCATCTGCCACAACCAAAACCAGAACTGGTACCCCTGTTAAGTATGAATAACAAAATGCTAAACAACCTAAGTAGCAACAGATCAGAGGACAGGGCAACCTTCATCTTGAAAGGATGAGGATTTCTTGTTTGTAAAGTATTAAGAAGCTTAGATCCAACACTCATAGGTCCCAAATAACTCAAAGCTATACTGAGACACCCGGGAGAGATTTCTGCATCACCGTTCGTTGCTTGGCGCCGCAGGGTTAAGACACTGTCTACTGTCTAAGAGTATCAGGAGGTGGATTTCCAAGGACATGGGGTCTTGTAATATGATGTTTTGAGCTCCGGTGAGATCCGCTAAAGGAGAAGTCTGTCACGACACACCGGGAACCTGCATTTGGATCCCATGTCGCTGCCCAGCCACAGCCCCAAGGATATATGGGTGGGGAGCCCAGAGATCCCATGGTGTGAGGTACTGGCATTCCTGCTCAGGTGCAGTAAGAGGCCTGACGGGAAACGGGATTTTCCGACAAAAGCGATCAGTCAGGCAAACGAATCTTTGAGAAAGGAGGGGGGATCCTAATGGCCATTAAAGCGCTACTCCTCTGGCCTGCCATCCATCCCGCAGGCGTCATGCTCGCCGCCGCATGTAAATGCGATCTGGATGCCAAATGAATTTTGCGGCAGTTTTGGGTGGTTAGTTGACAGGTGATTGATGGGTGCAACTGGATTGCTTTTACCTATGGCTCCCTTGAGGGGGACAAAGGGAGGCTGTTGTCCCCCTCGGGGGGAGTCCTTCACACGCACAGGTGGTGAATGTTAATGCTTAGTCTCCTCAAACTTGCTTTAAGGCTTACAAAGCTTCACTCAGAGTCCCATGCTTTCGTGCTCCCTCCACCCAGGAGGCAGAAATGGCTTTTCCCCTTTATTTTTCCACTCCTTGTTCCTTTTTTTTTGTGCCTCCTGAACAAATGTCACATTTTCCCAGACTTTCACCCACATTTCTCCCCCAGCCACAAGAAAGGAGCACGCCTCGCCGGATTCTCCGATTTTAAAGGTTAATGCATTTTGCGCGTGCGATGTGGCAGCCGCACCTGCGAGCCGGGCCACCCTATGCCTCGTCTTTGATTATACAAAAATCACATTACTGCCATCGGACGAGCAAACGTGACCGATCTTGTCAGTGGACGGACATTCGGGTACGGCAGTGTGAGAGTGACCCACGCAGCTCTGTCAGGACCGATGAAATTCAGTTTACGTCTTTGCGCCGGTTTATCTCGTCCTGTAGTTAAAGCTCGAGTAGAGAAATAAATGTTTTTTTTTTTTCTGCTGAAAGGCCAGGTCTTTGGAAGAACACTATTCTTCCTTCCTCTTCTGGCTGAGTCATGGGATGTGCTGCAGTGGAGAGCGAGCTGTTTCGCACCACATTATCACTTTGTGTTTGATTTTGCAGAATCTACAAATACGGAGGTAGAAACGTGCTTTTTTCTAGATGTTTCGGGGGACTGAGGTCAGTGCAGAGAACCCCTTTGCCTTTACGTGCTCATGCTGCGGTACAAGGGTGCCACCTTGGTGGTGTCTGGAACTGTGGGTGGCCCTATCATCTGGGTGATGCCATTTGCAAGGCCCATGAGTAGCAAAGACAAGGTTGGAGGTTAACTATCCACCCCTGCAGCACAGAAGATGCTGAACTTTGCGAATCAGCAGTCTGTTTGGGTAAACCTGTGCCAGGGCTCACTGCTCTCAATGGTTTGCGGTGGTTGCAGCATCATCAGGTATCTTTCAGGTAGAGCAGTACACTGGGTTGCAGACCGTACAGTGACGTAAACACACCAGCCGTCTACG
Organism: Heterotis niloticus; assembly: GCA_018136845.1. Classification (NCBI taxonomy): domain Eukaryota; kingdom Metazoa; phylum Chordata; class Actinopteri; order Osteoglossiformes; family Osteoglossidae; genus Heterotis; species Heterotis niloticus. The sequence continues at coordinate 29,063,457 of CM030893.1, forward strand.
GAGAGGGAGGTCTAAGGGCTGAAACTGGCTGATATTCAGCTTGTTTTGACACTGAGATGGCTGGGTTCTGCTCCCCTGCATTTCCCATAGCACCTCCCATGGACAACCGGATGTCCACCACCCTAGGGGAGGAACCGAACGATCGGCGCTCTCCTCCAAGCGTGCACCATTGTCCGACGAAGCTTAAAGCACGAGAACTATGAATACCTATGGTAATAAATTAATAAGCAACCGCAAAGTGAAGCACACGCCTTTGGGTATGCAGAATACTATGAGAGAAGGAAATTGATTTTCATGTCTATTATGTTTATGAGGGTTTAGGTACTTTTATGTTGGCGAGATGGAGTGAAACAGTTGTCAGAACCACTTGGCAGTGGCCCGCTGTGGTGAACAGAGATGTTGGCGTGTCACACCGAGTGACAGCCTCCTTGGATCATTCTCCTCAGAGTTTGGCCGTGGACCGTGTTCAGAGCCAGTAAACTCTCGCACGGCCTCCGGGTCCCGCTCCCTTTCTACCAGACGATCGAGCTGGCATTTGCGGGATTACATATTCATGAGCGATGTCTTAGAGAATGTTGTATTAATTATTCATACCCCCGTATCTTTTATTTAAAATCCATCCGGCATGTTCAAACCCCAAATTCCAAAGTACAATTTATATGTATATTGCACTGCAGCAGGCGCAAATAAAGTGTGAAACTATAGTGGGCTTCAAATCTGACTGTCCTCCTGTCATTTTTACATCACATGTCTTAAATTCCCATCTCTGGAGGTTTCTAACACTCACACTCGTGTAACAAAAGCGTCTGTTGCCTTTTAGGGGGGTGAGGATGTACTGTATATAGCTTTACCGCGTCACTGTGGTAAAGCGGTGTTTTGAGCCCTACCAAAAATCTGGCTGGAAAACGATCCCCCGAAAAAAAACCCGAGCTCACATTGTGCGCCGCTTTGTTTTATTTTTTATTTTTTATCCCAGCATTACGGTGCATTAGCCCTGAAGACAGAAAATCTAACTCTTGGTAGACCTGTCCAACTGAGACCGTACGGTCTTTCGGAACACAGAAATAACCAACGCGGAATGTTTTCTAATTTGTGCGAATTTTCTGGGGGGTTTTTTTGTTGCGGAACTGACAAGGGCTGACTGAGCTGCAGAAATGTCTTTTTTTGTACTTTGCTAAGAAGTAGCCAATTAGCAAGGAAAAACAGGACTAGGAGATGAAAGAGAATCCTTAGCCGTCCTGGTATCTGAGAAAGTGAAGGGGAGGATCTATTTTATTCTCAGGGGAAGTGGCAAGGTGGCTGGGAGATGAATAAAAAAGTTGGTCGAAAAAAGACAAGGGAGGAAAAGGGGACAACCTAGGTGCTGTCCAAAAGGGAAATGTGGTGGGCAGGACCAAGAGATCCAGGGGTTAGGGTTAGGTGCTAGTACTAAGCACTAATCATGCCTCAATGTACCCCGCATCACTTACAGTTTTTCTCTTGGATCTTCTAGAAAATGAACATTTTGGCTTTGCATACATAGCGCCTTGCAATAATTCCCCCATTTACACAGCAGGGTATTCTGGGTTGCTGGGTCTACTCAGGGTTTGGGTTAGGGACTCAAGGTTCTCGCCACCTTTGAGTTAGCATCTTGCTCAGCAGTACCACAGCAGGAGGTGGGATCTAAACCTGGGTTCTTTGGAAGGTGAGAGCTGTAATCACCACACCTGGGTAGGAAGTCATGTCTGAGGTTTAACACCTCCCTGTTGTCCGTGCACAGCCTCCACGTGGGGAAGAACGACGTGCTGACCTTCTACGACGGCGACGACCTGACGGCTAAGATCCTCGGGCAGTACGCCGGCTCACGGCCAAGGTTCAAACTCTACACCTCCACGGCTGACGTCACCATCCAGTTCCAGTCAGATCCCGCCACCAACATCTTCGGCTACCACAACGGCTTTGTCATCCACTTCTTTGGTACGTGGCTCGCTGCTGCATCTACATAGCAACCTGCCCATCCCGCTCTTTTCGTAACCAAACTTGCCCCATTTTCCCCCCTAACCCTTCCCCCAGGCATTTCCCACCTTCCCCTCTGACTCGTCCCACCTGTTTCTGAACCTGACAGACACATCGGATTCGTCGGGCTAGCAAATACGCAAAGTGGCCGGGGACCAAACGCAGAACAACGTGCCGCCGAAATGCTCCCCGCGCTGGGCTTTGTGAAATACTGTTGAATGTGCTAATTAAAACTGAAGCGCTTTTCATTAGCCTCTTGTCACAGATACGGCTGCGAGCGGCCCAGAGACGTCCTTCCCGCGAGCATCTGCGTAAATTAATTCATCGTGGGGTCAGCACTACGGCAGACAGGCCCGAAAGAGCAGTCCATGCCTTCAGAGGGGCCACGGCCGCTTAGGTCGTGGGGGGACGAAAGAGGTCCGGGGGGTGGGGGAGGTGCGTGGAGAGGTCTGTCCCTGCAGCAGATTTGGCGTCCGGTGCCAAAACCACATGCCTGGGAGTGACTGCAAAAGACTCCATCAGCAGCGTGCCGGTGCCAAGCTGGGAAAAAAGAATATCTGATAACACGAAATGATTCTTCGCAGGGAGAGAGGAAGGGAGGGGTGCAAGAGCAGCGGAATGCAGATGACAGCGCTGGCAGTGGGGGGCGCCGGCGGAGGCAGGTGTTCTGCAGTCCGTTCACGGCGCCCGCGAACCCACAGCTGAGTCGCGCAGGTGCGCTCGTCGGGGGCTCGGACACAATTACGGCGTGTTTGTCCGCATTAGCCGCGTTTTTGGAGGGCCGCAAACCCCGTCCCCCTGCGCAGCCAGCTGGGTCAGAGCCAGGGTGGAGGCTGGGGTTGCTGCGTGCCGCCCCCTGGTGGTGCTCCGCTGTGGAATGGAGGGAGCTGGACAGCTGGTGTAAATAGGCAGCACCCTTTTCGTTTAGCGCAGGTTAATTTGCGCAGAGAACTCTCACCGGGGCGATCTGTCTGGTCTGGTCTCCACTCAGCTGTCTTGTTAGATCAGCAGACACCGTGTAACCATACAGCGTGATCATCTGTTATATTTTAAGAGTAAATGAGGTGTGTTTTGTTTTAAGTTAGTGTGGGGTGGCAGTTGCGTCTTCGAGAGCGATGTGCCTGGCAACTGTTTTGCTCTGTCTCCCTTCCTCTCACACTCTCCATTACACACCGGCTCCACAGAGGTCCCCCGCAACGACACCTGCCCTGAGCTACCGGAGATCACCAACGGCTGGAAGAGCACCTCACACCCAGAGCTCGTGCACGGCACTGTGGTCACCTACCAGTGCTACCCCGGGTTCGAGGTGGTGGGCACTGACATCCTCATGTGCCAGTGGGACCTCACGTGGAGTGGGGACCTGCCCAGCTGCGAGAAAGGTGAGGAGGTTTTCGGCATCCCACAATCCCCCTCTCCCTACTTTCCCCATCAACCACCCCTGTGGGCTGGGAACGCAACCTCCCTCTAAATCTTTGCAAAAGGCTGCTGCTTCTCCCTTTCTGTTTTATTTGAGCGCTTCCTGCTCGCTGCTCCCCTGCATTTACCCGAAGATGCTGGGAGATGGTGGACAGCATCATGGATAATAGCTCAAATTTTACGTGAGGCTGCAGTGACGAGGACATGGCTTCAATTCACGGTCCTGCTGCACTCTATTCCCGAGCCTGGAACATGACAGCAGCCTTTGTCACCGTGTTTCTACAAATCCCATTTCCCCCCTGCCTACCATTCAGAAAGTGGTGGGCGGGGGCTCGGGGGCAGGCAGTTGAGGAATGGCTCCCTCTGTTCCAGACTCCATTTCCTTTAGCTCTTTCCACACCTCCCTGGCGAAAGCTTGCGGCACACAAAACGCTTTATTAACAGCGGGTTCGAGTGGAGGCGGCCGCTTGTACGGAACACGTCTGCACCCTCATTCTACGGGGGTCAATAAGGATCCGCGCCGACGGGGCCGTTCGGTGCAGTCGATGAGGATCCGGTGCCAGGTGCATGGCCACAGCGTACTGCCGTAATGCTTGTTGTCCCAAACAGGAGGGCTAGGACACTGACATTTGATAGTGCCCCTCTAGTGTCAGCAGCACCCGGACACCACGTGCTCAACATGGGCGCTACTCTCGCTCGGTCTCCATTATCACTTGAGAACTGCACCCGCTGGGGAGGGGAATTAGCCCACAAGATATCACTGTCATCTTGGTCACGTGACCCTGGAGCTGCACACAAGAAGCTGTGTGTGTGTGTGTGCGTGTGGGGGGGTTGACTTCCACCTATTCCGTTCCCTTTTTCTGAAGACCATGGGCACAGGAAGCGGGACGCCGAGGCTCCTGGGAGATGGAGACAGTGGGAGACCCCCTGCAGTGGAGTGCATGCTGGAATTAAAGCTGCGATTTGTGAAGGGTGGCAGCGGGGAGTTTAGACAACGGGAGGTGCAGGGGAATCTTCTCCGGTGTGAGGGGAGAGCAGTAACTCCGGGATCTTTTTAGCCTCAAAAGGGTTATTAGCCTGGATGCCTGGCACCTGGAGGTGGCACCTTTGCCAGGTTGTTCCACAGCTAAGGACCTGGGGCAGGGGGGACACAAGCTGGAGCGTAAGGACAGCTGGGTCCTTCACAGGACCATGCGGACTGCCTCTGCCAGGAAAGGAGAACGCTGCACCCCTCTGTCCTCCATCACATCAGGGGACCCTGTTGGGGACTCACACACACACACACACACACACACACACACACACACACACACACACAGCAGTGGCGCCTCCTCTCCCCAAACCCATTTGGACCCCATAAAGGAGACTGTGTGTGACCTTGCGTGTGGAATAGCAAGAGGCCACTGCCCTTAATCCCCCATGCAGTTTACATCACAGAGGAAGGGGGGAAAGGGTCTTTGGGGGCAGTAATGAGGTTGACAAGACTACCACAGAGTGCCGGGGCTCACTCTTCATTTTTTCATTACCGTGTTTTATAACAGTACCAGTGTAATTTATGTCAAAACAATAGTCACGCTGCATTTAACAAGCAGACATTTAAAATCAAAACATTAATGGAAAACCGTAAATCATTTGGGCAGAGCTAATTACTCTGCTGGAAATGTGTGCTTTGCTGCTCAGCTGCCTGCCTGTGAATGACACAGAGGCCACCTATTGGCCAAGTGGGGGAACTACAGTGAAACGCGCCAGGGAGTCAAAGGGAGTGAAAGAATCGAAGAATTTTATTTGTCACATGCACGGTTATACCAAGTGCACCACGTAGTGAAATTTGCCCAAAGTTCAAAAACTAAGCATGGGATCTGATTCCCAGTTTCCTCAAGCGTTGGACTGTCGTAGACTTCTAGGCCTATTGTTGTATGGGCAAAGGATGGTAAAAGTAGGTAAAATATTAGAAAAAAAAACACACACGGTCTTCCTGGAGCGATCGGGTAGGCGTCTGGATGTAGCTGCGCCATCTTGGATCACTTGGGTCGCATCGGAGTCATTTTCACATTTAAAAATTTTCCTAACTTTTCTGAAATTCTTGTGTTTTCGTGACACTGCGATGGGGCTTTTCACGCAGACGTCGGACAGCAATTGTGTAATTACCGTTTTTAATGGATTCAGCTTCATTCTCAAGCTGTCTGTTCACTGATTCATGACATTTACCTATAAGTTTACTCAGCTCTACCGCACAAAAGTGTAACTGAATTCACCTGATCGTAGGAATAATTGTTAAAAATTAAGTGTTGCATATAAATTATTAAACATTTGCCAATGTACCACAGATGTGATCACAGATGCCCGAGAGCAGACCCCCAGAATAGTTTGGTCATTGGTGTGTTTTATTGCCACGAGCAGTGAAATTTTAGTAAATCTCAGAGTGTGTTTTTTGGAAGGAGGAGCTTACGACGGTTAAAAAAAAGAGCTGTTTATGGGGTTAACAGCTGAGAGAAGCTGTAACTATGAAGGAGCAAACTGATGGGGTCTCATCTCTGCCTGCATCCTCAGTGTCGTCGTGCCCAGACCCTGGAGGTGTGGAGCACGGCCGCAGGGTGATGTCCGGGCCCCGGTTCACGGTGGGCTCCACGGTGCAGTATGTGTGCAACAGGGGCTACGTTCTGTCCGGCAACAGCCTGCTCACCTGCCACAGCCGCGACTCCGGGGGGCCAAAGTGGAGCGAGAAGCTGCCCAAGTGTGTCCGTAAGTGTTTGTGATTGGAGAATCCCACCAGCTACACACACACACACACACACACACACACACACACACACACACACACACACACACACACACACACTCCTTTTTGAAGCACTGTGCCACCTTGTGGCCATTAAAGAATTTGTGGCCTTTCCTCGACGATAAACAAGCCGACATGGTGGATCCGTCGGGGTATCAGCTCTTTCATGCTTACATCTTTGTTCGGAGTGAAAAGATTGCGAGAGTTCTCATTTGGCTGCTGAAATCCAGAAGTGATTAGAGAAGCGGTGTCACCGCCAGGCAGACACAGAGGCGAGGAAACTGAGACAAATGGACACAATTACATCTTTTTACTATGACCTCCGATCCGAGCAGAGCGTCCAAAAGTAACCCTGTGAATAAAGTCCGTCTCATTGCTCCCGTTGCTATTTTTTTTACTGATGTTATTGTATCCGGCAAAGTGGAAACTTTCACTGTTGGCCGCGTGTCGTGAAGTGCTTAGCGTTAATGAGTTTTAAACTCGAGGTTTCTAGTTCAAATCCCCTCTTTCTACAGCAGTGGTTCCCAAACCCATGATATAGACCCCAGTGTGGGTTGCAGTACTGTCTCAGAAAAGGAAAATTATTGTGCAGTAAAGTCTCATTTTCATGTAAATTAGTTTTTCATTTTGTTCAATTAAAAACTGTGGAAACCATTATGTGCTGGTAATTAATTTAATAAAATTATATGAATAAACACCGTGTATCAAAATGGTTGGTCATTAACCCTGCGTGTACTGGTGTTCAGGGTCACAAGACTGTATTCAGGGCTGCTGCCAAATAAATTTGAGAACCACTGTGCTACAGTAACCTTGAGCAAAGTATTACTCCAGCAAGAAAGGTGTGCTGTACAGAGATGTATGCAGGTAGTGTAGTCACACCCAGTGTCTTGAACCCGATGGACCCCAGTCTGAGGTTCACTATACGGCCAAAAGTGGGTGGACACCCGGGCATTACCCCCATATGTGCTTCATGAAAATCCCATTCCAAATACCATGGGCATTAGTGTGAGGTTGTTCCCCCTTTGCCGCTATAAAACCCCCCACTCTTCTGGGAAGGCTTTCCATCAGATTTTGGAGTACGACTTTGGGAATTTGTGCCCATTAAGCCACAAGAGCATCGGTGAGGTCGGGCACCGATGTCATGTGACAAGGCCTGGCTCGCGGACGGCGTTCTAGTTTGTCCCAAAGGTGTTCTGTGGGGTTGAGGTCAGGGGTCTGTGCAGCCACTCAAGTTCTTCCACCCCAGCCTGGGCAAATCATGTGTTTATGGAGCTCGCTTTGTGTACAGGGGGGGCACAGTCATGCTGGAGCAGGAAAAGAGCTTCTCCAAACTGTGGCCACAAAGCTGGAAGCACACAGTTGTGTAAAATGTGTTTGTATGCTGTGTAGGTGCAGCTGAAACAGCTCAACTCCATCATTAGAAAGAGGGTCCACATACTTTCATCCATATAGCGAACCTGTGACCGCAGCACTTATTGCTCCAGTAAAAATTTCCCAGCTGAATAAATGGGTAAAGTTGTTTGGGGAAATATGTCATCACGATGAATCACCAAACAATTACAATTTACTCAAGTGATGGCATGTGTTTAAAAAATGAGTAATATTCCCTATGGCCTAAAAAGGCTGCTCTAAAGGGTAAGACACTGACATGCTGGACAAACGTGAGAAGCGGAAACCGTGCAGCAGAGGGGTCCAAATGTGACTTAACCCCAGCATGCGGCCAACGGCGTGCGCTGTGTGTATTTTATTCAGCGAGCCAGGCCTGTTGTTTAAACATCAAATTGGTGTGCCGGCTCCTCTCCTTGGAATGCTAATTGTGCCTGTCGAACTCTTCTGCCTTATCGGCGCGAGCCGAAGGACACGGAGCCGATGTGGAGGACGACGGCGGCCTCTGAGATTAGGCCTGGGATGCGTGTCCTTTAATTGCCGAGCGGTTTATCAGAATAAATGTGCCGATATCCATTATGCGTGTGCGGTCGATGTGCGGTCGGGATGGGATATCCCACAATTCTGTGTGCGGCCTTCCTCGTGCATGTCTCGTGTGTTTTGAGGACAGCGACCGGGTGATTAATAGAGGATTTCCTCTCACTTCAGTCAAGTTTATAGGTCTAGAGTTTATTCCAGCATATGGAAATCGACAGGCCTCCCAAACAGGGATCTCCATGTATTAAATTTAAACGGCTCCTTCATGTGGGTGAGGTGCAGATGAGCTCCAGGGCGGACACAACAGGCTAAAGTGCAGCCATTCCGGGTTGCGAACCCACCGTGTGCACGTTTGCTGTGCCCTGCAGCCGAAACCTACGAGCCGTGCAAGAACCCAGGAGCGCCGTCGTTCAGCATTCAGAGCCCGGAGAAACGCCTGTACCAGCCGGGGGAGACGTTGCGGTTCTCGTGCCAGAGCAACTACCAGCTACAAGGGGAGCCTTCCCTCCGCTGCCTGCCTGGCCACCCCTCGCAGTGGAGTCACTTGCCCCCTGTCTGCCATGGTAGGAATTGCAGCCCACTTACGCATTCTGTATGCGTTCGAATCAAAGGTTAAACGGATGGCAAAATGTCAGTGAAAATGCTTCGTGAATGATTTTGGATTAATGACAGTATTAAAAGTGGGCTCGAATCATGCACCCGAGCACAAACGCGTGTGCTGTCATTCATTCTGCGAATCCGCAGGATTTTGTTTGCATTGTGCAGGCGAAGCCAGTTTCTCCTGTTTTCTCACACCTTCATTCTGCTCACTCATGCTTTCCTGGTCTTGTACAGCCTCCACTTTGGATTACGTGAGCGAACGCAGGTTAGACGGTGAGTGCCGCCGTCAGGGTGTGAAGAGTTGTCAGTTTCTGTCTGCAAGGAAGGCAAAGTCATGCCTAGTTCCTTCACAGGATATAAGGCTGAGGAACAGATTTAGATCAAATGGAAGGTCAAACATTGTTTCTGAGCTTGAAGCGCGCGTCTGTAAATACTCTGTTCGTAACATCACTGCCAAGTGCCTTTTGGTTGCTACGTCCTCACTGTGTGATTTGTTTCTTCCCAGTTGCTACCGCAGACTTCAGCAGAGAGGGAACTGGCATAGCGGTGGCTGTCTTCATTCCTGTCGCCATCATCTTGGCTCTCATTGTAGGGATTTACCTCTATTTCTCAAAGTAAGTTATTTGTAATTATTGTTCAGTTGTTTGGCCAAGGCGATTTGCAGCTTTGCACAATTTTACAAGCACCGTTCAGGTTAAGTACCTTTCTAAGAGGTACAATACGAGAAAGGTACTTAACACGAGAACCCTTTCTGGATCAGGAAATCTAAGGTTGCAGCTTTTGTATCCTTAATCTCTGTGGCAACTATAAGTCCTATACCTTTTGATGATATAATGGAACATTCTGGTGTTTGCCCTGAAGCTGCAGCCTTCTGGGAGGAGTACTTCCAAGATTTTTAGCCTTTGATAACCAAGACTCAAGATGAAGACACGGGTGTCACTGATCTCTCTCTCTCTCTCTCTCTCTCTCTCTCTCTCTCTCTCTCTCTCTCTCGCTCTCTCTCTCTCCCCCAACAGAGTCCAAGGCAAAGCCTTCCTCCTGCCCATGTCCACATCCCTGCCATACGACCACATTGCAGCAGACTCTGCATTCGATAACCCCATCTACGAGACTGCAGTAAGTAGAGATGTGTGTGAAGAACTTGCATTCCCACAAGCACAGCTCTCCAGTATCTGACCAACCACTTGCTTGTTAAACTCTGCACTTTGCCACTTAGAGCCACCGCATGCTTTTGCAAACTATCTTGACAAACACTTAAGAAAGCTTTCATTAAGACATTAAAAAAGCCTCCTGCCCATGAATCTCCACCTTTTGGCTTGCATTCCAGATTAAAATATCTGTATTTTTTATATGCCAGATATAGGTGGTCCTTGACTTATAACGTAATTCTGTTCAAACAGCTTCATCGTAAATGTAGTCATAAGTCACAAGACCCCTCACAATGTATTATATAAACCGTAAAGGCCTACTGTACAAGCAATAACTATGCATATGCGCTATGTTGTATAATAAGGCTTTGTTATATGTTTTTTTTCCACGAATTTCACACATTACTCATGATAAAATATTACTTATATAGAATATTGTCAAAAGAATGTGCAGTGCACTGTCATAGTATAGCACTGCCCTGTTATTCATTTTCATTTATAAATCTATTTTCTTTGCTTTTTTATTTCAGCAATACCAAAAACGCTTGCATTTTTCTGTATCATTGTAAACAGAAAATTCCTTAGACTTTTTCCATCCACCCATTTTCATTAACTGCAAATCCTGAACAGGGCCAGTATGGAACCCATCTCAGAAGCAAGAGGGTGCTAGGCTATGAAACAGCCCCTGGATGGGATGCCAGTTCATTGCAGGGTGAAATAAAATGTTTTGTTAAATAAAACACAGTTGCTGATCGACACCCAAATACCAACTGAGGAAATAACAGATGCACTCTATGGCCAAAATTGTGTGGACACCCTTCTGATTACTGAGCTGAGCTGTCAGCTGCACCTATACAGCAAAAAAACATATTCTACACAATTCTTTGCTTCCAGCTTTGTGGTCACAGTTTGGGGGGGAGAGCACCTTTCCTGCTCCAGCATGATTGTGCCCCCACCATGCACAAAGCGAAGACTATAAACACATGGTTTTCTCACGTTGGTGTGGAAGAACTTGAGTGTCTGCACAGAGCCCTGACCTCAACCCCAATGAACACCTTTGGGATGAACTGGAACGCTTACCGCAAGCCGGGCCTTCTCTCCTGACCTCACTAACGCTCTTGTGGCTGAATGGGAACAAATTCCCAAAATGTGGTGGAAAGCCTTCCCAGAAGAGTGGGGGCTGTTAAAGCAGCAAGGGGGGGGGGGGGGGGGCAACTCCATATGAATGCCCATGGGTTTGGAATGGGAGGTTCAACAAGCACATATGGGTGTGATGCTCAGGTGTCCACATATTTCTGGCCAAATAGTGTAGTGCACCCAGCTGATGTTATCATAGAGCAGATGGAGCATTCATTCAAACAAAGGAAGTTAAAAATAACGTAAGGTTCACGCGACGTCGTAAGCCAAAGACGACCTGTGCTGGTTTTCATTGTCAGCGACCATTATCACAGCCCAGTATAACTGCAGTCATACAGAGAGCAGTTAGCAGCCGCACTGTAGCTGACATACTTATACAGAGGTTGACCTTCTAGTCCCATTGTAATTTATACCATGAGTTATACCTATTACCTAAGCATCTGTTTTCTTTGTGGACTAAACCACATTCACATGCCAGTTTGGTGTGTGAGTGTATGCTTTTCCCCCCTTCTTATTTTTAAACTGTTGTTCAGTTCAGGTTCTGTTAAACACTGCAGCATGCAACAAGCAAACCAAATAAGAGCACCAGAGATAACCACAGACCTGTCATTCAAGGAAGACATCATTGCATTGACAGGGAAGCAGCTGTTTGCTCGGAAGGGTAATTTAAAATCCATAAAGAAAAGCAGAGTGACTGCTGATGGATCCGTCTTTCACCTGCACTGTCTGTACTTCCAAGACATGTCAGGTATTTAATGAGTACAGTACAACCTTATGTGTGTATCAAACTAGATGATGTATAACAAAACATCTTCTAGGAAAAAATTTCAACAAATAACAAAAGCAGGTGAAATAGTGGCATCCAGTGTCGGGCTGAAGTCACTGTGGCAAAATTTCCACCAACCGAAGCTCTCCATGCACCAACTGGCTCCTCGGGTTACAAACATTGCATTTCCAAATTGTTGAAGTTGCAAACATTTTTATTTATATATACATGTAATGTGTAATACATTTTCTTCCTTCATCTGTTTTCTAAACTTTCTTTCTGTGTTACTTGTGTTTACACAATATATGGGAGGAAAAAACATGACCATGTATTGTGTAAAGCACTTTTTTGGAGCTATAGCTGATACACTGCCCGGCCAAAAAAAAATGTCACACACCCTAATATTTTGTTGGACTGCCTTTAGCATTGATGACGGGACGCATTCGCCATTGCATCATTTCGATGAGTTTATGCAATGTCACAACATTTATTTCCGTCCAGAGTTGCATTAATTTTTCGCCAGGATGATGGGAGAGTCTGAACGCTGCGTAAAGTTTTCTCCAGCACATCCCAAAGATTCTCGATGGGGTTAAGGTCTGGACTCTGTGGTGGCCGATCCATGTGTGAAAATGATGTCTCTCTCATGCTCCCTGAACCACTCTTTCACAATTTGAGCCCCATGAATCCTGGCATTGTCTTCTTTGAAGAAAAAATCCATTGATGGAAAAACCTGCTCATTCAGTATATTCAGGTAGTCAGCTGAGCTCATTTTTTGGGCACACAACGTTGCGGAACCTAGACCTGACTGACTGAAGCAACCCCACATCATAACACTAAGTTAAATTCAAGTAGTTACTTTTTTGGCCGGGCAGTGTATTTTTGCAGTACCAAAACTCCAAATAAGTCAAGGGACATCTTTATTGTCGAGTTTTTATTGATTGCGATGTATTCTTAAAATCGGCTTGGTAGTGAAATAAACTGAAGTGAGCCATGTTAGCCTATTTCCTTCTCCGGACCCTTTTACTTCAGTCACTCCCTGAGCAGTTGCATATGTTTAACGTCCATCCTTCCATGAGTTGACCTCCGGAAGGACCTAGAATGATGGATAAGGTTTAAATGGATTGAGCCCAGCTACAGTACTGGGTCTCGAACCAGGGGCTCGCCGAAGGGTTGCTGTTTTGTTTGTCTCACTCTCTCCATTCCCATGTGCTCCTGTGCTGGACGCCATTGTGACCGGATCCCTCTTCCCTTCCCGCTCCCATCAGCCCCGGCTCACCCTCTCTGATTACTAACAACTGTGTGTGTGTCTGTCCCCCTGCGGCTTCTTCCCCGAAGAACAGCGAGGTAAGTCCGTTGTCTGTTTGCAGCACATCTGAACTCCGCTGTGAGCCTCAAATGCCATCCACCTGTTTACGTGTCCCGCTGTGTGAGCATCCCTCTGGAAGCCCACAGAAGATCACACATGTTAACTAAATTAATGGGGACACATTTATTATCAACCTCCCACCTTTGGGTACAAATGGAAGCGCCTCTGGTGCCATATTGTATATAACCTGCCGTTCATATCTGTATCTCCTTTACAAAGAGAAAGGAGGCCCGTGTCCCCTATACATCTCCACTGCTTTTCCAAGGTGCCAGGGGTCTGGATTTGGAAGGGTACCAGACTGTGGCTGACTGGGTGTTAAAGATTAGCAGCAGTCAGAGCATCCAGCTGAAATGCTGCAGTGGATAACCCTCAGAATTTTGAAATAATACAAGTTCTGTGCTTTTTGAAATCGGTTTGGCCGACTTTCATAATTATTTACGTCTGGAATATTCTCTTAAAGTAGCAACCCTTTCTCTTCATATGACTATGTTAATGTTATTGGCCTATGCAGCTGTAGTGGAGATTACTGGAATGGGTTAGGTCAGCAGGTGGCATAGTGGTTAGAGATTCTGTGTTTAAGTTGAAGAAACTAGGTTCAAATTGCTGCTACCCATAAGCAAGGTACTAACCTGAACTGCTGTACAACAAAATTAACTTCATCTACTAATGGGTAAATAATGGTAAGCAGCTTAATATTATGAGTTGCACTATGTGGCCAAAAGCGTTTCGATACCTGAGCATCACCCCCATAGTTGCTTATAGAACATCCCATTCCAAACCCATGGGCATTAATATGGAGTTGTTCTCCCTTTGCTGCTATAATAGCCCCCACTCTTCTGGAAAGGCTTTCCACCACATTTTGGGGCAC